>OX453273.1:28613249-29143249 GCA_949710005.1 Ricordea florida | reverse complement strand
CTTTTCCTGGACTTGAAAAAAGCCTTCGATACTGTTGACCATGTTATTTTACTTACAAAACTTAGATAATACGGAGTAGAAACTGCACTGAACAATTAATTGGTTCACTTCGTATTTAGAAAATCGACAATAAGTTGTTGTTATGCCAATGTTATCACCTCCTCTAAAGATTACATAACAAGTGGTGCCCCTCTAGATTCAATCAGTTTTAGGTCCGCTACCCTTTCTTATATATACAAATGATATTTCTAAGTGTTAAGATTTTGTGGGGTAGCGAGATTATTTGCTGACGATACGAACTTGACAATCTCAGGCTGCAGTTTCCCTGCGCTGCAGAATAAAATGTCCAAGGATCTTAAGGGTCTAGGCCCTTGGCTTTTTGCCAACAGGCTTCACTAAACGTGTTAAAAACTGATTTTATGGTTACAGTGTCAAGACAAAGAGTAGCGAGCCTGGAAGACGACATTGCTCTTTCTTTGTTAGACACCGAGATGGAGAAACTAAATTCTGTTAATCGACTTGACGTAGATATCAATAAATATTTAACCTGGGACAACCGCATGCTAGATATAAGATAAAAGGTTACCCGTAACTTGAGTCATGGTTCTAAAAAGGGTTAAACCTTTTCTAAAGACAGACAACCTAATTGACATTTAATTGAGCCCCACTTTACATATTGTAGCATTGTCTTGGATAGTAGAAGTGAAACACAGATTGTTATTGGCAAAAGCTCCAAAACCGTGAAGCGCGAATAATAACTGGTGCTTCCTACTTGAAAAGATCTAGTCTTTGTGAATTAGGCTGGATAACTTTAGAAACAATGAGAAAACGTCAAAAAGCTATTTTGATGTTTAAAATACTATATCGGTGGTCTCAATCCCCCGTACCTATCTGAAATGTTTACCCGTACCGCCTCTTTTCATGATTGTGGACTGCGATCTTCCAAAATAAATCTTGCGCTCCCAAAAAGTGGAACAGATTTTTACAGAAACAGTTTCGCATTTACCGAAGCAAAAATCCGGAATGATTTGCCAAACAGTTTAAAGGAAGAAAGTTCACTAGAAAGGTTTGTGGGTAAGCTATACCATTTCCATCAGCACAAGCAAAACTAGTTCTACTGAGCATTAAGCTTTTAAGAGTAAATAAGTAACTTATTTAAGTAACTCAACTGTGTAGTAGTTCTGTCCGGATTTCATGTAAACCAAATTTAAATATTGTTGTGTGTTTTAATTTGATAAAATGCCGTATTTAAATAAAGGGTTCTATCCATCCATCCATCTATCTATCTATCGATCGATCTATCTATCTATCTATCTATCTATCTATCTATCTATCTATCTGCTATCTATCTATCTGCTACCTACCATCTAGTTATTTCAATATTTAAGTTCCTTGGTAAATAGGGAAAGAGAAAGACAATGGTCCCAGACCAGGTTAAGATATTATAAACGCAACAACTGAAAACATGAAAGATGTATTTCTCAGCACTGTCACACAGTCAACCTCCGGAAAAGTAAATCCGAGTTCTCCCAATAGCCGAGCCCAACTTACGACCTTCCGATTACTACCGGTAGTACCTTCCGATTACTACCGGTAGTTGTGACACTCAACCACTGAGCTGTAGGTTGCTCGGTGGAACACGGCCTCAGTTTAAACTACTTTCATACGACAAGCATCCCGGCTGCATCGCTGCTAGGATTTGAATGTCAAAGTGAAAGGTTTGTGAAATAATGAAGATGCTACATTTTGAGCCTGGAGAATTTGTGAAAGATGCATTCTAATAGATTTCACAACTGAAAACTGATATGAGAATGACAGCAGGGCGTGGTGGAATTCTCTTTTGAACACGTGTTGCGATCATGAAGTGAAAACGAAGAGTAAATGGCTTGTACCAGATTCGCAGTCAAAAGGGTTGAGGAATGCGTCCTTGGGATTGCTGGTCTATAAAAGCCGATCAATATAGTTCTCCACTTCTTTAGCGTGCTGATTTAACGTGCCTGAATGAAAAGGCTTTCACAAGACATCGCTCATGTATAAAGCAAAACACGGTATTGTACTCAGTACTGTAAGTGACATACTAAGTACGTCACTGCTGCAAGATCCCAGACAAGCAGCACACTATTTTTGGTGGATCACATTCACTCATGCCAGTTCTCTGCTGGCTCAATTGCGATTGGAGGGAATAATATTAGTCCACATGATTTTCGGAGTTTTTAACTATGCGATTGTTATGCGGCGTCACCGTAAAATTCGAAAGGGCGTTTTCTGCTTTGCTTGTTGCTTCGTCTGCTTCCATAACGACTTGTTTCCATACTCAAAACCATATAAATTAATGCTACAGTCATGTAACGCTTAAATGTGTCATTTTCTGTTCTTAAGTACAATTGGCTTTTTAAAAATACAATTACATCAACAAAGATCAGAGAACATTTCTATTTATATATGCAGTGTTGGCCGTTACTCTTTATCAATGTTCGATATGGTATGTCTAAATTTAGATATAGCTTTGACTAGAATCCTCCGCATGTGGAGTCCCCGATTATCCACACGAAACGACGGATGTTCACGTTAATTAACAAAATCGTGCGTGAGTATTCAAGTAGCTGGTGGCGCATCATATTGTGGCAAGAGCCTAAAAACCAAACACGTATGAATTTGTCTCCTGTGTTGTGAATTGGATGCGGAAAGGCTTCCGATTGTTTTGAGTTGTAGTAGAAAAATTACACTGATGAAAGAGCCTAAGATCAGAAACCCATCGAGCCAAGAGACCAATTATTATTGTACTTGAATTATCACGCACCCCTCAAAAAAGGGACAGAAAGGGAGGGGAACGATACTTAAAATTAAAACTTAGTTTGTATAGAATATGGCACAGATTTTTCTATAAGCTTATGCAAACACTCTAAGGAAGAGAGGGAATTTCAAGATTTATTTGAACCCAAGATGCAGGTACTACTTTGGAATTCGCTCAAACCACCTTGAACTGAAGTCCCCGTCCGTTCATGTTAACACAAAGCAGCCCCTTTCCGTTTCAGTTTTTTTTGTTGTCGTTGGATCGCAAATCGCCCTCTTGTTTGTACGGCGCCTGCGTTAGTTTTAAGCCCACGCTTCAGAATGGATCATAAGAGCACATGGCCAGAAGTCTTTTTTTGCAGACTGTCTTGGTTGAAAGTAAGCATAAATGTTATGATTTCTAATACGCTCAAACTACTTACAAATGCCCACGCCGTTCGTGGTAGACCCACGTTAAAAGATGTCGAGCATGTGTCAAATTTAAGTCTTAAATTTTAAAGTGTGGACTAAAACTTTGAAAGCCAGAGCTGAAATAGAAGGACTTGACGAATTGATCTCCAGCGAAAGTGTTAAATGACGAAGTCCTATCAGTAGACGAGTATACTATTTCTGAACGCTTTCTACATGTAAATATTGAGAATATTTTATTCACTTCAATGCAAATACTTGTGTAAACGTAATTACATATGTTTTCGAAGAATAGCTTCCAAATAATCCGTGCATGTTCAATATTTTTCCTACTATGTAAGTTGTTCCTGTTATCTGTAAGAAAAAAATACATTTACTTTAAGAAGAAACTAGTATGTGCTATTGAACTGTGTTTTCAAAATGGTTGTAATTATAGAATTAACACTGAAGTTATGCCAAAAGTCATGATTAAAATTGTTTTGAAACTCTGCTTTGATTTTGGTCATGCAAGTTAGTTTCGAAACATTTTTTCACAGGAAAAGGAGATCTACTAAATTTAGTAGAACTTCTTGTGCACTTAGCTATATTATTACTGATACCTCAGTAGTCACCGAGTTCGAGGTCCGTACTGTAAGTTACGGACCGAGTTTTTTCCGTTAGGATTTTCGCGTTTGGGCATCCATTGTTTTGCAAACAATGAAACCTAATCCCCTCAAAACAATAAAAAAGGCCATAAAAGGAGAGAAAAAAAGTTCTTTTGTCAACCAAACTCCTAACCCAAGGTTTGATATGAAATCCTAGCGGAAAAATTTATTATATCTTTTGAATTTCGCGGGCTGTACGGCCCGCTAAATTGACCAATCACAGCACGCGTACTAACTGAGAGATATCATAAACCGAGGTTAAGGTCACGCATGTTCCATTGGTTCAACTAATTTCTAAGCAATAAGTGGCAAAACGATGTTTTCAAGATCCACATATGTTGGTATCAAAAAGAAGTAATCCTGTTCTGCGTAACTATGCCCTCAAAAATGTGCTACTATTGTAGTAAAATTAGAAAGCCCCAGTTCACGCAGTAAATATGTAGTTCATCAAAGGAAGAAGTGGAGGGAGTTAGAGAGACCCTGTTAGGGGAGGTTCTTTATGTCGCCCGTCTGAGTTTTAAAGCTTTTCACGTCTCAATTTCGGTTCGCAGGTTGCTGTCGTAATTTCGCATGAGCGGCTCGTCGTTCGTCGTCATTTCAGCTCCTTTGTGTTGCCGTTTCAAGCTCATGTCGGCTTTCGGAATTTACCCCTATTGTAACAGGGCCTCGTTAGATCTTACAGCTTTGTTTGCATAGCGTTTTGCAGGCACGAGTAGCGAATCAATCAGATAGAGCGGGTGTTATATCCAGTTTATTCTGTAAATTTGTAGATGCAAAGGTGTATAGTAGCTGAGGTTTTGCACGAATCGCTCGAAAACGTATTTTCATCTTAGCCCATTATTGAGGCATTTTGTACTAATCATTTCTTTGTTAGTTCAACAATATAAATATTATCACAGTGGATGTCCTGACCCTCGTAGTGATAACTCAAGCGAACACGCTTGAATTTACGGGATTCGAACACATGATCTTGCCATGCTCTACCAGCTGAGAAATCCAGCTACCAGCTCTGGGAATTGAGCAACAGTGGCTTGATGTATATGCCCCTGTGACAAAAATTGTACATAGATATTGCCATTTCAGATTTCCCTGGAATTGATAAATATCCAGTCCCTGGAAAATGTAAGGACATCTTTCTGGCACCAAAACTGAGTGTAGTCATCGCAAAAGCACAAACAAATTGCTGGAACTATACAGTCAGTGATAACCAGCTAAGAATTTTGGATTGCACTTTGGGAGTTAAACTGTAGGTATACTCAGTCTGATTCAGCGACTTGTTCCAGCATTTTTATACTCAAACTAGACGCACATCTGCTTGAGCTTCTTATCTACTAAATCAGGCTTAGTTTTCTTTATGAACGTCTTTCCTCCACATTTCGTTAGGTCAGTGAACGTCCACCTTAACGCATGCCCATTAAGACGAAGCAGGTAATGAGATCAAGACTTCGACAGCGATTAGTACTGAACGTAAAGAAAAACAGGAAGCTCAAAGTTCTACTCGGGCGCGCGTTCCCGAGTTCCTGCGTAACAGGTCAATTCATAAATATGGGTTATTGACCAAGCTTGTTCGGTCAAGATGGCTGGATATTGGCTAAGTTCTTTTTTTGCGTTTTTATGGACCGAGACATCTTGACCGAACAAGCTTGGTCAATAAAGGATTTATTATATGGGATAAAACACCAAAAAATGATCCGTGTACGTGTTTATTTTGAAGGACTGAAAAGGAAGCCCGTTACATGCAAAAATCAAGTTTTCTCGTTTTCCAGCTCCATCGATACACAAACCACAGGAAATCTTTAACTGTCACGGAAAAGATTTTTCAGGGAAAAACTAAGAAAGAAAATTTTGGTAAACCGGCTTTCGCCTCGGATGAATTTTCCTTGCGGGACAAAGCCCTTATCCCGAGCGGGCAAGATAGCTCCATATTGCCCGCTCGGGTAGCCAATCACAGCGCGAGATTCGGTTCATCTTGCCCGCTCACGGAGCTAGTCATATAATAAATAGTTTTCTCGTGACTGGTCGTGCATCATTTGGCATTATGAGACAATCATTAACACTAATTACTTTGTCGATGGATCACTCACAACAAATTGTGATGAGACTAGTGGCCTTAAATGTAATAACGTTAACTTGGTCACGTTATCAATGTCTTTCATCGGTCACGCGGGTGCTGGTAATTCGGTTAACCGCATGATGAGTGACTAATGGGGTTACAGGTGACGTGAAAGATCACGTGTTTATTTTTGTAACCAGTGAGATGGTAAATCATGATGTGTTAGTTACGTCATTTATGACTTAGGTATAACGTTATTAGGTCAAAGTCCGCTAGTGTTATCGCCGGCACTACGTGAATTATTACATTTAAGGCTAAATGTCATTAAATTTGGGAATTTATTGCATTTAAGTGTGTTTGGTACATTTAGGTCTCTAACAATACATACTCGAGCGTGAAACCATGTCAGCATGTGAAATGAAAGAAACTGTTGATAAATGTGTCAATTTGCCAAAGGATGCACGATAAGTCACGGGAAAACTATTTATAAATTGACCTCTTGCGCAGGAAAGAAGCACACAGTCATTTGGATTTCTTTCTTGAACGATCTATTTTCTTTACTGCTCGTATAGCTTACAACATAAGATTAATTGGTGGGATAGGCATAGAATATAAATTCTCTTAAGTTCTAATGTGTACGTACCTATTTTCCTGTCATTTCTGGAAACATGTTTTTGGCTTGTTATTTTGTGTTTGCGCATGTGCCAGTCTGTGCGCAAGGGCGTCATGGGACAATCCTTAAGCCTCATCTACTCGAGCAATTTTTCCTTGGCAAGATAAAGCTGCTCGTGTAAACGGGGTAAAATGGATAATTTTTCCTTGTCAAGAAAAGCAAGCATGCCAGCTTTATCTTGACGAGGAAAAATTGTCAAGGTGGAAATTTGCTTGTGCAGATGGGCAACAAGGAAAATGCGGAGAGGATTATTAAAGATACTGCGGACACAACCGAAACCGAAACTTGTCAAGGAAAACTTGCTCATCGTCTACACGAGCAAGGAAACCTTGTCAATGGAAAATTGTTAAGGAAAACGTGTTGATCATCTACACGAGCAATAAAAATTGACTACTAACTTTTAAAGGAAAAATTGCCCTTGTAGATGGCGCTTTACGTATTCAAATCAATGATAAAACACTTGAATAAACAACGGCCCTTGTTTTCTACATAATCTGATCACATGAGACTATGACTGCGTGACACAACTGTCTATTTCAAATGGCCAATCGGACCTAGAGGCTTACATAGTATAATAGGTGCCAATAAGCACATAAGAGAAAAAACAGTGTTTGGATGAGCCTTGGGACAAATTCCGAAAATAATAATTCCATAAAATAAATGGCAGTACGGTGGAATATTCTATGTTTTGTCAGTCAAAAAGAAAGATGATCAGGTAATTCCTCTAGATAGCCGGACTAAAAAGGATGTGTTGAACTCTGTTTCTGGCTGTGCCTCTCCGGTTATAGATCTTAACAAATAGTTGTTTGTCCAAGAGCGGAATTCAAAAAGAGCTTGTCGGCACCTGCCCTCTGGCTTCTACCAGAAAAGACACAAAACAAAGTGGTGCCAATGTCATAGATTATGTGCCTCTCGGCTACCTGGCCGCAATTTACACTTCACAGATCGCGAAACTGTATCCAACGCCCTTCCCAAAGCAAGGAAAGACCGTTTCCGGCGACAAGAATAGATACATTCTAAATTTGGGTGAGAACAGTGCTCACAGCGATTATAAAACAACAAATAGAAACACCAGTCCTTCCTCAGTGATAACACTAGAGTTTATGTGTGTTAAATATAATTAGACAATAGAGAAGAAAGCGAGCTTGTAATTTAAATTTCAATATTTTTCCTGAAACATTGGGTGGCTATGAACCGCTAAGTTTATTTTCAGTCCCTGTCTTGTAGTAAACGCGTGACTGAACAGGCACGTGTTAGCGCGGGTCAAACAGTAAGTCACTTGTTTACAGATAGTATGATGTTGAACTTTCCAGGTTATTTTGATTCATCATTTGTTTTTCGTCTCACCTTTTCATTTCGGAATAGGATTATTGCATGCCGATCACTCGGCCGTTATAGGATTTGTATATCGAGAATATATACCTCAATTTAACTCAAGCAACTTCCCCTATCAGAGTTTTTTGCGTTCTTGCTATCTTTGTTGTTTAATAATTTGGTAACGCAGAGCGTATAACCTCGCAATTGTCGCCATTTTGCCGAATTTGTCTCCAGACCATGGGAGCGAATTCGGATGCTTCAAACAGGAATCCAAATGATTTACTTCAACAATTTAGCGAGTAAGAGCGTGTGACATCTCATTTTGCCATTGATCGCAGTGAAAGCATCAAGCTTGGGTCTTCGAGTATACGGTGCTCTTTTCACTATGTTGTCCCGTATGTAAAAGTGAGTGTCCCTACAAAATAGGTCCACAAGGCGAGCATAAATCACGAGCGTAACTGGTCTGTTAAATGAGTCTCAGATTAATGGCGATGAAGTACAAGATTCTGCAAAGTTAACGCAGTCTTTTATTTTTGTATTGGTTTGTTTTGCCATGTATCATATAACACAGAAAGAAGACTCAAAGAACTTCCTTCCCTGTAGACAACCCAAAACAGCAGAAACGAAACAGTTCAAAGTATACATATAGTAATGTATCGAACGTGACAGTAATTTATATAATAGTAATTTACCGCTGGAATTTAAGGTGAGCTTTATTTGGTTTTAACCGCATTTTTCTCGCAGCTTTTGCATTTGGTTTTAGACCGATCAGATGGAAAACTGTACAAAATTTCCGCTCTCAGGTCGACTTTTGTGGGAAAATCATTTTACAACAAGTGTCAACATTTTAAACGGTAATAAAAAGTTTTTTGTAAATGAAAGCGACTTAGATCGTTGCTTGACCAAGCCACATCGGAGGATAATTAAGCCTGTTTACGGAATCGCCGAAGCCCTTCGGGGGGAACACAGCTAGATTTCCATATCACCTCATACTTCACTATGCATTCGTAGCTGTACTATTCCGTTATTCAAAAACAAGAAATGTTTTCACGTCCATCATTACTGACGAAACAGCTACAGCATACATAATGAGGTCTGGTGTGATACGGAAGTCTGGCCAAAAACACTTGCTAAGCTTTTGTTTTTCAGTATAAACATGTTATAGAAGCTGCTCTCCATTATAGGAATATTTAGCTTCTTAGGAGGATAACTGAGCCAATTTTTTGGTTTACGAAGTCTCTTTCCCTTAAGGGCGAATATTTAGCACGTTTCATACGGAATAAATATCGCCCTTGAGGGAGTCCAAAACCCCGCCCAAAAACGTGGATGTCCACTGTCGTGAATGTTAAACTACTACGCATGGATCTTTCATGGATCTTAAAACCGTCGATACAAAAGATGTGATGAATGATTGTAACTGTGCTATGTTAGATGTCAATATAACATTTCCAAAATGCTATCATGTTACTATTGCGTTATCACAAAAAAAAAAAAAAAAAAAAAAATAGGCAAGCATTGCATGCATGTGGCTACTTAATTTATTAAGCTTATTCGGACCTTTTTGCCATACCAATCGCCTTTCCTCGATTTCATTACTTTGAAATCGAAATATGCTGACCGTTGTAAATTTGTTGATCATTCTTCGCGGTGCGCGAATTGTATTGTGCATTGTGATTGGCTAAATACTAGGCACGCGCTGTTTGGCTCCTTCACTCACACAATCACTTGTGTTTCCTTTGACATATTGGCTCCTACATTATTTCATATATGGCAGTAGCCAAAAAAGCCAAGACAAAAATTTCAGACTGCGTCAGAATTCGCAACTTGCAAGGATCACCGTTCCAAAGCCTACAGCAGGCACTAGGCGAAAGTAGGCTCTGTTTGGGAAACCTCTAGACCGGAACAACGTTTTTCCGATCCAAAGAATCCTGAAGAGTAAACGTATTTTTTTACCGTCAACTGAGATCAGGGTTGTTAAATACAATATTTTCAATCCTGTTTTGCGTCTTAATAGGTGATAACAATGAAAAGGACCTCATAACAATTCCACGTGACACAATACACAGCATTCACCGTACATCTGCGAAAAATTTGGAACATCTTCCTCTGGCCCTAAAAGAGATGTTTGTCCCAGTTATGAAAGAAGGACAACTTTCGACACGCCAGAGAAGCGGAAATGCTCAATGAGAAGCTGTTGCACGAGTTCTGTAAGTATGGCAGAGCAGACCAAACATACATAAGAGTAGAAGTCTCAGAAAAAAACAGAACTGAGAGAGCCTTAACAACATCAACCAACAAAGGATGGAAGTTCCCTAGCAACCATCTGCTCCTTGATGTATGCATGCCTAGCCAGTTTAAGCCTGTTCTTCTGGATAATACTTGACAACATTTCGGTTTCTCCATAGAGCTCCTTCAGTTGTTACTGATCTTCTCTCTCCATGTAACATTGTAGACCTTCCTCAGCATTCTTGTGTACGTCCCACCCAGTCTCTTCTAGTGTATGCAGGCGTTAAAAACCTCTTTTCTCTGTACACGTTTTCGTCCTTGGGTTTATGTTTTGGCAAAAAGTGTTGTAAGCATTATTACAGCGTTGTTACCAAAATAAGGTGACTAGTGTAAGTAGAATAAAAAAATTAAATTATGAAATGAAATATGTCATAATGATGTACTCTTTGGTCATTTCTGGTCGATTCGAATATCATAAATGATAAATTCCAGTTCCCCTTTTCACCCCTATGCAGTAATCACATGTGCCTCTCCAGCGGCCGCTAGTCTTAAGTTCGAAATCTGTTGATGGTAACCTATGTCAGTTCAGGAACCTTAAATGTCGATCAAACAAGCGAACAGTGTTCCTTCGAACTTTATCTTCTATGACCGTTCATTATTTCGCATTTATTAGCTAAAAATAGCGTTCCGTAAACGAAACGCAGACCGTGACAAATTGCAGTGATCATACCTTCAAAATCAACAACAGACACTGGGTGAACCAAAATGTATATTCGGAAAAAATTAGACCCGGCGGAACAACTTTTACTTCATCCAAAGTACAATGCAGTGAAGGGTTTCTGATGGTCAGTGGGTTGAGCTCTTTCAGTGTTCAATGAAAGCATAAACTAACTTTGCCACACTTGAAAACTAAACGTATTGCTACACATTTAAATCAAGTTCGGTCAATATATCATTGAAGATGAAGCTGTGTAGCTGTGTAGACTGTCGGCATTGGTGACAAAATCTCAAAAAAACATCCTTAACATGAAAACGAAAAATATTCTGCTGATTGGTGACGGCAACAAACTGCATGATTAGTTTCCGTGGTGATGGCATTGTTTTCAAGTTTTTGTACAAATAATTTCCCGTTTTGAAGCTCATTGTAAGGAAAAACGCAAAGGATTAATTTCTCGACGCAAATGAAAACCACTCGAAGAGGAAACTGATTGACCATTTAATGCGAAGTAATGAATTGAGAAACACACCAGTTACTTTTTAATCTCCTCAGCGAATTAACCATCGGCTTAATTAAGCTTCAAGGAATTTAACAACCCCGCATTTATTCGTAAAATAACAACGGTGAAACAAGATGTGAACACAAAACACCAACAACGTTACTGGTCTCCTACCGTTTTCTATTGTTAAATGTTGTTAACATGTCCTTATAGGAAAATTTTAAAGCCATGAAAATTTAGAGTAAAGTTTAAAAAGAAATGTAAGGCTTTTTGCGAATGCTAAGAAATACGTGTGATTATTTTACCGAAGGAGGAATCGATTATTTTCGAAGCATGACAATTATTTTGAATTGTGCACAGATAAATCACCTGCCTCGCCTCTTGCTTACATGAGGAACAATGGCTGTCTTTAAAGGATTTCAGAAAAAATAAATTTCAGAAGACTAAGAACTTTCAATGCAGGGAGAAGAAAGAGAAGCGCAAAAGAAAAAAAAAATGAAAAATCTCTTTTAAGTCTCACATGCCTTTATTCGTCATGGCAGCATAAAACATTCTGGCTCACATAAACCCGTCAATAAGACAGTCAGTCCCCGGCGTTTTGCGTGGCAGGATTAAACAAGACGTTTGACGGCAGTATGCAGGATGTGTTGAATACGGTTCTGCTTGTGTCTCGCCGGCTTAAGATTTGAACAATAAGCTGTTTTTCCAAAAGCGGAAGATGGCCTCCCAGCACCTGCAGTCTTCCTTCTCCCAAATAAGAGAGAACAAGCGAGGTCAAACAACGAGTGTATTACGCCGGGGTCAATGCTTTAGTATCTCTCGGCTGTTTGCACTAAATTTGCATTCCACAGAAAGGGACGGGATTAAAGGGCCTTACGCAAAACAAGGTGTAAACATTTCCGGACACTGAGATAAATACGCCGTAAATTAAGGGGAAAACAGTACACACGGCGACTACTAAGCAAGCAAGTTGAAACTTTGATCCTCTTCAATGGTAAGAATTCTAATCGTATAGTTTTTCGTCATATAGCAAAAAAAAAATCAAAATTCGAAAAGAAAACTCAAATTCTTCTTATTGCAAATTTTGCGTATCACTTTGATGCTATTTTATAAGATTTTGACTGCGACTAAAGCTGTGAAGTATCGCCATTCGATGTACAGCTATTGAACGATGCTTTCGTCAGGCGCTGAACTTGAAAAACGGAAAACGGGTGAACTGTGGACGACATTTTTAAGACTGCTGGTGAAATCAAACACTGGTGTGTATAGTTCCGCATTTACGTGTTTTGTAGACGCTTTGTTTGAAGTAGTCGTTCTCTGTCGATACATTAAGACAGACATATTTTTGCATTGTCTTCTAGCCTTTATTTTTTTACAAGGCGACACAACTTACAAGTTTTCTACGACATACGTCCGACAATTCTGCCAAATTTAACCAATACCTCCCCACAACTTAACCGTAGTTCTCTATATATTCCAATTATAAATATCAAAAATGTGTTTGCCTAATTACAACACCATGGGGTATGAAGGAACTTTGTTCAAGCAAACTCCAATAAAACATAAATGGTGGGGCCCTTTTTGAAACGAAAATTTTTGACGCAAATTTCGTGGGTGTACACAATGTCTATTATTATTATTCAACTTCTGAGAATAGTGATCATGAAGAAATTACAAAGACTAGATTCCTCTAGCCCGTCAAATATACAAACGAACAGGTTTGGTAGCTAGCAATTCGAACATTGAGAAACCAGATGGTCATATATCGTGATGTCTGATTCCTGAATTTGTAAACCAGCTGAAAAAGCGCATTTCACGTGAATTCTGTTATTACTTTACATACCCCGTGATACATTATATAGGGCCCCAAACGCTTGACACAGTAATCGGTGATGACTAAGGTATTTCAGGAGCTTCAAACCCATATTCGCTATAGTGTATATTTAGCGATCTGCAAAGATGTTTGTTAATTGACTTCCCAAAGTACACCACCAACTATTAAAAAAGACACAAAGCAGAGAAATAGTTGTTTTGACATAAGATATAGTTTGGTGTCATTTATTAATGTTTGTTTACCTGGCCCTTTTTAGCGACATGTGTTTCGTTCATACAGCTCACGGTTTTCCTCAGTTTGATTACGTTAACTTGATCAGTGATCAAGTGAAAAAGCAAGTCAAAGGCGCTTTCGTAAATCATCACTTCGCCCCTTGAATTAGTGTGAAAATCATTTCCCCACAGAAAAGAAAAGGGATCTTTTAGCAAATATTCTGCCAAATGAAGGGCAATTATAGGATTATCGGCCAATTTGGACGCTTGTTAATTGGATAGGATAAAAAAGGCAACACAATTCAGCCGTCTATTTTCAAACAAATTGTTCTGCACGAAACAGACACGCCTTCTGTGTGGGTTTCACGAGATGAACGCGTCCCGAGGATTAAGTAAGAGAGAAAGCATACTCCTTAATTGCCTCTCTGAAAAAAGAGTAAGCGTTAAGGACATGTGATATAGCGAAATTGGGTATCAATATAGACAATCCTTTATCACTGCTTAGCGTTGTAAACTGAATTGCATTCACTCTTCTTTGTTTTTAGAATTCTTGCTTTGCAGGCATTCTGTTATAATCGAAATCTGTTTAACTAAAATAAAACAATAAAATATCATCCAGTGATTAGAAAAGGGGATCCATATCATAAAATACGGTAACTATGTACGCTTTTAAAATTCCGCACCGAAAACCAGTTTTGAAATCATCTTGTCAATTCAATCAAAAGCAGGAACCATGAATCAGATTCGGCAGAAATTTCCTCTGAAGTTAGAAACGACCAAAATTTTAAATTATTCTTAGCGGAGAAAATAGTGTCTAAAATTGAAGGAAATCGTTTCCATGTTTTCTTACGCCAGTCAAATTACGGTGACTATTTTCAGAAGATTTCTTTGCAAACACTAATCAAATGAATACAAAAAGCAAACTAGGCCAGCGTTAGCTTGACATAGAACTTTCAAAAATCAGTAGGATATCCTTAGCTCTCCTTAGGAGTTTCATTTTATTCACGAAATCTTTTATCAAATGAGCAGATGTGTTCAGAGTCGAACAGGCCCTAGGCGCGACGCAGGAAAGACGAATTCGTGATAGTGTGAACCACTCGAGCTCACCTTCCTTAAATAGCCGGCTTATTATCTTATATAAAACTTATCATATATTTTTCCTTTTCAGGACAAAATGATACTTTACTTTGGCTCTGCACTCCTTTTTCTTCATCTGCAATTCGTTTCAATAGAAACATCCTCTTGTAACTTTGAAACTGGGAAGTTCGATAAACGATGTTCCCCTGGACTTTTGAGCGGCAAAAAGCGAAGTGTCGTCCTCAATAGTAGGCCGATAAAGGACACAACGAGGATAGCAGAGCACAACCAAGACAATTTGGCCGGCACGTTTGAAAAACGCTGTCCTCCTGGACTTTGGTGCGGCAAGAAGCGAAGTTTGTCCGAAGATTCACCAGCAAAACCTCAACAGAACGCTAATTCAAATGATGCTGTCAAAGTAGGAATGGACTACAATATGGTGAGTAACTTTGAAAAGCGCTGCCCGCCAGGACTTTGGTGTGGAAAGAAACGAGGACTGTCCGACCAACAATTGATCGATGCTGACAGTGCCAAGGATCAATCTGAGAGTCCAATTTCCAAGACGTTTGAAAAGCGCTGCCCTCCTGGACTTTGGTGTGGAAAGAAACGAGGGCTGTCTGACCAGCAATCGATCGATGCTGACAGTGCCAAAGATCAATCTAAGAGTTTAATTTCCAAGACGTTTGAAAAGCGCTGCCCTCCTGGACTTTGGTGTGGAAAGAAACGAGGACTGTCCAACCAACAATTGATGAATGCTGACAGTGCCAAAGATCAATCTGAGAGTCCAATTTCCAAGACGTTTGAAAAGCGCTGCCCTCCTGGACTTTGGTGTGGAAAGAAACGAGGACTGTCCGACCAACAATTGATCAATGCTGACAGTGCCAAAGATCAATCTGAGAGTCCAATTTCCAAGACGTTTGAAAAGCGCTGCCCTCCTGGACTTTGGTGTGGAAAGAAACGAGGGCTGTCTGACCAACAATTGATCAATGCTGACAGTGCCAAAGATCAGCCTAAAAGCTCCATGTCGAAAACTTTCGAAAAGCGCTGCCCTCCTGGACTTTGGTGTGGAAAGAAACGAGGACTGTCTGACCAACAATTGATTAATGCTGAAAGCGCCAAAGATCTATCTAAGAGTCCAATTTCCAAGACTTTTGAAAAGCGCTGCCCTCCTGGACTTTGGTGCGGAAAAAAACGAGGACTGTCCGACCAACAATCGATTGGTGCCAACAGTGTCAAGGATCAGGCTAAAAGCTCGATGTCGAAAACGTACGAAAAGCGCTGCCCTCCTGGACTTTGGTGTGGAAAGAAACGAGGACTGTCTGGCCAGCACTCCATCAGTGATAACAGTATCGAAGATCACTCTGAAAGCCCGATGTCTAAGACTTTTGAAAAGCGATGCCCTCCTGGACTCTGGTGCGGAAAGAAACGAGAAATTTCTCAAGACGTAACGACAGGCGAAACTGGCAACTCCCACAACCTAGCCCTACCACTAAGTGAAACATTCGAAAAACGATGCCCTCCTGGATTGTGGTGTGGAAAGAAACGCAGTTTATCAGAGCAAAAACCAAGGTCGCCTGCAAAAATCAGTATGGAACATAAAAAAGACGAAGTTCTAATAGCAAAATTCGAAAAACGTTGCCCTCCAGGACTTTGGTGTGGCAAAAAGCGAAGCATTCACGAAAACACCCCAGAAGCATAACAGAAATTTCCACAGAACAATTAAGTGTTGTCCCTCGAATAACGATCTAAACTAATAAAAATAATAATGGCACGGACTTAAATACTAAATTATAAGGAACAGAGTCGATTTTGGTGTCTACTTTATAGTTCAGACCATTTTCTCTCGATGCTAAATATCTCAAATTTAATTTCTCACGATTATGAAATATGTCAGTGAGTTAAAAAGTTAAAGTGATTATATTTGGATGTGAGAATAGACTGCGTTTGCCAAATAAAGAAAAAAATTGAATGATGCTTGAAGTTGTCGCAGAGTGTAGTAGAACGTGTGTTAACTTGGGCAGGGGAGAAGAAGAAGGCGGTAGGAGAGAGATGGTTAAGATTTGTCATTGCTATTGGGTGGTGTTCAAGTGATTGTTCCAGACTAACAGACTTAAACCACACTTTTTCACTCTAGCCAATGAAAATGGCTGCAAATAGACCAATCATGTCGTCAGCAGCAAAGGCTAGTCACGATTAGTTTAAGTTTGCTTCTGATTGATTAAGAAGGTAGCGCGACATCATTTACCCAATCAGCTACCATATCAATAAACCAATCGCAAAAGCACCTTCGCCAGTGAATTGAAAAGACTTTATCCAATAGCTAGTGTATAGGAATAACTACAAGCAACGAGGGAGTCGAGGACCAATGCGAAAGACAAAAGCAAAATTATAACAAAAAATAACCCAGTTTTCCTTTACCTTTCACTCTTTAAGAATAACCACAACATATGCAAGCGTCAAATTATTCTCAAGGACTACGGAAGCGGCCCATTCTCTTCCGCTTCATATGACTTGCATTTACAATGCGTTCAGACAGGAGCCCACAATATTTCAAAGTGAAGTCAATTTAAACAACCCGGCCACCTTCAATTTTACCACCAAATCTGTGAAAAGAACGCCAAAAAGACTGCCCTTTGCTGTTGTCAAATTAAAAAAAAAAAAAAAATCAAGGATAGCCTCCCACACTGGTCCTGCATATTTCGACTGATCAATCGGCGTTCAAAAAAAATTTTAAGGTTGATTGCTTGGCCAACACCAGGTAAAGGTAATACCGTAATAATCAAATAATATAACAAAACACGAGATACAACGTTTCATCACATATGAATCAACTAGATGAGGGTTGGAAATATAGTGTGAAACATAATGTTTGAAGGAACGAGAAGTGATATGTGATGAAACGCATGGTTTCTCGTGTTTGGTACACATGGCCTCTCGAACGAAATTAGTTAGAATAAGCAAGAAAAGATGCAAACAGGCCGTTTTTTATCAAGTTTCCAAATAAGTCAAGGCTCTTGAATTCTTTTGTCTTCACAAAAACATAATTGACGAGTTTAATTTCTTACAAGCTGTCTGAAAAATGAATTTGCCGTGGCAGTCCAGTTTTTATAACTCCAAAGATCTGGCAACTTCTCAAACTTTTGTCCCGTTACCACATAGTGTGATGCCGCGGTTCAGAAAAGATATCTCCTAGCTAAGCTAGGACAGTGCAGCACTGGGAAATACTGGCCCAATATCGCGACAATCCTCTTCCTACTTATCCTGCTCCTGGCGCTGGCAGATCACACATTGTTTACAGTATTTCATAATAGTCGTTCCGGTGCATGTGTCGCAGCGAAATTAATTAGCTTTTTGGAATGGTGTTTGATATTTCGTTGACGAGAATTGAAATGCGCCGTAAATCCGCGATGTACTGAATTTCTCAAGATGTTAACTTGATTAGTTCATGCAAAAAGGTGAAGACTTTGTTTCCTTTCGACAACATTCTGTGTCAATCTCCGAAAAACCACTTCTTTCACTTGCCTCTACTTGTTCTTTTTACCAATTGCTAGCGATGTTTTTAAAAAGAACATGTGTTCAATTAAAATCTCTCGTTCAAGCCTGAATTTTTTCCGGCCTTATCTTCGCAACTACTTATTAATTTAATTGCCCATATATCTGCGATGATCTTTCACTTGCTAAATTCTTTCTTCCGCAGTTCAAATATATAGAATTTCATAGCTATTTCTCCATTAGTCAATATATATCTCACGGGGAAAAGATTTGCTTTATTTTTAGGTGAACGAAGCTCAAAGAACTACATGGCTCCATTCAAAGAAACTGTTCAATTTTTATTTTAAAAAAGGCCTTCCGCGTACATGTATATTCATGTTTTTATCTGCGAATGAAAGAAACAAAGGCATTTTACCCGTAGGAT
The DNA here is from genome assembly GCA_949710005.1 of Ricordea florida. NCBI lineage: Eukaryota > Metazoa > Cnidaria > Anthozoa > Corallimorpharia > Ricordeidae > Ricordea > Ricordea florida. Next base: position 29,124,879 of record OX453273.1, on the reverse strand, counting down.
AATTATGCAAAAGCATTCAGTAGGTATTAGTGGCCATGGCTTCAGGAAGTGTTTAATATATTACATCGTTATCTTAAGGCACAAATCCAAAGCAAAGGCATTAATTCTAACTTCTCTATATTAGATGAAGAGTGCATGGCCAAAAAAGAGCAAAGTCGTAAAACCCACCAAGTGTTACTTGCAAGATTAGCGACATCTCGCACCAAGGCACTCACTGAATAAAACAGAGCTAAATTACCCTGAGACAGGCAAGGAAATTGCACTCTATTTTGAAAGAATTGTTGTTGAACACGAAGCGAGTGTCAACTGTTTAAAAAAATGTGCCTGTGTGTGGGCTCAATCAAATAACCATCTCCCGGTTATGAGTGGGAATTAAAGGCTTCAAATTTCAATTCAAACCTTTCTTACTAGTTTATTCTTCTTTCCCTAGTTAATCGAAAGAAAAGGGCACAAAACCATAAAACATAACCACGCGTGGTATAAAAGTGAGATTTACCGCAAGTGTTTTTATGATTTCAAGTTCTTCCTTCCGTTTTTGTTGTGGTTTTAACTAATTAAGAATTTAATTAAACATATCTTTTGTTTCCCTTTAAACCGTTTTCGGAATATTGACGAACGTTCTAGACGCAGGTTTACCAGAGAATGTTTAGCTTACGATGAAGTTGTAGCTTTTCGTTTTCGTGATATGTTTTGAAAAATGAATGCTGTTGTGACAGCGTTCAAATAATCTTATCAAGTACATCCGTCATTATAGGAGTAGGAAAAAATTACAGAACGTCTTTGTTTCAAAGGATCCATTTAAGAACACGATCACGTTGACATAGTGTCACGTGAATCCAGACCATAGGCCTGTTTCAGAATATTATCTTAATACTATGATTATATTTATTAATGTTATAAATATAATTTTAGTTAATGTAATTAATATCGCATTACTTTACGTCGCCAGGGATAAGTTAGAGACATCGTCAACCGTCCTCCTTTGCGAGTGTAGTCTATTCCACCAGAATTTCTTGCCATAGAGAAATTATTCATCTTCGTTTGTCATGTTTTGTAATGAAGAAACCAAATACTTATTAAATGCTTTTCGGCAAGAGCGAATCACCCTCCTGATTCCGGCAAATAAATCGTTCATTGCTTATATGATTATGTAACGACGCTATTCTCGCAGCACGTATTTGACATGATATAAATTTCACAAATCATTATAATAAGAGGTGTGCGCAAAGTATTCTGGTTGGCTTTATCATAAACGACATCGTTATCGTCATGGTATCACTCACTTAAACAAGACAGTGGTAGTCTAACTTGCAGAACAAAAATTTGAAATTAGATAAAATGGTGACCGAGATACGTTAGTGAAAAATACAGGCCAGAGTTCGTTAGCAGAAGGCCAATTGTACCTGCAGTAAGGGGCGTTGTTAGTCGAAAATAAAGCCACGAGAAGGGTGACGTGGGGAAGAACTTGAAGGTACATGTCACACTCCTTCATTGCCCAGCAAGCAGCGGGAGCTTCGAGCTCTATCATGACATACCGGCTTTCTGTTGGAGTAAGAGAGTGCGAGCCAGCTTGTACATGTTTCCACACGTTTTAAAGCAGTTGAAGAAGGACAAACCCCGGACGAACCCCAGTCCTTTCAGACGTGATGTGCCAGTTGCAAGCCTGGTTTGTCGGTGAACATCAAAGTAAGTATGCAGTTCGCGTCATCAAAAGCTTGGTCATGCTCAGGCAACCACTGAAAGACTACGTTCTGCTTTAAAAGAGGACTAAATGGTTCCATTATGGCAGCGACATCTTTTAAGAAGTTTCCAAGTTGGTTCACCAAACCAAACCATGAGCGGAGATCTATAAAGTTTCTTGGTCGGGAAAATCTGTGATGGACTTCAGCAGGTCAGGGCTAGTCTGAATTCCTGTATGCGACAGGTGGAATCCACCAAAGTCAACTTCTTCAACTGCAACCTTTGATTTTATCTGTTTCAGAGTTACACCATGTCGACGGCATCGGTCGAGGAAGGCTGAAAAACGTTTCTTCAGAATAAGGAGACTTGGGGCACACACTAGGATATCATCCACAATCTTGCGAATTCCATCTAGGCCAGAGACCACTCTGTCTGTTGATGCCGAAGGCAGCACCGTTACAAACATAGTAACCAAAGGGGGTGATGAAGCAGATAAGAGGTCGGGAGACTGGAGCAAGTAGGACTTGCCAGTAACCATGAGGAGCATCAAATTTCTAGAAGTAGCTCAATTCACCCTGAGGGATGCTAGTTACGGCTTCAAAACGAGAGTTAATGATGGCATTCACGCTGTGTTAACTCGTTCAGGTGAGAGAATTCAATACAAATTCGAAGCTCATTTGTACCTTTCTTTAGAGTAATTACAATACGTTGGCACCAAGGGTTTAGTTGTTCGTGCTTTGAGACGACTCTAAGTTGTTCCATCTCGTTACGTTCCTTCTTCAGTTATCCCATGTAGGGAACTGGGACTCTTGTTGCTTTTAACTGGGCAAATGCATAAATGTATAGCATCAGGTTTCAAATTGATCTTGAAGAGTTCAGCCTTCATCTCAGGAAGAACAGTATCATCAAAGACATCCTTATAGTCCTTAAAGATCGATTCAAATTCATTATCAATGACATTTGATTGTTGTAGGGCTTCAACCCTTTTCACTTGAGGAAGCATTCCAGTTGTTCGGGTTGTACTTCCAGTTCAGTTCTGAAAGGAGGATATCGTCAGGAGGCGGTCGAGGTTCCCCACTCCCTACTTCAGGGGGAAGCTCTTCAGCCGGGGTACTATCGTGTTCAGTTTGGCTTGTTTCAATCACAATTGCCTTCATAGTTGCAGGAGGGGATTTCAGAGTGTAAGCCAGTGTGGACAGGGGCCAATTTTCATCGATAATCCCAAGTGCCTGACAGGCTGGGGTACCAAGAACAACACCATGTTCCCCGTAAAAAATTTGGAACCATTGCTCAGTTGAGACAACAAGATCTTCTGGTGGCCAAGAAACCTTTAAAAGCACTCTTGCTTCGACCTTTAAGATGGTGGCCCCCAACAGCCATTACGAAACCGCATTCCAAATGATAGTTTCATTCTGGAGATTCAATATGGTTAACCCAGTTGTAGCCGACACAGTTTATGTTGGCACCAGGATTAATAATACAACGCTGGGTCCAGTAATGGTTCCCAAGGACAAAATCAGCAAAGCAGTGTTTCCCAACACTTGGAATGGGAGAAAATGTAATTGACAGCACTGAAACAGGGTGGGTCACCTGATTTTCTTTAACAGCAGAACTCGACTTGAGTATGGCCTTATTCAAAGGGTTTGGCTTGACCAGCTGGGGCCTCTGCGCCACCTCTTGTTCTTTCGGCTGTCCTTCAGGTAAGGAGTGGTTCGGTGTGTGATGTGTGACTTCATACATAATTTGCTTTTTTTACCAGAGACATCTTTAGAGGGAGTCCAGTTGGTTTTGTTCCGCTTGTAGGAACAAAACCAACTGGAATTGTTGGTTTGGTTGTGTTCCTCTTATTTCCCAGTTTCGAACCCGTCCGGGTTGCACGTTAGAAAATCTAGCTTTGAGACCCTTCCAATCTCTGAAGAAGTAAAAGAAAGGCTTGTCGAACTCAGAGTTTGGTTGGCGGCGCCCTCTTCGCCAAACCATAGTTAATAGAAAACTTATACTATGGTACTCTTATTCTGCCGACTACGCCATGCTATGTGTCAGACCATGTGCTCTCCAGCTCTGTCCCAGTCTCCCAATATTACACAAGCAGCTTCCCAAAGAGGTTTTATGTAAATTGCTTGGCCGGTTTGATCCACGATAGAAAAGGTAGAACCACAATGGTCAGTAACAAAAACAGCGACAGAGCACAGTTTTGTCTACTAGCTTATTAAAGACTGGTCACACTTCTTGGTTTGATCGACACATGAAAAAGGTAGACGCAATGAATCGAAAAACTAAAAGTATCACTGTAGAATACTGTTCAGTAGCATTTCCGGAAAAGAATGGTCTCGCTATATGGTTTGATCAGTCATCAATTGAAACTTTAGAACCACACTGTAACACAAAGATTACAACAGTACAATATAGAGTACAGCCAACCAAACAGAACCAGTGGACAGTACTATGCAACAGTTCCCACGCATACCCACACTGCTTGGTTTAGTCCATGGATGAACTAGAACCACTGAAACTGTATTACAAAGCAAGCGCTACCACAGTGCAGTATTGTTCAGTAACTTTCCAAAGAAAAGTCACACTGAATGGTTTGATCCTCAGTTACAACCATACTGTAGAGCCAAGCAGTCCTACAGTACTGAGGCTTTCTAGCAAAAGGGAGCTCTACAGGTTCTTGTCCTTTGGACAAACGTTGAAACAGTTAAGTTGATTTCAAAGATTTATTTATTACAAATAGAGCTTGAGAATATTGACTCACTGAAACGTTGAGGGCTTCACTGACAATGACCGACAATGTCTTAAAAATGTGCAAAGATACTGCGAACACAGAAAACCTTAGACAATTTATATTAGGAGAAAAAAGTCTACGATATTCGTTCGTCAAGCCTTCCAAGGATGCTAGACGGAAAAAATCAAAACTTCCAGCACTATTTTCTATACAGCAAGTTCAAAATATGTGTGTTAATTTAACTTCCAAAAAAGCAAAAAAATATTTAATCTCACTCAGTCAGTCTGTATTTGACAGGTCTTTCTGGCCAATAGACCATTTGCAGGATTAGGTCACGTGCTTGGATACCACCTAGCAACGCCATGCTGGGACGCAAGCGTTCAAGCCGCCATATTTAGAATTATAGTGTGGTTAAGCGACACGAGCGATCTAAAAGAGTTCATCTTCAAACTTTTAGTTTTGTAAATGATATAACTATTATACTTGTTCGAATTTTGGAAGGAACACTCGCATATTTTGACAGAATACGGAACCTATTCCATCGTGACGACCTTTTGGCCTCATGGCGAGCAACGAAGGTAAGCAACCGTAACTGAAATATTCGTTGTTAGTCCTTTGTTTTGCCTCGGAAAAGATTTGAACTTTCATTCGCTCAATATAAGATACGGTACCTCTGACAGATTTCCATTTAGTTTACTCGCGAAGAGTGGTTGTCTTCTGTGACAACTGGTTTGTTGTTACCATAGAGTACTCAGAAAAACCGCGTTGTTTCTAATATTTTTTGTTGCATAAAGAACGAAGTTCTACCGGTAATCCGACGCAAGATATCCACCTCTTTCCTACCCTGACGTTTGCCGAAGTAGAGAGCTACGCGAAAATCTCTTCTGGTTGCACAAGCACAAGCAAAGCCTACAAATTCTTTGCTGAACCTGGATATCTCCACAATATTCAAGGTGAGCAATATTTCGTCACGTGAGTGCGTGTTTTATTTTCACATTTATTTTATGTCCTACGAAATGGATATAATAATAATTATCCAGTAACTATTTACTCTGAAATGTGATTGTTGTGCATCTATATGCCACACAGTATTTCGTACCCTTTGATGAACAATCTTTCATGTCTTTCAGTGACTTACCTGCCAGATAAAGTGAAAGTTTCCGGTAAATGTTTCCGATCCATGAGAAAAAGTGAGCCCCCGCATCTTTTGGAAATATTTGTAAAGTTGGAGGACAAGGGCATCACTCGAAAATGTTCCTGTGTTGCAGGTGCAAGTGGCTATTGCCATCATGTAATAGGCCTGCTTTTCTATATGGCTCATTGTAAAATGTTTGGACTTACATCTCTACCAGATGATCTAACTTGCACCAGTATGCCACAGCACTGGAGTGTACCAAGAGAAAAACGCATTGGAACAAAAGAGATTCAGTCGGTACTGGTAAAAAAGCCAAAAATGGGTGCCAACTACAACAAGTTCATCAAAAGTACTTTGTACTCACCATTTTCTTTTTATGGAATCCTTTGCAAGAGTGATTTTACTGGCTTGGACCCATTGCCCTTGATAGCTGATATTGCACCCACAGCAGAGCAAAGACCTAATTTAATATTACAGCCAACAAAATTTGGCAATGCTCCTAAAGGTAGTCCTCTGTCATACCAGCAAAAGCTCTCACAAGAATACGTCATAAATGACTTCCTTGCCTATGATTTCCCAAAGTTACCATTGGAGGGTGCTGGAGAACGAATAATGAACAATGTTCTAGTTTGTTTAACTCAGGAGAGAGCCGCTGCACTTGAAGCTTTAGCTGTTACTCGAGAAGTTGCAATTGACTTGGAAGCGAGGACAGTGACACAGGGTGCAAGTAATCTTTGGCAGCTTCTTCGTTCAAAGCGAATTACTGCCAGCAAGTTTGGTTCTTGTGCAAAACGTGTAACAAATTTTGAAAACCTGGTGAGGCAAATAAATCCTTCACGTCGTGTTGTTACAGCAGCTATGAAGAGAGGAATTGAAATGGAGCCACATGCAGCTACAGTGTATGCTAATGTCGCTAAAGCTGGGATGGTCAATGTATTCCCATGTGGATTAGTCATTAATCCAAAGTGCCCATGGTTGGGATGTAGTCCTGACCGCAAGGTCTATGACATCAAAGCAGCAAATGAAGGGCGTAACCCATTTGGTTTGTGCGAAATCAAAGTTGTACAAGAGGGGGAGACAGATTTCAAAAATGTCAGATATCTTGCAATTGACCCAGTGTCCGATGAGATAACACTGAAAAGAAATCATGAATACTATTTACAGGTGCAGTGCCAGTTGGCACTGACAGGGTTAGAATGGTGTGACTTTTTTTGTTATATGAATGACACTAAGTATTTTTGCCAATGAATCTTCTTTGATAAAATTTTTTTCCAAGACAGCAAAGATAAGGTGGACATGTTCTTTTTCAACTATTTCCTAGGATCAATGTAATATGTAATAAGGAAAAATACAGCACAAGAAAAAGCATGTCAAAAACTTTATTAAACCTACTAGACGCGCCTTTCTAAGCTTCATGTCTAGTACAACCAAATGAATTCTTCAATTTAGCGTAATACATTATCAAAAATCATGGTAGAGTTAAGTCACAGGCCTAGTTATCCAGCCACGCTTTTTCTAGGTGGTATGCCCACAAACACAAGGAAACTCAACCAGTTATTTTCAAAAACAAGTTGAAATTTATTTCCTTCAAGTGCAAATTACCACAAACAGCTGCCTTAGTGAAAGCAAATCCCTTTTTGAAACGGTTGTGGCGAAATGTTTACAAGCCGTAGTGGAATTGGTGGGAAAACAAGTTAAAATTCTTCACATTAATTTTTTGCTGGTGGAACTTCGGGCTCTTCTTTTGCTAAAGCATGCAGTCTGCTACAAACAAGGCATTCAAAAAACACTAATTACGCACCAAAATGTTATTTCCTAGCACAAGTTGAAACCTCAGCTAATTAGCGGGCTTATTAGTGATCCATAAACTGATAAAGGCTGTAGCTATAGCGTCGCGTTTTCGTCTCATGGGGACTACAGTGACAAAGGTGGTATTAGAACTGCTTCCACCTGTCGCTTGGAAGCTTGTCTTCATTTACGGTGGGTGTCACTGAGTAAAAAATGAAAATCTCAACCCAGCTTATGAAAAAGGAACTGCTTTAAGAGCGACTTCCGAAAGAATCGCGCTGGCAAGTAATACGCACAACACATTTCCTTCCTGTAACTAAGTCAGTCCTTTTTAAAAACTCGAGTTTCTTTCATAAAATCCAATTTGCAGGTACACATAAAATGGAACTTTAATTTTTCATTTCCTGCCGCCAGCCTAACGGCTAGAGAAAGCGGAGTTTTAAAATTTAATTAAGTGGAATTCTCGGCGGGGTAAGTTATGTTTTCCTGTGTGCGTCAAGACATTAATCGGTAGATCGGCAGTGTTAGTGAAGAATAATTACAAGCCGTTATTAATAGCGTAAAGAAATCGCAAGATAAGAAAAGCTTACGTTGTGCAGCATCATTTAATTTTACCGCGACTCTTTCGTCCGAGTAAGTGGATATAATGAAATAAAATTTACGCTGCTTAATTATTTGAAGAACTCATAAAAGCTTAAAACCCATGGATTTACGATAGGTACAAATGGTACAGTTATCTTTGTCTCTGCTAGGTCTTGCTGCTTTTAATATACAGGTGGTGTGAAGAAATAATAGAGACAACCTCAAATGTTTCAAAGGCAAAGGAACTTTTGACATTAAAATAGATTTCACGCAGAAGGTGCAAGAGTAATACCTGAGCTCATTGTCGCGGCCCGGTTAGGTTCCTGATACACGAGGTTTGAACAAGGCGAAGAAAATATTTGGAAGCTACCTAATTTCTCATATTTGTTACTATTTTGAACGCCAATCGAATCTCGGATCACTTGTGGTTTGCTTGCCGAGATTGAATTTTTATGTTTGTCTGTCTCTAGAAGTGATACGCTATTTTGTCAATGTTGATCTCATCAAAACTAAAAGAAAAGAAAAACTCGTGGGCGAAACTTGAAGTATCCTTGACACAATAGAGCTGACCGGTGAAACAGGGTAATTAAACAATTCTCTTTTTCCGGAATACATGACGATATAAGGCGGACCGCTTACTGTTAGAGCATTTCTTCGGTTTGTTCAAGAGATGTTGCATGGGCGCGAAAGAAATTGAATTACATACAGTAATCTGTTCCACCCTTTGAGACATCTAGGAAGCGTCAAGAAACTGAAAAGGTACGGACTTCATTGTAAGGACATGTTAACTCAAATCCGAATTTCGATTCTCCTTCTTTTTGTTTTCCACATAACCGAAAGAAGTGCGACCGTTCAAAGCAGTAAGATCGCTCTTCTTGAGAAAAGGGCGATACAGAATAAAAAGGGTATTGTCAATCGTACCATTGGCGACAATTGTCCTCCAGGAGTAAACTGTGCAAAGATCGAGAACGAATCCGAAGTGAGGTGTCTATTGGGTTCGGTATGCGGTCGGAAAATTAGTCTTAAAAGAATTGTTGAATTCCTTGAGGGTAGTTCACCGTGTCCTGTCGGGAATTTTAGATGTCAGAAAAAGAGATCTGTACCGTCCAAAGCAGAATTCTTGAATCCGTGTCATGAAGGCTCGCTATGTAAGGAGAAAAGAAATCGTAGTTTGAAAGCCAACTTACACGCGCGGGACGACGTGGTTTCAAAAGCCGGATCCACAAGACAGCTTGGTTCACCAAGTAATACGGATGATGATTGTTCCCCCGGCTCAAAGTGCTTCCGTATACTAAAACAGGAGGAGGTGTGGAATAAGTTCCTTGGTATCTCAAATGGGCAGCAAAAAACCTATGGCGAAGCTCAACCACCTAACCTTCTAAGAGTCACTCGTCAATGTCCCCCCGGTCTATGGTGCTACAGTTACAAAAGAACAGATAAGCTTGCTCTGGGGTCTGAGATCTTAACTCCTCTGAAGAATCGTCGACAATATCGCTCACGCAGGAAATGCACCTTAGGTGCTTGGGACAACTGTGTGAAACAGAATTATTACCGGCAATGTCCAAATGATATGTCGTGTGTGTCAAAGAGAGAAGCTGGCTACGAGAATTTTGAGACAGTAAAGCGATGCCCTCCCGGTTTGTGGTGTAAGAGGAGTAATGTCGGTTTTCAAGTTGATGATCATGATGCAATCGAGGAACTCGATAAACTTAAAGAACGGGGCTACGAGTATTCTAATTCGAAAGAAAATAATCGCATTGAAATGATGCAAGGCTGTCCAACTGGATTATGGTGTTCACCAAAGAGACAATTAGGCTACGCGAATTCTGAAGCAATGGAGGAATGTCCTCCAGGGCTCTGGTGCAAGAAAAACGAAATTACAAGCCAAGAAGGAATTTGGGATTCAGAAGAGGACAAACAAAATACAATTATAAAGAGCTGTCCAATTGGTTTATGGTGCTCTCAAAAGAGACAACTGGGCTACGAGAATTCTGACACCATGGAGCAATGTCCTCCAGGGCTCTGGTGCAAGAAAAACGAAACCCCAGGACAAAGGGATACTTCACACCCAGCTAAAAACACACTGAACCAATTGATCCAAGGCTGTCCAACTGGTTTATGGTGCTCTTACAAAAGACAACTGGGCTACGAGAATTCTGACACCATGGAGCAATGTCCTCCAGGGCTCTGGTGCAAGAAAAACGAAATCACAAGACAAAAAGACAATTTAGAATTGACTGAAAATATACTGAACGGACTGATACAAGGCTGTCCAACTGGTTTATGGTGCAATTACAAGAGACAACTGGGCTACGAGAATTCTGACACCATTGAGCAATGTCCTCCCGGGCTCTGGTGCAAGAAAAATGAAATCACAGGACAACGAGATACTTCAGACCCAACTGAAAATATACTGAATACATTGATTCAAGGCTGTCCAACTGGTTTATGGTGCACTTACAAAAGACAACTGGGCTACGAGAATTCTGACACCATGGAGCAATGTCCTCGTGGACTCTGGTGCAAGAAAAACGAAATCACAAGAGAAAACGATAACAGAGACGTAGCTGAAAATTTAATGAAAGGGCTGATGCAAGGTTGTCCAACTGGTTTATGGTGCTCTCACAAAAGACAACTGGGCTACGAGAATTCTGACACCATGGAGCAATGTCCTCCAGGGCTCTGGTGCAAGAAAAACGAAATCACAGGACAAGTGGATGCTTCAGATCCAATTGAAAATACACCAAACAGATTAATGCAAGGCTGTCCAACTGGTTTATGGTGCTCTCCGAAACGACAACTGGGATACGAGAATTCTGACACCATAGAGCAATGTCCTATTGGACTATGGTGCAAGAAAAACGAAGTCACAAGACAAGAAGACAATTCAGAATTAATTGAAAAGATACTGAACAAATTGATTCAAGGCTGTCCAACTGGTTTATGGTGCTCTTACAAAAGACAACTGGGCTACGAGAATTCTGACACCATGGAGCAATGTCCTCGTGGACTCTGGTGCAAGAAAAACGAAATCACAAGAGAAAACGATAACAGAGACTTAGCTGAAAATATAATGAAAGGACTGATGCAAGGTTGTCCAACTGGTTTGTGGTGCTCTTACAAACGACATCTAGGCTACGAGAATTCTGACACCATGGAGCAATGTCCTCGTGGACTCTGGTGCAAGAAAAACGAAATCACAAGAGAAAACGATAACAGAGACTTAGCTGAAAATATAGTGAAAGGACTGATGCAAGGTTGTCCAACTGGTTTGTGGTGCTCTTACAAACGACATCTAGGCTACGAGAATTCTGACACCATGGAGCAATGTCCTCGTGGACTCTGGTGCAAGAAAAACGAAATCACAAGAGAAAACGATAACAGAGACTTAGCTGAAAATATAGTGAAAGGACTGATGCAAGGTTGTCCAACTGGTTTGTGGTGCTCTTACAAACGACATCTAGGCTACGAGAATTCTGACACCATGGAGCAATGTCCTCCAGGCCTGTGGTGTAAGAAAAACGAAATCACAAGACCAGACACAGACGTAACTGAAAATACATTGAAAGGATTTATGCAAGGCTGTCCAACTGGGTTATGGTGCTCTCCTAAAAGACAACTGGGCTACGAGAATTCTGACACCATGGAGCAGTGTCCTCCAGGACTGTGGTGTAAGAAAAACGACATTACAAGTCAGAACGGCTATATGACCATCACAAAGAGTACGCAAAGGATGGATAAACTAAAGCAACGTTGCCAAAGCTTAAGAGGTCTGTGGTGCTTACTAATGAACTTAGGACGACGACGAGGCTACGTAAATTCTGAAACAATATATCAATGTCCCCCAGGATTGTGGTGTAAAAGAAGTGAAAACAAGGCAAGAAATTTCATCAATGAATTAAGACGTAGGAAACTTGTAAATCGTTGTCCTCGCGCTTTAATATGCTCTTATAACAAAGAATTTGGCTTCGAAAGTGCGGACACAAATGATCAATGTCCTCCGGGTTTGTGGTGCAAAAGAAACGAGATAGCCAATCAGCCTGAATTCATCCCTTTCGAATAGACCATGTAAAATCAAAATCAATCAGAAATGTTGAGGGAACCAAGCATTCTTTATGATAAGTTGTCTCAGACAATTTGAATTAACTTATGTGAACTTGATAACAATAGAGCTGAGTATGTCCTTTAAACCAAAAAAATGATACAATTTCGAAAAAACGAGGTTATCTTTAATATAGTGGAATTGCATAGAGACTCAACTGTAAATGTAAGGTAAAAATTATTAAAAAAAAAACAATATTTGCTCTTTTTCCGGCTTTCATTAGTATGTTTGTACACGTGGTTCATTAGCCAGAGTTCCTTTTTTTCGAGAAACGTTTACAAATAAGCGGATGGGGTTTTCTCGAGGAATCTCTCACCTTTTATGTGACAATAACAAACTCAGTGATGAAAGAGGTTACGCACTCACCACTCAACATTCATCCGACTAAATCCGGCTCCCCTGTTTTCTCTTTCGTTTGAATGAGTCTTTTTGCTGTGATACTTTTAACAGGAAAAAAGAATACTTTTCCGAAAGTCTTGTTGGTCGTTGCAAGCTTCTCTGCCTGATATTTCGTCATATGACTGAATACCAACTTCTACCGTGACGGGAAGATTAACAGCTATTAATATTACGGAGTCCTACGAGAGAAACATGCCGTTTTATAAAAGTTTTATCGAATACTGGTGTATGTACTTTTCTTTTCCAATTTTGAAACACGGTTATAACCATAGCAATTTAAATGCTTGCTTACAGAAATCGTTTTGAAAATTCGCACCAGAGAACATAGCGAACTATGAACAAAGACGTCTATGGTGTATGGTACTATGGTGGCCCATTAGGGCCATAAAGTTTTTGATATCTTTCCTTAGTTTTATTTTCAAACTGTAATTATTTTTCAAAAAAAAAAAAAAGAATAATAAAGAAAAAAAAACAAAAAAAAAATTATTTAGAAATTAAAAAAGAAAATTCGCACGTGGTCCATGAGGGCCATAAGCCCACAGAGGTTATGAAAATAAAATAAAACTAAATAGATAAAAGAAAATTAAAAAATAAAAGGGAAAAAATACAGAATAAGACTAAGAAAAAAACTAGGAAAGATATAAAAAACTTTATGCCCCTAATGGGCCACCATAGTCCTCCAACGGCACACGACCAGTTTGCATTCACTGACGATCATGACGCACAAAGAACGGAACAACAACGGAAAAAGGCGAGATTCCGTGTGTAAAGAAAGTGGTTTACAAGTGAAACAAAAACAAACTGTCTATTTTAGTAACTTTTCCTAGAAACCAACATTTCCAAGTCATTCTGGACATAATAAATCCTAGGAATTTGTAGTTAAGAGGTCTTGCACTTTTCAATATGCCAAGAATAAACCTACAATTAACGTCCAGTAACAAATTCATAATAAAAACTGTACTTCAGTACTCTGAGGCACAGAACCCTCGAAATTAGTTCGGGGATAATCATATCAAACTCTTCCACGTCATTTGGACAGACATGACGTAATATCGGTTTTGCTGATGTCCTTAGCCGCTATCTGTTCTCGCGGAGTCCGATAACAGTGATAACTCAGATAGTCTGAAAACACAATAATGGTAAATCACTTTGCCTGCCGTGCTAGAGATCACTCTTATCATTTAACATCTCAAATTAAAATCAACCTTAAACCCGAGACTGAATAATCAGACAGTCGCGAAAATAACACGTAATTCTTTGTCTCACGACAATGCGAGGGGAGATCAACCAAAAGTGGTTTTGAAAAACCATATCTGCTAACGTTCTTAAGTTTTGAAAAGCAGACGTATTGATTAGATAATGACAGTTGTGAAGTTTTCAAATGACTGTCGTAAAACCAAAACCAATATAATCACGAGCTAGTCACGATTGGTTTTCATTTTTTCACTATATATTCATTTACAATATTTCGAGCTCAACTTCACAGCGGTATTGTTGAAAACGAATTAAACAAACAGAAAAGTAATGGAAAATCTCTGATTGCAATGTTACAACAGCATGACGATAAAAAGTGTACAATTAGAAAGTGTAGGGAGAGTTGTGTTTATATTGTAAGTACTAGTATTGTATTGTCAGTATCGTTATGCATTGCGAGTAGTGTTTTGTGATTGTTGTTCGGTTAATGAGCAATGGTCATGACAACAAAGACAAAGAAGTACTCCACGTGCACCTACTGAAACGTTGTCAGTCATTGCTCTCTGGACACTCTATATCTCGCATTAAGAGTCCATGATGCGTGCAGACCAAGGACTACCTCGCAACCAAAGGTTGTGCAATGAAGTGGACAATGTTTTAGAAGAAACAAGCGCTACCTCGGTGGGAAGTTGGGGAAAAATGGGATTTTGATCGATTTTCATATATGCGGTTGAAGAGCGGTAGGTGATTTTAAGAGAACTTCATTGTGGCAAAATTGTGGTAAGCAGGTCCCTACTGTAATGCTACGTCTGAACAGCTGAAAGACTACAGAAACTCCATAACAGATGCGCTAGGCTAATTATGCTTTACAAAAACGAGTTCTGGACAGTTTGAATTAGCCGGCCTACGTCATCTTGGCTAGAGTGTACTAAGTGAATGTAAAATTAAGGCTAAATAAATGTTTAAGGCTCTCATGACTTGGTACCTGTGATGCTTTCAAATATTTTCAGGGACTCGTGTTCAGCCAGCCATTTATCATTTAAGGAACGCTGATAATAAGTTGGCCCTTACCATGTCCAAGACTGAATTTCTAAAGAAGAGCTTCAGCTACAAAGGTGTTAAGAACTTGAATTCCTTACCGACGCAGTTGTGAAACTTTGGCTACCTTTGATAAGCTTATTTCAACCTATAGACCAAATTTTATCTCTTAATTTATTTTTTTGGGTTATGTTCAATGCATGGTAGTTTTATTCATGGTTATTAGTGTTTATAACCCACCGAATAATTTTTGCACCATCTTATTGGCTATTTTGGGTCACGTGGTGTCAAATAGCTGGACGGGTATCAGGCGATATGCCCCGGCCGCGTGAGTTTACAGATCACAGGTAATCGTATTTGAAATGATCTTGAATTTTCTAAAACGTCTTTACGAAGGGAAGAATAACGTCAAACTTAAGAAAAACTCAACAGCGGGACTAGCTAGATGTCAACAGTAACAAAACAGTTCTCACAATGTCCACAAGCAGTTCATGCTTGTATGTGAATTATTGTTCTTGAGTCAATTGACCACTGTGGTGTATGACGTCATACCTCGTGCTCACATGATGCTTAGTGCATCGGAGGGCAAAGTTCACTTTCGGTTCTGTAGTTGTAAAATAATAAAGGTTGGTTGAGTTCTTCGTCTACTTTGGAACTCCCTAACGAAACGACCCAATACGCAACAGTGGCGACGAGGATAACTTGGCAAACGAAAACTTAACGTCCGCTACGAACGGTGGATTGCCAGAATACGGGATAATTCAGCACTGAACCTCCGGCATCTGCTCGACCGAAAGCACGTGAAATGGCGGGCAGACCACCTTTTGATGTTTTTAATCCTGAGGGCGAAGACATCGACAGTTACCTTGAGCGATTACAGGAATATTTCATTGCATACGATATCAAGAACGACTCGGATAATGCCGCTAAACGAAGAGCTATACTTCTCACATCTATTGGCAGTAGTTCTTATCGAGTATTGAAAGATTTATCATTTCCCGACGCGCCAAACTCGAAGACCTTCGACCAGCTTGCAACGCTACTGCGTGGTCATTATAAGCCGACTCGTTTAAAAGTGGCAGAAAGATACAGGTTCCATTCTGCAACTCAGAAGCCAGGTCAAAGTATCGTCGACTTTGTGAGAGAGCTGAAAAATCTTTCTGGGACATGTGAATTCACAAACGAACAGCTAAACGATAGTCTACGCGATCGATTTATTTGCGGGCTTCGCTCAGAGCAGATTAAACGGAAATTATTATCGAATAACTTCACCTTTCAAGAAGCCGTGGACACTGCCATCGCCCAGGAAATAGCTCAGAAGGATGTACGTGACCTTGGAGCGATTTCTCACAGTGAAAATTCGTCTTCCAACGTAAACAAGGTCAAGCGAGAACATCGGTTGTCACGTGGTCGCTCATCTGGTAGACATTATCGTGGCAATGGTAAACAACCTCAGCAGTACGAGAATCCAAGGAAACAATGTTTTCGTTGTGGGTTAACCAACCACACTCCGAACAATTGCAAATACAAAGGGTCAGAATGTTTCAAGTGTCACGCAACAGGTCACTTGCAGTCTGAGTGTCGCAACGTGAAACCATTTCCCAAACGATCGGCGGGAAAACAGTATGTACGTCACACGGATCAGGATTCTGAACATGAAGTGTGTAAGGACACAGGAGACGAGTTCCTGGGGTCAATCTTTAATCTGGTAGAGAACAAAACCTGAGTCACGCAAATCACGAATTTCAGCTCCTGCTGTGAGAGTTCCTGTGCTTATTGAAGATGTTCAATTTCAGATGGAAGTAGATACGGGTGCTTCTGCTTCAATTCTAAATTACGCAGATTACGAGCGGTACCTCAAATACCTTTCGCTGAAACCAGTAGAGAAATCATTCCATGCCTATGCTGGCACACCGCTGGACGTTGCGGGACAGATTTTAGTTGACGTGGAGTACAACGGGCAACGCGCGACACTACCTCTTCTAGTTGTTCGTGCAGAACGGTACGCCCCTCCGTTGCTTGGACGATCTTAGATGATGAAAATTCGCCTCGACTGGGTAAACCTCTTTCCATCCTCAAACGGTCAGTTCTCGGTGTCCCATGAGACGAATGTAGAGGTCGAACGTCTTAAGAAACTGTATGCTGACGTCTTCAAGCCTGAACTGGGGACTGTTAAAGGTGTTACGGCGAAATTGTACCTAAAGGAAAACGCAACACCAGTATTTCAACGGGCACGCCCAGTACCTTATGCCCTTCGCTCCGCGGTAGAGGAAGAACTGAAACGCATGGAAAATGATGGGGTTCTAAAACCTGTCGAAGTGAGCGACTGGGCAACGCCCATTGTTTGTGTTCCTAAAACCGATGGTACAGTACGTATTTGCGGTGATTATAAGGGCACAGTCAACCCAGCAATTCAGACCGAGCAGTTTCCGATTCCAACATTGGAGGAGATTCGAGGGCGTGTGTCTTCATGGAAGAAGTTCACGAAGATTGATCTGCGAAGTGCATATCAACAACTGATCCTCGACGAGGAGTCACAAAAACTGTGTACGATTAACACCCATAAGGGTCTGTTCCGGTACACGCGGTTACCATTTGGAATTTCATCCAGCCCCGCTATTTGACAACGTTTCATCGAACAAGTGCTTGCAGGACTAGCAGGAACTTGTGTTATCATGGACGATTTGCTTGTAGGAGGCTCTGATGACGAGGAGCATGTGAAGAATTTAGAAGCAGTCCTGAAGCAGTTTCAGAAGTACGGGTTGCGAGTCAAACTACCGAAGTGTGTGTTTATGGCACCATCAGTCATTTACTTTGGATTGCGCTTTTCAGAGAAGGGTCTTCAGCCGACGGGTGAAAAGGTCAAAGCCATCAAAGAAGCACCTATTCCACGCAACGTCACCGAATTACGATCGTTCTTGGGAATGTTGGCGGCACTAACCAACTTTATCCCCAAGTTATCAACCCTTGCCCATCCTTTGTACGAGCTCCTAGGAAATAAGCCGTGGAATTGGTCGTCGAACTGCGACAAGGCTTTCTCTGATGTGAAATGTGCACTAACGTCAGAAACTGTGCTAACGCATTACAACCCTAGCCTTCCTGTAGAATTAGCGGTGGACGCTTCTCCATATGGTTTGGGTGCGGTCATAATGCACGTGTGTCCATTTGTACCTATATGGCCGTCACTTCACGATACAAACGGATCATAAGCCTCTGGAACGAATTTTGGGTCCTAAAACAGCCATCCCCTCGCTAGCAGCGATGCGTCTACAGCGTTGGGCGATCATTCTTTCAGCTTTCAACTACAACATCAGGTCCGTTCCATCAAAGCAAAATGCAGTGGCTGACGCGCTGTCACGGTTGCCCTTGCCGTCAACGCGTAATGACGAGGATTCTGCATATCATGTCGAAGAACGACTGATCCATTCCTTACCCATTACTCACAAAGAAATAAACCACGCCACAAGAGTAGACCCAGTACTGTCAAAGGTGCTAGAATATCTCAGGCAAGGCTGGCCAAAGCACGTGGAGGATCTACGCCTCCAACCCTACTTTAATCGTCGATTTGAGTTGTCTGTGGAGCAAGACTGTCTTTTGTGGGGACTTCGGGTGGTCATACCTACTCGGTACCACAAAGACATGCTTCAAGAGTTGCATTCAGGACACCCAGGGATTGTTCGGATGAAAGAATTGGCACGTAGTTACTTATGGTGGCCTAACATTGATCAAGAAATAGAACAAACTGTCAGAAATTGCCAAAGCTGCCAGCAAGTTAAGAAGCCACCAGCTGTAGCGCCACTTAACCCATGGTTATGGCCGAGTAATCCTTGGCATCGCATTCACATAGATTACGCAGAAGATGAAAACGGGCATTATTTCATCCTTGTTGATGCACACTCGCGCTGGCCAGAAATATACTTTATGCCACGAAACACGTCAGCAACCGCGACCATTACTATCTTACGGGAACTATTTTCCAAATACGGATTGCCAGTACATTGTGTCAGTGATAATGGTCCTCAGTTTCGCAGCGAAGAGTTTGCACACTTCTTGAGGATGAACGGTGTTAAGCATGTACGTGTAGCACGCTATCATGCAGCCAGTAACGGATTGGCCGAAAGAATGGTTCAGTCATTCAAGAATCACATGAAAACATGTAAAGGCAGCAAGCTGTCTGTTCAACAACGCATCGCTAATTTTCTGTTGACTTACCGGTCGACAAGACACCCTACCACTGGCAGAACACCAGCTAGTCTGTTCCTGGGGCGTGAACTTCGCACAAGACTAACCCTCCTTCGCCCAAGTGTAGGGGACAAGGTAATGGATTCACAAGCGAAGCAGAAGGAAACACACGATGCGCATGCGAAGTTTAGAGAGTTCTACCCAGGTGATAGAATTTGGGTGAAAGATCTTTGGAGAGAACACACGTGGTGGCCAGGCTCTGTTGCAGAGCGAAGTGGTCCGACATCTTACGTAGTAGTTCTGAACGATGGACGAGTTTGGAAGCGGCATCTCGACCACATCAGACGTGATACCATGGACAGCGCAGTCGCTGACCGGGAATTGGAAAGGTTACCGCTGGACGCTGCTTTAGATCCTGTACGACAAGACATTTTTGCCTAGTTACAGTATAGGGTTTGACCAGAGAAATAATACCCCTATCAGTATGCCTCTGTTTTGATAGTTATCGAAGTGCTGCGAGTAATAAATATTTAATATCTCAAACAAAGTAAGTATAACCCAACCATTTACTTCATTATAAAGCTTACAATTATTACTCTTACTTCAAAATTGTCGCTTGAAAGATCTGTAAGCACGGATCCCACAATGTCCCAGAAAAGACTAAATACGGGTGCGGCAAAATATTTCGAGGAGGTCTGGGTTTGAAGACAACACGACAAGCTTATTGTGGCTTATTGAATCGAACGAACGGCGTTCAGTTAACGGTTACAACCTTCCATTTCCTTAGTTTTACAAATTGTCATGGATCCTCATCCATCTATCAGTATCAGAAGATAAACCTCGCATTTAGACCTGTTTTCGTGTCTCAAGTTTATAGCTTCTGTTCTTTATTCTGTTACGCATCACAGTAATGTAAGTACTTCAATTTTTTCCTGGGTTGTCCGACGAATTCTTCTCGGGCAACTAGCCCTTTATTTTTCCTAAAAAATGGTTGCCCGAAGGAAGTTTTAGTTGTCTCGGGCAACCGCTAATTTCGAGCACTGAAGTTCTTCGTAAAACAATTTCTTTCGCAAACGAGCCACAAAGACGAGCATGTCCCAAGTTTTATCCGACTGCATTGCTCAAACGTCACCGATACAATTAGAATTTAATTGTTCAGCTATCGATACAATTTGGGATAAATTAATCCGCTTCCAACCAATCTGAAGCAAATATTTAGGTTAGCGGTATTATTATAAAATAAACGAGAACCACTAAGTGGAACCTACCGGGGCCCAGTGGGACACGGGATTGCATAGATATAGTTAACCTCTAGCACCTCTCACGATGGAAGGTTCACTCAATGTAGATAGCTTTGATAAGTAGCTCTTATTCCCGATAACTTTCACGATGGAAGGTTCACTCTTAAAGTGATCGCTCGTAAATTTGTCTCTCCAAATATTTACTCTTAAATTTTCGCTCATAAACTAGTGCATCGTATTTGAACAAGCGACGTAGGTTGGGGAACAAAAAGCTATAATCTTTCTCTTGACTGTCCTCCATGCCTCGTGCTGTTCAAAATGGCGGATAAGATTTCAATGAGCCAGCGAGCAAAAGTAACGAGCCAGCGATACATCTCACTCAGCGATATATCCCTAACAATGTAACGTTGAAAAAACTGCAGAAACCGTCTGCATTTTATGACCGTTGCCAGCCATCGGCTGGGCCCCGGTAATAACCCCTTCCTGGCTTGCTGGTATATGGGAAGATAATGTCCTTGGCTGAGAGATTGTCCTCAAAATTTCACATATGCCCTCACAGCTTCGCTTTTCAGCCAACTCTCCATTTTTCGGACAACCTCTCAGCCGCGGGCATTATCCTCCGATATACCAGCCGCCGAAAGGGGTTTATTAAGCAAATATTCAAATATTAATCATATTTTAAGCCTTTTAAAGTAGTTCTAGTTTTTATACCTAGCTCGCGCCCCTACTGGAAACCAGCTCTTTTATAATGTTGAATGGTTAGCGTGATTAAATAAAGTTGATCTATCTATCTAATAACTCTACGCATCGACACTAGTGTGCAGTTTGCGCTTATTTTTTCCTTGGTAAAGGTGGAGAAGCGGCTCGACTACACTGCGAAATCTTTACAGAGATTTTCAAGTATTGTCACCTCGGGGGACGACCTACCGACGACGGCTACCGACGACCTACCGAAACTTCAATACATAAATCCTTGACTTTGCTTCCAACATTACTGAAAGTAAATTTGTGAGTAATACAAGTTTATAAAAGTTACCAGTGCTGATATCAAACAGATGCTTGGTGAACCCTCATTTATATGTTTGCCTCTAAGTCAATCAACTCCAAGCGACAAAGATATGACCTAGATTGGGTTCTGTCCTCGTATACCGGTACACCAGGGAATAACCATTGTATTTTCTTTGTTCAGGAGTTATTGTAATGTATTGTTTGGTCTTTTGCATCTGCTCTTGTGTACCGGTACACGAGGACAGAACCCTAGATTGTGAGCAGTCTGTCTTTTTGCCTCGGCTGAAATAGCTATTTCTCAGTTAAAGAGCATGCTTAAGTGAGTTGCTGTGAAAAAGAGACCATGAAACAAAACAATCAGTTATAAAACAGCAAGGAATTCTCATTTTCGGGACATATGAAGGTTCAAAAACCGAATAACTTTAAGAGCACTCAATCAAATTGAACTAAAATTTCCCCCTTGGATAACAAAGGATAGAAAAACCAGGAAAATTTTTTTTTTTAATTTTCACTTTCTCGTCTACGGAAAAAGCCACATAGAAAGGGTTTATGAAGGAAACAATGAATCGAATATAGTACCTCGAAACCCACTGGTTAAACGCCTCCGGCTAATAGCGTGTAGCCATGGCAACTCGTCAACGTAACTGTAATACCGTCAGCAGGAAGCTACGAATATTAAATTTGTACCGTCAAACTCATTCAAGGTCAATCAAACTTGTAGACAAGTTGACGTCAAATGACGTTTACTTTCGAATCAGCAGCTCACTATACTTCTGTAAGAGAAGATTTAAATATTCTTCAGTTAAAGCAAAGGATTCAAGAAAATACAAGAAAACAAAAAAAAAAAAAACAAAACAAAACCCAACAACAATAACCACAACAGCAACAACGTTGATAGAGCAGTTAAAATTTCTTAAACATTATCTGGGCCAGAACCTCTCACCTTGCTTTTGCCTTCAGTTTAGTGTATAACTAAAGGACCCATTGTCCAGCTACCTTTTGTGTAAACCACAAAAAAATACAGTAGTCCCGTTTATTGGTCTCGACTGCCAAGCTACGAATATTTAAAAATATGGCTGCTGGTCCATGGCTGCTGGCTTTTGAGCTCAATTTTTTCATTCTTTTTTTTGGTAGCAACAGGGTTTTATCCCCTCTACCACTGTCGCCTCAGTGCGCATATGTGTGGCTTTAACTTACCCTTACTACATTTTGACGTTATGAATATTTAATACAAGTTTCTAACCGAATCATATTTTGCAATAAAATATTATGGATTAAACTGAGTTAAATAAAACGTTTCGATGCCAAGAAACTGTTCGATTCCAAGGACGTGATTTATAAGCGCCGTTGTAAAAGTCATTCTTCCACAGTCCACTCCGTATTTCATTAACTTTTCTACCAGCACCGAATGCCTCATGTTGTCGCGGTTACTAAAACCGGTGACAACTGAACGCATTCGTACACGCCATAAATTACGCCTGCATTGAAAACTAGTCAGTCGACATTACCTTTTTTGAATAAATCAGCTTTATCGCTGTTTTTGTTTCCAAAAAAAAAATAATTTTTGCCTGGGGCCTATTCGACAACACATTAACAGACGTCTCTCTCTGACTGTGAAAAACTATAATAATTTCTCTTATCTTATTAATTTTACATTCATGAAGCGAGCTGAAGTAAATAAAGGGCAAGTGAAAGAAAGACTAATAACTTTAAGCCGAAAAAAAAAAAAGAAGAAAAAGTGAGATTAACAGATGAGTTCAAGTCTTTTAGAGATTAAAAAGCAAGTTCTCAAACATGATTGTATTCTGAGAAATTTCGGCGGGAATGAAGAGAATTAATATTCCAAAGATATTCAATCAATCTAACAACAAGTTCATCATAAAGCGTGTCTGGCACTCACTAAAGGTGAAATGATATCAGATCTTGGGAGCAAAAATTTAAAGATTAAGAAAAATCTTGGTAACTAATTCTATGGTGAGATTGTCCTCGACACTGAATTTATCACTCACCAAAGGAGATGATATTAGATCTTGGGAGTAAGAGGGTTCAAAACAATCTTGGGAGCAAGTTGCATCGTGAAATTTTCCTGAACAAATTTGCCAAATTAACATTTAAAGAAGGGTATAGTTCTTACTAACGAGAACTGCTATCGGATCTGGAGAGTAAAAGAGTTGCAACGAATCATTTTCACAGAGAGTTCCTTGCCTTGAGCTCTGTCCATTTTTACCGTTTTTTCGCCACGGGGATTTTCGGCGGTAGATGGAGGGCTTTGGTCGCTCATTCAGTGGTTCCTGGTTCATTGTATTGATCAGCCTTCAGTATAGCTGCAGGTGTCACACAAAAGAGATTATAAAATAGCTTTGGGAAAGCGCGAACTATGATTGGCTAATAAATCGGCTATCTCATCACCTCATGCCCGTGTCATCACTTCCGCTTCAAAATCCATCCATAGAACTAGAATTATCATTTAGAATTGGCGAATTTGCCATGAAGCGTCACGTAATTATTTTGCCGTCCGTTCATTGTTAGTCAATCACATTGATAACTCTTCGCACGTTCAGCGTGTGAGTGTCTGCCGTGTCAAAACTTGAAAATGTGACGATATATGTTTCAAAATTAAAACCATCCTTCAGTGTCTCGCAGCTAATGATTCATGATATTCTTCTGTCGAGAAGAAAAAGTTTAAAGGTATATGTATGATAAAAGAAAGAAAGCCTTTTTTCAAATGGAATATTTGTCTGAGTAACATTAGCATAATTCAAGCGAGTAAATATATAATATTTTGCAATCGTTCTTACGATCAAATGAAACGGTACAATATAAATTGTTTCGCTTGGGTACAAGGTTCCACCGCTAAAAAATTCGGTTCATATTTGAAAGGGATCTATTAGACCAATATTACATTAAGAGTTTCTAGTTGTAGGAATAAATCACTCTACTTTGCATAAATTTTACACGTATAGCAAAAAACGCAATATTAGTCTAAGAAAATAAACCTGGCTTTTTCGCATCTTTAAGTCAATATTCACAAATTAAAAATAAAACTTGCTCTGCGCTTTGTTCTGTTTTAATGAGGAAATAAAATTTACAGAGAAATATCATTTTAGCGTTAAAATTCAAAAAAATAAATAAATAAATAAATAAAATGCGGCTTCTCGCTTGGAGTGAAAGTTTAGTTTGCCTTAAACTGGCGAAAAACAGGCCCACTAATCAGTCATTGGTATTTTCATATGATTTTAACAACTCGAAAAACAAATTTATTTTATCCAATTTAAAACTCCTGTCTAGCGTTCTTTTTATCTCCGGTTTGTCTTAAAAAAACCCTTCAGTTTGCGTGAACCGCACATTTCGTGGTTTCGGTTAGCCATGTATAAGGCGATAATTATTCATCTCTACTTGCTGTAAGCAAATTTACTAATCTTTAAAAATGAACAGTTTTTGACGGCGACGATGTTAATTCGAACAAAGTTCGCTTTCCACGTCTTTTCTTTCCATTGCAACAATATTAACAAACTGATCTTCGATAATAGGTTTAGCTTCCTTCATGTTGACGGCGAAATAAACTTCGAGGTGCTTCGGGAAGTGTTGGTGATCTCCGTCGTAAACCGCGGGGTGAATTCGGGATCGACAAGGACTTCGGCCGAACAGCGCGAAACATGAGCTATTGTTGTTTGCTGTGTAGATAAAAGAATCTTGATCCTTGGGCTTAACGCTTCCACCACAAACTCCACACCGAAGAGTCTCCTGTAGGTAACTGAGAATTAGTCGATTTCTGAAAATATAGATTGCAGGAAAGAGAGACCTCTTAAGAGAGAAAATAAAATAGATGGTAAAACCGGTTTTAAAATTCTTTAACTGCTCTCCAGTGAATATTGTATAAAATATAACACACAGATAAGGCAGAGTGCAAACGGAAAACATTGTAAATAAAATGATGGCTGTTTTTGATGAGCGCTTGTACGCGTCCACGGCGAACCTTTCCGCGCTGCTGTTTCGAGAGATATAGCTGTTTTCGATGTTGACTTTACGGCTGCTGCGAACCGAGTTCAAAATGCGAAGAAAGACGTAATAGATTGTAAACAGGGGCAAAACTATGTGCACAACCTTAAATATAACGTTAATTAGTCGAGGAGAAATCGCAGGTTCGAAAATATGCGGAAAAACTGGAAGGCACCTGTCTTCGCAAGTACCACTGGGGAGGCACCAGGGAATAGCCGCTATGAGAGCTTGAAGCCAGGACCACACTACCACAATGCGCGCTCTTTTGCGCGTCATATTTCTTCGAAGTCCTTTGACCAGCGTTACAAAGCGGTCTAGCGCGATACCGCACATATTTAACAGCGCTACGACCAGGAACAAATCCTCGAATGAAATGATTGTGCGACAGATTCCGTTGTGTTGGTAAAGAGGTTGTTTGGTTAGGATCGCTACCCAGAACGGAGAATCTGCTAAAGCAGATAGCATATCCGAAACACACAGGCTTACTACTAGCGTATTGGTGACAGTTCGCATTTTGAAGTTTCGTCCGTAAGTGAGTATAATGAAGAAATTTCCCAGAATGGCGAGACTAATGTTTAAAAGCATAAGACTTCCTCTGGCAGGTGTACCGAAATCAACAATCACTGAATCGCTGTCTTGTTCGCTCTCGTTTCGATCGCGGAAGCCAGCCGCCCAGGATAAAAGAGACGATGAGTTATTGCCAGTGACGTCGGCGTTTTCCATGCCAAGCATATATTCCTATCGCAAAGGCCACCTTCAGAGTCGGCTACCAGTGTGGGAGACCTTCAGGTCTAATGCATGGCAAACATCTCCAAGAATACCGATTCAGTTCATTGCAAAGACAACAGCTTCGACATCAGGAATTCTTATTATTTCCAACCAATGATCCCAGTAAATTATTACAAAATCGTGTCCGGCGTTATCTTATTTTGGTTCGTTTGATTTCTGCTTAGGAAGTGGTGAGCGCTAAGACAAACATTGAAGTTTAACATTGCACTAACGCATGCGCAAGTACCGTCTTTTTGACGTCCTCCATTTATTATACTGGCAGGAAGCGAGCTCTTACTTCAAATGCCTCACAACTTTTGAAAGGCTCTCTCGTGACAATCAAACAAGGAATTTCTAAATAAAATGTTCATGATTTCTATTCAACTCACTACGCTGAATGAGTTTAGTTTCCTCAAACCGTTCATGAACAAAAGTTTGCGAAGTCACTAGATTGATGACTCCTGTGTTGATCACAAGTTCGGAACTTTAAATACACTGTACACAAAATGAAGTCAGATTGCACTGGCAACGGAAGCCCGGTGTGCAAATTGGGTCATATTTGCGTTTGTTCGGTTTATGTTCGAAATCACCATTGGAGAATTTCAGCTGCAAAATTTGTTCAGCTTTACATTTGGTTATTCAATGTTTATATGTTTGCCGAAACAAAGTGTAGGGAAACAGTGTGGTTGGCGAGCGAGATGCCTTCTATTGGACCCCAGCCAAAAAAATATCTTATGGCCAGTTAAGATGGATCGTGCTATTTCAGAAAACTAAATTTAAAGATTTCTATCATAATCAAGACATCCCAAAACAATCGTCTTTGGGCTAGAAGTGAAAGTTGTTATCTTAGTTATCACAAACTAAATTAAATAAATCTGGTCTCAGTAAAATGATGGTGGAATCAAACGCGACTGTTTTAACTCTTTAAGCCCCAAGAATGGCTTTATAGATTTTACTCTGGCTAACGCCAGACGATTTTATTCGTCACAGGGAGATCCCTTAGGGATTAAAGGGTTAACGAACAAAAAAAAATCAGCTGCTGTTTAGTACACTTGCTAAATTGTTGTTAAGTTTCTTTAAAAAGCCACAGTGCTGTAATTATCGCTCCTGGCGGGCGTGATATACGCAAGTTACGTCTCTGGTTGGGTTATGTATCGAGCCACTAATAGAAATCGCTGTAAAGTACGCGGCTAAAGAGATTGACTTCCTCAAAAACACAAAATGTTACAATTAAATAAAGCATGTTGTGAAAAAAAAACCGTATAATATGTATGTTACTCGACGTTGCTGAACTGTCCAGTTAATAAGCAATTTTAGTATGTACTAAAACAGTGAATAGCACTGGCTAGTCAAACTCCGAATATCCTTTACTATTTACCTCCGAGCAACATGCGAGTTTCTCGCTCCCTCGTGTGGATTTCGAAAAATATAGTGTCCCGGTTTGCATCCTTTACAAGCGAAGAAATCATCCAAAATTAAAAACAAAGCAGTCCCTGAAAACCCTTAAAAGAAAGCGACTAAATTTGGCTTGGCCACGTTTAAATGCAATGGTTTATGTTTTTAATCCGAAGGTTATCGATGAAAACCAAATGCAAATTAATCTTGCGTAACCAAATATGATGTCACTTGTTCACTAGCTTAGGAATCAAAGTGGAATTATATTTTTACAGAATGGTTTCAAATACAAAACGAATTTGCAACTCCATTTGAAGAAATTTCGCCACTAGAACAAAACAAATGTCTTCAGAAATTTTATCAAACGTCATTACAACAAAAAATCCTTTACCGCGATCCGAGCCGCGTTGGATTATCACTTGAAAAGTCCTTCATTTTCCAAGCCATTTTCTTTTTGTGGTGTACATTATCTCGCTGTTTAAGTGTACAATAAAACAACTATTCACCTCAGTGTAGGTGGCTAGTGGTGGATATTTGCGTAAATATTCGGTGAATTGTTGTTAAAGACATCATTATGGAAGAGGTTTGGACAAAATATTGTAATTTGCCTATAACGAAGGCGGATAAATGTCAGTATCTTAGCAACTGTGCAGCTACCCCTTCCCTAACCCAACAAGTTATAATAAGTTAAAAAGTTAGCGTTAAGTTTGGGTAGGGGGAGGGGTAGCTGCACAGTTACTCAGATACTTGTTAGACAAAGGCAAAGGCAGATAACTAATCCAAGAGCCGGATAAATCATGATATTTCGCGTCGCTGAGTTCAATAATTGTTTTATCGTTCAAGCAATACAACTCACATTTCTCGTATTTTCACTGTTACTGCTTGAGCAAACAACATAAATTCAGTAAATAGTCAGTGATGACTGGATTACGAGTTCAATGGGACTTCGTATGAGCAGAATATTGTAAGCATCAGCAAGCAATCCAAGAGTGAGGTCCAACCAGGAAATTGACCAATTAAAACGCGTTTATCAGCTGAAGGATAAAAAGTCCGTCTCTACGGCCCGGTTCAGACGCCGTACTTCAGCCGAGCCGAATCGAATTCAATGTATTCCAGGTGCAAGGGTCAAGGCTGTGGGAAAACACATCACACCCTGTTACACTTAACTGGGCCCAAAGGTGAAGCAAGGCAGGTAGAGGTGAACCAGAATGAAGATGTCATCAAACAGAACTTGCTACCTGATCAGGGTACCACTTCCACATGTTCGGCTGAAGGAGAATAAAAATCCTGTGAGGTACTACTTTAACTGGTCCCGATTAGAGTGATGAGTGAGGCCGGTAATCAGATTAAGACGTATGGTCTAGTTGATTCAGGCTCCGCGTGGGCTGTAAAGGATCTCACCATTCCCTTAAAGCATACAACAGTCACAACGTCTTTGGAACAGTGGCCACATTTAAAGCATGTCTACTTTCCAGAAGTGGAGAAGAAGAAGATCTCTGTTTTGCTTGACATGAATGTCCAAGAAGTTTTCATACTTCTTGAAGTAAAGAAGGGAAAACCTAATGAGCCGCTTGCAATCAAGTCATGCATCGGATGGAGCATATTAGGTGATTCCTCCGCTCGTCAGGCCTGCAGCGGTGTGCAAGTGAACCTTATTAGTGGAGAAGATGTTTCACTAAGCCATCAGCTCGAAGAGTTCTGGAAAATCGAATCATATGGTACCACGCTGGGTGTAACCAAGGCCATGTCCGTAGAAGACCGAAGAGCTTTAAAGCAGATCAATGACTCAATTTTCAAGGTTGATGGCCATTATCAGATGGCTCTTCTGTGGAAAGATGATAACCCTGCTCTTCCTTACAATAGCTCACTTGCTGAGACGAGACTCCAACACTTGAAGAGACGTTTTGAGCGTGACACACACCTGGAGACAAAGTACAGATCTGTAATGGACGAATGTGTTGCCAAGGGCTTCTGGTCAAGGAGGAAGCTGCCATTGTCAGCAACATTACACCAGTCCCAAGTGCGAAGCAAGCCATTAGCCTAACGTTAGACTCAACAAAGCTTTTAAAGGAAGGAGGCTTCAATCTCACGACGTTTACGAGTAACAACCGTGAAGTATTGGCATCAATCCCACCAGAACGGAGGCCAAACCCTACTAAACCTGGACCTAGACCAGCTGCCTCTGTTGGGAGCTTTGGGTATGTACTGGGATGCTCAGTCAGAAGCCTTCAAGTTTAGATCCATAAAGAAGTGCAAGCCCCACTCCAAGAGAGGACTGCTCTCCATTACAAGTTCCCTGTATGACCCACTTGGATTTATTGCACCCTTTGTGTTCTCAGCCAAGGTCCTGTTACAAGAGCTCTGGAGACAGAGCTTACCTTGGGATCAAGAAATCCAGCAAGCAGTCCTCCGAACGCGTCTGAACAAGATGATCCTTCGTGAACTTGCCCTACCCATAGATAAGGTCTTTATGTGGTCTCACTCGAAGACGGTTCTGCAGTACATGGCCAATCAAACAAAGCGGTTTCACATCTTTGTATCCAACGACGTGGCGGAGATTCATAAAACAACCTCCCTAGACCAATGGCGCTATGTTCCCGGTGAGCTTAACCCGACTGACGATGGTTCTCATGGTGTCTGAGCCACGTATTTCCAAGCTAAATGCCTATGGTGGTCAGGGCCCGAATTCGTATGGCAACCAAAAGACAAATGGCCTCAGACAAAGATAGAAGACCTCCCCGATGACGATAAAAAGATTCGGAACATTCAAACAGTCACGTTTACTACCGACACGTCTGTAATCGGTCTTCTACTGCAACGCTATTCATCCTGGTCCTTCCTGCTGAGAATCATATCATGGGTGTTGCGCTTTGTCAAGTGCGTGAGGAAAGAGAAACCTACATCTCTCCTGTCGTCTACTCTTTCCCTTAAAGAGCTTGAGCAAGCGAGTAATGAAGTTGTGCGATTTGTCCAACGCCAACATTTCTACGAAGAGTACTTGGCTCTCAATGGAGGTGGACAAGTGAAATGCCACAGCAAGTTGGCGAATTTAAGCCCCATTTTGGCCAACGGTTCTTATACATGTGGGAGGAAGGTTCACTGCGCACCGATTGCCTTCAAAGCTGCTCACCCTGTGATCCTTCCAAAGGCTCATCCCGTGACTGCCTTAATCGTTTGCTACTACCACCACATCCTGGGCCATGCAGGGCGTGAACATGTGCTATCAGTCATGCGCCAGCATTTCTGGATTCTAAGAGGAAGATCCCTAATTCGCAAGATTGTAATCAAGTGCATCAGCTGCCTTAGACGCAGCGCATCTACTATACAACAAGAATGGCGGACTTGCCCAAGGAGAGATAAGTGCCATATCAACCATCGTTTACATACACAGGCCTTGATCTCTTTGGACCTTTCCACGTGAAACGCGCTCGTAGTACTGTGCGGCTGCATTTTCGTCTGTTTCAATAGCCGCGCAGTCCATATAGAATATGCCAGTTCGTTGGAGACCGACACCTTTATCCAAGCCTTGCGCCGATTCTTCTCTGTTTGCGGTTGCCCGAAGGAAGTATGGTCAGACAACGGCACGAATTTTACTGTTGCAGAGAAGGAAATTTGTCGTACAGTCCAAGATTTAAATGAAGAGAGAATCATGAGAGCGCCACATGCCCGTGAAGTTGAATGGTACCAATGTGCACTTCCGAAGTGGCGTTTTCAACCGCCTTTCGTGAGCCACATGTCTGAAGTGTGGGAGAGGCTCATTAGAAGTGTGCGACGAGTGATGAATGCCATTCTTGGTAACCAACGTGCTCTTGTCGGGCTAGAAACCTTGCGAACAATCTTCGCTGAAGTTGTTTCCATTTTAAACAGTCGTCCCATCTGCCCTGCCAGTGATGATCAAATGACTTAGATCCGCTTACTCCAAACCATTTCCTCCTTCACCGACAAAACCTCGTAGTGCCACCAGGTGTCTTCTCCAGTGAGGAGCTGTTCTCGCGCAAACAGTGGAAGCATGCACAGTTCCTGACCAACTGCTTCTGGTCTCGATGGATTCGAGAATATGAGCCAACCTTACAGTGACACCATAAATGGCTAATGAACAGGAGGCATTTAGCTGTGAATGACCTGGTCCTCATTGTGGACAACACTGCGCCAAGGTGCCGCTGGCTACTGGCCCGTGTAATGAAGGTCTTCCCCGGTGAGGACGCAAGAGTGCGCAGTGCAGAAGTCAAGACCAAACATTCAAGGCTTATCCGTCCTATAACAAAGTTATGCTTTCTCGAAGAAGCGAGACACAAACATAAGGACATTGTACCCTAAGGGTTTGACTTTGTATCATTTGTTTGTCATCGTATTGAGCAAGGTTCTTTCAGCCTATCCCCTCGCGATGTTGAGGTTATACCTCAACAAGTTTATAACTCCAGTAGTCCGTATCGATTACGATATCAATTCGGGCAAATACCAACGCGCCACGAGGATATCAGGTTTCTGTTCTTGCCATGTGCTCGTGAGAAAATCTAACAAGCTAATAGTGCGGAGACGCTCATCGCCGCAATCCAGCAAAGAAAGGTAAGACGTACAGTATGCCAAAATCTGTGTAATATTAGTATTGAAACAGTAAAGGATCGTAGAGCCAAAATCCCAGTGTGATTTGTCTACTCGGACGTTTGAGTCTCCAACCATTTGTCCCCGGGGGACTAAGGGAAACAAAACGCTTGAGGAGCGTTCACTCGGGCTTCGTGTTGAACGTTTTACTTGAGCATTTACCACGCGTAAAATGCATACAAAACTACATGCCGGATCCATGTGGGGAATTTTCGTTATCGGTAACTCCAACACCACTTTTTGACGGTTATTTGTGCCAACAGTCAGTTCAGTTACTCGAGTGAAAAACAAATCACGAGTACAGTCATAATATACATACTTTGAAGAACGAGATCTGAATTGCACATTACATTATTGACATTGTAACATCATTATGTTCATGTACATTAGTCATACTGACAACTTTTTCTAGAAGATCACAGTCGTCAAGAGTATTCATCATGTCTTTATTCTATCAAGCACATGCAATTCCGGAAAAAGAGCAAACCAACATTTACGATCGCTTTACAAGTGTTGAGCCCAGTAAAAACCAATAACAGAAACAGGATATTTAACGGAAGAACTAACTTAGATATTTAACCCTAGTATTCAAGTTGCTTCTGTTAGTATTCTTATCCAATTCACTGTTGTTAGCGCCAGCTTCGAAGTTGTGTTCACGAACATTCCTGATTTTTTCAGCAAGTGATGTGTTCGACTCAGCATCATAGTTTGTTGTTCCATCAGCTGTCACAGTTTTGGCAACTAACATATAGCTCATTTGTTATCTCGTAGAACTAGTATGAACTCTGTACATTTGTCTAGCCTTCAAGCTAAAGAATTCGTGGATCGACAACCCGTTCCGACAACGCTTGACATCATTTAATGTGGGCCTACCACGGACGGCGCGTACGTTTGTATTTTTGCAAAACGGTCTTCACTGAACATTGCATTCTGTAAATCATGTTGTAGCGAGTGCATGATGTCGCACTCTCATCCCCAGTTTCCGCGGTCCACTCAAGGAACGCTAGCATGTGGAGAAATTATGGACACGCACGCGCAATAAATAGGGGATTAAGATTGTGTAATCAAACAAACATGGCCCTCTCAAGAAGAGACTTTGTATGGACCAAAACAAAAAAAAACATTCTTACCTCTCTCCGTTTCAATAATTGCACAATGTTGCATCTTTTCCGCGTCCACTATTCAGCTAACTCAAAATTGCCATAAAAAATAAGACACGGTAAAATATAATGATCACGGTTTTGTTCCAGAAAAAAAACCACCAAAAGTCCACGAATCGCCCACATGTTGTCTCTAATTTCACAAAGAGGAGGTTTACTAAAATCCGGTTCCCAGCGATAGTAGAAGAGGTATCCAAAATGTTGCATCTCTTTTCCCCTTTCCAAACGATGTTCGTTGAGTAACAACCAACAGAAATACTTCAAAACAAATATCTGCTGCGGTTTTGAGACTTATTTTCGCTTAAATTTGCGTTGCTAACTTCCCTCCAAAGCGAGACAGAAAGCGAATTTTCTATGAAGAAACGCATCACTCGAGCGTTTTTCCAGTGTTGCTTATTGTCATCTTGAAAACGAAAACAATAAACTTTGTAACCGCTTCTCCTGGTTTCCAGGCTTCAAAGTTGCTTTCGATTTTCTTGACCGAGCAAATCTGAGACAAATAACATTATAAATACAAAATATCGGCGGGAAAAATTGCATTCTCGTTCATCGACCGTGAATGATATATATTGTCTTATAAACCTCTGTAAGGATGTCAGACATTTCTCCCTCTCTAGAGGATGTTGATCTCCTGTTGAATGGAGGAGTCCCTTTGAATAAGCTTAATTACATCCGAAATCAGGCTATCTCAGCCGACCACGTTTTGTTTACTCTGGCGATCCGAAACAGACTCTTAATAAAATAAACCAGCAAACAACTAACACGCAAGTATTGCTTCTATTAATTTCTTTATTTCAGAAGCAGTGGAAGCTACAACACACACACGCGCACGTTTGCAAAACAAATAAGCTTATAACTTAAGCTTCATGACTCAAACTTACAACTCGTCC
Source organism: Ricordea florida (assembly GCA_949710005.1). Classification (NCBI taxonomy): domain Eukaryota; kingdom Metazoa; phylum Cnidaria; class Anthozoa; order Corallimorpharia; family Ricordeidae; genus Ricordea; species Ricordea florida. The sequence continues at coordinate 29,090,991 of OX453273.1, read as the reverse complement.
TTCCCGGCAAGATATAATACGTTCTACAGTAAAACGTCGTCCTCCCTCGATTGTTTTCCGCCTCCGCTTCCTTTCCTGGGTGAAATCGGCGGTGGAAAGGCAGTCAAGCGCTCGAAAGAATCTTTCTGAATGTTGACTTCTCTTACTTCTCGCCGCCATGTTGAATTTTAGCTTTCGCGATGACGTAAGGGTGCTTATCCAATGGAGAGCGAGAATTTCACTGGTTTGATTGGCAGGTCGCGGGAGTTCCTAAAATCAAACTCCTCCCCCTCATGTCCACAATTTCTCCACATGGGGACCATGACCCACCTTTTGGCGACCAAAAAATGAACAGAGGGTATTTTAAGACTCGTGCTTTCCTACGGAAGCCCGAGTAAAAATAAAAATGGACTGGGCATACGTCACCCGTTCCGCCTTCGAGTCGAGTCCTCATGGGTCCAGAGCGAAGAGGGCATAATATAATATATTTACGCATTTTTGCGTTATAAAAAAGTGGTACTAAGTGCTTGTAAATCATAATTAATGAATTTTGTTTGTCTTCACAGGGGACTACAGTTCCAAAGCACTACGGTTTTACTTTAAGAGACAGATGGATCACTACAATACATGAACAGGGTCGACACCAGCTCGGGTCTCACTCGGGATCACGACGGTGCTGACCACGACGACATTATTGATTAATATAGGCCAAGGCTCAGTCCCCAACTTGTCGTACGGCAAAGCGATTGACTGTTACTTTTGTCAGTTACATCTCAGCGGTTCTTAGAGCCTTTAGTGAGTACGCCATAATCTCGAATAATCAGTTGCAACAATGACAAACAGGTTTATCAGGTAAAAATGCTTTTTCCTCCCCAATAAAAAATGTTTTAAGGGTTTGATGATCTATGATGCACTTTAATTTTCAAAGTTTAAAGCACTACATTTCTCAGGCGTCTGCATGATCCGCAATTTTGAGATTATGATGTGTACTTCATATGTTCTTTGTGACGGAGCCAGAGTGGTCAGGCAGTTAAAGTAATGCACGTAAAACTACAAGGAACCGAGCTCTCGACCACGTTTGTAAATATTCAACTGGTTTGCCTCCAGCCAGTTGGGATTCTTAACCTTGCTATTCATTTGCATCATTTTATCCCTTTAAGTGCTCGGCCTAGCTAGCATTTATTAGCGTTCCAGGGACACAGAAATCGTTACTTCTCCTTTTACGATCTGTTTACGATTTTAAATTACTTATTGACGTGTATTTGAAAAATCATTTAATCTCTGCGCTCACTTGTTCGTCTTGCGATTTTATCTACTAAATTTGGGAGATCATGTTAACTGTAAGTGGTGTCGGCCAACACTGGTGATCGATACGTCGACCAAAACTTGGTTGATATGTGGGCCGATATATCGACCGAGTGCCGTTCGAGTGTCGGTTGTGTATTGGTCGAATATCGGTCGAATGTCAATCGATACGTCGGCCGATACTCGACCGCTACTCGGTCGATATCTTACTTTTGAGCGTCGGTGTATCGGCCGGTAATGTCGGTGATCTGTCGGTGAACTATCGTTGAACTATCGATGACTATTGGTCGACTGTCGCTGAAGTATCGGCGATGTATCGTTGTTGTGGTACAGTAGCATAGCTAGTGGCTTTCACAAATTTTATTTGTCTCACCGGTCTACAAGAACGTACTCACCTCCAGTTAACACGTAGATTATGAGATAAAGACTTCTATGAGGTGATCGAAATAGCTCACATTTTATATCTTATCACTTTGGTGGTGTTTTGCTCTGAAATGAATACAATCTTTTTTTTATTTTGTTTAGCTAGTTCTGGATCCCTTGTTACGAAATGTGCCTCCAATACATCTACAGCGGACAAGTTAACAAGCCTCACCGCTTTCATGTTAAGTCAAAATGGCAACCACCGGTCCAACCTTCAGTGGCCTTAGAAACATCCCTTGAGGAAGTGAAACTTGAGCTAGTAAATATCGCAATTAACAGGCCGAAGGACAAACTCTCACATGGCCAAAGACGTGCACTGATGGAACTATCGAGTGTCGGTCGAGTATCGTTCGATAGTGTCGGCCGACACTAGCTACAGTAAACATGATCCAATTTGGCAATAAAATCATTCGTGCCCAAGCATTTGAGGAAATCATTAATATTTGGACTGAATTTCAAGCAAGGGGAATTTGGCCCCTATCTATTAGAGCTTTGTCACAACGCGGTTGGAAAACAACTGATTCCCCGTGAAGATGTCGAGGCGTTTTACACGCAACTTCTTGTATGTAAGATTCACAGCGACAGAAGAGGTTATTACTGCTTTAAACCCAAAGACGGCTTTCATTACCAACCTGCAGGAGTCGCTCATGAGGCAATTTTCTTTAAGTTTAATTCCACCTGGTCAATATATAGAAGGATTTTTTATCGCGTGAGACTAAAACTTCAAAATAATCGTCTTCGTGAATTTAAAAACACGATTAATTCTATGAGGCTATAAGAATGATATAAATAAATCACACTTAAGCTGTTAAGATTTAGTTAAATACCCGTATTATTATTAGGATCCCTACTTCACGAAAACTACATCATCACGATGGCATGCTGTTGTCAATACATTGAATAGATTTTTCTTCTTTAGCTGCGACGGCTTGAAGTGAAATAATAAATTTATTAGGGCTGTTTTCAAGGACAGTAAACAAAAGGGGGCAGTTAATTATGGACGTTGGCCAGTAACGAAGGTGTAAACGGCCGCATGCTAAAAATTCATGCCATAGGGATTTTAATCAAAGTCGACCGATGCTGTACAAGAGCAAGGGGTAATTTGAAGTGCAGTCCGTTCATTTGTCGCATAAGGCGGTCAGTTTAGCAATACCAGGTCATATAGCGGCGGATAACAAGAGCGACTTAGGTCACATCAAGGGCATCCAACGACTATTTTCGGCAAAAATCTGTTCCGAAGCAAGGTGAGCTAGAATTTTCGAATGTCGAACACACAGGTCCTCGGATTTGCGAACCGTGTATCTGAATAGATTTTCAGTCCCTAAAACATTTGAAACATCACCCAAAAGATTCGCTACTATGGAAAGGTACTCATTGCGTTTTTGGAAATGCTATTTTTGCAATTTTTGGCACTTAATAAGGTCACCTAGCAATTTCGGATGAGCAAGTGGTTCGTTGGGAAGTTTTTAGAAGGTGCCGTCCGACTAGCAATATCTGAAATGAAGATATTATTCCCTAAAACTTTGGAACAAGTTTCAGCTAAGATATCCGAACAGATCAAATTCTTCTAGGTAATAAAAACATCTCTTTAGACAGTCTTTAAACATTACAAGGGGCCTAGAAATGCCTCTCAGAGACTTTCGGCTCAATCTGCTCGATGGATGGCACTGTCACAGGCATTGGGAAAAAGACTAACTATCCAGCGTGGTTTGGCAATGTCAGTAAAGCCTGCGGACAAAGCAAAACTCTTGTGTTTGTCCCATGATTTAAGCCGCTATTGTTGATGTTTATTTTCTCCAGGTAGCGATTCTGTTTCTTCGTCTTATTCTGGCAAGAATCCAGTCGCACAGGTTCACGGTTGTTTTGCATGTGTCTACCGGGAAAATTGTTCAACACTGTCTTTTCTCACTACTTGCGTACCAGCGATGGAACTGACGACGCATCGCATTTTGACCGCAGTGTTTTTCCTGCATGTGAGTACCAGTTAAGTACTTTGTAGCAACTACGGATATGGAAAAAGATTACTTTTTATGGGGATGGATTTATTTCTGCAGATGTAATGAAAGGATAGTTTAGGTTATTCCGCTCACTTGGTTTCTGTAATTTTGAATGCGGTATAGGTATGACTTTTCGGAAGCAATAAACTGAACACAACATTTAGCAGTGGCAATTCAATGAAATGAAACAAACTGTGTTGGGGTACAAGTTTGCATTCAATTTCGTCGAATAAGAATAAAATGAAGTGAAATACGAAGTTAATGTTCGTGTATAATATCACTGACATGTTGTTTTATATCCCAAGAAAACAACAGATAAAAGACATAATTTGCATACGTCTCCAGTGGATTGGCCAATACGTACTCTCTGTGTGATTGCCATTCACTCAACAAAATCATCTATTTTTGATTTCAGCTTTGTTGGGAGGATGCATGCCGTCTGGTTTCCTCTGCGCCGACTCAAATGATAGCTAAGGCTCCCTATTAATTCGGGTTTCTTCCTGTCATTCGAAACGGTTTCCTTAGAGACAGACGCTTAAACGTAACGATTTAAACCCTTGTAATAAAAATGGTAGTAATTTTACATTCTAAAGGTGACGAAATTGTTCGGGGTTATTATACCTTCCCTCCGAAAGCTCTTTGATTTGAAGGTTTCTTGAAGAACACATAATAGAATGAGAATACACACAAAAAAGAGTCTAAATATGGGACGCATCGCACTTTTTTTTCAGCGGGTTCACCCAAAAAAGTCAATAAAACCGTGAATTTGGGTTTCTTTCTCTTTTCCATGCCTTATGATAAGAATCCAAATCGCCTCAAGGCTCCAAAAATTAATAAAAGCTGACCCATAAAAATACCGAGCTGTTATATATGACCTCTGAACAAATATTTTATTCATTTATGAGGAAGACTTTTTATTAATTTGTATGATTTGAATCTAGCGTTATGGCCGGCCCTATCAAATGGAGTTAATGAAAGAGATGGTTGTTAGAACAAGAAGCCCAGTACTAATGATGGGCTCAGTCCAGTTAGAACTTATCTTTTTTTTATTTCACTAGGGACTTAAACTTGGTGTCAGATTTTGGAATTAATTGTCCAATCTCCACGTCAATTATTGTATTATTAACACGAACGTAAACCGAATTTAAGGCATTTATCTGTCGAGCCCTTTTCGTGTTGTTTTTTGGGGTCACAACAGTAGGAACAGGGGCACTCTGGGAAGAATAATGATTATTATGGTACAGTGATTGCTTCATCATTTTTAAAGCTCACTGATTCAGAGTGAGCTCTATAGTTTACCTTTTCTGTAAAATGGAGAATGCACAAACATTGTCCCCTAATTTTTCAATATTTCGTTTAACGTTGTCGGCTGATGACGCCCAGGCGTGCATTGAGAACCGTAATAAATATTGGTATATATACAATATGGTGATTGCAAGTTGTCATCTTTGATGTCCACTGGCTCGGAGCCAGCCATATAGTTTAACTTTTCAATAAACCGTAGCTTTAACTACCTTTCAGTTGTTGCAATTGGAGAGGGTTTGTCCAATGTCTTTTCAATGTTTTATTCGACGTCATCTGGTGATTGCACCGACAACAACACCTAGAATTGAAATTACCAAAAATAGCAACTAGACTAGAGTCGAGGCTTAAGCGGTTATCTAAAAAAGTGTTGTTTGATTGTGGATAGCTTTTGTGCATTCCCTTTACATTCACAGGCTGTCGATAACGAAAATCTGCGTCTTCGAATGAGATCCTGAAGAACCATGTGCCCATTCCACGTCTACACTTTTCTGGTATTTATTCTACTTCTTTCCAGCGCGGAACAGCAGCCAGTGAGGTAACGTGTTCTATTCATTTTGTACATCGTTTGTACAAAATAACTTTCCTGTTCAACGTGCCCTGTTGTTAGTTAGTTTTACGATGGATGGCAACAGCTGATAAAGTTTTTACCCTTCGGATATGAAAATAATCTTAAAAACTCCAACTCATGATAACTAAAGCAAAAATATTGTGTAACAAATGTACGCACTTTTGAAGTAATTTGCACCAAGCTCTCACTGATTCGCAGCTTGTGAGTTACGTCTATATCTTCCTTATTGGGCCTTAAAATAACACATTAACCTTATCAAAACAAGCTTAATAGATGAAAAAAAATTGAAACCTTCAAAAAAGTTCAAGAACATTACAATCCGACTATTTCTTCGAAGTATGATTCTTCATAACACCTTACAGTTAAAGCTGTTATAGCCACAGGGGGTTTAATTATTTTAAACGCCGAACAGCTCCGCGTGGAAAAGCAGCTGTTTCTGATTGAATAGCGGCCTATCTATGCCGATGACTAGAACCAAGAAATACGGGTCATGCGGGCAAATACGGGTCATGTAAGAATGTAGCGTTATCACGAATGAACTTCAAGTGTGCATATCATATGTTTTTTAGATGTATCACACAGGTTAATTGTTATCACCTTGTTCTGAATTTTACAGCATACTAAGAGACAAAACCCTTTGCAGCTGGTCTTCCGATTGGTATAACGCCGTCATGTTCGTCAGCAAAAAAAAACCCACCTAACAAGAGAAGTAAAGAATACTTTTTACCACAATTGCTACTAATCTCGCAATCTGATTGGCTAATTTACCGTTGTCGATACGAGTCCACACAACGCTACTCGCGTCAATGTGTCACGATCTTGGTCACGCTCTCAAAAGAACATTTTCCTTGACATTGATATTGTGGTAAAACACAAATCGAATTGTGATTTACCGTTGTCTGTACACGTAATCTTATCGACAACGATAGGCGTCATCACAGTACAGCCACAAAATTTGACCCTGTGATGACGCATATCGTTGTCGATAAGATTACGTGTACAGACAACGCTAAACCACATTCGATTTGTTAAATTTACGTGAGACGATCTCCCATAATGAAACAAGCAAGTTGATTGTTCCGTCCAAGCATGGCGACTGTTAACCACGTGACGGCCCAGCTGTAAAGGCGAAGCCAAAGACGCCGCATCTAGTTTGTTTACTCTAACGTAAAGGTAAAAAAGATGCATCACTTCTAGATGGACCAAGAGTACTTAAAGTTTTTTGCTTTACACAGAAGCGCATCCAACGTCACCACAAGAGAATCCAAAGACAATTTAACTGCAATGCTGCTGCAACTTCTGCAGGGAAAACAACACTTCAAGTACATACGACCTTCCGAAGGAGGTTAGTAAAGTCCTGTGTTACCATTAGTCTGTCTCTCATAAGCCGTCTGGGTAGTTTGAGAGTGACAGCGAAAAAATTGGTAGGAGTAAGGAAAGCAAGGTTGGCGCAGTGGTTACTGTATTCTTCTCCCACCTATGTGAGCCGGGTTCCACGTTGGTTCTCTCCTTGTTCCTTGGTTTTCTCCAAGTGTTTTTTTCTTTTCCGCCCATAAAACCCGTCAACAGCTACACAATTTCAATTGGATCGGGAAGTCTCATTTTAAACACATTTAGCCACTGCATCGTGCTACCATGCACTATAGAAATTGGCAAAATCGTTATCGTTGTTTATCGAAACTGTTATCATTAACTTGTTCTTTAGAACATTAATTTTTTTTTTGAAAAAAATGGAGCGCAGGGAACATGGGTATGAGTCTTAGTAAGCTATGACATGGCCCGCCCAGAGACTACCAACATTCAATACAGAAAACAGGAAAAACGACAGAGCCCTCCATCCCCCGCCTGGACTACAAATCAGTCACATGTTCAATCCATAAATATGGGTTATTGACCAAGCGTGAGGTCAAGATGGTTGGATATTGGCTAAGTTCTTTTTTTTGCGTTTTTATGGACCGAGACGAAGCCATCTTGACCGAACAAGCTTGGTCAATAAAGGATTTATTATATGGGATAAAACACGAAAAAATGATCCGTGTACGTGTTTTGTTTTCTTTGTTTTCTTTCTCGTTGACGCATCCAGTTTTCTCGTTTTCCAGCTCCATCGATACACAAGCCACAGGAAATCTTTAACTGTCACGGAAAAGATTTTTCAGGGAAAAACTAAGCAAGAAAATTTTGGTAAACCGGCTTTCGCCTCGGATGAATTTTCCTTGCGGGACAAAGCCCTTATCCCGAGCGGGCAAGATAGCTCCATATTGCCCGCTCGGGTAGCCAATCACTGCGCGAGATTCGGTTCATCTTGCCCGCTCACGGAGCTAGTCATATAATAATACCACTTATGACCAAGCCTCAAGCTTATAATTCTTCATGATACTAGCTTGTTAGACAAGGGACATTTTTCTTGTGGAGTCTTCATCGACTTACAGAAAGCTTTTGACACAGTAAATCATGACATATTACTGAAAAAAATGGACTCATGGATTTCGTGGAATTGTAAATGAGTGGTTCTCATCCTATCTCAAGCAAAGAACTCAAACAACTGTCATAGAATCCTTTAGTTCAGACTCTTTAAGTATTACTTGTGGCCTCCCACAGGGCTCAGTGCTAGGCCCACTTCTCTTTCTTCTATATGTCAATGATACCTGTTCTTGTTCTTCGAAATTAAAATTCTATTTATTTGCTGATGATACAAATTTACTATTTTCCCATAAAAATCTTAAAGTACTTGAGTTAACAATGAACGAGGAACTTATACATGTCTATCATTGGCTAACCTCAAATAAACTCAGTCTTAATCTTAAAAAATCAAATTATGTTATTTTTCGCCCTTATCAAAAGAAACTCTCCTTTACACCTAAACTATTTATCCATAATGCTAGTACAAATAGAAATTCACAGTTAGAATGTAACTGAGATTTTGTAAAATATTTAGGAGTTCTAATTGACCATAAATTCTCTTGGAATAACCACATCAATACAATTCTTTTAAAAATTAGTAGAACCGTCGGTCTTTTGTCAAAACTGCGACATTTTGTTCCCTTTAACACACTTGTTTCAATTTATCGTTCTTTAATAGCACCTTATATTCGATATGGCTTGATTGCTTGGGGTCAAACAAGCAAAAAACAACTTAACAAACTCTTAATTCTCCAGAAACGTGCACTTCGCTTTATACATTTTGCCAATCCCCGAGATCATGCTATTCCTCTTTCCATAAACACAAAAATATTGCCAGTAAACTTTCTTTATTATCAATTACTTGCAGAAGCTATGTTTGACGTGAGTAACAACGTTGTACCCACTAACATTCAGGAATTGTTTCTCCCACTTTCTAGGGTCCACTCGTACAACACCAGATCGTCTACATCTCAAAACTTTTACGTAATGAAATCTAATCTTGAAATCCAAAAGAACTCCTTCACGAGAATTGGTGCAAAATTGTGGAATCATCTAGCAGCTGAGATATGCACGTCTCCGAAACAAAAATTTAAAAGTAAAATTCGTTCCCTATTATTTGATATACTTGAAACTGGTGATGCTTATTATGATTTAGATGAAATAATTTTTGAAATGAAGAAAAGAACATTTTGACTATATTTATTAAGTTATTTAGCTATTTAATTTAATTTTTGTTTAACTCCTGCCTAGAATCATAGCCCACAAACGTTTCCTCTTCTTTTTTCTCTCACTTTAAAAACATTTGAATACAGTTTTTTTTATAGCAGTCTTCTCTTTTTTCCTATATATTTCCTGGCCCGCCTAGACTAGCTCTGCTATTTGCGGTGCCAGGAAACCTGTAATATTATTTGTTTTTATAATACAATAAACTCAAACTCAAACTGTTAGGGTTGACAGATAAGATATTCCGAAGCATTTGAGGCTGGTAAGAGGGGGAACGACAGTGCAGTTCCTCTCAGGCTGACCATTCCTCTGACGAACACCGCATCAGCTATGCAGGCAAGAGCCCAATGCGGCCCGTTCAAAAGGGTAGTTTTCCCACGGTAATCGTCAATTCACTCCAATCAAGTGAAAACGAGCGTTAAGATGAGTCGATGGCAAACGCAAGACAAGGCTGAACAAACGTTAAATGGCGTAGGAGTAGCTTCAAACAGAAAAATTATTCTTTTCAACATCTTCCTTTTTAGGTGAACCAGTGGAGGTCAGGGTTGGTATTCACATCATTTATTTAGGAAACTTCCGTGAGTCGGATATGGTGAGGTTTACAACGCCAACCCTATTTATCCATCTATTTAGTTAATTATCAATTTATGTATTTATTTATTTATTTATTTACTTATTTATCTACTTAGTTATTGGTTATTTATTCACTCGTCTATTTATCTAATACCCAGAGCTCAAGGCATGAGAAGTTTAGCAGACAATTTGTTTCCTCGATAACTGTAATGTAAACATGCAGGTACGCCTGCACTGACATATCTATAGTGTATATGTTCTTCGCAAAACTTTGAGCCAAAGCCAATTATACAACAATTAAGGGGTTCGATTTCCTGCTCTCTTCAAACTGTTTTATACCTTAATGGTGACACACTGTCATGATCACTCGACGTTGGTATATTCTTTAGTTTTTACCCAATTAGAAAGAAGGGTTGGAGCAAAGATGAGATTGTACTATCTGGATCTCCAAAGCGTTAATACAAGTTTCTAAGCCTTTTTGATCACATTGAGATGCAAATATGCGCGTCATAAGTAACAAAATTATTGATATATCATTTTTCCCAGGAGTACACCATCGAGATGTACTTCCGGCAGTACTGGAAAGACCCGCGATTAGCAACAAATCTGAACCAATCGGTGACTTTCAGCGGTGAAACGTTTGACATTCTGTGGTTACCAGACACTTTCTTTGAAAATGCAGTTAGCTCCAACCTTCATTATATCACAATCCTTAACAAGTACGTGCGCTTATATCCAGATGGCAATCTGCTGGTCAGCACCAGGTGGGTACCAGTACTACGTGTCTTGACTTTACGTGAAGTAGGCTGGGCACCAATACGCAACCATCTTCAAATTGCGCTCCCGCTTCAACCTGTATCACTTTATGTAATACTCTTGTAACATTACCAGAAATCCGAGTCATATTGCGTCACGAATACCGCACGTCAATCAAAACGGCACTTGAAAATGGCTCTCCCATGTTACAAAGAAATGTATAGACGCTACAACAAAATCTTATTTTTTGCCAGTTCAAATAAATCAAATTCTGCGTGTCGACCTCTCATTAATAAAATATATGTAATTGAAATACGAAGCAAACGTTTTTCTACAGTTTCGTTTCTTCCTTTGGCCGCGAAACAGAGCTTCACAAACCACGATTATTGTTTACACTCCGTATATAATTTTCATCAAATTTCCTTCACTTACCCTGACTTCCGACTTTTAAGCTGCCGGCGTCGATCATGCTTCCATAGGTGCCGACCTCTCAAAAATTTCCTCAGTTTACGATCTTTTTTAACATGTAAAGTAAAGCCTTTCCTGATAAAATAGGAGGCCGCCAATCAACTAAGAAAAAAGGTATCTTTTACGAATGGATAGCCTTCATTTGGGCTCACGGATCCAATGTAGGACGCAAAGAACGAACCCTTTCCATTGCTTCTCTTCACAAAAAATGCTGCAATGTTTACTTCAGCTTAGCAGCCGAGCATTTCTATGGTAGGTACTTCATGTATCCATCCTTTCTCCTAAATCTGCGGTCGAAAGAGTAAGCTCTTCGACTCCGCCAGGCCATGTTTCACATGTAAACGTAAACATGAAATCAGACTCCACAGTGCATGCGCAGTACTACATAACGAAAATACTGACCGATTTAAACGCGGGAGTAAAATGTCTTGGATTTCTGGTAATGACACCTGAAGCAGTCTTAACGCGTGGAAGGCCTAGATGAAACGCACAAATAAGTTATCATTAATACATCTAGATCAGCGTTCGTTATGAGATGTGCAGTTTACGAGCAGGAGTGCTATATCATGCATAAACCCTGAGGCTCATTTGTTATACTGATCAAGCACGAAATGCGAGTTTATTGAACGGCTTCACAAACGTTTTATGTAGACCAATTCATTTACTAAACTTTTGATTTTGGTGTATTTTGACCAAGAAAATTGAACTCAAACTTAACCGTGTCTTTTTCAGATATAAAGACACTCATTAAACATTAATTTCTTTTGTATTTTCCTTATGCATTATTAATGAGTTTTGAAGCTTAGATAATGATGGTTATAGGCCCTAGTAATAGTAACCACTGCTAGAAAAGGTATTTTCGTCGAGGTCAAATGTCCTTTTAAGTTTTTCTTTTGGTCGAGCATTGTAGAGACATGACCACAACTTCATCAACTTAGTCAAACACTGCATTGTGGGAACGTTTTGAAAGGACAATGGTTTATCCAACGGTACATCAAAACAAAATAGGTTGCTTCTTAAGTAACATTTTCACCGTTCACTTTCAAGATCTAGCTTCATGTTAGGTAAATTGGTAGGTTACATGGAATAATGGACCTTGCATTTCCGGCATCGGTTCTTCCGGATTCTCCACCCAGTTGAACACTTTAACAACAAATTGCTGATTGCGATGTCTTTTTCTAGGCTGACTATGTCGTGTTCTTGCAATATGGATTTCCGAAAGTTTCCAATGGACACACAAATATGCGACCTATACTTTGGAAGCTGTGAGTGTTGTCAGCTATAAATAAATACAAGGATGAATATCGTTAACTGGTAGCGATTCTTTGAACATAACACCTTTCCCCTGTAAATCATGGTTATAAAATATCATTAACCTTCGTAATCCTTTTTTATCAAATAATCCCGATTCGAATCCTTAACATAAGATAAATATAGCACCATAATAATGAAACTTGATTGAGCGGCAGTCAAACGAGGTTGGCCTATCTTAACTCCATGCATAATTATTTCACGATTACTCATGACTTTCGACAACGAAGAAAAACCTTCACTGGTGCGCAAATGTATCGAAATACGCGGTCATTCCTACCAAATCTAGCTCCCACTTTCAAACTGCTCACAAAAAAAGAGCATGTGAAAAATGTCTCAAGATATGGAAGTTTGCCAGTAAAGAATAAAAACCTCGCGGCAGACAGGGAAAGCTAATTACAAACGTCGATAATAATCATCACGTCAATAGAACGCGTGCTTCTATTGGTGTAGGAAGCCGTTAACGTCGACCAAGTCTGCTTCCTACAGTTATATGGCTTGTATAAATATCCGTATATCAGCTAATGACCCATGTTCTTAATATTTCTGTTACTCTTCCAGCGTTATCATGCCCTGTTCAATTTGCTTAATGAAACCTGATAATAGCTAGCTAATTACGCGTTGCATTTTTCTAGATGGATTTACTACTAGAGACCTGATTTATGGCTGGAACGACGAGTTCGTTTCCTTTTCACGTGGCCGAGAAATTGCGCAGTTTTCGCTGGTAGAGTTCACATATCTGAACGGAACAAGTACGTTCGTGACAGGTGCGTTAGCCTGCCAATAGGCAGCAAAGCCATCAGTGTGGATCCGTCGCACAAGCTGCAGTGGTGAGAAGAGACCCTGCACGAAAGCTACTGATGTTTCACGTTTAACCCAAAGTATTAGACTTTAGGAAGGCTCTAGCTAGCTTGTTACTATGAGTATGACGACTCTGGGTGGGACTCTGGTTCGCTCAAAGCTACTCTCCATGCATAGGACTTTCTAGCATAAGCCCAAAATTAAGCAATACGTATCTGACTGAACGTCCAAAATGAACAATGCTCCTTTCCCCGACAACAATTACACAGTATTCTAAAACTAAGAAGCTTTGAGCGGGAATTGTGGCTACGGGTTACTGGAGACAGTAATTTCATTCCTTCTGTTACTACTGTCGCCCTGACGTTTCACTGAGTTCCAAGTTCAAAACGAGTTTCCCTGCTCTTGCTTAGTATTCCTGTTGCTTTTCAGGTAATTTCTCTTACTTGGGGATCCGCTTCGTTTTAGCTCGCCGACTGGGTTTCTATTTAACCAAAGTCTATATTCCTTCTGTCTTGGTTGTTCTTGTCTCTTGGTTGTCGTTTTTCATCGATAAAAAATCGGCCCCTGCTCGCGTGTCCCTTGGCATCACGACGGTTCTTACGATGACAACTCTGATAATGGGATTTGGTCAAGGAGCTTTACCAATGGTGTCATACGTAAGAGCACTCGACTGGTACCTCATTGGGTGTTACCTGATGGTGTTCGGATCATTTGCAGAGTACGCAGCTGTTAGCTTTATTTTTTTAAGAACGACAAACAAATCGTCGGAGAATGAATCGGTAAGAGCTAATGCTAAAAAGACCGCAACACTTGCTCGTAGATCTGTTCGGGTTCCATAGGTTGCGGTGTCTATGTTGTGGTTTAATTTTATCCTTGGTTTAAATTTTGTTTTCCTTTGTTTCAAACTCATAAATTATCATACCAAAAAACAAAGGAAAATAAAATTTGAACCATGGAAAAAATTAAACGACAACATCTATTCCCACCGAGGAAATTTATTTTAGTCATGTTTTGCCTCGTGTGGTTCTCATTCTTCCCATAACTGGGACCTATACTCAGCAATTGATTCACCTGAATCATTAAAATTTTCCCTCGGAGTTAATTCTCTGTCCCAACATTTGCTTCTACTTGAAATTAAGCTGATTTTCAAGACGCTGACAACAATATCATTCTTTGAATATCGAAATGCATTCACTTTTACATGTTATGAAGAATGCTTCACTCAAATACACTCCACCATTTTTAATTTATATCACGTTTAGGCTGGTTAGTAATGCGTCCGTTATACCACGCTAGAAAACGTCATCAGCACAAACATAAGCAAGATTTTAGAACAAACCCAAAGTGGTTCCTCCTTAACCCGTGTAATTCTGCTGACATGTTGTGAGGGTTTTTCACCTTCCTCGGACTTGAGCTTGCGCTTGCATTCGTCAAATAACACACAGAGACACGTAACGAGCAAAAAAGGCTTGGGTTACAACGCTTTTCACACATTTTGTTTAAGCTAAAGGTCACTATGTTTATGTTCTTTACTGAACCGTTCACATCTCTCAACTGACTTTAAGTAACATGATCAATGTCAGTATCTGCCGGGGAAACTGTGCAACTACCCCTCCACTAAGTTATGCGGTTAGTTTGATTTATGCAAAAGGATCTCGTGGATTATAAGCAACCAAAAGGAAGTTCAAAGAATAAGACCAGTAGCGATCAGGTCCCACGCATTTTCCCGAGCTCGGTGAAGATAACATCTTATTTCATTGGACTGTGATTAGTACTTAAGTTATTGCTTAGGTTTTGGTCATAGGAAAGTCAACCGACACCGCTCTATTTGTTTTTGCTTCACTAGGAAATCATCTGCTCCCACGAAGCTGATCCTCTACCACTGGAGAAAAAGAGGAAGGAAGTTGCTCGCTCAAAGGTTGGAGCTGTGACAGAAAATGGCTCCTCTGGTAACTTAAGCATCACATTTTACAAAGGAAAACTGCTCAAGATTAAGCAATTTTCCTTGGATCAATGGTCACAGCTATTGTTTCTTCCAGCGTTCATTATTCTCAATGTGTTTTACTGGACTTATTATCTTGTTCTGGCCAGGTAAAGAACTTAACTTCAACTTATCCCATGTTGGAGTCCAACATTCCAAAGCTCATGTACTGCGATTTGGTAATCAAATGTGCCTTTCTTGAAAAGTCAAGCTGGTGTTTCTTTGCAGTAACTTTTAAAACTACCTCTTGTTTCCCAAGACATTCCCTTGTTGGGTTATAGTATACTCCACGGTCTTGGAAATTCACTGCACCAAACGTTCCTAAGAAAGTGTCTTGGTTATATCAAACCACACGTGCAGAAAGACCATCTAATTTTCTGTATACTAATAAATGTAAACGAGCGATTCACATAAAGCAATAATAATTATTTGTTATTTACTTGTAGCAGAAGAATACACTGCTGCCGGAATTCAACGATAGCTGAAACACCCGCTGGGGCGACAGAAACTATCGCTTCCCGCCAAATTTTGGTTGATTGATTAGAGTTTACTTCGTTAGGTAACCTGATCACTTCTAACCTTGGCCAATGAGGGCGAACTCACACTAAAGTCATATTTCCAATTTGAAAACTAGTATAAAGGTTTTTCAAACTATTTAGTAGGCTCCTTCTAAAACGATATTTAATTTAAAGAAGACTACAAACATATAGATTAAAATAGGTATGGTTATGTCAAAAAAACGTTTTTGCATCTATCACGTTTCGTGACTAGTAGCATGCTCTCAGTTCCTCGCAGAACAGTTCTCAGCTCCAGAAACTCAATTCTCCATTTCCCTTGTGCTCTCTCCGTTATCGTTACTACGCGACTGAATATGAAGGCCTGCAGACGGTCCGGCGGTACCAAACTCATCACCAGATTCAATGTGGCAAAGCCCAGCACTGGACCCGAATTTAGAAGTGTGCAGTGTAAAGTCTTGCATTCCTACAGAACATAAATGAACGTCACGCTCACCGTGATTCAAAAAATCCCCAGACTCTTCAAGTTTTGCCAAACCCTCCTCTTTGTAATCTGCACCATTCTGATGGAACGCGCCATTAGATTCAGCTTGCTCATTTTGCTCAAGATTTGGACTTTTGGTAGGGGACTTTGCGGTCAACGCTGTAAGCTGCAAGCAATCACCTCCCACCTGCCTTTTTGTACTGTTGCAGGCAGCTTCATTATTCCCACCTGTCTTAACTACAACACCTTGAAAGCATGGGCAGGATATTGCCACAATTTTTTGTACGATTTCCTTCGGCTCGAAGATTGTGCAGTTTTCAAAGGTGGATATATTATCATGGAAATCATAATCAAAGAGCGACAAAGCCTCATAATCTTGAGCGTGCTGTGAAATCTCATTGCCGTGAATAATACACGAATTAAGCCGTGTGATATTGTGAATCTCTGGTACACTGCCTTCAGGCTCTCTTGGCTCTTTTAGGATGGAAGGCTCCGGAGCGAAAACGTTGATTGCAGCCAAGACGTTGCAATCTTTAAGTATCACTTTACAGATTTTTTTGCATCGGGCGATAAGGCTCCAAGTCTCTTTAGGTTGTACTTGATTGCGCAGGAAGATTCTGTGAACGATGTCGCCTTCCAGAGTCATTGGTTCTTCGATGTCACCCGCGCAGAGATCCAACGCACTTATTTCATCTGCATGGATATGGAGATGCGTAAAGAGACATTTATCAGCACAAAAAAGCGAAAGACTCTTTCCAGCGTCGACTCGAAGCTCCTTGCAAACCATGTTAACATTTTTCGGTCCTACGTTCAGCAACAGACGTTCCAGTTTCGCGCATTTGATGTTAACTGAGCTCACACGAGGTATCGAGATGTAACATTGAGCAAGAGTGTCGCTTCTTATATCAATGCAAGTGTCCAGAGGCGAAAATGTCCATCCGCCGTTTATACTTTGATAATTGCAGATGAAGGACCTTAAGGTCTGGCAATGAACTTGAATATGGCGCATAATAAATTGATTAGTTATGCAGATGGAAAGTTCCGTAAAGGAATGATTAGTATTGTCAATTTGAAAGGATCGGACGTTTAAGAAGTCTCCTCTTAGTATGCAGCGCTCAGTTCTTGGGTTGTTACATAAAACTTTGTGAATTACCTCGGAACTAAGGGAGTTGCAGTTCGTAATCTCGACGAATTTTAGAGAGCTCGAGGCAAGGTGCAGTGATCGAAGATTTGTGAGGCGATTAAGAATAAGCTCTTGAAGTGTTGAGGATACAAAGCGCAGACTCAAGAGGTTAGAACAGCCACTAATGACAAAATGCCTAAGTCTGGGCATAGAGCATTTTAAATTCAAAATGTTTATGGCGGGTAATCCGTCAAGTTCAAAGAATTCTAAGCTTTTAGACTCGAGAAACTGATAACCCGTCATGCAGCGACTTGTGTCGTTGAAGAATAGCTTCAAGTATCTCAAAGCCGAGAGAAGCCTTAACAGGAGTCTCAGCTCTTTGTGGCCCATTGAAAGATATCGTAGGTCAAGTTTGGTTATGACTGTGACGTGACGTGATGCAAAAACGTCTTTTAGAAGCTTTAATTTATCTCTACTCAAAGGAATATTGGCAAAGTTCCCATTATAAGCAGATAATTGAAGTTCTTTAAGATTTAGAGCATCTAACGCAGCCATCAACTCACTCTCGGTCACTCGTAGCATATTCATGGACAGTTTCAGCACCTCCAGATTTCTGCATCTGGTCTTAACCAAATGAAGGTGCCCTTCGTTGATTAAAGAAAAGGGCTGACTAAATGACTGGGTCCATTGTACGTCCGATAGATCCCAAAACCCGTAAAGATTCAGTTCTTTTATTGTGTGTGCGCTTCTTAATCCAACGAATTGCTCGAGGTTCCAAGGAAATGTGGGTATGTCCAGACAAGTAAGATTTCTCAGCTCGTAAGTCGCTCGATGAATGAAGAACCAAAACTCACCTCCAAACACGACCTCCAACGAGGCAATTCGCAAACACTTGATGAAAGTTTCGAACTCATTAAAACAAGTGAAGACGATGTTCCGTTCAGTCTCCGTCAGGCGTTTTGGTCCAAGATGAATGTGCTCCCACAAAGACGACGTGTGCCTGATGAGATTGTTCCATCGCTTGCAAATAACAGAAAACCAGGCCAGTTTATCATACACCGGGTGTAGCTGATTAAATATGTGAACCAGTAGCTCGTTTGGAATTTGTTCCATGCAATCTTTTCGTCAAAAATGCATTAAAAGGCAAAAAGGCAGTCCAGTTTTGAGATCACTCATTCAGTTTTACGTTATTCAATTTCTATGACGTCACAAAGGGAGAAAAACCGAAGGAGTTTTCAGCGCGCGGCGTACAGGAAATTCATGCATTGCGGTTGTACCGGCGGTGGTATAACTTTTTGATCAACTAGTTTCATAATCCTAACCTCCTTTCATAACCGAACTGAGATCTGAGGGGCGTCTTTTTCTTCCACTGCTGGTCGCCTGCGTCCCATTTTCAACGGTCACCCTTACAACGTTAGTCTGAGACTTTTAGCGCACAAAAACGACAGTGAATATTGTAACTTGACCCTCATTCCGCTCATCGGACTCATTCTACTAAGGTGCAAACCATGTGCGGACTACTCCAATTGACGATTACACGAGATAAATTATGTATTAATACTTAATAAATAGATAACTACCAAATTACATCAGCGAACGATTCCGTTTAAATTCTCTTTACCGACAAGCGAAAGTGCGCACTGATAGGCTGAAATTAGTTTCCAACTGCTTTGCCACAGTTTCAGTTTTGACTGGCTGAGAAAAACCATAAAAATGCTCAGAAATTGGAAGTTCTCAATTATTTTTATTTGTCGCACCAAAACCATACTCAGTATCAAATACTAAAAACAAAAACCAAGGCAGCTCGATGGGATTGTGAATATATCATATGATAAGCGTTCCTTACACGCGGGATATTGCTGTATCGTGGAAGAAGAGGAATACTGAATCGGGTGTTCATTATTCCATTATTCGTGCTCTGAAATTTTGATCATTCATTATTGCAAAATCGACAAATCGATTATTCTAAAGAAAGTCGTCATTCCGTTTTCCCGCCCCCAAATATAGCATTATTCCATTATTCCTCTTCACACCCCCCCTCCTATGCTCCATGATGTAACAAATCCAGACATAAAATAAGCAAAAACGTGACTACAGTGTGTACTTTGTATCTGACGGCTTTCAAATATCTTGAATTATCAATTGTAAACTTTGTTTGGGTCAAACATTTGCGATGCGACTACACTGAGTGGAATTCCGATTTATCCAACCTCACGGGAAACGATAATTGGTTCCAGTTATCGGGAGGCTCGAGAAATCGGGATTTTCCTGTACTTGTTAGTCAGCCGTCTGCGGTTTTCTGAAAAACTGGCACAGTCAAAATGAGCTGGGTTTGACGCGCGGATTACCAGAAATTACAAAGAAATTAAAAGTACTTCTCCATTGCGACTGCTACCAAAGCTGAATTTGTTGCAACATTGATTTAATCGACACTGGCGGAAAACCCTTAGGACATCATTGAAAATATGTTTCAAACAACAACTGAACACCATGTGCACATCTCTCTTGACTCACCCCTCTCCCTCTCGGGTTTGATGTTTGAGATATCGAGAATATTGCTGAAAGGTTTCGAACATGAAATAAATATTGCAAAGGGGGTAAGGGGGAAGGTGGCAACTCAATTAAGGTATAAGAAACATGTCCATTGTCCAAACGATTTCTGCCAGGCAGGAGCATGGTGATGTGCTCCTGTGCCAGGAGATTGCAAGTTCTACCGAGTTCATCCCCAATAATGGTATTTTTTAAAGATCGTCTTATGATGAGCCAATCACAGGCCCAGACTCAATATTTCACTCTGGAGTTGACGGGCAAACCGAGAGGATCGGCACATTTGACAACGTCAACGAGGGCGCCCAGTCTTCCCGGTCTGTGGCCTGGGGTTCCTTGGCAAAACAAATAGACCGCTGCACCCTGGTAATGGGATACGAACTATTGCAAAGTAATTTCAGTGGTCTTGTGTCTGGTTGACGGGCAAGCGAGTGAAATTTCACCGTCTTTCCACAAGGAAAATGGTTGAATTCTTTCGTCATCCGGTGACAGTTTTTGCCATATACGATCTGGTAAGTGAAACAGTAAAATCATGTTGGGTAGATCTAGGTCACGTAAGAGCGGCGGTCTGGAAATATCGAGAATCCGGCGACACTCGTCACAATTTCGAAATTCTGTCAGATTTATCTATTGAACTAACCCGGGAAGGAGGGAAGGACTTCAGGCCTGTATGAAGTTTCTTACTGCTTTTTTCTATGAGTGAGTTTGAGCGAGTTAACGTTGCGTTGGCCACTAAAATATGCTATTTCCGATTATCAGCTGAGTTCAAGAGATCAAATCAAACTTTCCGTTTACGATTCTCAGTACTGTAATTATTTAACGGTTTTTGAAAGACTAAGGGTTGCTTTTTATCATGTTACACGTATGGCTTTAAAGTCAAAGCCATACGTGTTTTCGTTTTCCTGTGCGATCGAGTAGAACACCTGTAATTTTTCCTCAATTTCGCACGTGGTTAGGGGCCAATGCAAGATGACGAATTTTCAACTTGCCTCGATTTTCACGAAAATAAAGCGCTCTTAGAACTTTTGATTAGTTCAAAAATAGCTCAATAAAAGTGAAGTGATCTGTTCATTTAAAGTTGATCTTGGTTGACTCCCTTGTAGCTTAGTTGTGAATCATTTTTAATTTGCTCGTCTGCAGATAATGAAAATGTATATTTAGCATCATTCTGTAAGAATCGCGTGGCCATGAGGAAAGTTCAACGGTTCATTAAGCAATGTATCTTGTTGCACATTGTGTCAAGTCTGTTATAGGTGTTTGATGTCAGTGCATCACCAGTCATACACCATTAGTAATACCCCGTTGCTAGCTTGCAAATTCCACCGAGTACGGGACCTAGTTTGGGTAGATTTCCATACCACCCCAGACTTCATTATGACTGTCGTAGACAGACTGTTTCGTTCTTCGAAAACACGAAATGTTCGCACGTCTATTACCCTAAACAATTCAGCTACAGCGTGTAAAAATACAGATTTCAAGCCCTTCGTTTCCATTTACATGATCCTTTGTGACTCTGACACTGATCTCGCCCTAACTATGTTTAATTCCAAACTCGGGTTTGCAGAAACAAAACCATCAATCAACTGAAAACATCTAAGGGATGAGCTGTTTCATCCAAAACTTAAACTCGGCTTCCTTTATCCGATTTTTGGACCCACTGAAAAAATTTCAAAGACGAAAGTTTCAACTTGAACTTAATTTCGATTTTTTCAGAATTAACATGATTACAAAATCACAAATGTTCATCCTGGATGTAAAATTCCGCAACAATTAACTGATTCCCAAGAGCCTAGACATCTAATGTTTCCTTTGCTGTCACGCAATGTTATTGAACAAAATATAGTATCTTCACTATCACTTATGAGGAAATTAGATAAGGATTTGTAAAACATTGTTTGATTGCTTGTATTTGCCGATAAAATAGCAGGTTTGATCCTCAGGATACTATATTGTAATTCTGCGATCAATATTTTTCGCAGCAATTATTTCGTAGTCTTGCGTTGTATCGCTGTCTTCCACCTTGACAAGCACAGAGAAAGGAAGGTTTCGGGACTACGCAAGCAAACATCTTGTACATGCTTATTTAGAAAGTCTACACGAGTCCACGGTCCTAATAACATAGCGTCAATATTGCAATATAATTGCGACGTTCTGCCATTGTTACTGCGGAGCGAGCGCAGGGAGCGTGCAGCAACATAATATCAGGATTCAAGAAAAATATACAAGGCGCACACGAGCCAAACATATCAAACTTTGCCTATTGTTGTGGTTAGGATTTTTGAAGACAATGAAGCTTTCGTTTTCTTTCCTTTGGGACTTTAATGGTCTTTAGAGCGAAATCACGCTCGGCTTAGATCGGATCCGAGTCGGAAAATTGTAGGTGATGACAATTTTGTACCCAGTGGTAGTCCACTAGTGACAAAATATCTGTTACATAGATAGACCAACTGGGAGTGGGGAGTTGGTTTGTTAATAGGCCTCATTACGTTTTTGGCCCCATCGCGCCAAACGCTTCGGAACCACGGTGTCTGTGTGAAAATCTAATGTCAAATAATTTCTGTAAAACTAATATAAAACAAAAATAATAATTATTTCAAACTTAGGCTAATAAAGTCACCTACCAAATGTGAGGGATTTAGCTGTCCTTAAATTTTAGTCCGCGGGAAAAAATACAGGCGTGAAATGTATCGGAAAGTTATAAAAGCGACCGGGCACATTCTCGCCCAGGTATGTCACTTAAGTTTACAGTTCATAAATTTTTCAGAATTCAAGTTTCACGGATATTATTCGAACATCGAATCCCTCGATCACTATCGTTTGCCTACCCGACGTAAGTGACGGCGTCCAAAACAGTGATGCACTTCGCCAGCCTTAAGAATCATCACTGGGTGAATTTTTTATTTGTTTCTCGGCATGTTGCTGTTTTTACACTCAACTGCGTTTCGCTTTATTCTAGTCGTCAGCAAAATTGCTGTCGGCTTTGTTTCGTAAGTTTGATCATGCTCGGTTCCACTTTAATTCGCTGCGAACGCAATCTTATGCATACGGCTTACTACCATTTTCCAGTTACCATGAACGGCCAACGTTTTTCCGCGTTATTCACGCTTAAAATATTCATCTTTGTCTGGACCAACTGTTGCAGCTCCACCTCAGTCAAAACTTGATATGGTTCAATTAAAAAACGCAACAGTTTATCCAGACAAACTTGAATGTGAAGCGTGTTAAGACGCGGAAAAACGTTGGCCGTTCACCGTAGCTCGAAAATTGTAGTAAATTTTTGGTTTGGTTTTGAATGACTTTGATTTACTTCGTGCATGGCTTTGTTACGCTATCAGCGGCATTAGGACTGGTGGTAAAAGAAATCGGCACCACGGTCGACAAGCATTGGCAAACAAAAAGTGTTATTATAGCATTTTTTTCGGTTTGAGTGATTTTAAGCGTTTTCAACCTTTCTTGTGCTAACATCACTGCAAGGACCATCACTTCTTGGTTTAATGTTCACGTTGCAAAATCGTGTGTTTTGCTTGGTAAACGGTATTTTTTATTATTACGATTTTCTCCGGGTTTTTGATATTTTTAACTGATCAGACTACACGCTTCAAAGTTATTGTTGTCGCCGACCATAAAAATTTTAATATCAGCGCGACGCGAGTGAGTCAATAAAGTGATTGAGGGTACAACATAGAGAGCTTGAATTAAGGCGGTACAAACGTAAGTCATAGAATTACTTTTTACAACCTGTGATTGAGTCAAAAGCTAAGAAGAATGAGCAAGTTTTCCAAGTGTCAAAGGTGCTCGATAAACGCACAGATACTTGCGGTCGCGTTCAGTTTCTCGTTCGCTGGCGTGGATACGGAAAGAAACACGACAGTTGGGTCGACGAAGAAGACACGAACGTCTTAAACAAGTCTTTAGAACGCGCCATCAAGGTAAGCAATCGGAATAACCTCGCCGTTTGAAATCAGTTGTTCCTGCTTGACTGTCCTTAGTTTAATTTAACATTAATGAATGTTTCTGTGTTGTTTTTTCCATAGGATCCCCAGGCTTGCTGCAAACTTTATCTTTGTTAATCGCTGGGAAACTGAACATGAAGAAGCCATTCTGAAACAAGCATTGTAAGACGCGTCTCTGTTTCCATGCCGATGGATGCTGAAACTTTTAGGGAGTTGTTCGGTAGACTACCTTCCGCACCAAATCGCTCACAAGTTAACGGGAGCATCAAGTTTTCCGTTCCTGTTTACGAGCTTGACAACATAATGCCATCTGGATGGTCATTAAACACTTTCAAAACCTCTACGACTTGTCGATTTCAGCCCGGCAAGCCTGTTGAGATTGCTCTATTTGAAAGCAAGAAAGTGTTTTATGATCATTCGAAGTATTTGCAGTTTTCGAATGATTCACAGTTTTCGCGCCACGGCAGTAATAAGAACTTTTTTTCTGATGGTCAATTGAAAAAAGAAAAAGATTGCAAGGCAAACTCTGTAAATCACAGATCAATGGTTTTTAACCGCCGAGGTGCAATAAAAGTCGTCTTTAAGGTCTATTGTGTGGTAATTATGCAAACAAAAATGGTTTTCGGCGTTCATTGCGCGGAAACCAGGTATTGTCACTGAAAGCAGTGGAATTCAAGGAGCTTGTTGTGGTTCTACTCAAGGAAATTTATTAACAGTGATATATGGCTATAACGCCTGGGTTTTCACGCACCTTTTCCTTTCTAGCGCAGATATCGATTTCAGTTGGAATCGAAAATGCACCTGGGTTTTCACGCACCATTTCCTTTGTAGCTCAGATTTCAGTTGGAATCGAAGTTCTACATTCACTTGCCGACTGTTGCTTATTTAGTGTACTGTCCAGACCTCTCTCATCTTGTTAACAATTCCTCGTCCCACCACCTGTTAGTTCATTAATAGCTTTACAACTATTGTCCCACCCCCACTCCAGAAGAGTTGGTTTTGTCACTCTAATCACTAACGAAGATTTTTGAATTTCGCGGTCGGTAATCGAGCTGCCATCGGATTTTTGCATCCATTGTTTTGCAAACAATGAAGCCTAATCCCCTCAAAACAAAAAATAAGGCCATAAAAGGAGCGACAAAAAGTTCTTTTGTCAACCAAAATCCTAACCCAAAGTTTGATATGAGGCCCACACGGCTGGAGCTTATCCCTGTTTCTGTAGCATGAAGCACCTGGGAGTATTATTTCTCCCCCCTGAATGGGATGCTAGTCCATTGCAGGGTCACCCCCAGTATTATATCGCTGGTACAAATTGATACACCTGGGTGGAGAGAGACAGTGTGGAGTAAAGTTTCTTGTCTAAGGAAACAACACAGTGCCAGCATCAGGGTTCGAACTCCAAATCTCCTGCTCGGAAGTCCGACGCGCTAACCACTACACTACCGTGCCTCCAAAAATATATAAGGTGGGACGAATTCTGGAATTCATCACTTTTTACCAGAACGCATTGCATTTAGCCAAAGTGCATTGTGCCACGAACAATTCAAATAAAACACGAGTCGGCCTTCTTCACTTGGATTTTAGTGAGAAAGGTTAGAGGTGATGTTTTGTTCTGATTTGCTGTAAGGGAAGGTACGTCTTTACTTGGGGGGGAGGGCTGGGGAATTTTGGTATTTTGTTCCAAAACAATGTTGGCCCTCCCTCGCGTTTTAACAAAAAAACTCCTGACCTCCTCCCCCCCCCACCTTTAGGTGACTGACAAAAGTGCGACCCTCCCCTCACTACTACATGGTATATTCCATGCTGTAGAAACCTATCACAATTGCTCACATGAGGTATGGCCCTCCCCTTTTGGTGCTCACTTTCACTGATGACCCTCCCCTCTAAGGCCCCAGCCCTCCCCCCCCCCCAATAAAAAACGTACCTTCCTTCAGACCATGTGAAAGAGATCGTGCTTGACTCTGACAACTCCAGCTTTCGTTCTTAATGCAGTATGTAAAAGTTTTGTAAATCTGGTCAATTAATTCTGACATCTTGGTCGAATTGTAAAGCGAAGAGAAATCGTCGCTACTCTAGCTTGTAGAATGATTTGAACAAATGAAAACCGTACAACAAGCTGATTTCAACTGTGCTGCGATCTATTTCTTTTCATCCAAACATGAATTTAAGCTGAAGCTTTAGCATTTTCACACCTCGCGATAGACGCGTCCGCGTAGCAGGAGAGAGTTTATAAGTTAGATTTCTGCTCCTATGTTGCAAACAATTTCTTAGATTTTAGGAGACTTAATCTTCGGATTACTTTGAAATCGTTCAGGTAATTTGGCTTTTATAAAGCTTTCCTCTCTTATTTGGTTTTTGGACATATGTATTTTAAAAACAACTTAAGAAACATTTATCCTTACTTTCAGGAACCCCGGACTTGTAACGGCAGTTACGGTTCAATCAGAATTCCTAAAAAAAAACACAAAATATAAGATAAGAACAGAAATGGACCCTGTGATTTCTTTCCGGACACCTCGAGAAGTAGACAAATAGAGGAGGAAAACTTGTAAAAATGAAGCTTGCCAAGTACAAAACAGACAAAACACTCAGCTCAGAAATTGCTCATCAGGATCAGTTATGTCCTGCTCATTCGTCGGGCAGATTCAGCGCGTGGAAAAGGGCGAAGGTCTGTCATTACTCTTTATGACAGTTGAACAAAAACTACATTACGTAAAACGAAAGTCTGGAAAGTAACACCGCATCCAACTGATAATCGTGCCAGAACGTGATGTTTTTAAACTCAGAAAGCCAGCCAGTAACAAAAAAAAATATTTTTCGAAATCGCAGAAAACCAGCAAGCAAAACTGTTTTTGTATTAGAGTGCCAGCCAGGAATAAAAACGATGAGGAGCGGTTATTGTTGGGTACTCCTGTCTTGCCACACCTCGCCATCGATGCGTCATCTTGTATGACGCTGATACACACCAGGACAGATTTTAAGTTTCTTGCAGACAATGATGTATATTTTGTAAGCATGAAAGCTAACTCCCTCAACCGCTAACATAACCCTCAATGACTTTATCACACCATAGTCCTGGTTACCATAATTATGGACAGAAAGAAATTTTGTGCGTTCTAGAGGAAGCATTTTGCGCATGATTTAGGAAGTTAAGAAAACTAAGACCCTCAGAAACTAATGCCTTAAGACCCGTCAGAGCTTTTGAGATCAAATTCGTCTTAGTATGAAGGCAATTGACTGAAAAACTAAATAAACCAAGACTTACTATGGTTCTAGTTTGCCTTCATACTTGTCCAGTTCGATTTTTTTAAACCACTCGTAACACGCCAAGATTTGTTACCATTTTAAGAATTAAAGGTGCTTTAACCTAAGTCTTGGGACGTGCAGGTAGATGGAACACTGTCTCCATTATGTTAGTATCAACAGAATGTGCCACAGCATTCAGTTAGATACCTTAGTTTAAGAGATAGCACCATGCAAGCAGTGATACAGTTTAGTAAGTACCATAACCTATTTATCTGCTGCCGTGCCAGAGTAGCTTCTATAGTTACTTTCAGACAACGTTACACTACTACATATGTGTGTGTTTCAGTGTGTCGTGTATTAATAGAGGCGTTGTTGTTGTTGTTGTCATTGTTTTTGTTGTTGTTGTTATCGTTGTTGTTGTTATTGTTGTAGTTATTGTTGTTGTTATTGGTGTTGTTATTATTGTTGTTGTTATTGTTGTTGTTGCTGTTGCTGTTGTTGCTGTTGTTATTGTTGTTGTTGTTATTGTTGTTGTTGTTATTGTTGTTGCTGCTGTTGTTGTTATTGTTGTTGTTGTTATTGTTGTTGTTGTTGTTATTGTTGTTGTTATTGTTGTTGCTGCTGTTGTTGTTATTGTTGTTGTTGTTATTGTTGTTGCTGCTGTTGTTGTTATTGTTGTTGTTGTTATTGTTGTTGCTGATTTTAGGGTGTGTTTTAGTGCAACAACAACAAAAACATTAATTGAAAAGAAACTACAAACTTTCACATATGCCTACAATTAGCAGAGCTAGTCGTGATAGGCAGTGTGAGCCTCACAGTGCCTACCACAACTAGCTGCAAGTACACATAATTAAAAACTATCAGTCACCGAAATGCATATAATGTTAACAGTGATAAGAACTGATGTACAAATATGAATATAAATAAAAATATTATAAAAAATATAAAGAATTTTTACAGAAATATAGAGAAAGGAGAGATAACTTTATAGTTGGTTATAAATTTAAATTCAAAAACGTTGCCTTAATCTCCCAAGTTGTAATCCATTTTTGTGTGGCTTACAGGAAGTGTGTAGCCACATTATGGCAAGATCGGATTTATTTATTTGTCCGTGAGAATCGCGCGCCTGTCACGTGGTCTACATGTATGCATTGCGGACTTATTTTTATCCCTGCCATCCACATCCAAAGATAAATCGCAAATAGTTTGAACGCAGTATTTTAACAATTGACAACAATTTTGGTATTTTTTTTTTGGTTTGGTTCTCATTGATGTAAATATATTTGTTTTTCAACATTTTTATGGGAATTCTTGCCATGGCCCCTGCAAAATTACTCATGCGTTTTCCTGTTTATCCTGTTTTTAGATCACGGCCGTCGCCACCATGTTACAGGCGTTCTGGTTTGTACACCAATACAAAGATTCTTACGGCCACAACTCAGAATCAGGTAACACCGAGATTTTAGTATGTATACCAATAAAGCCATCCTAATCACATCAAAATGACGGTGAAAGTTTATTTCAAAGATAGGATGTTACACAAAACTCATCTACATCTACATATATTAGGTTGGTAAAATCGCTAAGATATCACACCAACCGTAAGATAATAAAAAAATTATTTAAATTCATAAAATCTACCTTATAACTATTATTTAGAAAAAGCTGATAAATTAGATTTAAAAGACTCTAATGAACTTGATAATCCTGAGGGAGGGAATTCCAGTCAGCTAAAGTTCTCGGAAAATATGAAATTTTAAAAAATATCCTTATTTGCATATGGCACGTGAAATTTACATTGATGACTTCCCCTTGTCCCACTCTCGGGGTGTTGAACTAAATACTCTTGACTGTCTACATCAATAAGAACATGAGCGAGTTTATACATAAGTATTAACCTAGACTATCTTCTCATTTACAACGTATCCCACCCTGAGTCTTTTAACATGTCCGTAACACTCGCGTATCTGTTATAATTCTGTAAGCAGAACCGTACTGCTTTGCCTTTAACCCTTTCGAGTGTGTTTTGGCCGTACCAGGGACTTGTACGCTATTTCTCTCACATTCCTGGGACAATTCCAAAGGTTGCGCTGTATTGTACCCAACGATTTGTTTGCTTTAGCTGTTGTCGTAGAAACATGGGCTGACCACTTGAGCTTGTCACCGTATGGTAACTCCAAGGTAAGGGAAACAATCAAACGGCTCTAACTCTGCACCACAGAAGACATATTCTCTCTGAGGTGGGTTGTTCTAATATGACATGGTAAAGATTTTGCATTTTGAAGGATTAAACTGCATTTGCGAATGATACTGCCAGGATTCAAGCCTGCGTAGGTCAGATTGAAGAAGGTCACAATCTGCATAGAGCAGGTCATCGTCTGCAAAAAGCCTCACTGATGATTGAACATTGTCTGGTAAGTCGTTCATGTATAATAAGAGGACTGAGCAGTGGGCCGAGAACTGTACCCTGGGATACGCCAGAAGTAGCCGGACATTGACTTGATGCTTGGCCTTCACAAACAACTGATTGAAAACGTTCTGTAAAGAAACGACTCTAACCAATTTAAGAGCGAACCTTGGATTCCATAATACTCTGCCGCTTCGTTAAGAGTCGCCTGTGAGAGACCTTGCCAAAGGCTTTGGCAAAGTCCAATACGACCGCGTGAATAGATGATTGAACTTTGCATGGCCTTGGCCCATGTCATGTAAGGTGAGAATTAGTTGCATCTCTGTGGATCTCTTTGCCGTAAATCCATGTTGACAGGCTGTTAAGATGTTAAAATTGTTTAACTGTTTCATAAAGAAGCTATGGACAATATGCTCGAGAATCTTCGATGTCAGTAACACAAGTGAGAGATATAGGTCTATAGTTTGCTGGGTCAGGTTTCTTTCCCTTTTTAAAGCTGAACACACATTAGCCTCTTTCCACCTGCGTGGGACAGTGCCACAGTCTATCGAGTCTTGAAAGATGTTTTTTGGTATTGGAGCAATTTCTACAGCATAATCTTTGAGAAACCAGTATGGAATCTGGTCTGGGCCAAAGGCCTTGTTAGGGTTTACTGAAGATAGCTGTTTCAGGACTTCATGTTCTGTGATGGTTAATGACCCCAGGGTAGGTTTAGGATCAGAGCCCATTTCGGGAATGTTATCAAGATCCTCTTTAGTTCGTATAATTTGATCGTCCGGGTGAGGGTAGTTCTGAAAAGAACTGTATTTACTTAAGATCCTCTTTAGTAAATACACTTGAGAATTGTCTGATTAAGACTTCCGATTTAAGACATCTATCACTTATAACTCTGCCATTGACTTCAAAGTCTGCTATCCCAGGTTTTTCTTGCTTAAGTAGTTTTACATAGTACCAAAAACATTTTGGATTGTCCCTAATTGCCTCGTTAAGATGGCTACCGATGTACTCCTCCGTTGCAGATTTAAGATTCTTGTGCATGCATTTCTTGGCGGCAAGAAGCATGTCCCAGTCATCTACGGATCCTGTTTTCTTTGCTTCGTTATATAGTTTTTGTTTCGCCGTAGATTGTCGCCGAAGCGAACGATTAAACCAAGGTAAATTGTATCTTGAGCTTGACATTTTACGCGGGATGCAAGAATCCATTATGTTGCGAACACTACTGTTTTCAAAAACATTCCAATTCGCTTCCACCAATTTGTTATCATCAGTACTGAGTGACAGTTGAGTTTTGCAGCAATTGTTTCTAATTACGATTTAACACACTCATCGTCAGATCGCTTTTTGATATATTAAAGTGACTTTGCGCTTGACATACCGTTTCTTCTGACTTCAGTGTAAACAACACTATATCGTGATCGCTGATTCCTGATTCTACACTGACATTGCAAATAATGTCTGGGTGATTTGATAAAACAAGATCCAGTGTGTTTCTCGAGTTCCCTTGCCGCCTGGTTGGTTCCTTTACGGACTGCGTTTGATTATGTTCATGAGTCAGTTCAATCAATTTTCTTGACGGGAAAGAAAAGTTGGCTGAGGCCTCGAGATTATTCCATGAAATGTTCGGGCATTAAAGTCGCCCGCGATTATAACATCGTGCTTATGAAGTTTATCACCTAGTTTGAGCAGAGAGGCGTCCAGTTCCACATCATGGGGATGTGGTCGATAGAAGAATGCGAAAAGGAGTGATTTAGAACGCTGTCCGGCAGTCTGGCATGGACTCCAGATGATATCACAATCTGTGTCCAGGTCGGCACGATACGTAGCTACGATATTTATTTATTTATTTCATCATTTGCCTTTATTACAATATTAAAGGGAAGGGGGGGGGGGAGCAAAACTAATTTACATAGATAATACATGGGAAATATAAAACAGGGGAAAAAATGGCGAGGAAGTCTCAAGAAGCCATAAAGGCTTAAAGGTGGGGCTCCCTCTTTAAATTAGATTTAAGTTAAACTAGAATGTAGAACGAAATTCAACAAATGTAAAGTACTAAATTAACTTAATTAATATTAATAACCTTTCTTTAAAATTCACTGAGTATCTTGCAAATTAATTAAATAGGATTTTAGTAACCGTTTGAAAGATCTTATATTATTAGATTCAATTGTCGAGCGAGGCAAAGAGTTCTACAATTTTGGTCCTTGGTATAATATTGTGAATTGTTTGATGTTTGTTCTACAGACCTGGGGGCGGTATAATTCAGCATATCTAGTGGGACAATCATGAATTTGGCTTCCACTTTGAAACAAGTTAAGAAAAGAGCGAGAAAACATTTCATGGTGATACACGTACATAAAGGTTCCAACGTGTAACAAATACAGAGGGTAAATGTAAAAAACACCAAGTTTTTGACAAGGGGCCTTATAATCTGCACGTAAAATTGTTCGAACAGCTCTTTTCTGTAACAAGTAGATTCTTTTAAGGTTTCTGGGATATGTAAAGCTCCATACTACATTGCAGTAGGTAAGATATGGATAGACTTATAAATAATACAAGAGAAGAGATTTGCTAGGTACGTGAAACCTTGTTTTAGATATCATTCCTATTGTTTTAGGAATTTCTGTGCAAACATAATAAATATGCATTTTCCACTTACGATACTTCCTCAATAATTGTGTTATCAATTCTGAGAGGACGTGTCGTGGTTAGGTCTAAAAATCATGATTTTTTTTTCACATTCACCTTTTATTGTTTGGAAAACACCACCACCGTGTTGTCCATCGAGCCTGTCCTTTCTGAAGATGGTATAATCTTCTGAAAAGATCTCCGAATTTGCAATCTTTGATTTTAACCAAGACTCAATGCCAAAAATTACGTCAAGCTTGTGTTCATCAATTAAAACCGCGATGTCTGCAATCTTGGTCCTTAAACTCCGGCAATTTATGACCAGACATCTCAATTTCCTTTTATTTGGATTTCGTTAAAAATGGCGCGACGCCTTAGTTGGCGTTTGTTTACGACTTGGTTGTTGTGGAGAAACTTCGGCGATGGAACTATTCAGCAAGTCAAAATTATTCGACGAGCACAAGGAGTCTAGTGAATTTTCGAAAAATGAGACTGAAAAGTTTGGTAATCCGCAAAGAGGGCAAATCCAGAAGCAGGATGAGTTGGCGGCTAGCACCTCACACATCTCATGCGATAAATCGGTTTATGTTCGGTGTAAAACGGTGTGAAGATTCTATTTGTTTTAGGCCATTGTTGTCGTGGTCTGCATTGTTTGGATCTTCTTTGTAATCTCTTGTTACGTCACTGGTGCGTTTTACACCGAACATAAACCGATAAATCGCAACAATCTGGCTACACATTGCTCGCACTCGTCGCACTGAATGCCCGCTTGATTTGACATGACAGGCTTTGAGCATACGCCACAGGGAAATTTCCATTCTTTGGGGCTTTAGTAACTTTTCTTCGTTAGAATCAAACCATTTTGCCATCAATAGTACGCACAAAGTAACGAACAAAACTGGAGCGAAGAAACGCGTGACAGCCATTATGCTAATCATTCGAGTCATTCAACTCATTTGCTTGACGCAGAATCCCCACCACTCTTTACCTCGTAGGGGGTGAATGATGTCGGATATCTCAATTTATACCACGCCATAGAAAATACAGCCAATCAGAATGCAGGAAAGCAGTTGTATATTCGTCTGGATTCCACCGAACCTTCCCGTCGATGAGTGCAATTCAATATACCACACCCAGCCTTCCCATCGTCCGTTGCGATTCTTGGCAGTTTCTTTTAACTGTTGTTTTTACTTTCTATGGCATGGTATAAAACAGTTATGCAACGCTTTCTCGTGGTATACCATGGATTATCTCACTCGTCACTTGTTTTTTCTTTGCATGCAAGTATATTCCCCGGTATACCTCTCGAAAGCATTGCATAACTAGAAGGGCACTCGGAAGAGCGCATATCTCCGCCCCGTATTGTGTCAAATGTACACCTGATATTACACTCATCTGGATATGAGATCCGGAGTTTAATCCGGATAAATCCCAAATTTTAATCGATTGATCCTGGGTATATTTGCGACCTTTCCACCAAATTTGGTGCAAATCCGTTGATTAGTTTTTGCGTAAAACGATTAACAGACAGACAAACAAACAGACTGGCGTGAAAACATAACCTCCTTGGCGGAGGTAACTAGGATATAGTCAGCCAATCAGATTACTAAAAGTGCCAAGGTTGCTGGGTTGGGTTATACTAAAATGCGGTGTAGAAGATGACACTGTGAATACAGTAGATTCGAAACTCTACAGATCTCTCACCTGACACTTCTCAGACACTTTGTTATTTGAGTCATTCGGTGTGGGGTGCTCCCTATCTCTTGACACTATACACGATATAGGCACTAAGGTACTTCGAAGCGTCTGATGTTGACAAAAAAGTTGAGGCATTCAACAGCATAATAACTAATTCTCTTGACACCTGTACTCCCCTGAGACACGTACACTTGTATCCCAGTGACAAGGAGTGGTGGCACCGCATATTAAAGGCATCAAATACGTGCCAGGCAAAGGGCTTGGGCTAAAGGTGATAAGGAAAAATACCAACAAAATTCTATGAAAGGAAAGCCAGCGATCTCCGCGATACGAATCAGAGCAAGTGGTTTAAATATATCTACTCCCACTGTGGGGCCCAGCAACTGTCAAAAACCCCAACTGCACCAAACGAGGCTGAATTACAGAAAACAGCGGATCTCTTGCTTGACGCTTTTGCTGCTCCATGGAAGGACCGAGAGCCAACCGCATTGGCAGTCAGTGAGATTGCTAATGACTTGGACGACAGACCTTCGTCTGTTTTAAATATTGGGCAAGTTAACGCTCTGCTAAGGCATGTGAATCCGAGGAAAGCAACAGGTGTTGACGGTGTGCCTGCGTGGCTCCTTAAACGGTTTCACGAGGAACTGGCGCCAGTTGTACACGATATTATCTGTGCCAGTATAGTACAGTCCAAGTACCCTACCAGTTACAAGCATGCTCTAATTAGCAAGGTACCTAAGGTTGATAATCCTACGTATATAAATAATACCTTAAGGCAGATTTCAGTTTTGCCACAAGTCGCCACAGTGATGGAGAGGATCCAGCTTAAGCTTAACCAAAAGCATCTAAGTCTTAATGCTTCCCAACACGCCCTTACGGAAGATAGATCTACTGTGACTGCGCTTGCCAGCGTCACACAAGACTGGTATAACCCTACAGATTCTAGTAGTCCATATAATGGGGTGCATGTGGTCTTTATGGCCTTTGATCTAGTTGATCATGGTGTTCTGTTGACTAAACTCGCCTGCATGGGCGTCACAAAGAGCTTTCGGAAATGGACACAAAGCTATCTATCAGGCAGAACGCAGCAGGTTAAGCTCCCGGGAGTCCTTTCCAGACATGGTGAGGTGACTGCTGGTGTGCCCCACGGCGGTGTCACCTCTCCTACACTTTTTAATGTGCATGTCAACGATATTGAGGATTGCATCCCCTAGGGGCGGAATACCTGTACCCCCTTGCAAGTACGCTGATGACTGCACTCTATATGAACTAGTCTCTAGAGACTCTGTCAGTCAAATGCAGGATGCTGTGACTCACCTCGAGAGATGGGCTGTGCAGAATAAAATGGAGCTGAATGCTCAAAGATCAAAGATATGTGCATCACCTTCAAGAAGTCCTGTCTAATTCCACCTCCTATTTGTATCGGGCCTGACGAACTGGACAGGGTTACAGTGTTTAAACTGCTAGGTGTGTATGTACAGAACGATCTCAAGTGAAATACACGTCTCAAATATTGTCAGCAAAGCGTGTAAACGGATCCATTATCTTAGGGTCCGCAGAAAAGCCTATCTCCCCGGGGACATTGTTCTAACGACTTACATTACTAAGATTAGACCTGTGTTAGAATACCTTATTATAGGAAATTAACGCTCCATGAAATTAAGGTATTGGAAAATAACGCGACTTAAATTAACGCGAATTTAATTGAAAACGACTTTGGAATAAAGAAAATTAACGCGAAAGAGGAGGTAGAATTTCATAATAAAGGAAATTAACGCTATTAAGACACAGTTGGTGGTGACAACTGGAACAAATTTTTTTTTTATCGCCAGTCTGGGGAGGGCTACCGATCTACCTCGATGAAGATCTACAAAGAGTGCAGAATAGATGTATAATTGTGATAGGCCTCTCTAGGGACGCTGTTGAGTCACTTGCGACTAGGCGTCAGAAATTGACGAGGAAAGAATTTAAACGTCTCCTAGAATCAGAAGCGCATCCTTGCAAATGTTTTTTAGACAAGGCAGTGGATCATGGATTTAATCTAACATCTTGTAAGACGAACTCAGTATACTTCAGAATACCTGTATCACGCACTAATAGGCACAAACAATCGTTTATTCCTGGAGGTGCTAGACTTAACTTAATTTAACTTAACCTAATATAATTTAATTATATAATATACATTTGTAGTGGTTTTAAATTTTTATTGTAATATTACCGTAATTCTTATGCCAAAGGTTATAAATAAAGTTTATTGTTTTTATTACGAAGTTGAATTTGGTCCTTTTTCTCCCCGTATTAGATTTGTTCAACAGTTTAAAACTCAATTTGAGCTCACCTAT
Source organism: Ricordea florida (assembly GCA_949710005.1). Taxonomy (NCBI): domain Eukaryota; kingdom Metazoa; phylum Cnidaria; class Anthozoa; order Corallimorpharia; family Ricordeidae; genus Ricordea; species Ricordea florida. The sequence goes on along the minus strand of OX453273.1, from coordinate 29,054,957 downwards.
GTCTTGCTCGGTTTTGTCATCACTTGTGTGTGAGTAATTAAGTTTGGCAATTGGTGTATTCTTAGGCGCTAATGCCAACCAACCAATCAATACGACTCCGTTTTATCGGGCAATAAATCTCCAGTTCACTTATCAATTTGATTAGCTAGCGTCAGAGGCCTCAGACGTATTGGCATCACTAAATAAATTTATTATTTGTATTTAGCCCGCTTAAAATGCTAGAACTATGATCAGATGCGCCTTACATACTATTCAATAAGGTGGTACCATTCAGATAAAAATATAGATATCCAACATGAGAATTTTAAAAAGCTAAAACGAATTCTACAAAAATGACAATATATTTAAAAAGTAGGCACATTCATTGAACAATATCTCAAATTACATTATGCTATTCCATAAACTCTCACAAGCTGCCATTTTGTTCCTTGTGCCTTCCCACCCGTTACGTTTGGTCAAGTGACGCGGTACATGAGACGTGGGATATTTCCTTGCTTTATTTTGATACATAGAAGTAGCTGTCCTTCCTGTTAAGCACCTTCTCAATGGGTGTCGAGTTCTCTCCTTAAACATTATCTTTACTAATTTCTCCTCAGACAAATACTACCGCGTGTGCTGGGCCTGGGGGATAATCGCCGGTATAGCTGCTTTCATGAGCCTTGTCCTCCTCTTCATAGTGGCAACGGTAAGTCGTTACACCCTTCGAGGTTTACCTACAAGACGCCTCCAGATCACGTTGACGAAGTACATTCACCTTTCCGTGCCAGATCACAACAAAACATTAGTTTTTGGTGAGATGGTTCTCGAGTCATCGCCACTAGACGCCGCCACCATCAAAGACGTTGCGGAGAAGCTTGGCATATCAATAGCGCCCACGCTCCATTGAACCGCGACGACGGCGGGTTATTACCCGACGTTTATTTGCATCTTGTAACTAAGCAACACCATTCATCGCGGGTATAAAAGGAGCGTTACAGCCTTGCCCAATCACCCCAGAACAAGATACTAGACAGGAGTGTCGAAACGTGGGGTCGGTGAATTGTAACGTTTTAAGTTACATTCACTATTTCAAACCAGCATAGCACCCAACTGTGTTTGAAAACCACAGTTTCCTATTGTATAAAACCATGTCATAGCTATATTACAAGTTTTACACCAGCAACCTTGAAACAATCTTGGTGCAATCCTAGCTTGATACATCTTGGTTCGTCTTGGAAAAGCATTAAACCAACCTTGGTGCAACTTTGCTAATATTTGCTAATATTTTTGAAGTAACCTATATACCATCCCTTTTAAGATTAACATCGCAGCACAGGTTATCATTTTGAACCACTGTTGATGAATTTTAAATTAATAATCAAGAGCTAGGAAGAGGGTATCAGCTTTAAGGGAAAACTGAGTTCAAAAATAATTTTCATACAAACATTATCTCACGAACTCGAGAAGAAGGATGACAAAACTGTTCAGGCGACATAAATATTTCGCGTCAGCTTAGTTCTTTTCTTCAATTGCTACATGTTTCTTCTGATGTGAGCTGTTTCTCGACCTTCGAACATTGTTTGCAATCTATTTTTCAGTCCATCAATTTCTCAACTAAGGAAGTTTTTCTCCGGTCAGTTCATGCTGTTTACACGTGGCAAGCAACGAGGTGGACTACTCGTGACCATCATGCACCACGGTCATACTTAAAACTAGAAATACGACTCCCGCAAAACCTCGCGAAGCTAGTTTTTGAAGAAGTCACAATGCCTTTAGCTATTATCCTAATCCCCATTACTATATTCGTTATGCTTTGTTTGGTACACAATTATTGACACCCTGTGCAAATGACATGATCAGTATACCGCTCAACACAGTGCTTAAAAAGTTAACTTCATTTAGCTCTTTCACTGCCACTGAGATTGCACCAGAAGGAATAGAAGTAACATTATCTGTTATCCTTACACGGAATACAGAGTTTATGAAGTATGACAATAATATTCACTTAAAACAAATTGAAAATTATTGTAAATCTTTTGCAAGTGAAATCTTGAAGAACTGATATTAGTGCTTGTGTTTACCACAGCGTAAAAACCTGTTTTTTATTTTAGTTTTATTTTCTTAGTCTTTACTGCTTTGTCCGCTTTGTTGTACATCACTTTTAAAAGCAATATATTCTTACACCGAGGATGAGTTCAATGCTCCAATTATTTTTTGTTTATGCTCGATAATTTGTTATCATTGCATGAGATTCATTGTAAGAAGAGTCTTCTGATTAGATATTTTATTGTCTACTGCAGTCATTATTTCATTCCTAGGTAACCACAATTGAGAGCGTTATGAATAGTGCATGTTTCAATTTGTTTACTCTCTTCAGTTGGAATGGTACTCCCAGTGGTAGATAGAAAAATTCCTCTTCCCTCAAAAGATATGCCATATCAACAGAAGTTAGAGATACAATGTCATTACATAAAAAAATTGAGGGTAAAATAATTGGATTCTACAAAAACTTTGAATAAAGGTTTGGTAATAGAGAGTGCCTACTGTATAGTATGTGGCTGTGCTTTTTTTAGGTAATCATAAAAACAATAAAAAAATTAATGCAAAATCAACATCAAGCAGTCAATAGTATATACCACATGAAAGTTTAATTGTGCTGTTACAGAAACAGCCACAATATCCATACCCAACTAAAGAATAGTATATGAAAATTTCAATTATAACAACTGCAGAAGAAAGATTTAATAGTATGGTATTTCATAAAAAAAGTCAAAGCAGCTCGAGGTATTGAACTGTAACCAATGACATATAGTAACGAGAAGCACTATTATTATATTATTATCAGTATTATTATTATTATTATTAACTACTGGTATTGATACTTTTATTATTATTGTTACATGTTTTTATGTTTTTCTTAATGTATATTGTTATAGGATGGAATGTATGTCCTTATCTGGGTAAAAGTATTGTTCCTCTACTACTACAAGCAATACAAAAATCTTCTTGATAGGCTTTCCATCAGAGGTGGTGGTAATCAAAACAGCTCTAAAGAATGTCATTTCTTCTTTAAGGCTTAAAATCTAGTGCAGTCATTTGTCCATAAAGTTAGTGTGTAAAATCATGATTGAAAGCATTGGGCATTTATGAAACTTGAAACAATTGTTACTATATACAGCACACTTGCAATGAATATATGAGAAAGATCATAAAAGTTTTGGCATTACATACTTTAGTTTCTTCTTTATAGTTTTTCCAGTGTAAAAGGCGAACTGTATGTTGTGGTTGTTATTAAATATTGGTATTTGATATCATAAAAATGAACAGCAGTAAGTAACAAAAGTTCATATCTTATGTATAATTTTGCAAATTAGGGCTTAAATTAACTTTTCATTTGTGGGAAAAGGGCAGGGGTCCTAGATAGCAATTTTATCAAGGGCTCATAGAACTGTAAGGTAAAACTGACCCATTGTAAAAAGGCTATGAAACTTGTCTGTCCCCACGCACTATTACTGAAACCTTTCAATCAGAGAATACAGTACTTAGTGACACTGGGTATCTATTCTGTTGAATATGCTTAACATAACTGCTAGATCAAGATGATTTACAATATTTTCACTGTTGCAATGATATCAGATTACATAGTTATAAATGATTGCTATCACAACTGCAACTCTCTGTGTTGGGAATTTCTTCAAAATGGAAAGGCTATCGTTTTATTACGAAAAATACCTTCATACATTCTCCTGCAATATGTTGCTCGTCTTCCGATTCCGTTTTTAGAATGATAGAATTATTTTCCAGAGACATCTCTGATCGTTGAAGTCGTTCCTCCTCGGTTTCCCTTCGAAGTCGTTTTGCTAAATTTAGTTCGCCAGTATATTTCGTTATGTAATCGTTCACTCATGTCCTGTATTTCTATCATTAACACATTCAATTTCAAAATTAACTTGGTTGAATTCCTGGTCCTTTTCCCTGCTGTTTCGTTTGCCTTTTTTGGGGCGAGCAGTTGTTGTCTTTGCTGGGATGTCTGTTGTTATTCTCCCTACCGTCGTATCTCTGGCTGTGCTTTGAGTCGTGCTTTCCTTGTGTTGATTTTCACGGTATTCGAACTTACTCGACTACGATGTCTTGCTGCTTTTTCTTGTATATCTCGGAGATCTTCTTGCTGGGATGTACTTCCAGGACGAGTGAAATCGGTTCCACAAAATTTACATTATTTTCAAAAAGGCATCACCGAATACGCAATGGCGGAAATTCAGCAATTTGTCAAATGCGCTACTGTGGCCTGGTAACCACGCCTGCGAACGGACACCTTTAAAATATATATATATATATATATATATAGGCAATTGTGGAAAACGAGGACGGACAACTTCGAGCGAAAAAAATATATATATATACAGTAAAAAATCTAAAAAAAGTTTAAAAATTTAATAAAAATAGACGTTTCGGTCAATGACCTTCATCAGTTGCAGTGCCGATGCAGTGCAGTGAGGATCTTAATAGGAGTGGCCCTTTCCCCGAAGGCACCCTTTTAGTTTCTTGGGATGTTGTGTCAATGTTCCCCAACATAGATAATCAACTCGGTCTTACTGCAGTCAAGAAGGCACTGAATGCTAGAGAAAACCAGCTTCCATCCACTAATTGCATTTTAGAAGCAGTAGAAATTTGTTTGAAAAAAAAAAAAAAAAAAAAAAAAAAAAAAAAAAAAAGGCACTGCAACTGATGAAGGTCATTGACCGAAACGTCTATTTTTATTAAATTTTTAAACTTTTTTTAGATTTTTTACTGTATATATATATATTTTTTTCGCTCGAAGTTGTCCGTCCTCGTTTTCCACAATTGCCTACAAATTTCATTACTCGAGGTTTGGACTACGAATCCTTTTGGATCCTTCTGGCGTGTGGCATCCCTGTTGGCTCGAAGCATCATAACTTTTTATATATATATATATATATATTCCATATATATATATATATATACATATATAAAAACTCTCGGCTCGATTTACTCGGGCTTGCGAGCCACGTGGTCTGACCGAAGGCGACACGATTAGTAACCTCGCTTCGCGAGGAATAATTACCCATGACCATCATGCACTGCGATCACACAGGACCAAGAGCCTGGACTCCAAACATAACATAACATGCACCATGGTGATATATGACACTCTTTCACTCACTTTTTGTCACATTCCCGTGTTTCTCTGACAAACGTGCTTTGCGATTTCAGAGAAGCCGCATATTGGCCATTATCTGGTCTTGGTGGGAACTGGGTTACGTCGTAGCTTACAGTGTCCTGTCGATGATTGTTGAACAGGTGAGTAAAGTCCTTTAATTTTCAATTGAATAAAATGTTAAAACACCTTACTCGATTCCAGCCATTCAACCAAGCAAAGATTCTTTTTTCATTATATCGGAAAATAATTCATTTCGATTGATGTTGCAAGGTTAAAGTAATTTTTGCGAAAAACTAAGCCGGACGAAACTCCATTTCGCGCGGAGGTCGTAACACGGTTACTGCATGCAATTTATCAGAGCAAGCCATCTTCAAATACCAGAAATTATTATATGTGCTCTGATTGGCTGCTGAGCGAGAAAGATTTTCTTGTAATCACCGGGCATTTCAAAACAATCACGTCTGACTTCGATTGCATGATCAGGTGTGTTTCGGTTCAGTAAACATGACCTCGAATGATCTCTTGCGCGCGCAAGGGCATATTGAAAAACTTTCCACTTTTCTTTCTTCCAGTGCTAAGAAGGCCATATAATAAATAACTTATTAATCTCGTATGTTCGTTCATTACAGGTAAATCTCAGACCTCGGCCTTGATGTATTGACCTCGTTATCGCTCGGTCAATTCATCGAGGCCTCGGTCCCAGATTTCCCTGTCATGACCTCACTCTCGGTTAATAAGTAGTATATATTACAAGACAGTTTGTATCATTTTCAGTAGTAAGAGGAACCGTATTGTTCTGCAGCGACAAGGGGGTGTGGAAGATTGTTGGGTTAAGCACATCTAGGATTCTTTTAAGTTTTTAGCATGTGGTGCGCACACGTTGCCTAAGTATATAGTACCTAATTTAATTTCAGCTCAGTTGTGATTCATTTCAATTTTTAGATGCACTGGAAGAATAAGATAAAGGCCATGCAGTACTTCTATGTCTTTTTTCCGAGGTTCTTTGGAGTAAGTAGGCCTCACCTCTCATAAATGGTTGCAAGAAAAAATATTTTTAAATTAATGGCACGTCAGTTTATAGTAAGGGAGATGACAATGATGTAACAAATAAAGAAGCCTAAGCCGTGTATTACACTGTGATAAAACAAGACGGGCATTTGAGAACACGAGTGAAATGTAGAAAACACGAGCCGCAAGGGAGTGTTTTCTACATTTCTTGAGTGTTTTCAAATGTCCGGAGTGTTTTAATAATACACGGCTTAGGCTTCTTTATTTGCTTTGTGATATAGATTTTACATATCGCCACACTGACGCCAATTAATACCAACTTTTTCCAGTCGACTGTTTTCACTTCTTCTTCTTTATTTGTTATATTTATCTCAGCTTCAAAAGTTTCCGCTGCTTCGCAGAGAACTTCGTCATGAATTTCTTCAAATTAAGAAAATGTTTTTCGCCATCTCTAAGAAAAATGTCGATTAGAGGTAATGTGGCGAAAAACAATAAAACATGCTTTTTCTATGTTTTGTTTACAGGTTAACGCACTCAGCGAGTGAATTATCGGGATTTATTATATAGACACGAGTGTTTTACTGGAAAATATACCACTCGTAAAATTCATAAAAACTACATCCGGGACCCGAGTGGTTTATTTTTCATAATCTCACACGTGAGTTTATCGATGACGTAATTTCGGTAATTTCCCTCCGAAATTCTTTTTGTCTATATAATAAAAAGAACATTACACGGCGGCTTGAAGATATGAATTTTATTTTCTCGTGGCAAAACAATATTTTACCCTCTCGCTGCGCTCGTTCGTAAAATATTGTTTTGCCACTCGAAAATGAAATTCATATCTTCGCGCCACCGTGTAATATCCTCTATTTACCTGCACGAGTTTACTAACAATGAACGAGAAATTTCAATAACGCACAAGGCTTTGCCGAGTGCGGTATTTAAAATTTCGAGTTCATTGTTAGTGAACGAGTACACTGGGGTAAAAATCCCGATAGTTCACGAGCAATGAGTGTGTAAACATTTTTATTATTCAAACTGAATACCCTGTGCAAAGAAAAACTGCATTGAAAACTGTTGACAACAAGCAAAAACACCTCAACCAGCTTGAATGAAAAATTTAAAATTCACAACCATACCTTTTAAAACAGATATTTTCCAGGCAGTTGCTTTCCAGTTCCAGTGCTTTTGGTGTTTTTAGGAAATGCATCATAACAGAATCAATGTCTGCATCTGACAAATCGTCAAACTTTGAGTCAGCCCAAGCCATGGTGTAATAACAGTGGTGTGTTGAATTTACACCTCGGCTATTACACCACGATAATGACGTCGAGGAGGTTGTTTCGTTACAACCCAGTATCACTTGGTACAAATCAGCCAACCAGAAAATCGCAATTGCTACAGTATATGAAAGTTGAATAATAAACTCTGATAAAACATGGGTTTTTGACCCATCAGAGAACGCACGGTCTTATCTATATTATAAAATGAATTTATATAGCACACTTTTTCACATGAATATGTTTAAAGACGCTTTACACTTCTATTGGCTGAGATAGGACGTCAGCATGTAGCACGATAGTGCAAGTCAACAACAGCCACCTGACCAGAGCATCAGAAAAGCTGGTATATGATATTAAAACGCATCCATAATTTTCCTAATCGCTTATCATATTTAGATCCATTTTATGGTTTTATCTTCAAGGGAAAACGTCTGAAGCACACTGTAAAGAACAGCAAACAATACAAAAATCAATGGATGAGAAATTTTTACAACCAAACTGCATGCTGTACACTTAAGTAACAGTACCATTTATTCAAAAACTATGGATGAGAAACTTTGCAACCAAACTTCATACCGTACACTAAAGTAACAGTGCTATTTATTCAAAACGATGGTATTGAGTAGACGCACGTATACGTAATCAGTATAAGATAATAGGGACTATTGGTGATGGTAATCACACGGTTTTCTCGTTTAATCTGTGATTTATTTGTACATGTGAGTTTTTATGAAAGCTCAAATTGCACGAGCCACTTTGGCGCGTGCAATTTGAAAAACTCAAAAAAAAAAAAAAAAAGAAAAACTCACACATTGAACGAGAAAACCGTATAATTCCTTATTAAAAATTATACGTGAAAAAAGTTTGATTTGTAATTTGCACTGGTGTTACATTTTTGCACTGATATTACACTTATACTGGAATGCTCTTACCCAATCGCAATCGAGTTCATGTCTATTGTTATGAAAGTAACACAAAATAATATGTGTTAATCATCCAGAGGTTTTTTTTTGTCTTCAGCTATTTGGTATTTTTGTGGTGGTGATTTATATCTTTGGTCCTTGGAATACTGGGCGACGTAGGACCATGTCATCGGTAAGACTACTAAACAATTAATTGAACTTTTTGTGCTTCTAGGAGTAACAACTGTTGTGACCAACATTACTGCGTGGAAATCAAACTCACAACTAAAGTCACACGACTAATAACTCACTCTACCGATAGAATCAGACAACATTGTTATATACCAAGACTTTCACTCAACAAAACGAGCACTTTGATTGGTTGATTCTTGGTCACGTGCCCTTGATCAAATTCAAGTGTATCCCGATCGGGATACAATTGCGCAATTGTTGCCCGCGCGCCAGTTGTACCGTCTTTGTTTGCTTGTTTTTGCTAAGGGAAAGTCTAAATATATAACAAGGCACTTAATGTATGGTCCCCCAGGAAAACAAAAGTAACTGTCTCCCTCGGGAACTATACATTAAGTGTACTGTATACGACTAATCTCATTATTACTCCACCCCTTATTACTATAAAAATCACAAAGATTAAAGTGGTACTATGACGAAAATCTTTAGTTTTCTTTTCGACTTTTTTCAATAGAAGTTAAGTAACTATATGTAAGGGAATACAATGCACAAGAATTTAGAACGAAACAATTGAAATTACCCTTGTAATAGCTCGCTGAAAACCACCGAAAAACCAACCGACATTACTGAGTTCGCAAATGTGAGCCGGCAATGGCAAGTGTGTGCGGAATTACGCATGAGTTGCTTCGTGACGTCATATTCCCATCTTCGCATCGAGCTTCTTGTGTCTTAAGAGAGAGCTGAGAGTGAACTCTAGCCTTTTCAGATGTCTTCATCGTCGGAGTCTTCTAATTCATCTGGAAGCGAAGCAGAGGAACTTTTTAACGAGGAAATCGTTGACTGTTCTGGGATAGTTCCTTACGATGAAGATTTAGAGCCGCTGGCTACGCCGGAAGAGGCTGCAGAACGCGAGGCAAGAATGGCTGAAGAAGCTGAAATGGAACGCCAGTTTCAGGCAAGATTCACTCCGGAGGTTGAACTTGCTTCGTGGTACGATATTTTAACTTGTTTCATAATAAGGTTCATGATTGTCAGGCCTTTTTGTCCAATTAACTGATTATTATTGAAGTATTGTGTCGATAGCATGAATAACTCTTCTTGCCTTTTGTTTGCTTCTGTTTCCAATATGTTTGTCCTCATGTCCTTGGTTACTATGAGCGTAGAAAGTTGACCTCATCTGTATTTTACCTATTGCCGTCCACAGTTATCGTGCTCACTTTTTTGGGATCAGGTACTTCTTCCAATTGTTCGGTGCAGTTGGCAACTAAAGCAGAAGAATGTCAATGCTTCCGAGAAATAGATCGTTGTGGCGAGGTTATGGAGGAGTTTGGAGATCCAACACGCTGCATCACGCTTCACCCTGGATTTCAGGACGTTTCCTTCAGCAGACACGTTTTAGAAGTTGCAGCGTTTGGACTGGACTAAATCTGGGAAGTCCAGGTTTCGAAGATGATTATTGATAGGCTAAGCACTATCAGTCTTCGAATAGAAACAATGACACAACGGCTCCTTTAGGAGCCACCAAAGGTTATAAAAGTCATGATCAACAGCAGAGATCACAGTGCAAATTTATTGGCCAACACGTTTCATGTGCATAAGACTTCACAGTCTGTAAGGAAGACAAACATGAACAAATTTATTTTTAGCTGAATCTTGTGTGCGAAATCCGAAACTAAAGGAATAAGAAAGAAATGAAAAACTGTCAGTAGTTATAATGTCTGTCAATCTTTAAGACACTTCAAGGATACTTTAACCATTTTCAAGGTGTAAGACTGATCTCAGGCAAAAACTAATTTGACACTTGGCAAGTATGTTCAGTAACTACATTTTTGTAAAATTATGGAGTGTGTGTATTTCATACACCACACTGTCCATCGTGCCATGATCTCACGCATTAACTATCAGGCAAACGTTTTTGACTCAATTAATAATGATCTAATGTAGTAAAAATTCGCAAAGTTAAAGAGATAAGCTATGAGTAAGACTTCAAAGTGACTGTGTGTTTTGCTTGAATTGAAAACACTTGATAAAATTCGCCTTATTTCGTTATTCACCCGTCTACGACTTCGTTCCCTTATAGATTCGGAAGCTACCTTCCAAATGGTTGGAACTGATCCTGGCGTTATTCGTCTCTCGGTTTCCTTTATGTGGACTGCACGGGTAAAACAATCAGAGTGGAAATACAGCGAGCATATGCCAAATGTACCGGTAGGCCAACGCAGTAATAATATTCAAAGGGATGAAGTTTTCTCGGTGTTGACAAACAAATCTTTTCCACTTCGCACGGATGTTACCGCTTGAAGGAGAAGTATACATTGAGATGCCCAATTGTTTATAGGAGACTCGGCTGCAATCTTGCACTACACAGCGGCTTGGAGGCATTTTAGAGATTGTAAACACCAGAAAAGCTAATCGAAGACGTCTCACTTCTCTCAAACTGCATAAGAAATCAGCCACGATGTTCTTCCACGTTGAGAATATGACGTCACTTCCTATCTGCTTGACTAGTGCCAACTCATTTGTGATACGCTCGGTCATTTTTTGAATCGAGTAATGGCGGACTGCCAAAATCAAGAAACAAGGTCAAAATAAGCTGACTTACCGTACGAATTTTCAAATAAAACTTGGCATGGTAAGTATTCAGCACTTCTACTTCCCAAAAATGAAGAGAAGGAAATGCTAAATTTTGATCATAGTACCACGTTAACACTTTCACTACACCTAACACTACAAACAAAGGCGCCTGCCCGTTAACACCTACCTAAACTGGACACTGAGCTGTAATTCTATACGCAATTACAACCAACAAAGTCCCCTCAACGACTGGTACTGCCATATTCACTACCTGGTCTTCTACAAGTATTACCACCAACTACATGCTTAGCATTATTATTACAAAGTACTGCGAATATTATTACTGCTATTTCAACCCGTATCACTAGCAACAAACTTTTACTCTCTCAAGTAGAACCTCCATCTTATGATTTGTCCTGTCACTACCTCTTCACTAGAATGGATGCTTCTACTCCCGTTACTACTGCTGCAGCTGCTACTGCTGCAGCTACTACTGCTGGTACTTGCTATTGCTGCTGCTTGCTTCAGCCACTTATGCCCCTACTATTACTACTGCTGCTACTACTGCTGCCCCTACTACCTGCTTTTGTCATTAATGCTGGCTGCTGCTGCTGCTACTACTACAGTCGAACCTGTATTAAGCGGTCACCCTCGGGGAATGGCTAGGTGACCGCTTAATACAGGTTGACCGCTTAATACAGGGTGACCGCTTAATACAGGGTGACCGCTTAATATAGGGTGACCGCCTAATAAAGGATGCAAGAAATACAGTTAAAATAAAATCAAATTGCCACTGTTTACCACTTAATTTGAAATTTATGAATGACAACGCTGATAAAAGAGACCGTCAATTTCTGGAAAAGTCATAATTGAAGGAAAACGCGGAAATAGAGGTGTCTGTGGTCTTGAAGTGCTATGTGAATATCATTTTGAAGGGGACAACTTCTCCTCATGTAATTGGCTCAAACAGAAATTAATGAAAGAAGAATTCGATCTCCAGTGCTGATCAGACGTTTTACCGGCTCAAATTAAAAACATTCATTTCCGGCGTTTTAATGATTTGGGAAAATAAACATGGAAATCAATTGTTGTACCTCGTGTAACATTATTTGAAACCGCATGAACAAGTAATTGACACCGTGTGACCGTTTAATACAGCTCAAGACAATAGAAAAATCCCATTGGAATTTCGCGAATGATGACCGCGACCGCTTAATGGAGGTCAAAATTACAGTGCATCAAGGGAAGTAATTTTCGGGACTTTGAAAACTGACCGCTTAATAGAGGGTGAACACCTAATATGGTGCCACCTAATAAAGGTTCGACTGTACCACTACTACTACTACTGTTACTGTTAGTACTAATGATACCACTGCTACTACTGCTGCCCCTACTACCTGCTTTTGTCATTAATGCTGGCTGCTGCTACTGCTGCTGCTACTACTACTGCTACTGTTAGTACCACTGCTGCTACTGCTTACTTCTGCCTTTAATGTTCCTGCCACTACTTACTCCTGATGTTGCTTCTACTGTAATTACTAATCCGCCGCGGCTTCTGCTACTGCTTCAGTACTATTACTGCTACCGCTATTGCTGCAGTTGTTTGGCGGTACGGCATTCCACCGTTATACTACATTTTCCTACTTAGCTCGGCCTTTGTAATCATTAAATTAGTTCAAACGTAACAAAAAATACGGTTTTTCAACACATGTGCTTTTCACTACGTCAAAGGGGTTTGATTGCGGGAAAACGCGAGTGGTGATGTCACCGGAAGTCATTTCCCTCTCCAGTTGCCGCACCAGAGCCCCGCCTTAGCGCATCTTAAAAGCCCCTTCTTCTACTGCTACTGCTACTGATACTTCTTCCGCAAATAATACTGCGACTGTTTCTGCAGTGACAACGTCTTACGCATATATTTCGTTGTTTTTCTAGAGCTATGGTCGACACAATGATGACGTTCCAGTGATCCCTAGCGAGTCTAAAACTGAAGCCGGAACTGTATAAGTCAACGTGTAAAACTCTTCCCTGAGGGTTAGCGGAAAAAACTGTTAAACAAACAGTGTTTGCAGCTAGAAGTAGTCCTCTTTTATCAACAACTGATTTTCATGTCTAACTTTAAAAAAATATAGAATAACAAATTATACTTGTAGAAGCCTCGGAAAAATGCGACCTTTGATTTCACGAAAAGGGCGCATAAGTAAGATTCCGGCGACAATGTCCACTCATTTCTCTTAGGTCAGTTTTTGTTTCCAGAAACGACAGAGCCTTGAAAACGTAGATTTCTGCTCCGCTATCCACAAGAAGAAAGGGCACAGGGCTTTAGAGCCCCTTCTCAGTCGAACTACACGTTCTATTTCTACTTAAGTTCCACGCCCATTTTACTAGCGTCTAAGCGTAAATTTTGCTTTGCAATGTAAATAGAACTAGCGTTAAGTATTGCCTCATGTTTTGGGGGGCAAAAAGTTAAAGCGTAAAGTAAGCTTGCAAATATTTCTCAAACTGAGAGTCTTCGCAGAATCCAAACCACCTTTAATATTAAAAGGCATCATTTAGACTTAAGACTGAAATATTCAGCTCCTTGCTTAATCTAAGCAATGATGCTAATTGATTCATACTCCTCAGAACGCCCAAGAATCGCATTTGTGATGAGATAAATTTCAACGTATTAAGGAAGGAGCATACCCTTGACCTTCTGCCCCCCCCCCCACCTCTTCTACCCCTCTCCTATCTCACTAGAAAGTACGCTCTCAGTTAAACGTAATTAAGAAATAAGTCGTGAAATAGAAAAGGGAAATAACCCTGCGACTTCAGTGTAGTAAGCCGATAATCCCCTTTGACCCTTTAAACCGTAATATCAAGATACAAGTTCTCATCAGTGGTCCGCATGCATTGCATACAATACTAGTGACAAGAGGTTGTAAGAATATCACTACAGTTCATTACTGGTAATCGTTTTCTTATGTGTCCCCATTCAATACTGTGTACTGATATCACTATAAGAAATCGAGAATTGACCACTATTCGTAATCAGAAGGGTTACAACAGTTACGTGTATTAATTAACCTAACGGGAAATCACCAAGTCAGATAACATTACGAAACTTGCTTACGTTGCGTGTTTTCGCGAAGTACACATCTTGCAGAAAAGTTAACGTTTTATCCCTCAAGAGCCGCCCTCACGGAAGAATCATTTCACTTGCATTACACACAATCCCCTGAGGATTTGCTTTTCCGAGTTTGTTTATTTTAGTCCCAAAAAAATACGTCTTCCATAAATTTTCTAGGCTCAAAATATACCATTTTCATTATTTCACAACCATTTCCCTTTGACTTTCGATCAGATACTAGAGTACGACAGATGTTTGTTTTATGGACGTAGTTCAATGTTCTTGCTTCCACGCGTCTCCTTTTGCTCAATGGTAAAGCATCCGACGTGGTAATCAGAACGTCGTAGGTTCGACTCCCATCGGGAGGACTCATTCGTTTATTTCCGAGTTTGCCTCTGGCACTGCCGAAACATATATCTTTCACAAATTTTCCAGGCTCATAATGTGCCATCTTAGTTATTTTGCAGACCCTGAGGTATTTCCTTGTCGTGGACGGGACGAAATGATAATAATAATAATAATAATAATAATAATAATAATAATAATAATAATAATAATAATTAACAATTATTCGCCGAAGGCGAAGTGATTCTCGGTGAATATTCACCAAGAATCACTGATCCTAAGGCGAATAATTGTTTTAGTGTAAATACACAGGTGATTATTTCAAAAAAGAAAAGAAAAGCATTTTACAACACGAAAAAGTTTTATTTTATCAAAAGCGCGCGAACGACTGGCAGCCATTTTGTTCGTCGAGGTGATTATCGGCTGATAATCCGAGATAGCGAACCAATCAGAGCGCGCGATTTTGTATAATCACCTGAGTATTTATACTAATATATAATATTTCTATACCGCTTTTTACAATAATACAATAAAAGATCAAAAGCGCTTTACATGTAATAAAAGAAAATAAATTAATAAATCAAATTACAAAAGTTAATATAAAAGTGAAGAATATGATAATTATAATAATATTATAAGACTTTTCTTAAACGTCTCAACTGATGTGACATCTCGTAGACTTGGCGGTAGGGCGTTCCATAATTGTGGTACAGCCGCCTGAAATGAACGCCCTCCAAGAGTTATCAGCATCTTGCCTTTATGAGGATCAAGAAGGGTGCCACAGTTGGAACGTAAATTATAATAAGTTTTGGATTTTACCAACACTAAACAGGACAGATAAGCGGGAGCTTGCCCATGGATGACTTTAAATTGGAACCAAGATCAAGCTCGCCTCAACGTGCTGGAAAACTTGGATGAAACGTCATGTTTGCTTGTCGAGGACTGGGCCATGAAGTTTTTGCCTCGTAAATATCAAGAAAGTCAAACCGACTGCTCAAATCCTGTCGTCACCAAAATTACTGGTATAAGCTCCACTGCTAACGTAGAATATGACCCAGACCACATACGAGTCTGGAAAGCGTATGCTATTGGTACCGGGAAAAAGTATTATCCCGGTGCACAAAAGTATATCAACGGTACTCAGCCCTTCAACACAACCTGGACTGTGGCAGACACGAGCGAGCTTTAGAGAATGAAACGATGCTCGACAAAGCCGCTCGTGGTTATGCCATGATGCTAGAAGGGCAGGTTTCTAGCATTCCCCGAGTAGCAGAGGCAGCATCAACTGGTGCAAGGTGTGAGGAGGCTGTAATGGGTTGGGCCCTAAAACACCATCTGACGGCCCGGATGAGGTTTACCGGCAAACAAAGGAATTATATGACGAAAAAGTTCCTTTTCGCTGAGACAACTGATCGTAAATCGAGCCCTGCCTAAGTTGCCAAGTCAATGTTTTCAGCGAAGCAACCCAGTGAGGAGCGCCTCTTCAGTCTTTACCAGTGGGGAGGTCCTGACCACGCAACAGGTAGCAAACTATATTTCCCGTTTATCTGCCAAGAGAGCCCTATCGGGTGCGGTTGGAGCAGCTCTTGATGAGATGGCGAACGAGGAGGAAGAAGACGGAACGGAAGCTGCGGTAGAATCAGCATTTGAAAAGGTACGCAACTTGGCCACTGAAACCACTGCTCTACAGCATCCAGTCTGTTATGACTAGTATAATCTGTGCGACCTGAGATCCAAGTCAGAGCTCACCTCTTTCACCACCCGTATGCTGCGGAACATATGCGACACGCTGGATACCGCAGATATCAGTTCTAGGGCAAAAATCAAATATATAGATAGGCTTGGTGAGTTTTTGCAGAATTGTAGCTGTGGTAAATAGAGAGAAAACAGTTGTTCTTCGGCTTTTCACGTGATGCACAAAATCCAAAACTTTCAAAAAATGAACTCTACCGATTTGAGCTTTCATTTTTTTTAGATCTTTCCAGAGTCAGTGAGTGTACAAAGTTGCTTCATCTCCGGTATTATGTTTCCGTAGAAATTGCTAATTCTTAAAGTTAATTCTGTCACAAAACAGAAGGTCACGTACTTCGTAATTCAAGCAATATTTCGCTTTTTTGCGTAAATATTTCATCTGATACAAGTCAAGATGATACTTATTTAGCAATTTGATCAATACTGTAGGTACCATTTGTAGATTTTCGACAGAGACGATAATTTGGCCGAACACGTTGACGGTTCCATACATTTACTGTAAAATATAGCGTACAATGCATCGCCTATATCTCGGCCGGCAAATAGGACATTTGCACGATGACGTCATTTGACTACAGCTACAAGAATGCATTACGAATTTTCTTTATTATTCAGATTTTTATTCCCTAGGCCTCTTGAGGATGAAGAACAACTGGCGCTAATTAAGTTACAAATGAAAGTGCGCAAAGCATTCTGTTAGTTGTAGTCAAACGAAAAAATCGTGCAGATATCCTATTCAATATTGGCTTCAAATCCACTCACAAAGCATTACTAGAAATACGACTCCCGCAAAACCTCGCGAAGGTAGTTTTTGAAGAATCCATAATGGTTTTCCCTATTAGGGCTAAAACCCCAATTATTGTAATCATCTTATCATTACATCATCATTATCATTATTTGCACTGATATTAATATTATTGGTGTTATTAGTATTATTAGTATTATTAGTATTATTAGTATTATTATTATTATTATTATTATTATTAGCATACAATATTCTTATGGGGGTGGGGGTGCATGTCATTATCTGGGACAGGAATTGTACCGCCACGATTTCATGTAATACAGTTTTTCCTGAATAGGTTTTGTATCTGAGTTGGTAATAATTAAATAGCTCTATAAAATACCACACCTCCTATGGGTCTTAGAATCTAGTGTTTTCTTTCTTCGATACAGTGAGTGTACAAGATCATTTTTGAAACCATAGGGCATTTAGGAAACTTTAAATACTTGTAATTATATACAGCACACTTGCAATGAATGTATGGTTTTTGGTTAACCTTCTTTGGTATCAATGATGTTCTGAGTAGTACAGAAAAAAAGTGTCCCCTTCCCCAACATATAGGTACCACATCAATGTAAGTATCAGAAAGAAAGATCATAAAATTTTTCGCATTACAAACATTAGTTTCTCCTTTAAAGAGTTTTTCCAATGTAAAACGTCAACTGGGTATTGTGGTTGTTAGTAAATATTGGTATTTGACATCATAAAAATGAAGTAAACAGCAGTAAGGAAAACGGATAATTTGTTATATCCAATCCTCCAAAGTAGGGTTTAAATTAACTGTTCATTTGGGTAAGGGAAGGGGGCTAAGAGAGTAATTCCCAGGGGGTCCAGTCATGGAACTCAAATGCAAAAAGCTATTTTGAAAAGGATATGAAACTTGTCTGTTTAATTACATAATACAAAGATAGCAAATGTACATAGCAAATATAAATACTACCCAGAAGTCAATAACAACATCTGCTTTATTGCCAAATAATTGCATTGATCACTGATAATGTTGCAGAACCAGTGCTCAGTGTTTGGTATCTTTTCTACTAAGAATGCTGAACATAACTGCTACATCACACAATATTGACAATATTCTCACTGTTGCAATGACATCAGATCACATCATAAATGATTGCCATCTGCAACCTCTGTATTTGGAATTTCTTCAAAATGGAAAGGCTATCGTTTTATAACGAAAAATACCTACTTGCATTCTCATTGCAGTATAAGTACAAGGTGACTGGAATCTTTCATGTATTTGCGTATGGTTTCTGTCTCCCTTTTCTAGGCACTTTTTTCAGTGCGATATGGTAATCTATTTTGTCGTTTGTCTCCTAATTCTGTCTGTATGCTGTTTGCACAGTTTTCTGTTTTTATTGTTGTTCGCCTTCTGATTATGTCTGACAGTGTATTCTGTTGCATTGGGATAATTTTCCCAATGATTCTCAACCTGTTTAGATTGTCATCTTCCGATTCCTTTTGTAGTATGGTCAACCTATTTTTCCGAGACCTCTCCAATCGTTGAAGTCGTTCCTCCTTTTCCGTTCTAAGTCGTTTAGCTAAATTTTGTTCGCCAAGTCGTTATGTAATCGTTCGCTCATGTACTGTAAGCTAACACGAATCTTTGTTTTTATCGATAACACATTCAGTTTCCAACCTGACTTGTTTGTATTCCTGGTCCTTTTTCCTGCTGTTTCCTTTAGTTTTTTTAGGAGCGAGCGGTTTTTGTCATTGATGTGATCTCTGTTGTTATTCTCCCAGCCGTTGTTTCTCTGTCCCTGATTCGACTCGCACTTTCCGTGCGCTTATTTTTGGGGTGTTCGAATTTACTCGACTGCGATCTCTCGCTGCTCTTTCTTGTATATCTCGGAGATCTTCTTGCTTGGATGTACTTCCAGGACAAATGAAATCGGTTTCCACAAAATTTACATTATTTTGAAAAAAGCATTCACACGGTACGCAATGGCGGAAATTCAAGTGTGCTACCGGTTGCAGGTAACCAGGCCTGCGAACGGACACCTTTAAAATATAGATATATATATATATATATAAATATATATACATATACTAGAAATACGACTCCCGCAAAAACCTCGCGAAGCTAGTTTTTGAAGAAGTCACAATGCTTTTATATTTTATTTTATATTTTTTATATCAGCGTAATCCCCATTATTTTATTTGTTATGCTATGTTTGGTACAAAATTAGTGACACCTGGTGAAAATTACATGACCAGTATACCGGTCAACACAGTGCTTAAAAATTGACCTTCATTTAGTTCTTTCACTGCCACTGAGATTGCACCAGAGGGAATAGAAGTAAAACTAGAAATACGACTCCCGCAAAAACCTCGCGAAGCTAGTTTTTGAAGAAGTCACAATGCTTTTATATTTTATTTTTTATTTGATATTTTTCATGTTAGGGTAATCCCCATTATTTTATTTGTTACGCTGTGTTTGGTACACAATTAGTGACACCTGGTGCAAATTACATGATCAGTATACTGCACAACGGAGTGCTTAAAAATTGACCTTTATTTAGCTCTTTCACTGCCACTGAGAGTGCACCAGAGGGAATAGAAGTAAAATTATTATTGATTCTCTTGACAGGGAATACAGAGTCGATGAGGTATCACAATAATATTCACTTAACACAAATTTAAAATGATTGTAAATCTTTTGCAGGTGAAATTTTGAAGAGTTGATATGAATGCTTGTGTTTACCACGGTGTAAGAACCTGTTTTTTTTTTTTTTAGTTTTATTTTCTTAGTCTGAGTCTACTGCTTTGTCTTCTTTGTTGTACATCACTTTTAAACACAATATGTTCTTACACCGAGGATGAGTTGAATGCTCCAATTATTTTTTATTTATGTTTTTTGTTATTATATCAACAGAAGTGTGAGATACAATGTCATTACATAAAATAAAAATTGTGGGTAAAACAATTGGATTCTACAAAAACTTGAAATAAAGGTTTGGTAATAGTGAGTGCCGACTGTATAGTATGTGGTCGTGCTATTTTTAGGTCATCTCATAAAAACAATACATGTAAGAAAGAGTTATTGAAATCTTAATATGTTGATAAAGATTGCTGCACTACATAGTCCTGTAAAAAATAATGTTAAATCAACATCAATCAGTCAAAAGTGTATACCACATGAAAGTTTAATTGTGCTGTTACAGAAACAGGCAAAATATCCATAACCAACCAGAGAATAGTATATTATTTTGAATACATGAAAATTTCTATAATAAAAACTGCAGAAGAAAGATTTAATATACGCATGGTATTTCATCAAAAAAGTCATGGCAGGCAAAGGTATTGAACTTGTAACCAATGACATATAGTAACGAGAAGCACTATCATTATATTATTATCATTATTATTATCATTACTATTATTATTACTGGTATTGATTCCTCGCGAAGCGAGGCCGAAGGCCGAGCGTAGCGAGGTTACTAATCGTGTCGGTTCCGGTCAGACCACGTGGCTCGCAAGCCCGAGTAAATCGAGCCGAGAGTTTTTATATATGTATATATATATATTTATATATATGTTTATATATATCTATATTTTAAAGGTGTCCGTTCGCAGGCCAGGTTACCTGGCAATAGTAACGCACTTGAGAACGCTGAATTTCCGCCATTATTCGGTGATGCATTTTTGAAAGTAATGTAAATTTTGTGGAAACCGATTTCACTCGTCCTGGAAGTACATCCCAGCAAGGTGATCTCCAAGATATTCAAGAAATATTAGCACGAGATCGTCGCCGAGTAAGTTCGAATACCGTGAAAATCAACACGAGGAAAGCACGACTCAAAGCAGGGATAGAGAAACGACAGCAGGGAGAATAACAACAGAAATCGCAGCCAAGACAACAACTGCTCGCTCCAGAAAAAGGCAAACGAAACAGCAGGGAAAAGGACCAGGAATTCAATCAAGTTAGTTTTGAATTTGAATGTGTTATTGATAGAAATACAGGACATGAGTGAACGATTACATAACGAAATATATTGGTGTACTACATTTAGCAAAACGACTTAGAAGGGACACCGAGTAAGAACGACTTCAACGATTGGAGATGTCTCTGGAAAATAATTCTATTAGTCTAAAACCGGAATCGGAAGACGACCAACAGATTACAAGAGAATGTAAATAGGTATTTTTCATAATAAAACGATAGCGTTTCCAGTTTGAAGTAATTTCCAACACAGAGAGTTGCAGTTGTTATAGCAATCATTTATAACGATGTGATCTGATATCATTGCAACAGTGAAAATATTGTAAATTTTCTTGATCTAGCAGTTATGTTAAACATTTTCAACAGAATGTATACCCTGTGTCACTATAAAGTACTGGTTCTGCAATATTATCAGTGATCAATGTGATCATTTTAAAATAAAGCAAATGTGATTACTGAATTCTGAGTAGTATTTCTCTTTGCTATATATATATATATGTATGTATTCTCTGATTGAAAGGTTTCAATAATATTGTGTAGAGACAAGTTTCATAGCCTTTTCACAATGGGTCAGTTTTACCTTAGAGTGCAATGACCCCCCCCCCCTGATAATATTGCTATCTAGAACCCCTGCCCTTTTTTCACAAATGAAATGTTAATTCAAGCCTTAATTTGCAAAGTTAGACATAACATATTAACTTTGTTACTTTCTGCCGTTTACTTTATTTTTATGTCAAATATCAATATTTCATAACAACCACAACATGCAATTAACCTTTTACATTGGAAAAACTTTATAAAGAAGAAAATAAATTTTGTAATGCCAAAATGTTTATGATCTTTCTCATATATTCATCGCAAGTGTGCTGTATGTAGTAACAAGTGTTTCAAGTTTCCTAAATGCCCTATGCTTTCAATAATGATTTTCCACACAAACTTTCTAGACAAATGACTGCACTAGATTCTAAGCCTTTAAGAAGAAATGGTATTGTTTGGAGCTGTTTTGATTACTACCACCTCTGATAGAAAGCCTATTAAGAAGATTTTTGTATTACTTTTAGTAGTAGAGTAACAATAACTTTACCAAGATTAAGACATGAATCCCACCCCATAAAAATATATTATGTTTAACATAAAAAATATAACAATAATAATATCAATACCAGTAATATTAATAGTAATGATAATAATAATGATAATAATATAATGATAGTTCTTCTCGTTACTATATGTCATTGGTTACAGTTCAATACCTCTGGCTGCCATGACTTTTTCGATGAAATACCGTCCTTATATTAAATCTTTCTTCTGCAGTTTTTATAATAGAAATTTTCATATATTCAAAATAATGTACTATTCTATGGTTGGGTATGGATATTTTGCCTGTTTCTGTAACAGCACAATTAAACTTTCATGTGGTATATACTTTTGACTGATTGATGTTGATTTCACATTATTTTTTTACAGGAGTACGTAGTGCAGCAATCTTTTTGAACATATTAAGATTTCAATAACTCTTTCTTACATGTATTGTTTTTATGATATGACCTAAAAATAGCACAACCACATACTATACAGTGGGCACTCACTATTACCAAACCTTTATTCAAAGCTTTTGTAGAATCCAATTGTTTTACCCCCAATTTGTTGATATGGCATCTCTTTTGAGGGAAGAGGAATTTTTCTATCTACCACTGGGGGTACCATTGCAACTGGAAAGAGTACACACATTAAAACATGCACTATTCATAATGCTCTCAATTGTGGTTACCCGGGAATGAAATAATGACTGCAGTAGACAATAAAATATCTAATCAGAAGATTCTTCTTACAATGAATCTCATGCAATTATAACCAAAAAAACATAAACAAAAAATAATTGGAGCGTTCAGCTCATCCTCTGTGTAAGAACATATTGTGTTCAAAAGTGATGTACAACAAAGAAGACAAAGCAGTAGAGACTAAGAAAATAAAACTAAAGAAAAAAAACACAGGTTTTTACACCGTGGTAAACACAAGCATTCATATCAACTCTTCAAGATTTCACCTGCAAAAGATTTACAATCATTTTCAATTTGTGTTAAGTGAATATTATTGTGATACTTCATCGACTCTGTATTCCCTGTCAAGATAATAAATAATTTTACTTCTATTCCCTCTGGTGCAATCTCAGTGGCAGTGAAAGAGCTAAATGAAGGTCAATTTTTAAGCACTGTGTTGAGCGGTATACTGATCTTGTAATTTGCACCAGGTGTCACTAATTGTGTACCAAACACAGCATAAGAAATAAAATAATGGGGATTACGCTAATATAAAAAATAAAATATATAATATAAAAAAAAATAAAGAATAAAATATGAAAGCATTGTGACTTCTTCAAAAACTAGCTTCGCGAGGTTTTTGCGGGAGTCGTATTTCTAGTATTATTATTATTGTTATATTTTTTACGTTAACATAATATATTTTTATGGGGTGGGATGCATGATGTCCTAATCTTAGTAAAGGTATTGTTGCTCTACTACTACAAGCAATACAAAAATCTTCTTAATAGGCTTTCCATCAGAGGTGGTAGTAATCAAAACAGCACCAAACAATACCATTTCTTCTTTAAGGCTTAGAATCTAGTGCAGTCATTTGTCTATAAATTTTGTGTGGAAAATCATTGAAAGCATAGGGCATTTAGGAAACTTGAAACACTTAATTGTTACTACATACAGCACACTTGCAATGAATATATGAGAAAGATCATAAACATTTTGGCATTACAAAATTTATTTTCTTCTTTATAAAGTTTTTCCAGTGTAAAAGGTTAACTGTATGTTGTGGTTGTTATGAAATATTGATATTTGACATGATGATCATAAAAATAAAGTAAACAGCAGAAAGTAACAAAGTTAATATGTTATGTCTAACTTTTCAAATTAAGGCTTGAATGAACATTTCATTTGTGAAAAAAGGGCAGCGGTTCTAGATAGCAATATTATCAGGGGAGGGGGGGGTCATTGCACTCTAAGGTAAAACTGACCCATTGTGAAAAGGCTATGAAACTTGTTGTCTCTACGCAATATTATTGAAGCCGTTCAATCAGAGAATACATACATATATATATAGCAAAGAGAAATACTACTCAGAATTCAGTAATCACATTTGCTTTATTTTGAAATGATCGCATTGATCACTGATAATATTGCAGAACCAGTACTTTATAGTGACACAGGGTATATATTCTGTTGAAAATGTTTAACAGAACTGCTAGATCAAGAAAATTTACAATATTTTCACTGTTGCAATGATATCAGATCACATCGTTATAAATGATTGCTATAACAACTGCAACTCTCTGTGTTGGGAATTACTTCAAACTGGAAACGCTATCGTTTTATTATGAAAAATACCTATTTACATTCTCTTGTAATCTGTTGGTCGTCTTCTGATTCCGTTTTTAGACTAATAGAATTATTTTCCAGAGATATCTCCAATCGTTGAAGTCGTTCTTACTCGGTGTCCCTTCTAAGTCGTTTTGCTAAATGTACTACGCCAATATATTTCGTTATGTAATCGTTCACTCATGTCCTGTATTTCCATCAATAATACATTCAAATTCAAAACTAACTTGATTGAATTCCTAGTCCTTTTCCCTGCTGTTTCGTTTGCCTTTTTCTGGAGCGAGCAGTTGTTGTCTTGGCTGTTGTTATTCTCCCTGCTGTCGTTTCTCTATCCCGGCTTTGAGTCGTGCTTTCCCCGTGTTGATTTTCACGGTATTCGAACTTACTCGGCGACGATCTCGAGCTAATCTTTCTTGAATATCTCGGAGATCATCTTGCTGGGATGTTCTTCCAGGACGAGTGAAATCGATTTCCACAAAATTTCCATTACTTTCAAAAAGGCATCACCGAATAATGGCGGAAATTCAGCAGTTCTCAAGTAGTAGTGAGTAGGAGGGATTTCCCCCACACATGTTGATGTTGTTGTTGTTGTTGTTTTGGATTTTTTTTTGCAAAACCCCTACGCGAGGGTTTCCGAACTAAGGGGCGCGGAGCGGAGCGACGCAGCCACTCTCTGGCCCGTTACGCGAAAATTCTGCATAACTTCTCCAATAGTTCTGTTGTATCGAGAAAATACCCCTCACCCAGTTTGCCTGATAGGGCTCAAAATCCGCAAATTTGTTCAAATAGATTTTTTGCTAATAGTTTGCGAAGGAGCCGGCTTGGATAGGTTTTACACTTCCCCTGTGAAGAATTATTAAAAAAAAAAATGATTTAAAAAAGAAGAATTAATTTACAAAAATTAGAAAATGGATAAACTTACTGTTGATAATTTGAAAAAACTTGCTACAGAATATAATATTAAAGGCCGGTCAAAATTACGGCGAAAAGATTTGCTTTTACCGGAGTTGAGAAAAATTCCTGAACTTGTTGAAATGTATGATAATAATGAGACAGAAGCAGAAACATTAGAAACACAAAATCTATTTAATCCAGAAACACGCCCACCAGGGCAACCACCACCAAGAAGAAAAACACCGCCACCAAAACCACAATCAACAAGCATAGCTACACCACCTACCCCAGCACCCAGAAAAAATATCCCCAATCAGAAGGAAAAACCTACCCCAACACCCAGAACAAATATTCCAAATCAGAAGGAAAAACCTACCCCAGCTCCCAGAAAAAATATTAAAGATAAAAAATCAAAAGTGGGAGAAAGAATAAAGTTTTTTGAATCGATTAAGGATACTAAAAAGGATAAAAAACCAACAACAAAAACTTTTTTCAAAAAATACAAAGTAGAAGATAGAAAAAAGTTTTATGATTCGATTACTGTTACAACTAATGAAAAATTACCTAATAAACAGAAAATTAATATAATTAAAAATTATAAAGTGGAAGATAGAAAAAAGTTTTATGAATCTTTAAAAAATCTAACAAATAAAAAAATAATAAAAACAATTAAAGAGCCTAGAAAAAAGCCTAATAATAAAAAACAAAATAAAACTGAAAAAGTAGAAAATAAAGATGAGAAAATTAAACTAAGACCCCCAACAAATTTTAAATTTATTCCTTTTGAAAGTGAGCCAGAAGAAATAATAGGGCAAAACAACATTGTAATAAATGCGGATCTTAATAATGATATATCTCAAATAATTATGGATAGAATAAGACCAGAGATAAAGATGAGAACAAAAGTTGTATATGGTTTCAAATCCAGAATTCATCGCGGAAAAGGAGAAATAGTTGAGTATTACAAAACGCTTCCTGGAAAACTACTACGAGGAGCTTTAAAAACATTAAAAGAAAATGAGAAGTATATTGAACAATGTGAAATAAAAAGACTAGATTTGCAGGACGAAGAAGTGTGGGGGAGCGCGTATCTTCCAGCAACGGAAGTTGTAAAAAATCCTGGTGTATATCAAGGTAAAGTTTTGTTTATAGAAGTTAATGTAAAATTAATTCATACAAATGAAACTTTAATGGGTTGTGGACCTTTACCAGATTGGCTTCGCAAAAAGAAATCTATTCATGCTCTTGATACTTATGATAATAAAATGTGTTTTTGGAACACCCTGGCGGTTTTTAATAACTATTCTAAAGAGAAAAATAGACCAGCCGAAAGAATAAAACAATTATCTTTAGAACTAGCCCAAGAATTTTATGATAAACCAAATCTGAAAGAAGAAGATATAAAGGGAACGGATCTTGTTGAACTTGAAGATATCTCAAATTTTTTTAAGATTAACATTAGGATGTTTGAGCCAAAAGAAGATAAAGAAACTTGGGTTTTGGTTTACGGTAAAGGTAAAATCAAAAAACAATTACCAACTTTGGATGCAGGGCTTCATAAAGACCACTGTTTTTTCATAAAAGATTTGCCACTGTTGACTAATAGTTGGGAATGTAATGGATGTGGACAAAGATTTAACAGGCATGATAATTATAATAGACATTTGAATGATAATACATGTACAGGAGGAAAAACACAAGTAATTTGTATGGGAAAAAAATGTGTTCCAACAATGAGCTGGTCAGAAAAAATATTTTATGGTGGAAATACCCAATTTAGTTATGTAGGATGTAGGTGGATAGAAAAACAGTCTGAACTTATAGGTAAACATATTCATCATGCTCTATGTGGACATGGAGGTGAAAGATGCGTTAAGGACGGGAAGAAGGAGATTTTGGTGGATGGTTATGAGCCTACGACTAATACAGTTTATGAATACTATGGGTGTAAATGGCATGAATGCCCCTGTTCTAGTAATGAGACAATTAAATACAACGAAACTATGAAAAAAGAAAAATTAATCAAATCTTTGGGGTATAATTTAGTATCTGTCTGGGAGTGTGAAAAACCTGAATTAAAATATGTAAAATTTAAAAAGAATTTTTTTAACTATCCATATTTTATTGTTTGGGATTCTGAAGCAATGCAAACAAAACAAAATGAAAAGGTTACTGAAGATCTAACTTTTATAAATAAACATATTCCGATTAGTATAGCTATATCTGATAATTTATCGAAAAAAGCAACTTGTGTTGTGAATAATAATCCAGAAGAGCTTATAAAAGATTTTGTTAAAGATTTGGATAGAAGACAAAAAGATATTGTTAAAAAAGTGCAAGAGGATTATACTCTTCCGGATGAAGATAGTATTCCAAAAAATGTAAAAGAGATGTATAAAGTTTGGTGTAATCAAGTTCCTGTTTTAGGTTTTAATTCAGGAAAGTATGATATTAATATGATTAAGAAACATTTTGTAAATAGTTTTACCGATTTAGAGGATACACTAAATGTGGCAAAGAAAGAAAATAAATATATGTATCTGAAAACACCTCGTTTTAATTTTTTGGATATGATTAATTACTTAGCCCCAGGGGTTTCTTTTGATAATTGGTGTAAAGCAAACAATTGTGAACAACAAAAACTTTTTTTCCCCTATCAATTTTTAGATAGTTATGATAAACTTTCTCACATAGGTCCTGTAAAATATGAAGATTTTTACTCAGATCTAAAAAAGAAAATAGCAATATCACACCAAGAATATGAAGAATATAAGAATGAAATGAAAAAAAGAGGTTGTATAACCTTGAAGGATTGGTTGATAGAGTATAACAAAGGTGATGTTATTCCTTTTATAGAAGCTGTTGAAAAAACACGCGAAAAATATTCCTGTGATGATATAGACATGCTAAAAGACGCGGTATCAATACCAGGGATATCAATGAGATATGTGTTGAATAAAGCTATAAAAAATAGTAAGGGTAAGTATACTTTGTATGCGCCAGGCGATCCTTGTTATTGTAAATGTGATGATAAATGTAAAAAACCGAAAAGCGGCAAGAATAAATGTGAAAAATGTTTTACTATAAGAAAAGAATGTACTGTATGTAAAAAAAATAAAGCTTATGATCTTTTAAAAACAGGTATGGTGGGCGGGCAGGCACAAGTATTTGTTCGTTGGGCTGAGGTTAATAAGTCATTTATTCGTTCTAATAAATATAAAAATCCAAAAATATGCAAAATTATACAGGGTTATGATGCAAATAGTTTATATTTATATGTGTCGGGGTTGGAAATGCCTTGTGGTAAAGAGAGATATTATGAAGTAAAAAATCCAACAGATCTTGAATATATTAAAAATTTTTGTAATAATATTCTTACAGATAAATTGTTCGGGTTCTGTCAAGTGGATATTCACACACCAGATAATCTTTTTGAAAAATTTGAGGAGTTACCACCTTTATATGTTGTAGATATTGTACCAGAAAATTTAATACCCGATCATATGAAAGAATATCAAAAAGCCACAGGTAGAAAAACTATAAAAGGATCACTAAAATTATTAAGCGTAACAAGATCAGATAAAATTTTACTATATACACCTCTAATAAAATGGTATCTTAATCATGGTTTGGTAATAACAGCTGTTCATAAAATTATAGAATATAAACCCAGCAAGCCATTTGGGTTTTTTCCAATTGAAGTAAGCAATGCGAGAAGAGATGGTGATATTGAGGTTATGATAAAAATGATAAGTAAAGCTTTTGATGCAAATAAAATAGATGATGTCGTAAACCTTACTAATGAATTAAATCAATTCCCTGATATACTCCCCTTTATTGAAGAGCATACCGAGAATGGAGTCATCACACCCGATAACCGTCTTAAAGTATTGATTGAAAAACTAAAAATAATGTATAGAGGTTGTAAAGAATTGGCTGATACACACAAACTAAAAGGAAACTCATTTTATGGAAAAATGATTGAAAATAAACAAAAACATAAGAATACAAGTTATACTCAAAATGTTGATGTTGTTAATAGTGATATTAGAAGCCCGTTTTTTGTAGATATGGATAAGATAAATGAAACATATGAAATAACAAAAAATAAACGCAGTGTAGAAATAAAAACACCTTACCAGTGTGGTATAGCTGTATATCAACTATCCAAACTTCAAATGTTAGTATTTTACTACGATTTTCTTGATTATTTTTTTGACAGAAGTGATTTTGAGTTAATTTATTCAGATACAGATAGCTACTATATAGCATTTTCGGATGAAAATTTGGATAATCTTGTAAAACCAGAACTCAGAGATGAATATTTTAGAGAAGGTAAACAAAAATTTCTATCAACCTCAAAATATCACGACAGAACGCCTGGGCTGTTTAAGAAAGAGTTTGAAGGAATAAGAATGATTGCCCTTTCACCAAAATGTTATTACGCCGATGATGGAAAGGGGAAAACAAAGTTTAGTGCTAAAGGAACAATACAGCGCCAAAACGATATGACGTGGAATAGATACTATGAAGCTTTAAACGGAAAAATAGATAAAGTAAAAAACACAGGGTTTAGAGTTAATAAAAACGAAATTGTAACATATACTCAAGATAAATTAGGGCTTAACGCATATTATGATAAAAGAAGAGTTGAAGAAGATGGAATTCACACAAAACCTTTATATTAAATAGGTTGAAAATCATTTCAAAACAGAATCTGGTGGTAATTCTGTATCATAAGGTACAACTTGAAGTTCTTCCCTTACAAAACCCCGTCTTGGACCATCCAATAAATAATATAAAACAGGTTGGTTGGGTGAAACTGTGCTTCTAGAAATATCATAAACTTTGATACTCCAGATAGGATCTGTAGCTCTACTTTTTTCACCACCCTCAAGTTCGCCGGGAGATAATAAATATCTAACCCTTTCACCAAAAGGTAATCTAACCTCATCAAGACCCACAACTCTTTTATAATTTTTTGGTTCAATATTAACCTCTTTCATTTTTATAGCCTCATCAGGCTCTTTACCAGTTATTCTAGTTGGTGTATTATTCAAAGTTTTCAAAATATTAGGTAATCTTTTCACCCATACTCTGGATCTTTGATCACTTATCATTTCTTGCGCATATTGATGACTAAATAATTTTTCACCTAATATTCTGTTTGCTCTTTCAACAAATGCCTGCGATCTATGATTTCCAGCTTCACCCCTCTGGATTTTTACATTATGGTAATTCAAAAGTTTTGTAACCTCGCCCATAAATTCTTTTCCTGGATCAACCATTAATGTTTTAGGATATTTCATTCTTCTAGAATATATTTTTTCAAAAGCTTTAGATATCTCACGACTTTCTTTTGAGGTTAATGGTTCAGCATCTTTATATCTTGAGGCTACATCAACCACAACTAATGCATATTTATATGTTTTTCTTCCAACTCTATCATGAGGTAAAAATAATAAATCCGCTTGGTGAATCTGATTAGGTTTATCTATAGTCCAGTGCGGTCTAGGTATATATTTTGGAGCTGGAAGATATATTTGCCATATTGCTTGTTTTTGTAACCATTGTTTTGCTTCATCTTCACTTACTTTCACTTCCGCGGAGCGGGGAGGTCCTACGGACCGATCGTGGGAGGGCTTAGCCCGATTCACTTTTTCAGCTAATTTAGGAATTGCAGAATATCCTTTCCAATAACCCTCAGTTGAATAATATATCCTACTAAAATTTTTTGATAACCTTTTGGATATGTTTTCGTTACTCATTTAAAGATTACTCCACCCTTCCTTAAAATAAAATATGACAACCGTATCTGAAAAAATTAACCCAAACAGGATTCCAAGAGATCCACTCGGGTTGAAAGCGGAATCAATATTGAACAGAATTACTCTCAATCCCTCATCGGCTAATCCTGGAGAAACTCTATATATAAATATTCCTAAACTTTCTGAAAATTTGGTGATTGTACCTGGAAGTGTATATCTAGTATTTAACTTAGATGTTGAGGGGCATGAAGATAACACACTCGTTAATAATGTGGGTAGTAATCTTGTATCCAGACTCAGGGTTATTTTTGGCGGTGAAACACTACAGGATACTCAAAGATACGATCTATTTCAAACATACCATGACTTATTTTTAACAGATGAAGAACGAGAGGATAGATTAAGGCAAGGTATTTCCTCTGAAAACATGAGGAAGCTACGGTCAAATGCGGGTGATAAGGTAGACACAGATGCTAAGGAAGTAGCTCTTGCAGAAGTACACAATA
The DNA here is from genome assembly GCA_949710005.1 of Ricordea florida. Classification (NCBI taxonomy): domain Eukaryota; kingdom Metazoa; phylum Cnidaria; class Anthozoa; order Corallimorpharia; family Ricordeidae; genus Ricordea; species Ricordea florida. The sequence continues at coordinate 29,023,344 of OX453273.1, read as the reverse complement.
ACAAGTATCATATCCTACTAAACCATCCTATTCTCAAAGATCATGGGGTTTTCTACCCAAATGCGTTAGCTCATCAACTAATCTTTGAGATTACACTAGCTCCAGTTAACGATATTGTTGTTTATTCTGACGATACCAAAGACCCAAATTACAAAATCACAAACCTTGAGTTGGAATATTCTTGTATATCAAGTGAAAAATTGGCCAGTGCGGCCCAGGCAGCTTATCATGTTGGTAAAGGATTCTATTATGAAAATGTCACTCTACACAAAACTTTCACAATATTAAGAAATGCAGATAGCGTTATAAACCAGCATATTAATCTACCTAGAAGATCAATTACAGGGATATTATGTTTATTCACATTACCATATGGAAAAGGGGCAAGAGATTCCGAGAATTTTTTCAATCCAGGTATCACATCAATCAATATCGATGTTAATGGCGTGCCAAATCGTTTCTACTCTAAGGGGATGGTACCTTCAGACCTATGGGAGTCAGTAAAGAAACGTTTCAGTGGTTCCTCCCGTTGGTCGGTAAAAGAAAAGGATTTTTATAGTAAAAAGTTTGCTCTGTGGATAGATTTTAGAACTCACCCAGATAATGATATTTATGGAGTAGGACTACCCTTAACCAATGCACAAGATGGTATAAAAATAGAAATGAAACGAAAACTTAGTGGTTCTAGTACGATGACCTGTTACATGTTTGTTGTAGCTGATGCATTAATGGAGGTTATGAAATCAAACTTAAAATCAATATTGTATTAGTTAATCGGTCTAAAGACCTCCCCGCTTCGCGGAAAAAAGATGGAAGAATTACGAGATAAAATTCCTTTTCACTGTATTATAACCGGTCCAACAAATTGTGGAAAGACAAAGTACATAATTGATCAGCTAAGAGGTCCATTTCGAAAATTGTTTGAATTCATTGTTCTAATATGTCCAACTTATTATAAAAATAAAACATATCATAATTTTGCTATAGGAGATAAACGTTTCTTTGTATTATCACCGGATGCTAGTAACATTGATGAGATTAATGAGTTATTAACTGACTGTCAAACGTTATTTTCAGGAACAAATACACTAATAATTTTAGACGATTGCGCTGTATCCACTGATCTTAAGAAACGATCAAATAAGTTTATAGATTTAGCATTTTCTGGAAGACATCATGGATTATCAATGTGGGTTCTAACTCAGCAATTAACATCGATAGCAAAACCATTCCGTGAAAATGTAGCTTGTGTTGTTACTTTCCATAATCCATCACAAAAAGGTATGAAGATGTTTTTCGAAGATTATGGTGGTGATTTAGACCCTGAAAATAGTAAAAAATTTGTAGAACTACTGAAAAAAGAAAAATATTCTAGATTATGTTTGTGTTTGCGTTATCCATTCCAATGTTATTTGGAGATTCCTGAAACGACCGAAGACTTATAAATTTAAAGACCTAACCGTAGGTAAGAAAATTAAAATATGGCAGAAGTTGAAGATTATATTGAAGAAGAAAAGACTGGAGGAAATACTGAGGTAAAAGATAATTATAATAATGAAGTTGAGATAAAACAAGAATCACTAGCTATTCTCGCAGCTCTTGGAACCACAAAGGAATATTTGGGAGTCGATATGAGTCTTGGTGATATAAAAAAATTATCGGTAAAAGACATTGAAAAATATTTTAATAGATATCAGGCAGTATTGGGTAAGAAAATTAATGGAGGGTTGGTAGATTCATCTCTTCAATTAATTTCTAAAGTTATTTCTTACATTGTTCCTGTGGATGATATAGAATCTCTTTGTGTGGATTTGAAGAATGATGATTTGGTTAATCGTGAACTAACAAACATTGTAGGACTATTAGCATTGAAAGCAGGAAGATTGACAGCACTTGCTAGTGGGTTATTCCAGGTTGCTAAACATGTAAAATTCAACAAAATTCAACAAGTTACAAGTACAACTGAGGATAAAATACAAGAGGTTTCAAGAACAAATACAGATAATGATAACACAACTGAAGCGATTTAAAGATTTCTTAATGATATGTAAAAATTATGTCTGACCGAACTGAACAAAGTGAAGGAGGAACAGAAGTTGTTGAACAAATTACAGCGGATCCGGTTGTTAAAGATAAAGAACCTAAAAAGAGAGAAAAAGACCCTAAAAAGGTTGCAGCGGGTAAGAAATTAGCTGAATATAATAAAAAAGCAAAAGAAGCTTTAGCCAGGGAGACCCTACGGGCCGCGGAGCAGATGAAACGTGAAAAGGAACAAGAGGATATTAAAAATGAAGAGAGTGAAACTAAATCAGAAAATGGAAAAGCATGGCTTCCAGAACTATCTTTTACTACTGTTTTGTCTATCGTTGGAATAGGGTTTACAGCATTTGACATGTTTATGAGATATCGGGGTGAATATAAAAATAGGATAGCAGATTTATCACAAGTACCAACACAACCCTTTGAAGCACCTCCCATAAAGATTTATAATCCACAACCACTAAAAATTGGAATGATATGATTTCAGCGTAGCTACGCTTCGCGGGGAGGCCCGTAGGGCCGATGGCCGGCAAAGCCGATTTAAAGGTTTCTTACTGATACAGTAAAAATTATGTCAACCGAAAACAAACTTGTGAAAACTGTTACTGATTCTGCAGTACTTATTGGGTTAGCAGCTGGAGTTGGATATGTAGCTAAAAAAGCAATGAGAGAATCATTTATGAACGACCCATCCTCAAGTATTACAAATTATGCAAAATGGGTGGTTGTATTGTCGGGTAGTATGTATCTAAAAACATATTTAGAGGATCAAAATATTTTACCAAAATAATTATGGCAACAATAGCAATGATGTTTGGTGGAGCTGTATTAAATGCAACTGCCTTTGTTGGTGGATCATATCTTGCAAAATATCTATCTGGAGATAAAACAGATACAGAAAAAATACGACACGATAAAGCACTAGAAAAGTATCAAAAAGATTATGCTGAATATCAAGAAAAAAGACAGAAACTAATTGATTGGAAATTAAAACAAAAAGATGAAAAATACCAAGCATCAAAAAATCTTTCAAAAACGGATGAAGCTTTAGAATTGTACGCTGAAATGCACGAACCAAAATTTGCAGATTATTATAGACCAAGTAACAATCAAAAGATGGGTGAAATGGCATATGTTGGTGGAGGAATGTTGGCATTAGGTTATGCAGCTAGTAAATTATTTTAAAAAATTATTTTTGTTATGTAACCAGTAATTAGGTTATATAACATAATATTATTTCTTATCAAGTTTACATAAGGCTTCCAGTATCTGAATCTTCGTCATTTTCCATAAAATTAGCAGCCGATTCGCTGTTAGAAATAATTACTTCTGTTTTACATTTACTTGGAATTAATCTTTTCATTTCAATTTTTGGTTCTACATTCGCTTCATAAAGTTTTACCTGAAGTGAAATACAAGAACCGATAAATATTGATTCAATTTTGATTGCGCATTCGGCGTGACATCCTTTATTCATTAAATCTAAAGGTTGTATTTCTTTATCATCCTTCATATTAAAAAATTTAGTGAGAAATTTATCTTTATAACAAATTAATTTTGCATATAGCGTTGGTCCTCGGTCAGGAACTCTACGCATAGAACTTTTACCATTTTCATCTTTAACTTTTTCCATTTTCCAATATAAAGGATTTAAACCACCCCTGGTTTTAGTAAGATCTTTTCTTTCCAATTCAAATCTGTCAATTTTTTCTCTGTTATCTACCAAATGATCAATACAACAATCTACTATTTCGTTAAAAGTATCAATCCATTTTTTCTCTTCGGGTGTGGGTTTATCTCCACTCCATAAACATAAAGGAAAGGTATGTCCTGTAATTTTTTTTGTTTCTTGACTTAGATTTTCAGAAACTCCAAATGAATACAAACGTCCAGTTGGAATAACAAGTTCTCCTTCAGTTCCGTCTTTGTTTTTTGTAAAAATTTTAATTCTTTTAAATTCAATCTTTGGTTTGCTGCCGGGAATTTCTCCTAAAATTGGTTTAGAAAAGATAATACGTTCTTTAGGAATATAATTGTTAATATTTATTAATTGTGTGTTTTCATTAGTCATTTTATTTTATTTTATTTAGTTTTTTATTTTTTAAATCAATTTTATATTTTTCAAAATAACTTTAGGTCTAAAGATTTCTTACTGATTAGTAAAAAAATCATGGCAGAAGGAGGAGATATACCTAAAGAAATACCAGACTTTGGACCAACTGATCTAGACGATGATGATGATGATTTAAATATTCAAATGAATCCAATATCATCAACCACCCGTCTAATTAACCCTGATGATGATGAAAAGGAAAGACCTATCCCAGCCCCCAGAAAAAACACAACCACCATCGACCAGGGCTATCTTGGTTATTCAGAATATATGGGTGAAAGAAAACGATTTCAATGGGCAATAAAAGCTGAAGAGAAAAAACCGGAAGATATTAGAGAAAGAGATGATAAATATGAAAGAAGGATAAAAGCGGCGAAAAAACTTAAAACTTATTTTCCAAATTACGACCCAAAAGATAGTATATTTAATCCAATATTAGAAGATGATGGGAGTATATGGGGGAAATTAACTGGTAGAAGAGATAATAAACCTCATTTAATTATTTCACCCGCTGGCGATTATGCAGATAATTTAGATTCACTTCCAAAAGGAATAAAAACATCACTTGGTATTGATTATGAATCCATGCTTTTAGAAAATAATAATCTTTTATTACAATTGAATGAAGCTAATGAACAACATAGGGATTTACTTACTGCAGTACAAGGATTGGAAACAAACCTAAAAATATACCCTATGGAGATTGAGCGATATGAAGAAAAAGAAAAAGAAATCCGTAAATTCGCTGAGAAACAACAAGAGGAAAAAAAGGAAATAAAAAGTCTTTTTGAAGCAACTGCTAAACAAAATATAGAACTAAAAATACAAGGTGAAAAACTTTTGAGTGAAGTAAAATTATACAAAGAAGAAATAGACAAATATAAGAAGGGTAAATTAAATTTATCAAATTTAGAACAAAGTAAAGAACGATTACAATCAGAAATTGATTCATTAAATGAGCAAATTAGAAAGAATAGAATCTCAAATGAAGAACAAATATCTGATATTGAGAGTAAAAATGAAGAAATACTTAAAAATCTACCATTACGAGAAAGGGTAAAGTATATATTCAAAAAGTATGGTTTTACATTATTTGCAGTTGTGAGTGCTGTTGTTGTTGTTATTGGTGTTATAGTTTCTAATCTTTCTAGAGGCTTATCCACATTAGGAAAAGGTGTTGGAAATGGATTGAAAGCTCTTGGTAAGAAACTCGGTGAAATATTACCAGGGATGGTTGGAGCAATTGTAAGCTTTTTATTCAAAACAGCGGGTGAGGTTATTAGCTTTTTAGGTAAGAATGCTTGGCTTTTGATAATGGCTGTGGTTCTATATTTTGTGGAAAGTGTAAAAAAGAGAAAGTAACAAATTTAAAGATATCATATTGATCAGTAAAATACAATATGGATGACTACAAGGGAATTTATCCGCAATTACCAATAAATGGTGATCCTAATAATTTCAGACTACAAAAGTCCTGTGAAGTACTAAATAATCTTCAAAAGGAAATTAAACATTACGAGGATGTTAGGAAAAAGTATAATCGAGCGAGAGGAATATTTACAAAAATAAGTGTTTGTAGTGGTATATTTTCAGTTATTCTATCTGCAAGTGGACTCGGAACATCTCTTTCTGGTTTTGGCGCTGTTGTTGGTATACCATTAGGTGTTGTTGGTGGATTTTGTGGGGCAATATCTGTTGGATTCGGTTCTGCTTCTAAAAGACTTTCCCATAAAGTTAGTAAACATGAACAGACAGTCTCTCTGGCAAAAGCAAAAGTAAATACCATTCACGATTTGGTTTCAAAGGCTCTGAAAGATAACACAATCTCTGACCAAGAATTTTCTCTAATTTTATCAGAGGTGGACAAGTTTGAAAAACTAAAACTAGAAATCCGTCAAAAAACCAGGAAAGATACAGAAAAAAACTTAAATATGAATCAGATAATAACAGAGGTTCGAGAGGAAATATTAAAGGAATTGGTAAGTCGAGATCGCTGAAAATTTCATATGAGAGAACTGATGTGGGATTTAATTGTTTTGCCGGTGTTAGGAAAGAGTTTATTTAAAAGCAACATGTTATGAACAAAAAATGTCATTATTCAATGATTTCAAAAATAGGTACCAAAGTGCTAATCTTGATAAATTTGCATTTGTGTCTGATTCGTATGGAGGATATATTAAGTGGAAATATAATGGTATAACTGTAATGACAAATGATGATCCTACTGGAAAAACATGGACTGATGGCATATCACCTAATATGAAAAGACTTTTATGGAAAGATTTGGGACTGAATGATGAAGAATTTAGTTCATTTCCTGAAAGTTTAACATTAAAAAATAGATCTTATCCAATACCAGCTGTTAATTTTGATGATTTTACAAGCGATATAACAAAAATGTTAACTTTATTAGATATATACGTTTCAAATACGAAGAAATTCACAGCAAAGATGCGTAATGTTTTTACCAATCAAGTTGTTACTTTCAAATTTGGAAAGCAGAGTAGAAAATGGTTGAATGCTCCTGATATGAATTATTGGCCTCAACAACTTAACTTTGCAGTTTGGTGTGCAACATCTGGTTGTGGTATAAGTCCTTTTGAAAGTCTAAATTATCCTAAAGTAGTAAATAGTTTCATTAAGTTTCATATATATTTCACCATAAGACGGATATTATATGAATTGAAACTACCTTTGCCTGATGAGCAGCCTTTTGTGATAAATAATAATCCTTTTAGTAAAGTTGCATATCAAAGATTGTGCGCTGAATTTGGGATTAGTAATAATTCCGATTTTAGATGGAAAGGAGGAAGAAATTGGGGATTGGGTGATATATTTCTTGATTATGGTTCAGGATATCATGGAAGAGGTGGAGGATACCAAAATGTACATATTGTAAGGAATTATGATGTTGAAGCAGATAAATATCCTGGTGAAGGAAATAAATTCGCTGATGAAGGTGGTAAGAAAGAAAAGGGTAATCTAATTTCATTTATACGTAATGATGACTTTGCCGATTTCAAATATTCTTGGTTTATCCCTACAAGAGGACATGGGCTCACTAAAGCTGGACTTGGTAGATTAAATCGATCCGCTGAAGCTTTTGTATATTGTATATTAGGTGCACAAGTTAACACTAGAAGTTCTATTTACGGTAATGGCGGTGGCGCGATTGAGACACAACAAGAATTCTTGGCTTTATTTGAAAGTAGTGTGATCGAGAATGATATTTCTAGTTCTATCCAAAGGTATCAATTAGCTGTTCAAGAAGCGAAATTACGGCTTGATGTCGCTATTGCTCCTGGTGTGTGGTTGATTCCGAGTAATATGATAATCAATACTGAAAGCGTGACAGGTTTTAACAACAAACTTATGAAAGCTAGTAATGATATGAATTTTGGTGTGAATAATTCCATAAACACTGAAGCAAAACAAGTTGGAATAATTCATAACTTAGGATCTTCAAAGGTAAAGTTACCTCATATTCTCCTGGGTGGTAAAACTGAAACGAAGAAAAACCCTCAGGAACCAAAACCCTCAATAAAAACAGACTCAATGAAACAGGAAAATATCTCCTCCGATATTGACTCAACGCAACATGAAAAGAATATATTAGCATTTATAATTCTAGCGGGTGGCTTCGCGTGGTATCTATTTCGGTAGTTCATGAGTATTTCACGTGATTATGATTGTTTACAAATTAGTGTTCACGTGTAGAACAATAGATTGCATACTTTTGCGACATAGCAACAAGCAAAACGTAAAGTGGTTTTGAAATTGAAAAGTAGATTTTATGTTTACTTTTAAAAGGCCGGTTTCTAACGTCGCTCAGGAATGTGATTACGTCAATGCAAATTACGGCGTAGCCGGTTTAAAGATGAATATAAAGTAACCAAACAAAAAAATGTTGAGCATTACCATGTATGAGCCTGAAACAAGGATTTATTTAGAGCCCCCGCTTAAAAATATTAGTGAGATGCAACTACTAGATTGTAATATTAAAAATAAAAGATTGATTAATTTCAAGGATCAGCAGATAATAAAAAATGATAGGAATATTGGCTTCATAATATTTGAACCGGGTACATATTCTCTTCGTAATATTCAATCGATCTTTTTTAATGATCCGATTAGGGAAAAGATAACAATAATTGAGACTGATACTGTTGACTATCTATATTCAAATAAGAACTTTAACGTTAAACTTACTAGAGCTTTGTCTATTGGTTTAGGTGTGCCTGAAATTATAAATCCTGGTAAATTATACCCTATAAATATAAATATTAAGTGGCCATTTAGACTTATGTGTAGTATAGTTGATAATAAGTCTTCATATATGAATAAAACAAAATATGGAGAACCTGTGAAACTCTCACCATCAACCCTACTTGCAAACATACCCTCAAAGGATTATCCAACAATTCCAATTCAAAAATATGATAGCGTTATAAACCACTTTGATTTAACCATATTAGACAATGAATGGAAAAAACTTGATCTCAAGGGCTCTCCTATAACTTTTAGTTTAAGATTTAGGTAAATTTTGTTATGTAACCATTATTTAGGTTATATAACATAATTATTTTTAATTAATCTTCAGGTAAAGAATTAAAAATTTCTTGCTCCTCAATATCATAACACCAATCCACAACTCTTTTAGGGTGCCATGTTCTTTCTATTAATTCATAATGCAAGCTTCTAAAAAATTTCTCTTTATGATTTAATTTATTATAATCATAATCCCTATGAAAACAAATATAATTAATTAAATATTTATTATCGAAATCATTAATACTGGCTTCTTTTAAAAATTTTTTCATAAGATCATTAGCATTTATACCATTAACACCAAAATCAAAATTTTTTATAAATAAAGGTGTTTGATTTCCAAAAACACTACTCATTTTATCATTCCCCCACCAAAAATGAAAACATAAATTTATTTCTCCTATTAAACATTCTCTATCTTTTGATAGTCTTTTTATTATATCATCTTTAATTGAATTAATAAAATCACAAGACTCCAATTCATTATTATTAAAATAAGTAAAATTTCTGAATTCGAATTCACCTAGATGAAAAATATCTTCCATTTTTCTTTATTATTTTTTATAACTTTAAATCATAATTCATTTTTTTTAATTTTACAACCCTTACAAGAAGCTTTTTGCTTGCCATGTTCACATATTTGAGATCCCCCACATTCTTTACATTGTTGTTTTTGTTTATTATGTTTGCATATTTGAGATCCTCCGCACTCTTTACATCTATACTTACTTTTATTATGTTCACATATTTGAGATCCTCCACACTCTTTACAACAATATTTAATCTTTCCATGAATACAATAATATTTATTATTGATAGTATCTTTTGGTATTAACTTATTAATATCTTCATCTGTATATTTTTTCAGCTCTTTAATTAAATCTAGTTTATTCATTTCATATCCTCCTTTAATTTTTAACTCTTTAGCAATATGTTTAAGTTGCCAAATATATAACCCTTTTAGGTTATCCATTTTCTAATTTTTGTAAATTAATTCTTCTTTTTTAAATCATTTTTTTTTTTTTAATAATTCTTCACAGGGGAAGTGTAAAACCTATCCAAGCCGGCTCCTTCGCAAACTATTAGCAAAAAATCTATTTGAACAAATTTGCGGATTTTGAGCCCTATCAGGCAAACTGGGTGAGGGGTATTTTCTCGATACAACAGAACTATTGGAGAAGTTATGCAGAATTTTCGCGTAACGGGCCAGAGAGTGGCTGCGTCGCTCCGCTCCGCGCCCCTTAGTTCGGAAACCCTCGCGTAGGGGTTTTGCAAAAAAAAATCCAAAACAACAACAACAACAACATCAACATGTGTGGGGGAAATCCCTCCTACTCACTACTCAAGTGCGTTACTATTGCCAGGTAACCTGGCCTGCGAACGGACACCTTTAAAATATAGATATATATATATATATATACATATTTAGTATAAATACTCGGGTGATTATACAAAACCGCGCGCTCTGATTGGTTCGCTATCTCGGATTATCAGCCGATAATCACCTCGACGAACAAAATGGCTGCCAGTCGTTCGCGCGCATTTGATGAAATATAATTTTTTCGTGTTGTACAATGCTTTTTTTTTCTTTTTTTGAAATAATCACCTATGTATTTATACTAAAACAATTATTCGCCTCAGGCTCAGTGATTATCGATGAATATTCACCTCGACTTCGTCTCGGTGAATATTCACCGATAATCACTTCGCCTTCGGCGAATAATTGTTAAATAAAAACTCTCGGCTCGATTTACTCGGGCTTGCGAGCCACGTGGTCTGAACCGGAACCGACACGATTAGTAACTTCGCTACGCTCGGCCTTCGGCCTCGCTTCGCGAGGAATTAGTCTAAAAACGGAATAGGAAGACGACCAACAGATTACAAGAGAATGTAAGTAGGTATTTTTCATAATAAAGCGATAGCGTTTCCATTTTGAAGAAATTCCCAACACAAAGAGTTGCAGTTGTTATAACAATTATTTACAACGATGTGATCTGATATCATTGCAACAGTGAAAATATTGTAAATTTTCTTGATCTAGCAGCTATGTTTAGCATTTTCAACAGAATATATACCCAGTGTCACTATAAAGTACTGGTTCTGCAATATCATCAGTGATCAATGCGATCATTTGAAAATAAAGCAAATGTTATAACTTACTTCTGAGTAGTATTTCTCTTTGCTATATATATGTATGTATTCTCTGATTGAAAGGTTTTAATAATATTACGTATAGACAACAAGTTTCATAGCCTTTTCACAATGGGTCAGTTTTACCTTAGAGTTCAATGACCCCCCCCCCCCCTGATAATATTGCAATCTAGAAACCTGGCCATTTCCCACAAATAAAATGTTAATTCAAGCCTTAATTAACATATTAACCTTGTTACTTTCTGTTGTTTACTTCATTTTTATGATGTCAAATATCAATATTTAATAACAACCACAACATACAGTTAACATTTTACATCGGAAAAACTATATAAAGAAGAAAATAAATTTTGTAATGCCAAAATGTTTATGATCTTTCTCATATATTCATTGCAAGTGTGCTGTATGTAGTAACAAGTGTTTCAAGTTTTCTAAATGCCCTATCCTTTCAATAATGATTTTCCACACAAACTTTATAGACAAATGACCGCACTAGATTTCAAGCCTTTAAGAAGAAATGGTATTGTTTGGAGCTGTTTTGATTACTACCACCTCTGATGGAAAGCCTATTAAGAAGATTTTTGTGTTGCTTGCAGTAATAGAGTAACAATACCTTTACAAAGGTTAGGGCATGCATCCCACCCCATAAAAATATATTATGTTAAACGTAAAAAATATAACAATAGTAATAATAATAATATCAATACCAGTAATAATAACAGTAATGATAATAATAATGATAATAATATAATGATAGTGCTTCTCATTACTATATGTCATTGGTTACAGTTCAATACCTCTGGCTGCCATGACTTTTTCGATGAAATGCCATCCTTATATTAAATCTTTCTTCTGCAGTTTTTATAATAGAAATTTGCATATATTCAAAATAATACAACCTTCTCTTGTTGGGTATGGATATTTTGCCTGTTTCTGTAACAGCACAATTAAACTTTCATGTGGTATATACTTTTAACTGATTGATGTTGATTTCACATTATTTTTTTACAGGAGTACGTAGTGCAGCAATCTTTTTCAACATATTAAGATTTCAATAACTCTTTATTTCATGTATTGTTTTTATGATATGACCTAAAAATAGAACAACCACATACTATACAGTCGGCACTCACTATTACCAAACCTTTATTCAAAGTTGTTGTAGAATCCAATTGTTTTATCCCCATTTTTTATGTAATGACATTGTATCTCACACTTCTGTTGATATGGCATCTCTTTTGAGGGAAGAGGAATTTTCTTATCTACCACTGAGAGTACCATTGCAAATGAAGAGAGTGCACAAATTGAAACATGCACTATTCATAATGCTGTCAATTGTGGTTACCTAGGAATGAAATAATGACTGCAGTAGACAATAAAATATCTAATCAGAAGATTCTTCTTACAATGAACCTCAGCCAATTATAACCAAAAAACATAAACAAAAAATAATTGGAGCATTCAACTCATCCTCAGTGTAAGAACATATTGTGTTTAAAAGGGATGTACAACAAAGGAGACAAAGCAGTAGAGACTAAGAAAATAAAACTAAAAAAAACAGGTTTTTACACCATGGTAAACACAAGCATTCATATCAACTCTTCAAGATTTCACCTGCAAAAGATTTACAATCATTTTCAATTTGTGTTAAGTGAATATTATTGTGGTAATTCATCGACTCTGTATTCCCTGTGAAGATAATAAATAATTCCTCGCGAAGCGAGGTTACTAATCGTGTCGGTTCCGGTTCAGACCACGTGGCTCGCAAGCCCGAGTAAATCGAGCCGAGAGTTTTTATATATGTATATATATATATATATATATATATATATTTTAAAGGTGTCCGTTCGCAGGCCAGGTTACCTGGCAATAGTAACGCACTTGAGAACTGCTGAATTTCCGCCATTATTCGGTGATGCCTTTTTGAAAGTAATGGAAATTTTGTGGAAATCGATTTCACTCGTCCTGGAAGAACATCCCAGCAAGATGATCTCCGAGATATTCAAGAAAGATTAGCTCGAGATCGTCGCCGAGTAAGTTCGAATACCGTGAAAATCAACACGGGGAAAGCACGACTCAAAGCCGGGATAGAGAAACGACAGCAGGGAGAATAACAACAGCCAAGACAACAACTGCTCGCTCCAGAAAAAGGCAAACGAAACAGCAGGGAAAAGGACTAGGAATTCAATCAAGTTAGTTTTGAATTTGAATGTATTATTGATGGAAATACAGGACATGAGTGAACGATTACATAACGAAATATATTGGCGTAGTACATTTAGCAAAACGACTTAGAAGGGACACCGAGTAAGAACGACTTCAACGATTGGAGATATCTCTGGAAAATAATTCTATTAGTCTAAAAACGGAATCAGAAGACGACCAACAGATTACAAGAGAATGTAAATAGGTATTTTTCATAATAAAACGATAGCGTTTCCAGTTTGAAGTAATTCCCAACACAGAGAGTTGCAGTTGTTATAGCAATCATTTATAACGATGTCATCTGATATCATTGCAACAGTGAAAATATTGTAAATTTTCTTGATCTAGCAGTTCTGTTAAACATTTTCAACAGAATATATACCCTGTGTCACTATAAAGTACTGGTTCTGCAATATTATCAGTGATCAATGCGATCATTTCAAAATAAAGCAAATGTGATTACTGAATTCTGAGTAGTATTTCTCTTTGCTATATATATATGTATGTATTCTCTGATTGAAAGGCTTCAATAATATTGCGTAGAGACAACAAGTTTCATAGCCTTTTCACAATGGGTCAGTTTTACCTTAGAGTGCAATGACCCCCCCCCCTCCCCTGATAATATTGCTATCTAGAACCGCTGCCCTTTTTTCACAAATGAAATGTTCATTCAAGCCTTAATTTGAAAAGTTAGACATAACATATTAACTTTGTTACTTTCTGCTGTTTACTTTATTTTTATGATCATCATGTCAAATATCAATATTTCATAACAACCACAACATACAGTTAACCTTTTACACTGGAAAAACTTTATAAAGAAGAAAATAAATTTTGTAATGCCAAAATGTTTATGATCTTTCTCATATATTCATTGCAAGTGTGCTGTATGTAGTAACAATTAAGTGTTTCAAGTTTCCTAAATGCCCTATGCTTTCAATGATTTTCCACACAAAATTTATAGACAAATGACTGCACTAGATTCTAAGCCTTAAAGAAGAAATGGTATTGTTTGGTGCTGTTTTGATTACTACCACCTCTTATGGAAAGCCTATTAAGAAGATTTTTGTATTGCTTGTAGTAGTAGAGTAACAATACCTTTACTAAGATTAGGACATGCATCCCACCCCATAAAAATATATTATGTTAACGTAAAAACTATAACAATAATAATAATATCAATACCAGTAATAATAATAGTAATGATAATAATAATGATAATAATATAATGATAGTGCTTCTCGTTACTATATGTCATTGGTTACAAGTTCAATACCTTTGCCTGCCATGACTTTTTTGATGAAATACCATGCGTATATTAAATCTTTCTTCTGCAGTTTTTATTATAGAAATTTTTATGTATTCAAAATAATATACTATTCTCTGGTTGGTTATGGATATTTTGCCTGTTTCTTTAACAGCACAATTAAACTTTCATGTGGTATACACTTTTGACTGATTGATGTTGATTTAACATTATTTTTTACAGGACTATGTAGTGCAGCAATCTTTATCAACATATTAAGATTTCAATAACTCTTTCTTACATGTATTGTTTTTATGAGATGACCTAAAAATAGCACGACCACATACTATACAGTCGGCACTCACTATTACCAAACCTTTATTTAAAGTTTTTGTAGAATCCAATTGTTTTACCCACAATTTTTATTTTATGTAATGACATTGTATCTCACACTTCTGTTGATATAATAACAAAAAACATAAATAAAAAATAATTGGAGCATTCAACTCATCCTCGGTGTAAGAACATATTGTGTTTAAAAGTGATGTACAACAAAGAAGACAAAGCAGTAGACTCAGACTAAGAAAATAAAACTAAAAAAAAAAAACACAGGTTCTTACACCGTGGTAAACACAAGCATTCATATCAACTCTTCAAAATTTCACCTGCAAAAGATTTACAATCATTTTAAATTTGTGTTAAGTGAATATTATTGTGATACCTCATCGACTCTGTATTCCCTGTCAAGAGAATCAATAATAATTTTACTTCTATTCCCTCTGGTGCACTCTCAGTGGCAGTGAAAGAGCTAAATAAAGGTCAATTTTTAAGCACTCTGTTGTGCAGTATACTGATCATGTAATTTGCACCAGGTGTCACTAATTGTGTACCAAACACAGCGTAACAAATAAAATAATGGGGATTACCCTAACATGAAAAATATCAAATAAAAAATAAAATATAAAAGCATTGTGACTTCTTCAAAAACTAGCTTCGCGAGGTTTTTGCGGGAGTCGTATTTCTAGTATATTTCGTTATGTAATCGTTCACTCCTGTTCTGTATTTCTATCAATAACACATTCAAATTCAAAACTAACTTGGTTGAATTCCTGGTCCTTTTCCCTGCTGTTTCGTTTGCCTTTTTCTAGAGCGAGCAGTTTTTGTCTTTGCTGCGATGACGGATGTCTGTTGTTATTCGCCCTGCTGTCGTACTCTTTCCCTGCTTTGAGTCGTGCTTTCCTTGTGTTGATTTTCACGGTGTTCGAACTTACTCGGCGACGATCTCGGGCTACTCTTTCTTGAATATCTCGGAGATCATCTTGCTGGGATACACTTCCAGGACGAGTGAAATCCGTTTCCACAAAATTTACATTTCTTTCAAAAAGGCATCACCGCATTCGAAATGGCGGAAATTCAGGAGTTCTCAAATACGCTACTATTGCCAAGTAACCTGGCCTGCGAACGGACACCTTTAAAATATAGATATATTTAGCAATTATTCCACGAAATCGAGTCGTATATGAGCTAATAGCCAACGAGGCGCGTAGCGCCGAGTTGGCTATAGCTCGTATACGACGAGATTGAGTGGAATAATTGTTTTATTATATCTCTAAACCCTCACTTATGAGACACTGGAATTAGTTTGTACGACAAGAATTGACTTTGTTATTGTTTTTGAACAGAACCATGTTGTTGCCGAGCCGACATAGTGTAGAGCCGATGTGTAAAAATGTTTCAAACACGAGTCCGGCTCGTTTTTAAACATCTCTTTAATGTACTTGTCAATTTTTTTTCGAGTTAGCAAATTAGTTTAAGAATTTTGAAGTGGAAAAAGTAGGCAGAAATAAAATAAAAACTCAGTTTACGGGCTTCACAGATCTTTCAAAATGGCGGCTGTTTGTAAGAGTTTCACTTTCGTTCGTAATAAACAATTTCGCAATATAATTTGCCCACTTACCGTCGAATAATTTCATCCCATACTTATTTGCTTCGGTAGTATTTCTTTGGTGTATGATTTTGAAGCTTGACTTGAATTTCTCCCAGTCTAATTCAAGAAATCATCCCTCCATGATGGCCGTTTTCCGTGCCAATGGTATATGAGCTGATATACCATGAGTAGGGAACCAATCAGAGCGCGCGTTTGCTCATATACAAGGGTTGCAGATATAATAAATATATATATAAATATATATATATATATATATACATATATAAAAACTCTCGGCTCGATTTACTCGGGCTTGCGAGCCACGTGGTCTGACCGGAAGCGACACGATTAGTAACCTCGCTACGCTCGGCCTTCGGCCTCGCTTCGCGAGGAACAAGGCAATCTAAAGAAATATGATATACAGCAATAACGCTTCGTGGAAGCAAGTTTTTTACTCCTGTTACTTTTCTGTCCGTCCATGACTAATTTCTTGTAAATAATAAGTCCTGAAACCCAAAGAGAGTTCTAGGACGCAATCGTCAAAAAGTTTATTTGGCCGTCGCGAGGCAGTTTTTTAGACAAATAAATTTGACAGTAAATTGAGGCCACAAAAACCGTCGAAATCGAAAATCTCGATTTTCTCACAAAATTCGATCCAATTCAAAAATGAACCCCAGAACCTTCTTAATCTCACTAAAATCTTCCTATAGACTCAAAATAAGGGTAGGTTATATTAGGTTTTGAGTTGTGGCCGCGATTTATCGATTTTGGTCGATTTTCGTATGCATTCACTAAAATAAAAACAAGATTGAATTCGTTAACTGATGGGCAATATTAACACTTCCTTAAATTACTCTCATGTGACAGCCCTGAAAATTATTTTATGAGTCACATTTACATTGGAAACGGAACTGCTTCAAACGGTCACAAACCGTCTAATGACTAAACGTAAACTGCGCACTGCTGTTTTGAGACAACAGCTGCAGAACATTTTGACAGCAATTGTAAAATTTTTATTTAGAGTTAGTTTTTTAGACAACACATATTCGGGTTTTAACCGTTTACGGCACAAATTCGACAAAGATAAACAATAAATTTTTCTAACTAAAATTATAACAACAGACATTTCATCAAATTTATTCAAGGTGAATAAAAAGGCTGAAAACAAAAGACGGTGATTTGCCAATCAATTATAAACCATATAAGTATTGGACATGTATAATGACAGTTTGTCAGCCACCCGAAGTTTATGTTTTTTAACTCCGCCGTTGCTGAGAAAAGTTGACGAGACCAGAGTATGGTAAACATCAATGTTTCGTGTAACGCGTCTACAAAGCTTAGCCAGACCGCATCCATCTTTTTATCCATTTGGTATGGCGCTTCGGGATTGGCGGCCATTATTGGTAATGGAGTCGTTTTATGGTTAATCTACAAATCAGTTCCTCTACGAACAGTTTCGAATTTGTTTTTGGCTTCTCTAGCAACTGCGGATTTCATCGTTGGACTTGTTATAGATCCAGTGTGGATCATCATGAGATGTTTGCAGCAGCCTAAATTCAGAGATTACACCAGCCACACTTATGGAAGAGTTATCGATTTGCTTTGGGTTCACACGACAGTGGCTACAACTTTTAACTTATGCTGTGTAACAGGGGACAGGTACATTGCAATCTCTAATCCTTTTCATTACCATGAAATTATGTCAAAAAACAGATGTTTCAAACTAGTAGCATTTGTTTGGTTGAGTTCTTTAATCCTTCCCCTCACGAGGTTTCTAGTTCGTGAAGCAGCACTGCTACCACAATTATGGCTTTCGTTTACGATCATCACAATTTTGGTCCCTATGTGTGTCGTTGTAGTCTGTTATACGTACATTTTTAAAGTTGCTAAAGAGCAGTCCAGAAGGGCGACTCAGGAAAACACTCGGAATCAGGTACAAAGACCGGACTTCAAAGCAGTTATAACCGTGGGGATGGTAGTAGGGCTCTTTGTTTTTTCCTGGCTGCCAAGTTTGGTTACCTCTTTCGTAAACTCTACGGCAACGAGCGAGTGTTTTAAGGAAACGCTATATCGTATTGTATGGCTATGGGTGGAAGCGGTGGCCTTCAGTTCGTCAGCCATCAACCCGTGGATTTATTGCTTTCGAAACAGTGACTTTAAAGAAGTACTGCGTGCTAGCTTTTCTTTCCCTCAGGCAAAGTCTACACGAATACGTCATTATGAGCAATCAGTCTTCCCGACTACGAACTGAAATAATAGAACTAAAGAACTAACCTGTCATCTAGAACCAAGTGAACCTTTTGGCTAAAATGCAGCAGCGAGAATAAATTCAGCTTTCTTGAGAATCTGCCAACCAAAACGACCTTCATTCTGAAAAAAATGCAAATCTTCAAGGAAAACGCGAAAAGGTATCCGACTCAGGGATCCACTTTTAAATACAGGACTGGCTGTAAGTAAGTCTTTCAGCCAGACAATACGGTATTCATTTTAAAATACATTTGGTATCTAATGTCCTTAGGTCTTCTACCGTCAAGACGTTCAGAGTCTGCAGTCTTAATGGACTCCTTTAGCACGCAGACGACCATAACTTTTAAGATTAGGGTCCTTGAGTTGTTTGTTACTCATGATTTCGGCCAATGCTGTCTGAGACACGGCCCCTTTCAATACAAATTTACAGATGAGGACACTTCGCGGTAGCTACTACGGGTTTTTGTACATCCAAGTTGTATCGATTCAGAGCAAAATTGTTAACAGAGAGAGCTCCTGCTGTACTATATGAATTTATCCTACACGGAAGGGTATAATCATCATAACTCACAAATTAACCAAGCAATAATTATTAACTCCTGACTAAAATTCAATGTGCATTTTTGTCAGGAGAAAAATTTAACACTTTACGCCCTGTTTCGCTAGGTCCGGCGCCAAACGCCTTTAGAATACTTACGCACGGATACTTTAACCCTTCCATAAAGCTCAACTTACAATGTTAATGGTTAGCGTACAGTTTCTCCTTATTCTATCAATGTATTGTCAAAATAAAGGTATAATAAACACTCAGGGGGAGTACATGTAGCTGCCTCGATTGGCACTACATGTACAATTCCATTTACATGCATTGCGTATGTAAAAACGAGCCGAGCTTAATCAGATATCCAAACACGTCACGATGTCTGATTTTCTTTTCCTTTGCCTTATGCATTATAATACTGTAAGTTAAACCTCTATTAAGCGGCCGCGGCCACCTTTTACCGTCTCGATAACAGTTTTCCTATTATTGCTACCTCTATTAATGGTCACCAAGAGTTTGCTGCAATTACTTTAGGCTTTGTTTTTAGAACTGTTCCTTTGTTCGGAGACAAGAAATTAAAGCTTGCATGACTACCGAGGTTGTAAGCGACGTTTCGTCCAAAGTTAATAAACGGTCAAAAGAGACACAAAAAGATGTTGTTCATGGACAGTGCATCTTATGCACGTCTATCTCTGGCGAACCTCTACGGAGCGTTCAACATCCATTAAGCGGCCACTTGCCGTTGCAACGAGGGAGACCGCATAATGGAGGTTCCACAGTAAAACCTTCAGTAATGGTGGTGTATCACGCACCAATTTTTCTTACATTTTCCAAGCTGGTTTATAATGTCTATCAAGTGAAAGAGTCAGATCATTGACCGAGCTCTTTGTCGAATCTCAAAAATGGATGTTATTACACTCACTTAAGTCAGCCAGTTTACACAAAAGCGTGCGGTGGTGAAGTCCACTGTTATTGCTTTTTTTTGGAATAAATTTGATGCGAAAGAAAGTTAAGAACGCACCTGCCAATCCGTTTCGGCATTGTCGAAAATGTTCATATATGGAAAGGAAAACCATCTTTAATCATCGCTTTAAATAGAAAGTTCAAGAAAAAAGATATCGCCGTATAACAAAAACTTTCAAAATGTAAGAATATCGACCTACAACGCAGGTGAAACTTAAAAAAAGACGGCAAAGCAGAATATAAGATGCTCGAGCTACCACAAAACCCTGAAAGCATCATCAGAGCCAGCTGATGTTTACTAAAAGCTCATAATCAAAAACAGATGAAGGGAACCATCAAAAGGGAATTTTCATGTCTAAGTAAAGATGTCGTTTGTTTGTAAAATCAGTCAATAACAACGACGAGGACGAAAGTTAAACTGGAGAAAAAAAATTGTTTTTTTTCCTATAGCGCCGTTGGCGAAAGGCTTGTTTCATTTTGTTTCCATTTTTGTTTCCAACTGTAGAATGTGTTTATTACCACCGCTCGTGTTTCATTTCGTGTATTTTAAGGTTTTCCCGTCGTACACTCATGTTTTCGTGCAAACATGGTTTTCACTCAAATGTTTCTCGGAAGACAAAGAAATGTACCAGAATACATTTTCTACGAGCAAATTCATTGCGCAGTTCAAGGTTTGATCCTGAGACCAAAAGTGCTAAAAATAGTTACCTTGCGAGTCAAAATTCAATAATTATTTCAGTTCAACATCAAAATCTATGAACACAGCTATAGCTCTAGCTTCCATCGCAGACGTTCTCATAAATTCCTCAAAAAACAATTGCGTAGAAGGCTACCATAGCTCTTGTTTTTATTTTCATATCATCACTACTATCAATTGATTATAACCAAGTCAAGACATTACTAAAACCTTATCCCTCGATATCTTAACTTTGTAAATATTGCCTCGTAGGTCATCCCACACTTTCATTTCTAGTTTGATAGCTACTCAGTCCCAGCGTTTCGTTTTGAACCAAGGATAAAATTGAACCACAACATATACACCGCATTTGCTATGTCAAACTAAAACTCTTTACCCTACCCTTGTTTTTCCGCTATTACTATCGGCCATCTCGAATTCCCTGTCGGTAGCTCGTCCTTCCCTAGAGAGTTAGAGATAGCGAGTTTCGATTATAATTTCTTAACTTAGGCGTTGGCCCGGTTCGAGGAGACTAATGAAACTTAGCGGCGGTCATTTTAACGTCCTACAGAGGCGCGTTTCTTAGAAGTTTCAAGCCGATTCAGCCCCAACTTCAAAGTTATTTCTAAAACCGTGACTTCCTGAGTTTCAATCACTCTACAAGGCCGATGGCGACATTAATTAAGCGTGAGAAATTTCCCCTTTCCAAAAAAAGGCAATCAATTCAGTGATAAATCTAGGAAAATCGTATGTTGGGACTGTGGTCCCACTGGACTTGAATATGATGGGACATTCTTCATATTTACGGGTCCAATTTTTTTAATGATAAAACTGGAGTTAAAATTAATTAGTAGCATCATGCATTTATTCATGATAAACTTTTAATTATATTTTCTAGTATAAGCCAATGAACTGATTTCATGAGCACTATAATTGCTCTGTCAATTTTTGCCGATGCCTTTGCTCTACACATTTTCATGTCATTGCGAAGAAGTGGGGCCTGAATCAGCATCATGTGATCAGCAAGGCTAGCATGTCTTTCTAGTGTTGATTTTCGGAAGTTTGTGCATTTTGATTTTTTCACCATGCCGTTATCTTTGTTGTTGTCTGTGCTAACTTTGCAAAACATGAAGTTTTCCTTACTGTCGTAAGCTAACCAGGGATACAATGTCATGCATCCAGAATGAAATGAACGTTTTCTTGAATGAAACTCGTCTTCAGAAACAACATTGTTTACAGTAGTGTCCGTACTTTCCGTTTCGTTATTGTTTTTACCGAAACACAACGTGCTTTGACCTTTTTCGAGACGCCATCCTTTAGTCTTCGGACCCATGTTGTTATTTTGACAACCTCGCCATTACCGAACACCGAGCAGACCGAAGTGCGTGATTGGATGGTTTTGGTTTGTGTAGTCCAATCAAATGCGCGTTTACATCTAGTACCTTATCCCACTCAAATTGACGCTTCAATTCCGAAGGAAAATGTCGGTCGATGTTAAGCGTGTGGTTGGCCCGAGGTTAGTCTTTGTTAAAATATAAAAATAGGGGAATTCCCCACTGAAGGAGATGCGTCCATCGTGACGCGACTAGCAGATTTCGATGCGTCATTTGGTTTAATTTTGCGACATTGTCGCAAGACGCACGCATAGATTTATCGCTGTCAATTCCAACAAACATACTAGTTTTTCCGAGAGGGTCATGGGGAAACACTAACCTTTAATGAGGACACGTCTTGTAACTTTATTCATATGGTTATTATACTGGAAAAAATGATTGATATAGAGAAAGACTGAAAAAGAGTACCAAAGTAAATTTATACCTTTAAAAGCTACGACAATGTGCTATTTAAAAATCAATTTTTCTGATAAGGTGAAATTATTTAGTGAACTTCTGACTGGTAAAAATCCTGGTAAAGATACAACTTTTTAAAATCTTGATATTCTGTGAATTTTTCACGTACTCATGCTGTTAAAAGAATTAATGTTACTGATCCTTCATAGCATAACTAATTTCGTTTATTTGCCGCCGAGTTCAACCTTCTTGTTGAGAGGCTTCGTGTTCAGATGTCCACACTGAGCATGTCCATCCTGGACACATTGTCGACTTAAAATGTTTCGTGGATTTTTTGACACATTCGTTAGACAAATGGAGCTACGAGGTTTCTTCTACGAAATCCAAAGCTCCTGTGAAGTGCCAAACGGAATTCATCGGCTCTAAAACAGTATATCCAAGGGTTGATTGCTGAAGAGGAAAATGCCACCGCTTCAACCCAAACCCACACCACACGATAAAGCTTTTCTTTCATGCATTCACTCGTTGTGACGTAATTCACGAATGAAGTGGCCAGACTTGGAAACCACGAAACAACAAACAAACCAACTACGATACCAACGGTTATTGCAGCCTTGTAGCTCTGTGTTCTTTTACTGAAAACTTCAAAATTTTGGTTACGTCCTCGGCTTATTATTCTGGCATGTTTCCTGGCAGCTTTGAGAATCCAAACATAGCAAAAAATTAAGAGAATCATAGGGATTAAGACCGTTATAATGGTGAAAGAAAGCCACAAGTCTGGCAAGGCTGATGGATTTTTGAGCAGAAACCTCGACAAAGGGAGAATCAAAGAGCTTAGCCAAACAAATGTTATCAAACTAAAACATTTGTTTTTTGTCATAATCCAGCGGTAACGAAACGGATAGAACACAGCTATGTACCTGTCTACAGTAACGCAGCACAGGTTAAAGGTTGTAGCCACCGTGGTATGAACCCACAGCAAATCGACAACAGTACCATATGCGTCGTTTGTATAATCTCTGAACTTCGGCTCAGGTAAACATCTAGTAGCGATCCACACGGGGTTAATTACAAGTCCTACGATAAAGTCTGCTGTTGCTAGAGAAGTCAAAAACAGATTCGACACTGTTCTGAGAGTTTCAGTTTTAAAGACTAACCACGTTACGACTCCGTTTCCAACGATGGCGGCAAGAGCCGAGAGACTGTACCAGATCGTTAAAACGATGGATGTTGAGTGACTTAGCTTTGTTGTAATAGTGCAGGTGAGGTTCATGGCCATAAGCTTTAACGGTGCTGCCTTGTTCCGAACAGGAAACAGATGGGAATGGCTTCCTTTCTTAGTTTTAAATCTTCCAAATCTTGACCATCCGTCCTCTTAGTATACTTGTATTCCGCACCAATTCAAGATCATCACTTTTTTGTTAAATTTGCTTTTGTTTTGGAAACCCTCCAACATCAAACAATTCTCAAATTATCAGTTGGGCGCGTGATACGATCTAGCTCTAATTAAGAAGCAGAAATTACGCAAAACTTCTGCCGAGCATTTAATCAATAGTTAACGTCTATTAGATAAACTTAAACTGTCAATCATTTACCTGATAATTTGGATTGGTTCTGGTATTTATTTATTTGTTTATCCAACGTCTACTTTAAATTAGGAAGAGAGTTGTTTCCTGTTTGGAGTCATTTCTCCGCATAATGAGTAAAACAGTTTTTGTTGGTTGCGGAAATTTAACAAAACTTACAAACGGTTTATCTGATTCTATTTCATTCTATGAGCATTCGAAACAATTATTCTTATGCACGCAACGCGGCTGCTAAACAAAGCGGTTTCCAGATCGGAGATAATGGGATTAGTTCCTAAAGAAATTGATGCTGTGTCGGAGAAATCTAAGAGAGGCTTGTAATAGCTTGTTTTCTTAACAGGAGGCGAGGAAGGTCGACTGACCAGTCTTACTAAATTAAAAACGAGCCTTACGCCTGTCGAAGCTGGTATCGCACAGGAACTCAGGCCGCTTACGCAGGTGAACAACCTTTAAAAGTACTACTTCAAATAACCAAACGCGGGCCAGGGATTTCTGGATAGCCCGCACACGGTGGGAGTGGTCGAAAATCGGTTTCATTGTGGGGGTGGGGGTGGGGGGTAGCAGCACGAACTTCCATTACTATTGAACCTGCCAGATCGAACCTCTGCACATGATGAGAGCTTGGACTAGTTTACCTTCTTATGCCAACTCACAGTATAAAAAGCAAACAATCACAAAAGAGTAGAGATAAACAAAACACGGGGCGTTCTTCCAAGTTTGATATATTAAAACGTCAGGATCGCTCAACAACAAGCCATACAATGGGCAATAAATGAATTATGAAGGTAACAAGAAAACAGAAGGTTCAGAAGTATTCTGCATTGTCCATTTGGTGTTAAATAATTCCAGACCAGACAGGTGCTAATGATGACCCAAGGCAAAATATTACAAAAATATCTTCCTGTCCTCATAGACTGATCGATCACAAAATGAGGAAGGAGAACCTTACGTGCGATACGGCAACATATCTCACTCATACAGCATCAATCACTTTATGCACTTGGTATGGAACAGCAGGCGCAACAGCAGTTGCAGGAAATGCAGTTGTTATATGGTTAATCTACAAGACTGAAACTCTTAGAAAAGTGTCTAACTTGTTTCTGGCTTCGCTGGCGACAGCAGACTTTCTTGTCGGCCTTGTCATCGACCCAGTTTGGATCGTTACAAGGTGTTTACCGGGGAATGTATTCAAAGAATCCCACGATTTAGAAAAAGTTATTGATTTGCTTTGGGTCCACACTACTGTGGCTACAGCGTTTAACTTATGCTGTGTAACTCTAGATAGGTACATCGCTATTTTTTATCCTTTTCGCTACCTCGAAATCATGACAAAGACCAGATGTTACTTTCTGATAGCACTTGCATGGTTAAGCTCATTTATTCTTCCACTGTCAAGATTTCTGATTCAAGATCCTACAAAGATACCGAGACTGTGGCTTTCCTTTACCATTATTACAATTCTGTTTCCAATGGTGATCATCGTAGCTTCCTATTGCTGCATTTTGTGAAGCAGCAAAATTGCAGTCGAGAAGAGTACACGTGTCCAAATGAATGATGCAAAACTGCGACACTCTGAGACAGAACTACAAAACTGCGATGACTGTGGGAATTGTAGTCGGGCTCTTTGTGGTTTGCTGGCTGCCTAGCTTGATAACGTCTTTTGTGAATTATTTAACGCAGAGCGAATGTCTCAAAGAAAAGTTGTATCGTGTGGTTTGGACATGGGTAGAGGTAATTGCGTTTACTTCATCAGCGATCAACCCATGGGTGTATTGCCTCCGAAACAGCGATTTTCGGGAGGCCTTATATCGCTATTTTCCTTTAAAAAAGACAAATACTGTACACATTGAACGCACTTAATAATTAATGAGGTCCTATTTTGTTAAGTATAGAAAAACGCTGCAGGTTATATGACATATTTCTCTATATATGATATATATGACATATTTCTCTTTCCTATATTCTACTTCATGCCGAGTTGATAACAAGTGTCCTGATCTCGACGAATTCGAATTGGTTCGGAGAGTCTTTTGACTAAATGCCAAAGACTGACAATGTTCGCTTAGCCTTCCAGTTTGGCATTGTCCCATGCCATCTACTTTAAAGTGATGCAATGCATGGCAGGTCCAGATATGAGCTAAAAAAAGAAACTTAAATTCCTCAAGTGTAAATCCTGTCAAGGACAACGCTGCGGGACAATGCGTGTTTATTAAAAGTTCTTCCAGTTGCTGGAAAGCTTAAAGCTTTTTATTAAGCTTTTGTTTTATAATAATGCATTGAAATTCTTAACAATATACTCTTTATACTTAACACTTTTTTGCCAATTTTGGAGTTTTTTTTTTTCGGAAAAGCTGCTTTTTCGCATATGGTATTTCACTGTAAGTCAAGAGGCTCGTTTAGTCTTTATTCAAACAAAAAAATAAACCATTATTATTGATGAACACGGATCCAAGAATGAAAAAAAATTAGGAGTACAAGGAGAAACATGTGGAGTTTGAGACTCTCACGTAGTTTGGATCAGTGTAAAACTTTACCCTGAAGTTGGTGCCTAAAGAAACGAGAGTGAGTGCAAGGAAAACACTACGGCATAACACGTAAAACGTATGTTTTAAATAATTTATTAATATTATTAATTATTTCATGAACTTCACTAACGCAAAAAGCTCACCCCAGCGCGAGTTTTATACCAGGATGCATGAATATTTGATTTTCGTCTCCTATTTACATGATGACTACTAAATTCAAGAGAGAATGGAGTTGACTTAAATTACGCATGCTCCACCTGTTTCACTATCCTTAAATGCCGCTTTCAGACTGAATCGAGTGGTCTTTCTTCATTAAGATGATACCAGTGCGAGATTTTGCACCGGACTGAGCTCGAGATTTTCGCTTGAGCATGGAAACCAGGGTGAACTCGACGCTCCGGTATGGAAAATGGAAGGGTTGTGGGAAATGGCTTGAGATAACAACGGCAAAATGTAGTAAGAGTATGTTAAAGCCACACATATGCGCATAGAGGCGACAGTGGCAGAAGAGATAAGACCTTATTGCTACCAAATTAAAATGAAAAATTGAGCTCAAACGCCAGCAGCCATGGACAGCTGTTTCAGCCTTGTTAGGCCTCATCAGCACGGCATAGCTAGCAGATGAGCTCTGGGATCCCACATGGTGAATATCATGGTGATGGAAAATGTTAGGGTTGTGGGTTGTGGTTTAAGATGACAACGCCAAAGTGTAGTAAGGGTATATTAAATCCACGAGTATGCGCACCAAGGCGACAGTGGTAGAAGGGACAAGACCCTTCAAGTGGCTTTAACATACCCTTACTACACTCTGACGTCACTCCAGTATGACTCACTCTGTCCTGACTTTTTCTGGTAGTATCATGTGTACAGAGCCACAAGAGGGAACCGGGGCGAACCTACGCCGGGCTGAAAGTCGCCCCGGGTTCGTGTTAACGCTCTAATCCTGAAAAATGAGACATTTGCTTGACAAAAACACGCATATCAATAGCGCCCACGCTCCACTGAATAGCGACCATGGCGGGTTATTACTCTACACTTATTTACACGTTGTAATTAAGAAACACCATTCGTCAGGAGTGTAAAAGGATCTTCACAGCCTTGCCCAATCACCCTTGAAGAAGTCACTTGACAGGAGCGTCGAAACGTGTGGTCGGTGAATTGTAACTTTTTAAGTTACACTCATTATTTCAAACCAGCATAGCATCAAACTATGTCTCATTGTCCACCTGATTGCAATGTGTACTTCTCCTTTAACACGTTACGTTGAATTTCAAAAAGGGGTTCAAGTTTAATCGAATTAAGGTAAGCCTACAGGATAGACCCGAGATAGCTGTATACTAAGAATACAGACAGAATAAAAAGAAAGACATTGTTTCAAAAAGGAATAAAGTTTAGTTTCCAGAATTATCAGAGGCTTAGTTTTCAGAATTTGTGTTACTGAAGGATCACGTAAAATTGAGATTAGTGTTATGACATACGGCGTGGTATACATTACTGGCGTACTGAATTTTGATGTGACCAATCAAACATAAAACTATAGCTATTTTCAGTAAAATATTCACAAAAGCACTCATTTCTCATACATCAGCTGCACAACACTTTCATACGTTCCGAATTATTGCTCAACTTGTTGTTATAACGCTACATATCTAATGCGTATTGTGAAAATCGACATATTTTCCTTCAGTTGATTTTGACAAATTATTACAAACGGGTGCAGATGCAACTGCTATGTGCAACACGACAACAAAGCTCACTTCATCAAGAAACTGGGTAAATCAAACGAGTTGATTAAGTAAGTTATACCATCGTAAGGTAAAAGGGGGGTGCTGACGTTTCGAGCGTTAGCCCTTCGTCGGAGCGAATGAGAGGATTGTGGGTTACGTTCAATTTATATAGAGAAGTTCGGAGCCATGCTATTGGTGGAACCATAGTAGTGTGTGAATGGAAGTGAATAAATTAGATGAATGATTAAATGAATGAGAAACGTTCGTTGATACCGTGGGGATTAAGAGAACCGAGTTGGAAGATAAATTTCTGTTCTAGGTTTTTACGGCTTTCCGTGTTGCCCTGATGCACGGAAAGGCCACATACCGTCATGTTGTGAGTTGAGTGGTTAGGTAGATTAAAGTGTCGTGATACAGGTTTCGATGCATCTTTGTCATTTCGTTCGACGTCATGTACATGTTCGCGGAAACGGTCACCTAATCTTCTTCCGGTCTCGCCGATGTCTATCTTCTTGGAGGGCGGCCGTCACCACCAAAATTACAAGATCATTAAACGGCAAAGAAGAAAGACAAATGGTTTAGTGATGGTTTGCGTAATGGAATAAATGATTGAGAAATGATACTGTCTAGATACAAATAGTTAGGTGTTCTTGTGTCAAATGGTTTACTCAAACAATGAATGATTTAGACAATTTAGAAATGGTTTAGTCACCGATATTAAAATGGAACAAATAAATAAGAATCAGTTTATTTTAACAAGAATCCATCTGACTACGATACGTAGAATGATCAAGTCTAAACACAAACGGTCAAGTGCTCTGTCTTAAAATGGTGTAATTAATGGATGGAAGGTTGAAGTATTCTACATATTATTTAATTCACCGACAAATGGTTCAACTCACCGACAAATGGTTCAGTGTATTGTCAACTGATTTACCGCAGAGACAAAGAGTGTAATAGCCGGGCGATTGATTCAATGCGAAATCAAATCATTCGTGCAAATTGCAAATAGCTTAACCTAATGTTGAACTGGCCAGTCATAGAGGGAATGGTACACCGTAATTTGAAATGATTTAACGAAATTAAAAGTGATTTAGCGTGACACGAAACGAAACACCGTACCTTACGCGCCGAACCGCAAAAAATACAAGAGTGAAATGGACAAGTCAAGACTGAAATGGATCAGTCAATGTGGGGTCTGACGTCAAGGCGTTACGTACTACCATCCAATTTGGCGCCAAATTGGAAGAGTGAAGAATCGCGGCAACGGCCACACCGACTCAGTGAGCTTGATCTATCTCGTTCCTTTGAACTCTGGTAAGTTTGCTTTGTTCGTTCCTTTTTGCAATTCATTTCTGTCCAGAAGACATATCTTTCCGAATAGTAGAGGAGACTAGAAATTAACTGAAATATTTCTGAGATAGGACAAATGAGTTGTTTTTACTCTCTGAGGGGGAAAATGAATCGAATTGTCTGAAATCCAGGCTAGAAAAGGCAAGGCGGAATAGGCAATAGGAGTTTGGAATGAACAGAGTATGGAAAATCGATGAAGTCGCAGTTGTTTACAAACAAGTTTATTATAGGATATAGTTTAGTGACAATATTAGTATATCTAGTGTTATTTAATTGAAAAATTGGTAAAAATATTGTATAACTATCAAAACGGAACTACTGCCTATGCAAAATATGGCTATTATATATAATTTTTAACTCGTGGATACGCGAAGCGTATTTGCGAGTTTTTGTGGGGACTCCGATATGCAAATTGTCACTCACTCACTCACTCACTCACTCACTCACTCGCTCACTCACTCACTCACTCACTCCAGTGTAGACACACTTCGTAATTAGTCGGATAGAACTCGGGGGCACCGATATGAAGACGACAATTGTCGTGAGCGAAGTCACGGAAGTCTGTTGATGAAAGTTCACGCTGAAAGTGTATCGTACCGTTGCCAGAGTTTGTAATGATTTTGTAGCTTAAGAGGACGATTAGCGAGGCCCTGTTAGGGGTAAATTTCGACAAGCAACATGGCCTTGAAACGGCGACATAAAGGACCTGAAATGGCGACGAACGACGAGCCGCTCACGGGAAATTACGACAGCGACCTTCGACCTTCCGACATTGCGACGTGAAAAGGTTTGAAACTCAGACGCGCGACATAAACAACCTCACTAACAGGGCCTCATTAGCGGTCTTACTAAAATCAAAAGGAGTTTAAATGTTTCCAGTTAGGACAATGACCAACTTGGAGACTGAATTTCATGAGCCTTTTACTCGGCCAGGCGCTAAACGTGAACAGATGATAACTATTCGCTTTTCCGACATCGACCGCCATCGACCGCCCCCAAGATTACAAGCAGTATATGAATTTCAGTTGGCTCGAAAGTGATCTGAAGATGAGAAAATCTCTTGCTAATGTAGTAAGCTTTGATGAGAACTCATAGAGCGAAATTAGCACTTGAATGAGAATTTATTTGAGCGAAATGAGTACTCGTTATTGAACGAAACTACTACTGAAAACAGAATAAATTGACGAATCCATGATGTGAAACCGAAGAACTTCTGCGGCCAACCTGGATAAGAAACATCGCATGGAGGACTTTTCTACTGATTTAAGTGTTAGTACTAACAGGAATGGAGTTGGGAAAGTATTGGGACGGTCAAGAAGTATGTCAACGCTTACCGCATTAAATATAGAGGCGCATGCCGTGACGGAGAACCAGGGTTCGAAAAGAGTAAGTCATGTAGATAATGTATTAAGCGTTATATTATATACAATACACCACAAGCCGTTACAATGAAACGTTTTCTGTCTATTGATTTCCGAATTTACCTTGAAGTGAACTAGATTGTGTTGAAGTAGACATGTTGGAAAAATAGGCTTACCTGTTTTGCTTACTGTTGTGTGACTCATCATATTTACATTGTAAAAACAAGAAGTTATAAGGATAAAAACAAAGATGTATTGCTGTTATGGCAAGTGTGATTTTTTTTAAGTGCAACACTGAATATATATACGACTGATAACCTAAAATGAGATGGTAATGTAAATAAACTAATTCAACTTGATAAAGGATTGAGAGTCTTAAGCCACGTCAGCTGGGCTATCCTACATGGTTTTGTTCATTATCAGCTGCAGAATCAAGGTGGATATTTCTGTTGCATACATTGAGTAGACTTGTAGACAACAAAAACTATAATGATGATAAAATTGACAATGTCATGGCAACAAAATTCAGGCCTTATTCAGAAAGACCCTGTTACTTTGAACACACAGACAGTGAGCAGCAGGATACCAGAACTACATTTGGTTTCGGTGCCATTTAATCCTGTACCCTTATGTTAAGTTATCAAATTTTTTAACAACTGTATGCTTGCCACCTGCCTTATAACTGATGCCTAGAGTAGTCAAATGATTGGCGTCATGTACTCGCTGTATGTTTATTTCAAAAAGCTACTCAGCTCCTTGGTCACTTTTTATGTTGTGATTATAGATTATTAAATTTATCTTCAAGTTCATTCAAGTTCAAAAAACACCTCATTAATTTTTAAATTATTTCTTTTTTCTCTGTTTTGTAAACATATCCACGAGTTCACCATAGTCCTACTTTGATTGTTTACGTAGTGGCTAGAATATGGTGTTAATAAGAACGATCATTATTATTTGTTGAGTAACAATGATGTAGCAAGATATATGTAACAGAGAAACTAAGTGTCCCATTTAACTGTGTTTGCATGAAGATAACAATAACTTCAAAAACTAATTAGATCTCTTTGTGATATTGCTTTTACAATACGTAGCTGTTATATTTTTTCTTTTTTGTTTGCATGCCCTCAGAAAACTGATTTAATTAGAAAGATAATTAATTGGTTTTCTTCTAAAGTGTCTATAACTAACTCAGTGTTCATTCGATTGTCTTTGCAAAAAGATAACAATAACTTTAAAAACTAATTATTTTGCCCTGCGCTACAGTACAACATGTAGCTAGAAACTGAGTGCTTCATTCATCTGCCTTTGCAAGAAGATAACCTACAATAACTTTAAAAATATTTCATTGAATGTCTTTGTGCTACTGCTCATGCAATATGTAGCTGTTATATTTATATCTATACTTTCAAACCGTTTTAAGGTATCAGGAAGGGGAAAATTTGCCATTTTACATAATTTTACTTTGTTAAACGGTCGGATAGATCTTAAGGTTATATTTAAAATAAAAAAACTCCGCAAAAAAAACTATCATATCTGTCGCTAGTTATTGGGCGCATTAATTACTTAAATGAGAGTTGACAAGTTCTGTCAAATGAATATTAATTGTCGAGGAGAGGTGTCACGTGACATCGATAACATGCTGAGTTTGACACGCGATTTCGCGCGCCATAATCAATGCACGGATGTCTTCGAGGAAGAACAAGCGATCTTGCCCTTTTTCATCGGCTAAAGGGGGGCTAAAGGAAGGCCAAAGAAGGCAAAAAACACTTTTGACAAAAAGTAGGCCGCTAAATTAGCGGAAGGCGACAAAGGGTCTTATTACAATCAAGAACAATTGCTGGATGAACTCGATCGCGATCACGAAGCCAGCGAGCAAGCCGAAATGAGCGCGTCGCCGTAAAATACTCGAAGCGGAGTAAATTGAGGAAGAGAAGTTTACGTTTACGACGTCCGCTCCAGCGTTTCCCTTTATGTGCTTGCATTTTCTCGGGGATCTACGGGCCTTTGGCATCTTTACTGACATGGTCATAATTTTGAAGATTAGTCAACCGATTGGTAAAATTTCATCACCAAACATCAAAAGACGATTTCACGTTTACTAACCTTGGAATTCTGACTTTACACATGAAAAAGCGGTTTAATGACAGGAAAATAATTTACCGCGCGCCGTCGCGGTAAATTTGTACCTGTTCCATGTTAACTGTCACACTCCTATTGCTATATAGAAAGTTGATTCCTCTGCGGTTTCTCCCTTGCTGTGATAATCTCATAACACTTGGATGCCGCCGAATTTTAGTTTTTCTCTGTTTCTCGAAAGTAAAAAAATAGGCGACTTGTACGTGCATTTCGAGTTCCAAGTCGTCAGCCCCTGGAGCAAATTTGCTGAAATTCGGAGAGCATGTTGTCATAACGTTCGCCGACAAAACCGTGTTTGCGAATTCTGATTATTCTTCTCATTAAAAAGTTATGCCTTTTTTTCGCGGCCAGTTCTATTTTTTTTCCTTTTCAAACTTTATCCTCTTGTAAAAAATTAACAAACACATGTGCCAAAAATCTAAGACACGGTTTTTGAGGTCAATGTGTGAAGAAACGGATGCCATGTTTTTAAATCGTTTTCTCCGACCTAAATTTAGCGGGCGTATACCTTGATTTATGGCTTCCCAAAGCTTTGTAAACATATTCACATTTTCGAAAAACGGTATATTTTTTTACCGTTTAAACAGATCGGGTCATAATCTGTAGTTATTAAGCTTCCAAAAAATATACGGTTTATATGGGTTTTTGTTAAAACCAAGAACGCTATCTAGAGCGGACCGCGTGCGGATGGTCAAATGGGTTATACTGATACCTTAACACAAAGGTCATTAATCATTGTTTGTTGAACAACAATGATATGTTAATATGGTATATTCAACACAGAAACTGATACTGAAATTAATGTGTTTATGTTGAAAAAGATAATAAGCGGCCAATTTCTGGTGACTGAATCCTATCAAAACTAATGAAAAGCAACTGTCATGTTCTAATTTAGAACCTTACAGGGACGAAAAGAAGAGTGTCTATATGTTGTCACTTGAGTCACTGCCCTGTTCATGGTCTTGCATATTTGCAACAAGTTTCCCATTCTGGGATAGCCGAAAATCTACACTGTCCAGAAGCAACAGCTTCTCAATGAGTGGTTCAGTGTCTTCTTTGAAGTTAAAAATGTCTTCTTGTAGGAATCCAGATACCACTTTTGGAAAGGCAGTAACTGAAAAGACTTTACCTTCCTTCTCAAGGTTGAGGCTTACTGTCATGTCAACATAACAGTTTTTGATTAGCATTTCTAAAATGTACAGCAAAATATTTCGTTAAAAGAGGTATAAACTCAACACGCGATCACACTTCAAACTCGCCTCCAGTGTCATAAAAGCAGCTAATGATGAACGCGTGACTGACTCGGACAAGTTTTTCAACTTGTAGTACGCTTACCAAGCGTCTCTCGATCCTAGATTTCGGATAAACACGAATCTTATACTTTCGTGGTCGAATAACACCATTTTCTCAAATATATATATATATATATATATATGAGTTCAGTTTTTCTTACCTTAAAATCAGCTGCTCCTCAAAGTGACAACCCCAAGAACAGACGACGTGACACAAAATATTAAACCACGCGCTTCCTTTCCGACCCCCCAATGTAACAATACACAAACTCTCAGAAACTCCCTTTGGGACTTTCTGATTTACGTCATCCTAACCATTTCGTACTTGCGGGCGCAAACAATAGAAACGTCATCATTACCTACCGATTCCTCGCGGCCCCTGTTCGAGCAAATCGAGATTTTTTCTGGTATACTGACTGCATATTGGAACTGTAAGTACTGTCCTTAATATACGCGCGAGCTACTAGGGTGCCTCCTCGGGATTTCGCCTCTGGGCGAAATCCCTGCGGGGGCAATTAGCAGAAACCTTTTATAACAAATCATTCCTTGTTAAGGAATGGGTTATTGTTCATCGTGGAAAATGTGATGATAATCTAAATTCAATTTTTTCATACGATGTAGTCACCGGATGTTGATCGCGACGTTTCGACTGCTTACTGCTAGTCTTCTTCAGAAGCGTGGATGCCGACAATCAAGAAACGCAACAACAAACACGCGGTAAGCCAGCCTGAGGAAAACACAGCAAACAGAAACAACAGCAGGATCGAAACGCACCAATCAGAGCAGACCACACAGCTACATAATGGTAAGCCGGAATCAGTCGACCCCATCGCCTTAAGAAACGTCGCGATCAACATCCAGTGACCACATCGTGTGACAAAAGAAGAATTCATTGTAATGTAAGCTAAATTTCCGCCCAGTTAGTAATCTTCCATTCATTTCCAAGGTAGTGGAAAAGGCTGCACTTCAACAACTTCTCGTCCACTGTGAGAAAAATGCCCCTCTTCCTAAATTCCAGTCTGGCTTCCGTAAGTATCACTCGACAGAGACTGCTCTATTGAAGGTTCAAAACGACATCTTAATGAGTATGGATAATAAGCAAGTGACACTTCTCGTACTTTTGGACCTAAGTGCTGCTTTTGATACCATTGAACATTGCATTCTTCTCAATATTTTACAACAGGATTTTGGAGTCGTCGGAACTGCTTTAAATTGGTTCGACTCATTTCTGTCTGGTCGCAAACAACGTATACTTGTCGGTGATAAGACTTCTGACGACTTCAATCTGAACTGTGGAGTCCCCCAGGGCAGTTGCATGGGCCCTATTTTATTTACTCTTTACGTCTCCCGTCTCTTTAACATTATTTCACAGCACCTCCCTTCCGTCCATGGTTATGCTGACGACACCCAGATTTACCTTTCCTTCCGACCATCCATTCGGAATTTAACGCTGTCTCTGTCATTGAAAAGTGCATCGCTGATGTCCGCTCTTGGTTTATTGGTAATCGTCTAATGATCAATGACGCGAAAACTGAATTTCTAATTATTGGTACTCGTCAACAACTTGAAAAAACATCTATTGATTCTATTATCATTGGCGACACTGTCATTAAACCGTTAGAAAGCGTCCGGAACCTTGGGGCCTGGTTCGATGTTCATATGCGAATGAATGTTCACATTGGCAAGATTTGTAGCAAGGCTTTTCGCGGACTATACAACATAAGACAGATAAGAAAATTCCTTACCGCGCAATCCACAAAGACACTGATCCACGCCTTTGTATCTTCGCACCTTGATTACTGCAATGCACTTCTATTTGGTCTACCTAAATACCAGCTTGATCGTTTACAGAAAGTTCAGAACGCCGCGGCTAGAGTGATTTTTCGGATTGCGAAATTTGATCATATCACACCCGCTCTTATCGACCTACATTGGCTTCCAGTATCGTTTAGAGTTCAGTTTAAATTGCTTCTTCTTGTTTACAAGGCACTACACAACCAAAGTCCTTCCTACATAAAAGATCTTTTATCCCTGAAACCAGCTGCTAATTACGCTCTTCGTTCATCTGCAAAATCTCTTCTGGTCGTTCCAAAAGTCAACTGCTCTACACTTGGGGATCGGGCCTTTGCTCATGCTGCACCTGTTTTATGGAACTCGCTGCCATTAACTATAAGAACAAGTAGCAGCCTCGCCATTTTTAAAAAGCAACTGAAAACATTTCTTTTTAAGGAAGCTTTTGATTTGTTGGAATAGTTTTAAAGTTTAGCATAGTTGTTGAAACAGTTTTAAAGTTTAGTGATTTCTATTTATTCATTTATTTTAACTTAATGTAAAGCGCTTTTGAATATTTTTGTATAGTTCTAGCGAAGCAATTTAAACTGAACTCTAAACGATACTGGAAGCCAATGTAGGTCGATAAGAGCGGGTGTGATATGATCAAATTTCGCAATCCGAAAAATCACTCTAGCCGCGGCGTTCTGAACTTTCTGTAACTAGCGCTATACAAGTCTATTATTATTATTATTATTATTCATATTATCAAATCATTCCTTTTTTAACTGTTTTGCCTCACTCGTGTCACCTTGTAAGTTATCGGGAAAGAGAAGGAAAAAATACACGCTGCGAACGGGTGAAGCCACTGCACGTGATTAGTTTTTTGGGATCCTAATCAGAAGGTCCGCGATTCGGAATTTACCCACTTATGTTGCTTCCCTCGGCAAGACCCACAATCTGTTTTTCACAAATCAAGTGTACACATGATAAAAGTAACCCAGTGATGAACTACTAGTGTTCCATACAAGGGAAAGTAACAAAAGAAACACCGGTTCATGCTCAGTATACAGAAACAGGGCAAGACATATAGGTGTGTCCTATAGCTACAAGCCACCATCGTGTGCCCTATAGCTACAAGCCACCAACCCATGTTGGTCAATTCAAACAATATCATAAAGAAAGAGCCCCACCGTATATATGAAAAATATAAATATATGATAAAAATATATAACTAGTACGTTTCTGACAGAAACTTGAACGGAAACAACAGCCATCTTTAATTTGTTTTTACCTTCAAAGAGCTGTCGTGACTATTCCGTGTATAAAATACTGATGTTCAGTGAAATCCGAGCATACAGCAAAAAAAAATGTTTGGCGTATTTAAACGCCGTACACTGTACACATTTAGATTCAATGGATGTTTGAGTTAAGCAAAAAAAAATTAAATGTTACCAGGTACTTATAATCATAGTTATTAACCGACGAGTTCCCGGTACGTCCCTGGTGAAAATTACGCCGCTCGAGGTTCTTCTCATTTTACTAGGATCTATGACCCAATGGCCAAAAATCCGCGCGGAGAAACCAATTCTAAATTCAGAAACACACACTCAAACTTCAAGGGACGGGAAATGAAAGAAATAAAGAAACACGACTTCACCCAGGGATGGGGTTCCCATCTAGTACAACCTTTCTCTTCTGTAGGGTAATGCACATGAACTGACAAAGCCGCTTATCCTTGCATGATATAAATTATTAGAGTGATCAAAGTGCCACAAAGAGCTGCCGGAAAGCCTGCATTTGCTTTTTATTTGTCACTGTCAGTTCAGTGGCTCACATTATTTCAACTCGGCACGTACTAACGACAGATGCAGTTTAGATGCTACACTCGCCCACGTAAGCACTCAGTGCCTTGCTTAGTAACTGACGAAACATCTGTTCTATTCTATGTACAATCCGTATTACAGTCAATGGTAGGAGCTCAAAATACATTTGACAATCCACAGAAAGCCGAGTCTGTGTGTTACCGGGGAGAGGGACGAATGAATCGAACATTTCAATTCATTTCTAGATTCAAATAGATGACATTTTTTTTTACTACCGAAAAGATTTATCACATCAAGGGATTATTCTGGAAAAGACACATGAAAAAGATTCCCGGCAGTAAATTGCCCAAAGGACATGAAACGATCGGTAAGTTGAATGTCTTATTACAATCAGATTGCAAAAAAAAATCGAAACTTCTGGCCGGAACACACACTGATTCCTCAGTTGTTAAGGCAGTCGCACGTAAAAGAAGAAACTCTAATTTACTGTGCTGATAACAGTAAGTTCCTAATCTTTCAGACGTACGCAGACCGGGAACAGATAGTGTTCAATGAGATTTTATCTGTCCTACAACGCTTAGTTGATATTTAGTTTTTGGTTGTTCGCCAGTCGAATTCTGCTCTCTTCGCTTAGTAATTGTACAGTTTACTCCTACGGTCTTGCTAATGTTTCACCCACAGATTGCTTTCGCCAAACCTTTTTTTGGATGATTTGGAAAAAAGAGTGTAGAATTAAATGCTCGTGGTTCGGTTTGATATTTTTCTGCGGCACTGTATTTATTGATCGGACAAAAATTTAAGTGCCATCGACAAGCTTTGATTCATACCCAAGCTATCAAAAAACCTAAACTTAATTAACAAAATTTAGTTTATTTGCAGACTACATTTGATTTTAGTTGCGTAGAACGATACAGAATTTTTATTTTATCAGTAGTTTATATAACTGTTATATTGATAACCTTGAAAAATAAGAAAAAAATGCAACTTTAAATTACTTTTACGAGACACGAAACAAGCTCCAAATATACAAGAACTTGACCAGCCCCTCATAAACCCATGGTCAACAAAACTGTTCCAAAGTTGTATACATGCGATTGCCAATATTATGGGATGGTGAGTTCAGGAGAAATTTATGCTTATATCGCACAACAAAATAGAGAAAGAGTTCTATCTAAGAAACTGCATAAAAGCAAAATGAACGTGATGAACAAAACGGAAGGTTAGCGATCGATATTTCAAAATTAAATCTTCCCCGCAGCATGAG
This sequence comes from Ricordea florida, assembly GCA_949710005.1. Lineage (NCBI taxonomy): Eukaryota > Metazoa > Cnidaria > Anthozoa > Corallimorpharia > Ricordeidae > Ricordea > Ricordea florida. The sequence continues at coordinate 28,984,057 of OX453273.1, read as the reverse complement.
ACAGCTGTACAAATATGCCATTTTATTTTACTTTAATCTTTTGTTAATTACTCCAAAAATGTATTAAAACAGTTCAATTCCAAAACGATCGATATTAATGAGTAATGGGCTCAAGGAGATTTGGCAGAACGTTTGCGCGGGAGATGTAAAAAAGGAGGTCATTTTTGCGCAGCATTCTTTAGCTTATTAAATCTTAGTAGAAATTGAGAACCACTGACTCAATTTTCTGGAAAACCATTTGAATGTTTAGTTTAATTCTAAATTGTACAACTTTATAGAACTCACAAACGTTTGGCAGTCTAACGGCAATTTCAGCTGTTTGGTTATTCTTCCAACATGCATAAGTGGCAGTTCAAACTGTTTTCTTGTCTGATTTTATGAATCAAAGGCTAAAACGAATATTTGAGTGTTGCGCCTATGTGGAAGTCTAAATATCGATTGAAAATACTCCTTAAAAACCTTGATGCTCATTCACTATTCCATGTGAAGCGGAAATAGCTGCCTTGTACAGTGGAAGTTAGTTCTCTTAAGAGCCTGATTAGCATAACTCAACACTTTCAACGAGTTTTCAATCTCTGTGGATGAGTTAGCTATACACTTGCAAACCCCTTCTTTATCTGCAGCTACTTGACTATAACTCCATGTTTTTATATCACGCACGTTTTATGCTAATTAGATTAAAGCTCTCGTAAGCGACCAGTCCCTATCATTTCATTCCGTGCTTGCTTACGAGAGCACCCTCTCGTAAGCGACCAGCTCTTGTTACGAACACTTTTTCGAATTCCCAAGGTGGTCGCTTGCGAGAGCTTGGACAGTGTATACGCGTTATATAAACTATTGACAGTTCGGTAAAAATAGCGATATTTGACAAAAGAGGAATTTTGACTTTAAGTTTCATAAATGAAGCTCTCATGTACACTTAACACGGAACTTCGAATAAACGCCATGGTGAAAATAGCCTTAAATTGCCACTGAATCTCTACGGGAAGATTTTCGCTAACTTTCAGGATAATCAGCTTTCAGCTTTCAGCTGAGTTGGTTATTCCACCCTGAAAATCTACCATTTACTCCAATGTGGTTCTGACAGATGCAAAACAATTGCTAGCTTTAGAGTAAGATGGTATTTAAGATGCTCTTGCATTCCCTCTTAGAAAGCAACCCCCAAAATAATCAGCAAGATTAGCTGTTTCGACCAATTCTGTTTCCGCGAAGTGCTTCACCGAAGAGCTTCTCACTGTTATTTATTTTCCTTGAGTGTCAATTCTGGGTGGACGTTACGTAGGTAGGATCAGAATCACCGACCATTCGGAAGGTCCCAACAAGTTTCTCGGGATCCGGGATTCAGCCCGTTTGGTCTACGGGATTTGGGATTCGGGATTTTAAAGGAAAATGGGAGCGACATTCGGGTTTGCATTTATGGACGGGGCACGAGATTCAGCGATGCAAGATTGAAGGACCCCATTAAGGATCCTCCACTCAAGGGTGAAAGGCAATGCAGCACGGCTAGACCAACCTTAGTTAAACAGTCCACATGTTTTGCTGGGGTTCAGCCTTCTTTAATTACTAGTTAACACTATTTTAAAGCCTCCGTGATACGTTTTGTTTGATTAAACTAAAAAAGGCTTAACAGGCTGGCACTATGAAACCGTTATAACTAAAGATGCAATTAACAACTACGTAACAATTACATCACGAGGGCTACTGTCACGAAAAGTCATATAGCGACACAAGATCTTGCACTTGAAAATACTACCTACTCAGAGTCTAGCCAAGAAAGTACAAAAAGAACAATGTTTTGAATTTGTGCGCGATCGACTTCGATGTACGATGATTTGATGTACGGACTTTATTCTTGTACACAATTTACGGTAAAGCTCAGTGTCAAAAACCTGTGCACCCTTAACCATGTTAACATGATCTCAGTACTGAATCACCCACTGGATGTGGCCCATTTGTTTAAAATTGAGAGTTCTGGCGGTACAATAACTTGGGGCGCAGACAATGCAAATAACGAGAGGTGCAAAACTAACAGAACGTAGCTCATTATGTTTTTAAAAGAACTTGCTTCTCTACGAAGCCAACTGCTGGTCCGACGGGTGGTAAGTGCTTTCCTTTTGTGTCTCAAGTGCAGATTGGTTGTGCCACCTAATTAGAATAAAGAAAACTTCTGGTTTTAATGAATAAGCAAAGCAAATCGGATTGTGAAACGTATGCAAATTGGCGGGACATTTTCCGGTCTACTGATCGTCTCGAAGTGAGTCAGTGGAAGTAAAAACAGTTTAGGTCGACGCGGGTAGCATGCATGCAGCTTTACGTAGACTTACGTACAGCTGTTGCAATCGGTTTCGTGTAGCTGGCTTCACTGTGTTAGGAATTCAATCATACATCTACAACACAAAAATGACAGAGCAACTGTTTGCCGAGTGACAGCAGTTAACAGTCTAATACCACCAAGACAACTGAGAGGCTCAGCTAGAATTCGGTTAGTGACGTTTGTACTTTATACTGACGCTTTATATAATTATCGATTACCCACATAACCTGAATGTTTCTGACGCTGGTATGACACTTCTGTTGGTTATCAAGTCATCGAACCCGGACGACCTTGAGATATTCAACATGTTTTTCGCTTAGAAACTAAAAACTTCTACAGCAATAGTCACAATCCGTATCTCAGCCAAATAATAGAGGATTGAATTAAATTTGTAAATAAGAGCTTTTGGGTGCGCATAGAACGTTTGTGTACAGGTCTAAACTTGCATAAAACACGTCAAAAAAAAAGTGCTCAGTTATAGAGCCCGACAAAGCAGCAAAGTTTTGTCGAATATTTAATCTTTGCCACTTTGTCTGTTAAACTTTGAAAGGTTTGCTAACAGTGCCACATTTGAGAGTGACAATGACTCTAAAATAATCACAAGCTACTGAATGGATTTCTTTCAACCACTTGTTTTTTCGTAACCTAAACCATTTCCAAAAAATTCTGTACTAAGAATAAGCAACATTGCCGGGACGAGAAAATGTATTTCTTATGTCTTTTTGGATGACAAAGGCGGCTGATTAGTAGCGGATCCATTCGATTGTTAGACACTGTGGCGAATATCGTTCCTTATCCACAGACGTTTACCACTGTTAAAAAGTGGATACTTAAAAGTTCCTGAAAAGGGTATGGAAGCAAAGTTTAAAGATGCCCAGGTTGAATTGTCTACTGATTGCTCAGAACATTGAAATCATTTGAAGCGAATATTCGAAACAATTATGTTAGACAACTGTTGCACAAAAATAATTGACAGCCTCCGGCAAGCCAAGAGACTATGACACTGTCAGGTTGCAATGTACAGTGACTGAGAGCTAAGAGGCTCCATAGTACATTGGCCTTGGTACATAAATCAAGATGGCAATCTTCTGGAGAGTTACAAACATATGTACAGAACAACTGAAAGAGTTTCTTATCAGCAGTAACCTAACTCGCTCCTTGATTTCTTCCTCTCAGTTAGACAATTAAATTTCCCGACTGACCTGCTTGCACATGTCTGCCCGCGAGCTAAATATCCTTGAATTGCAAAACTGCTCTGATATAATAAAAAAGCTTCCGCAAAACTGTCAGATTAATTTGATATTGCTTATGGAATCAACTGCCTTAATTTTCCTTGTGTATGCCTTGGTGAAAGACGAACGACCATCATTGTGTACCCTTTGTATCTTGGTCTGTCAATATCCTATCGAAGATTCGATATCGATTTGTGAGATCTGTTTTATATATAGGTTTAACTGATAAAGATGAGGCAAATAGACAATATATTAGATCCCGCATATCAAACAAGCGGATGGCGTTTTAAATGAGGCACATCAAAGAATCTCTCAGTGTCAATCATCGATACAACAAGAAACCTCTCACTGAGATAGGGCCGGTTTAAAGTGAAGACAAACTAACAAATGATTGACACTACTGTTTGAAAACTTCGTTTGCGATGTTCAAATGAAGCACTAAAGCAAACCTCTAACATAACTGGCCGAGGTTGTCTTCAGTCTTATCATGCTTTCTAGAAATTAATCAGGACTAACGATTTCACTGTCAACCATCGATACCGTACTGCTCTCACTGCCAGAGAGCCGATACAAAGCGAGACAAACGATGATAACCACTGAGTAGCACTTACCACAAGACAATGTTTGAAAGCTTCGTTTGCGATGTACCAATATCACTGTGAAATGACAACTCTAGAATACATGGCCGAAGCTCTTTTGTTCTCCAGAAATTGTTGAAGTTCCAGACTTACGATCTAACCAACAGCAGTTTCACCTTGAAAATATAATAGTAGCTACATTTTAGAGATCTGTGCCGGTGAGCTGAATATGAGAATATTGAATAGAACATGTATGCGAGGAACAAATTGATGATTTGAAAGTTGCAGTCTCAAAGCTAAATGTAAACGAACCAACGCTTCCAGCAGCTCAGAAATCATTATGTTGAGCCATGGCTTATGCTACCTAGATTCCAAGGGTTGAGGGCGATAAAATGTGAAATCATAAGCCCTTCCAGTTAGATTATCGAACTGAAGCCAGTTTTTTTGGGCGTTTTTTTCCAATTGCAACTGATTCACTGATTTAAATCTGTAAGTGATTCTTAAAGGACCTAAAGATTTAAAAGTAGCTTTAAGATGACCCACAAAGATTGGAGAGAATGAGAAGGCTCAATCTTTCACAGAAATAACAATTTACAAAAAAATAGTCTGCATTTTTTTCCAAGATTTTCAAAAGTTGCAATCTGTTTCTCTTGACTTATCATTTGCACGCCTTTAAACTTCCTGTTCCAGGCGTCCAGATAACCAGATTGTACGCGTAAATATGGAGATTGAAGGCGATCTGCTGGCCCCTTCATGTGTGACTCAGTTCTGCAGTATCGCGCCGAATTTCGCCCGCTAAGGAAGCGGCTTCAAATTGAGAGTGTTAACGATAACCCTTCACCTCCAAGAGTTTTTTCCGAGAAAATCTTTAAGAATTTGTTTGTTTTAATATGAAAACACCAATATATAGCAGAAGACTGTCGACAAAACTTGAAGCTTAGTTTATAATTTACATTTTCATTAAAAAATAATTAGAATGGCTTGATTAACAACCCACATTGAATCTTAACTATTATTTGCAAACCACATAATTGGCAGAGACTGTCATATTTCTGAAAAAAAATTGGTGTATGAATGATCGTTCTTTCTTCAAGAACGAACCACTGTTGGCGGCGATTAAAGATGAAAACCTAGCCAATCAGACATAATGATCTGTTTGTACAGCGACAATAAAGGCAAGAATTCCCTGCAACTAGAATTTTGTTCTGTTTAAATAAATCGCCGCATGTTTCAATACAATTTAGACACTTCAGGGGCAATCGACAGCGTAATAGATCTTAAGGAATATGCTAATAACTTGAAACCAAATTGAAACGATGGGACGTACAACTCAGCGACGGCGCTAAAGTTCACTACTTAAAAATACCATTAATTTATCGGTTTAGATTCTCAAAAGTGTTGTTCAAGGATCGTCCCTCGCTCAAGTGACTGCCAAATTATGCAATATTTCGTCTGAGAGTTGAGTTAGATATTGGCTTATTTACGGAAATTATCTTATACAAGACAATCATCAACTGATTCAACAGCGGCCAAGGCTTCATGATGTAAATATAAAGCTGAAGGTAATCACTTGAAACTATTCAGGACGAAACGTTTTAACATGAATGATAAGACATCGAACAAAATTACAATGTATGTTTTATGCCGGGTATATAACTCTGCCTTTTATTTCTACAGTAACATTAACTTAACTGGTGGAAACGTTTCAAGCTCGCACCGTTTTTCTAAAGTAAATAGCTGTGACTGGATCGAGAATTCGAACTGCTCCATCTAGCAAAACACGAGATCCTATGAAAGGGGCATGGAGACTCGGCGTCTCGCTTAGGAGTGTAAACCTCGTATTTTGATCTCACTTAGGGTGTTCTGGGCAAAACGCCATTATAATTAGCCGTGAAGGTCTCGTTTGGGGTTGCACGCGAGGAAATATAAAAATATGTATCTTTTTTAATTCATTTTACTTAAACGATCCATATAATCAAAGTTTTCTATACCATCAATACCTAAAGAAGACTTTAATATGGTCTCTTTTCAGCATCAAAAAAAATTTGGGCCAGGCCCAGATCGGTCTCCTTTAGGGGTTTAATTCAAAATTTCCGACAGGAATCTCCGCCCTTTCATATTCGAGAACCCCCCCCCCCCCCCCCCAACCACGATCTTACAATCACACGCTGCAAAGAATCTTTCTCTCAAAATCTACGTACCCAACTAAACGTCTGGCACAAGACAAAAAAAAATTGGAACCTTAAGCAAGGACGACGTCGACGAGAACGAGAACGCCAAAAAACACAATGGGCATATTAGTGAGGAAAAACAATGGCCCTGCACGCCCCGCACGTGCATTTTGGTACATTTCGTTGCCGTTCTCTCCAAAACGACGACGTGAAACGACCAAATTTAAAGTTCTGTGGAGGACGTGAGCACAAGTAGAGAAATGTTCAATTTACTCGGAAAACATCAACGCCGTTCGTGAAAGTTAAATTCCTTGACGGTTGGCATGCATGAGTTTCACAAGGAGAATGTGTTGGAATAATGGCAATTTCATTGCAGTAATGCGAATTTGTTTTTCGTAGGCTTTCTCGTTGATGTCGGCGTCGTCCTTGCTTAAGGACCCTAACCACAAACCAAAAAACGCATAATTGGTTTTTGACTTGAACGCATTCATTATTGTATGATATCACAATTATTAACAATTATTCGCCGAAGGCGAAGTGATTATCAGTGAATATTCACCGATAAACACTGAGCCTGAGGCGAATAATTGTTTTAGTATAAATACACAGGTGATTACTTCAAAAAAAGAAAAAAAAAAGTATTGTACAACACGGAGAAAATTATTTCATCAAAAGCGCGCGAACGACTGGCAGCCATTTTGTTTGTCGAGGTGATTATCGGCTGATAATCCGAGATAGCGAACCAATCAGAGCGCGCGATTTTGTATAATCACCTGAATATTGACACTATTTCTAATTAAATGCTGCTTCTCGTCAGGGAAAAAAACTATGGCCGGCTACCAAAAGAGGCAAACAATGGTAAATGTCCCGTTGATCTCTGGGATACTTTCAGTGCTACTCCTGCATCATGTGGTCGCTCCGGAGACGGTTCACTTGGGATTCCTTTTACCGCTGACAGGGAGTTATTACGGCTCAGAGTTAGGCAAAGCTATAACGCTCATAATACAACCGGCTATTCAAGATGTTTACGAGCAAGGGTTGCTTTCACTTGACTGGAATATAACGTATACCATAAAAGACAGCGCCTGTCACCAAACCATCGCAGTTGGAAAGACAAGCGAGCTACAACACGCAGATTGCTTTATTGGGCCTGCGTGCTCCCCGGCGTGCGTCTCAGCGGGCTTACTAGCATCATATTGGAACAAACCAATGATCTCATATTCCTGTTCCTCAGTGGAGCTGAGCGACCGCAAATTTTTTCCAACGTTTGCAGGGACGCAACCGTTCAGTAGGGCATTCATGTTAGACACGCCAAACCTTCTGTACGAAGCGATGAGGTTTTTTCATTGGAAGCGAGCAGCAATAATATCCACGGAAGATCACGTATGGTCTCCTATTGCTGCGTCCACGAACCATCTGCTTCGGTCTAACAACGTCAGTGTGCCGTTCACTGGAATTTACGCGCCAAGCTCGACATTCAATTACAAGGCTTTCCTGAAACAAATAACTAATCAAGCAAGGGGTAGGTGCACCCTCTGCGCACTCGCAGAGGGGGGGGGGGTTAACATAAGGCTTTGCTGAAACAAATAACTAATCAAGCAAGGGGTAGGTGTACCCTCTGCGCACTCGCAGGGGGGGGGTTAACACAAGGGTTTGCTGAGACAAATAACTAATCAAGCAAGGGGTAGGTGCACCCCCTGCGCACTCGCGGGGGGGGGGGCGCTGGGGTTAACACAAGGCTTTGCTGAAACAAATAACTAATCAAGCAAGGGGTAGGTGTACCCTCTGCGCACTCGCGGGGGTGGGGGGGTGGGGTTAACACAAGGCTTTGCTGAAACAAATAACTAATCAAGCAAGGGGTAGGTGCACCCCCTGCGCACTCGCGGGGGGTTGGGGTTAACACAAGGCTTTGCTGAAACAAATAACTAATCAAGCAAGGGGTAGGTGTACCCTCTGCGCACTCGCGGGGGTGGGGCGCTGGGGTTAACACAAGGCTTTGCTGAAACAAATAACTAATCAAGCAAGGGGTAGGTGCACCCCCTGCGCACTCGCGGGGGTGGGGGGTGGGGTTAACACAAGGCTTTGCTGAAACAAATAACTAATCAAGCAAGGGGTAGGTGCACCACCTGCGCACTCGCGGGGTGGGGGTGGGGTTAACACAAGGCTTTGCTGAAACAAATAACTAATCAAGCAAGGGGTAGGTGCACCCCCTGCGCACTCGCGGGGGGGGGGGTTAAAACAAGGCTTTGCTGAAACAAATAACTAATATAGCAAGGGGTAGGTGTACCCTCTGCGCACTCGCGGGGGGGGGGGGGCGGGGGGCTAATACAAGGGTTTGCTGAGACAAATAACTAATCAAGCAAGGGGTAGGTGCACCCCCTGCGCACTCGCGGGGGGGGGGGGTGGGGTTAACACAAGGCTTTGCTGAAACAAATAACTAATCAAGCAAGGGGTAGGTGCACCCCCTGCGCACTCGCGGGGGGGGGGGTGGGGTTAACACAAGGCTTTGCTGAAACAAATAACTAATCAAGCAAGGGGTAGGTGCACCCCCTGCGCACTCGCGGGAGGAGACGGGGGCTTGGGGTTAACACAGTCTTTGGATAAAAACAGGTGACTTTTATTTGTTGCATGATGATCGTAATGCAAGACACAAAGGTTGTGCCTTCTGTATTTGCTTCACGTTAATTGATAAGGTAATAAATAGTAATATCAGTGGATCAACGGACGTTTTTGCTTACTTTCTTGACTTTTTTTATAAAGCGACCACTTTTCTCGCACCAAGGGTGGTCCCTTAAAAGAGAACTGTAAATCTGTTCAGAAGCCAGCGTGGGAAAACGGGCTTGGGCTTTTTGTTGATTAGTCGATTGTTGAGAAAAGTTACGCAAAAATCTTTCGCAGTTTTGGAAGTCTTGGAAAACAAAAATATTTTTCACAGTGCATTGAAATCCGCTCTATCCGGGAACAGTCGCGGATATCAAGCCGGTCTAACGTGTAGTATTCTTATCTCAGTCGTTTTCCTACTGGCCTTCAGCAACGAACTTGCTAAACTGCTAATAGCTGCCAAGGAGCTAGGAATGATGAACGGAGAGTACGCTTTCACAACACTCGATTTCACAATTGAGACAAGATGGGCAAACGAATCTTGGGCAGGTGGACGAAGCCTGACGGACTTACTGGCGATTTTTGATGGACTAATCAACCTCTCAGTGAAAGAACCACACGGGGATAAATTCAAGGAGTACTCACAGCAAGTCAATGAAACGATTGGAGCGAATAACATCAAAGAAACGCCTGTGGTTAGTATATCTCACGAAAAGCAGAACGATGCCTAAGAATTGTTACATAACTTGAGTCTTCTTTTTAAAAACGCTTTCTTTCGTCCAATCGATTTCATTATTGGCGCGTAAATGATTAGAACGTTTTAGAGTCCATTTCAACTGAGAGAAACATGTTAGTGCTAACTGCAGGAAAACGAAGTGCGAGCCAAACACGATTGGGTTTAGTGTTACCTGATATGATTAGTTAATATATGGTAGCAATTTAAGACCAAAGCGTCTGCGAAATTAGTTGCGACGGTAACTTGAGAACTGCTCCACTGAAGCGGGTCATTCTGACTAAGTTGCTAGTACAAAATGGCTCAGCTGAGTTGGTGACGAACTGATCAAGAAAGTGACCTACAAACCTACCAGCTAACTGACTGCGGACTGACTTATGACTACAAAGATTTTCATCCAATAATTTACTCTTTTAGTTATCATGCAAAAGAAGCAAAAGGAACATAAATTACAAGTGAATATCTTCAGTCCTTAATTCAGTAGTATTAGAACATCACACTACAATTTCTGGGGTACAAATACTCTGCAACTAGTAATACTCTGCAACAAATACTCTGCAACAGAGCTACGTTAGGTGATCGCGCTTTCGCTGTTACAGCCCCTACGTTATGGACCTCCTTGCCTAGTGAGCTTCGCTCATTTACATCTATAAATAATTGTAAATCTCATCTGAAGACCTATCTTTTTAAATATGTATATACTTTTCTAAACTATATTATATTATTATTTATTTATCAATTAATTTTTTCCCACATTTCATATTTTTAAATATATATTTATTAAGCCTTAGTTGTTATCTAATGAAATGTGCATCTAATCATATTTATGTAAAGATGCGCACTAGAAATGAGAATTCACTCTATTAGCTTTTAGCACGACAGGTGGAATGGTAGTGGAATGTAAGCGATACCGCTACCATAGTAGGTTTGCTGAGTTAGCTGCTGCAAAGAAGGTCGAAAGCTATGCGACTTCTATGTCATGGATCAGGGCTAGAGTGTCCTTTTGCGTTGCTGAGATCAGCATTACTATGCTCGAGAGGTTCGCGAGCTACGAGAAGGGTCCATCTAGAATTGTCGGACTTTGACTTTGACATCGAGAAAGGACATGCAAATATTCGTTAAAACTATTTGAGAACGATCTTTTTTTTCGTTCTTCTTATTTTTTTCTTATTTTCTTGGTAGACTTCCATACTAAGTCAATACGAAAGGTTTTTCTTATTAAAATGATTGAAATTTTTATCGCTTGTAAAATAGGAGCAATCAATATATTCTATTTTAATTTCGCGTCTCGTTTTTTTAATCAATTGAATTTTCCTGACCGAAACCAAGTCCTCTTCTTTTGAATCGAAATAATTTGTAAATGGTGACTGAATAGTCTGTTACTAATTGTATAACAGGATTTTAATGTTAGTGTTTGTTAGCAATAAAGAGACATTATTATTAAAAAAACTATTATTATTATTATTATTATTATTATTATCATTATTATTATTATTATTATTATTATTATGAATGAGACTTAAACCTACACGGAAGACAATAGCGCTTAGGTCAATTTTGCATATGTTAATAATAGAATAAACCAAAGTTCTGACTTTTTGTGATGTTGTTTGGTTGTGAACTTTAGACGTTCCAGTGGGCAGCCTACATCCACGACGCCATAAGTCTGTACGCCATTGGTTTAAACAGATCCGTGAGCCGAGGTGGAAACAAAAGTGACGGCCTGTCAATCATATCCAATATCACTGACGCGGGAATACTGTTTACAGGTTTAGTGTTGTCACTATATCTGGTCTGTTCCTTCGTTTTTTCTCATTTGTGCTCGTTTAAATGTTTAAACGGCAAGCGATAACTGTGAATAGCACATGTAAAATTGATAGAAGTAAAAGCGCACACGAGCTTAAATCATTCTATTTTCTATTTGTTTGTTCATTTGTTTCTGGATCAGTATCAGTTTCTGGGCAACCGTGCACCTACCCCTCCCCTAAACCAACATTAACGCTAACGTTTTAACTCATTATAACTTGTTGGATTAGGGGAGGGGTAGGTGCACGGTTGCCCAGAAACTGATACTGGTTTCTTGTATTTTAGGAGTTTCCGGCGGTGTGGCCATCAGCCATGACGGTAACCGCGTACCAGTTTTTGTGTTTAGCAACAGACAGAACGGAACCTGGGTAACCAAAGCGGAGATAGACCAGACAAAACCAGAAAACGAAAGCATCAAAATATACAACATAACGACGGTGTGGCCAGGCGGTACAACAACTGTACCGCTTGACGAGCCGAAATGTGGATTTCAAGGAGAAAAATGCGCACTTCAAGGTAAATAAGAATGCAAAACACACGGAGTCACCGTGTTACCGTTCTCAGTTTGCTCGCTATATAAAACAGCTTAGCAACCAGGGTTACGTTCACAAATTCTACAAGAAATCAATGGCGCGATTAGACGAAGCACACCATGAAGAGCTCGAAACGTGGACGGTTGGTTTAGTTCAGCTGGTACAGCGTCGACCTATATTTGCGACTTCTCAGATTCGAGTCCCTTGATGTGTCATAATGTGGGAACCCAGAGCTCATCTGCTAGCTGTGCCATGCTGATGAGGCCTAACAAGGCCGAAACAGCTGTCCATGGCTGCTGGCTTTTGAGCTCAATTTTTTCATCTTTTTTTTGGTAGCAACAGGGTTTTGTCCCTTCTACCACTGTCGCCTCAGTGCGCATGTGTGTGGCTTCAACTTACCCTTATTACATTTTGACGTTGTCAAGTCCCTTGAAGCCTGTTCTTTCTGAGGCTGCGTCGCTTTTATTTCAAATAAATACCGCGAACGGCAAATATATAACTTACTTTATATACTCAAATTGTTGCATAGCATTTTTTCTGCCCGTTGATTGCTTTTCACAGAAAAGGTAGAAGGAATCAATTACCAGTGGTTCTTGATGCTTCTGATATTATTGCTCCTCATTATTGGCTTTCTCCTTGGATTCCTCTATTACAGGTACAGTCGTTGGGAAATCCATTTATCAGTTGCTTGAATTTGTTCAGCTGCTTAGCAAAAACCATGGCGATACCTAAAAACACCAAAACCTTGAATTAGGCCACTCCAAAAATACCTTAATATTTTGGTAATCCGGCATTTATTAACCCTTTCGCTCCCACGTGATTCACCTCTTCCCAGAATATTGATACACTGACTAGAAAGTAAAACGATTCGAATCCCGTTCAAGCCTCACTTTTATTTCAGGACTTATCTTGGCAACTGACTCTGTTGCTTACATAACTGCGAAGACCTTTCAGTTATTAAATAAAATGATTGTCGACTAAAAAGTCTGCATCTAATTTATCAACAAATTCTTCCAACTGACCTACAAAAAATGTATGATACTCATCAAAGGGAGTCCGTTTTCTGATGTCAAAAGCTGAAAGAGTTAACCCTTAAAGCCCCAATAGTGTCTTTACCGATTTTACTCTGGCTAAAACCAGACGAGTTCAGTTTACTCGTCACAGGGAGACCCCTCGGGGCTTAAAGGGTTAAAGCCTACTCTATTGATAAACTGGAACAGGAGCCCATTACCCGGAGCTTCCATACCAATTGCACCTTTGAGTCAACCCTGTCCCGTATTTTTTTATTTTTAGAACTGAGATATCTGCGGGGGTTCTTTAATTTCCCGCGGAAGCAACGCTTTCCGCCATTATTGAAATCGTTTCGTGCGGCCTACATGTGACGTGAACATGCAATAAAGGACCGCAGCTCTCTTATGATTGGCCATTACGTAAACACCTGCGAAAAACCCCGTGGGAGGTGCTTCTAAAACTAAAAAGTACGGGACAGGGTTGACTCAGAGGGTCAGTATGGAAATGAGATGGAAGCTCCGGGTAATGGGCTCCTGACTGGAACAATGGCATACAAAGAACGCTCGTGACAGACAGTGTGTTCGCACTTGAGAGAACTTTACAGTGCGAAAACTCGAACCAAGGCCGTCTAAATACATTTTCATACAAATATCCCCCGCTTCGCTCGCGGATTCACGCTCCGACTCCCATTCGCTCACGGAAGCACGCTTTCGCTCGCCGAATTTTTTTCCCGCCCTCCCCTGTACACTCCTTCGTCACCAGACCGCTCTCGGCTCGTCCCGCTCGCCCTAAACTACACTCGGCTAGCTCGCTCTAAAACCAACCGAACCAACCGGGAGCCTGTTCGCAGGCTAGATACTGAACAGCAGATTTGTGGTGAGCTTCTACCGACCGTGAAGATTGTTTTTCAATCTCGATATGTTTTGTAGAATTAAAGCAAATTATATGCATTTTAAGCGAAATATAAAACATTTGTAGTGATTCTATTGTTTAAGTACTCGATCGTGATTGGATAATGTGGATGAAAATTTGTTTGGGTGGCGTTGGTTTGAGTGGTAGCACTGTAAACCAATCATGTTACCAATGTAAAGAGCACGCAAATTGTGAAGGGCTCAGTAATACACACTTATTATATGACTATCTCCGTGAGCGGGCAAGATGAACCGAATCTCGCGCTGTGATTGGCTCCCCGAGCGGGCAATATGGAGCTATCTTGCCCGCTCGGGATAAGGGCTTTGTCCCGCAAGGAAAATTCATCCGAGGCGAAAGCCGGTTTACCAAAATTTTCTTTCTTAGTTTTTCCCTGAAAAATCTTTTCCGTGACAGTTAAAGATTTCCTGGGGTTTGTGTATCGATGGAGCCGGAAAACGAGAAAACTTGATTTTTGTATGTAACGGGCTTTCTTTTCAGTCCTTGAAAATAAACACGTACACGGATCGTTTTTTGGTGTTTTATCCCATATAATAAATCCTTTATTGACCAAGCTTGTTCGATCAAGATGGCTGGATATTGGCCTCGTTCTTTTTTTGCGTGTTTATGGACCTCGACTTCGTCTCGGTCCATAAAAACGCAAAAAAAAGAACTTAGCCAATATCCAGCCATCTTGATCGAACAAGCTTGGTCAATAACCCATATTTACAGTCAAAGATCAGTATTGACTAAAAATCTTGAAATAATTCATAGAAATCCCAATATGTCATACAGCTCAATTCTTGGCAGATACCAACGCTGCTAACACTATTCTATTGTAATACCCAAAAACTATTTTCCGCAGGAAGAGGGTGTATGAAAGAGATTTAACTGATACTCAGTCTTGGATTATTTCATACAAAGACATTGTTCTGTACAGACCCGGTAGCAGGATATCTGGCAAGGTGAGCAAAACTAAGCGAGACAATTAAGAAAATGTGTATAGCGTTAAGCTGCGAATACTACTCTCAACGAAGACGAACTGAATACTAAGTACGAAGAGAGTATCTTCGGAAGTAGTCGGAAATCGTCGCGTAATAGCCCGAAATTCTTTAAAAGACCTTCGAAAACTTTTGTTATTCTAACCACTCCCGAAGGAGGAAAGAGCAGCCATTCAAGGTAACCAACAGATTTAAGAAGTATCGATAATTATAACAGAAACTGTAACAAGAAAAAATGGTTGACATGGATGGTAATTAGAAAAGATGGAGTCTAATTCCGTCTGTGACCATAGAAGCGGGATTACCAAATCGGACGACCACTCAGCGAGAGCTATGGAATGATTTCCGCACAGGTCCCTACTTCATTATGCATGCTGAAGCTGTCTTGTCTGGTGTAATGCACGTGCAAATAGTGGAATGATTTCCGCGCAGGACTCTACTTCATTACGCATGCTGTAGTTGAATTGTCTTGGGAAGTGCGCGTGCAAACATTTCTTGTACGGCTACAGCATGCATAATGAAGCAGGGACCTGTGCGGAAATCATTCCCAAATATTTCTTGTGTCCGAAGAACGAAATAGTATAGTTACAGAATGCATAATGACGTAGGGACCTGTGCGGAAATCTTACCAGAGCTATTAGTTAGATTGTAACTGCGAATTCGAAAAGGAGGAACGGATTACTTAATGTATTTTAAAGCATAAAATGAGTGGGTAGTAAAATAAACTAAGCGCAACTGTCCCATAAAAGGCATGCCGCATACACTGTCCGATAAATGCTAAGATAGGCCCTACTGATAACCAATTACACGTCTACTTTAATAGTAAATGCAGTCGGGTTGGCCTCTAGGACGAACACATACTGAAGTTTCTGAAGCTAGTATATATCTCAGTCATTTCGGTACAAATGGACCATGTCTCCTCAGGACGAACATGCAATGTTGGTCCTCTTGGGTTAGCTGCTATATATCAGTCATTTCACAAAAAATTGCGTATCTCAGTCTTTCAGCAAGACAGAAATCTAGGTCTTATCCGCCCTCTATATTACGGTTTCTTTATTGTAAATAAACTCACTCTGAGAAAAACATCTACTTAATTGTACTAAGTCAAAGCGGCTGAGATATTTGACTGACATCGCGACAATTATTTTTCAGGCTAAAAGCCGCGCTTGTTCCTTCATTAGCAGCGTTGGTGGAGATGTAAACATCACCAACATTGGCAGATACAAAGTAAGATAAAATGCTAATACTGAAATGCTGACAATAAATGCCAATAAAAATTGGCTCGTCCACATGTATAACTACAATTGAGGAACTTACTTTTGTGTACGACAAAAGAAATGCTTCGCTCCGGCGAAGGTCCAACCCTAGAAATGTAAGCACCCTTTCAATCTTATCAACTCGTTTCATAAACCAGTTTTTGTGTGTTTCAATTTCCCACCGACGCAGCAACAGCTTTCTTTATAGAAACTACTGAATTTCTTTTTTTCTTTTTCGTCTGGTATTTTTAGGGAGAGCTTGTAGCTCTGAAGCGGTTAAAAAAGGAGCACATCGA
Organism: Ricordea florida; assembly: GCA_949710005.1. Lineage (NCBI taxonomy): Eukaryota > Metazoa > Cnidaria > Anthozoa > Corallimorpharia > Ricordeidae > Ricordea > Ricordea florida. The sequence continues at coordinate 28,967,616 of OX453273.1, read as the reverse complement.
CCTGAAGCGAGAAGTGCTTGTTGAAATGAAGCAGGTAATGAGTAATGAACAATACTGTAGTTTGGTACAGTCGAACCTCGATTATCCACGCAGACATCGATTATCCGGACTTTTTCTCTGGTCCCGTTTTTTTCATGAATATTAATGACCTTAGACGTTAAAAACTTTAGGAGGTAAAAAAAGAAAGAAATTATGTTTAAAGTCAGGAAAATTGCGTTTAAAACAGCGCATTACACGCTCCGCTTTCGAAAGATCGAGCGCTCGGAGACAAAGAGAGACAAGAAGCATTCTAATGCGTTCAGCTGAATTCTGATTGGTTCACTATTGTTTTGTTGCTAAGGAAATGTCATGCTTGATCAGTTCGACGAGCGTGGGTTATGTAAACCATAGTTAGTAGAGGACATACTAACTATGTGTAAACACACGAGACGATCATAACTCAAAACGACATATACGCAATCTCTGATTATCCGGACTCTCGATTATCCGGACTATTTACCCTAGTCCCACCGAGTCCGGATAATCGAGGTTCGACTGTACTGTTTGTTTTACCATTCATAATTTACATGTCAAAATTTCAACTCGCTGATTGGCTGAGAGCACGTCAATTAATCCAAAACAGTGTTCACAGAAAGTTGGAATTGAGTGCCGAAATTTGGAATTCAATTTTTGCATGTATATTATCAACAGGTAATCAAATGATTAATAGTCCAATTTTGTGTACATAAGCGCTCGCTCAAATTGCACTCGAACTACAGGCTCTTGCAATTTTTTTGTCTTTGAAAAATTAATTTGCTTGTCTCGTTTATTCGAAACTATTTGATTACCCAGAGAAATTGTGGTTCAAACTCTTGCATGTACGGAGCAAACCGTGCAGTGTCACTATTCTTTAGAAGGCTCCTGAAAAGTCCTATACTGTGGCAGTTTTTTTTCTAAACAGTGCAGTTCTAAAATTTTTCTCAGTTCATCGGCTGATGTGACACACACCGAGTCTTGCATTCTTACTTTAACACGGACCCTTTTTGCTGAACAGTAAGTTGTTTGTATACCACGATTGTTCACTTGGGAACTTGGGATCGCCGTACATTTGCATCATTCACTCGCACATGGTCGGCCCTGTTCATCATAAAAACGCAAAAAAACTATTTTGGACAATAAGCACATGATCAATATTCCACAGATCTCATGCTTGTTTCGCAGTCTTTTGGACAACTTTTTCAAACAGTTTCTACTTCATTTCTCAAGGTTCGTGACCTGATTCACTCAAATGTCAATCCATACATCGGGATCTGCATCGACGCTCCCAGTATATGCCTGGTCTCTATTTTCTGTAATAGAAGCAGTCTCCAGGTAGGAAAGCAACATTGACTTTTGGTGAGAGCCGTTTCCAATCGATCGCTTGTTAGCAGGACAGGAGGTATATGGTGTGTTTGGTTGAATTAAACGGGGTTGGCCATTTTAGTCACCATAATGAGAACGCACGTGAGACAGAACTGACCCTTGAGTATTTTTAAATGACTTGCGTTTTTAGTTAGCTATAACATGCTGGTGAGTTCCCTTTTCTCAATACCACCACCCATCCTATTTTAACATAAAGTCTGATTTCCTTGTTGTCCTAACTCCTTGCTAGACTACTATGAGCCCCTTCCAGGGCGGGGTGGGGGTTGGGGGGACATGTTCCCATGTTCCCTTAATCTTTTTCAGTTTCATCCCTTGTTCCCCATTTATAAAACCACTTAATCCCTAAAATGTTTTTAGCTAGTGTTCGCAATATCCCAAAAAAAAATTCTGCACTGTTCCCGTGATAGCCAAAAATGTCTATCATTGCTCCCCAAAAATGTTAATCATTGCTCCCCATATTTGCCTTTAGGGACTCGGAAATTTTTAAAACATTTGTATTATTGAAAGTAGAGTGGTGTTCCCTTTTTCCCAACAATCTAATCAGGAGTTCCCTTGTTCCCTGAATATAAATTGACAATATCCCCGCCTGTTCCCTGAAAATTAATTCTCCTGTTCCCTTGTTCCCTAAAACCCCTACGGGAGGGGCTGTAAAATGTCTAATACTGAACTATAAGTATGACACGTTTCTGGAAAATCATCAACAGGCTTCACCTGCTTAGAGTTACCACCACACAAACAACCCTGTCTAATATGATATTGCACTGAACTTAAATCTGATAAAGCACTGGAGAAGTTATCAAATCACAACAAGTAAGTTTAATGACAAACCAAATATCAATGCTGCCGGCTGAATCATTAAGGATCGGAAAAATTCATCTGACATTGTATTTTAGTGTCTTGTCAATACAGTACCGGTAATAATTCTCAAAAAAGATTGCGGAATGTTCTCGTTTCTCAAGAGTTGCTACAACACATACACCACCACAGACACTTACAAAGGATTAGTATTCTGGTTTAGGTGACAATGTACCAATTAGTTTTCTTTATAAATGGAAAGATAAAGCAGCATATTTACAAGTTGTTTGGTTCAAGTTTGAGTGTAGGACTTTATAACTGAAGCAGCTGCCAAACTAGCTTAAAATAATACAAGCCAGTATTTATGAATACAATCAAATCAATTCACGTCACTTAAAACTGTTTGATATAAACAATGTAGCTTAAATTTGGACTCATGCCTGTTATTTGCAACAGTACACATAGTACCCCAACCATTTTCCATGTATCTTGTTTATGCAAAAGTGATCTACATTCATTACACAGACCTTTGTATTAGAATATTCCTTTATCAGGTTTTCCCATTGTAATGAGTATGCCATAAAATCAAATCTCAAGGCCCAAGAATTCTGAAATTAGCTTCTCAAATCAAGTATCTCCTGAGTCACAAAACTCAAGTAACAAATTATGGGATATCTCAATTAAAATTTATACTTAGAATACATATTTATCCAGGTACAAAAGGTTGAGCCTTGAAGCCTCTAAACTAATATATGAAAAAAGCAAACTGGACCCTACTAAGGCAAAATTCAGGCTCTGAAACAAAGACATGAACATCAAAACTGTCAAAACTGATTACGACGAACTACAGCAGTACAAGAGTTGAATGGCCTTTTGTGGCATACACGTTTGGGATTCTGACAGCAACATACAACAAAGCGAGATGCAAAAGGTTGAAATTAACAGCGAAAAAATCAATTTACCCCCATTTTCGGGACCTGTTGTAATATTGTATTAATCAAATTATTCAGATCATTCAACTGATTCAAGTCAAATTGCACGAAAACTTTGCACGTGCGAACTTTTAAGTAGAACTAATGGTCACCCATAATTGTAAACATGCAACAAGAAACTTTATCTAGACATTAGCATGTCTAATATTAAGATCAACCATGAATTAGCAGTTGTTTAAAAAAATGGTTCCAGGTTTTAAAATCATCTTTTCATTCACACCATACTTATAACGCTCCTGAATCGAATATGATGAGCGAAATGTTTGCACGCCCCAAAAGCAAACCGTGTGAAACTGAAGGCAAAGGAGGTTTTAGCTAGTTTTATCGTACTTCCTAAATAGTTTCAAAATTAAACACACAAAATAAAAGGGCTAATCTGCAAAACTTTATAAATTCCTAAAAAGCAGGAATGCAAGCAGCCACAGTTGTAAACAGTAGAGCAAAAGTAACAATGACAGGCTCATCCTTGGTTTATAATTAAAAACTTACCTTCTCCAGTGACGTAGAAAAAAGTAAATAGAGGAGACAAAACAATAGAGAATAGGAAAATAATAGTGAAAAAATAAAAACTTCACAGGTTTTTACACCGAAGGAAACCCCAATGACAAGCCAGAGGGCGGGTGGTGTGTCGCGCAAACCAGCCACAGTTACAAAACAAGCATTCTAATGCAAATCATTTTGTAGACCTCTTTTAACCTATGAAATCCAAACTGTGGATAATTAAAACCTAGATAAACACCCACCTCGGAAATGTTCTTGCATAGGAAACCATTTGCGCTCGAATCCGAAGTTTTTATACTACATTCATTTTGCAACATTCGATGATGGCTGAGACGTTTAACGAAGGAATGCTTCAGTGATCTGGGGACGAGCTCTTGCAAACTTGGCTTCGATTAGGCTTTATATCATGCTTTATAGATAGAGTGAGTGCTTTCCATTCACCAAAAATTTTCGGCTTGAATTTTCGGAAATTTCGGTCTCGAATGGAACGATCTTATTCTCGGTTGTCACTGGTCAGTTTTTGCCCCAGGTTTCTTGACGCCGCTTATCGTCTATGTTCAAAATGGCGGGTGTTTCAAAAATTTACGCAGCAACAGCTTGCGATGATCACGATTTCATTTTCAATTCGTTCTTGTTCAATGATGAAAACGAGAAACCCTTACTGGCTGCAGTTTCGTGCTTCATGCGGAGAAGTCGGAACTGTGTAAATGGCTTCATGCAAGAAACGGTTCCTTCGTATTCGCAGTCGGAATTTTGTTTTCTTTTCCTCAAAAAAGTAAATCATGCAGGCTAAGAGACTGGAGAACAGACCGACAGTGATCGTTTGAATGGAAAACGAGAATTTTCGAAAATACCGAAATTTTCACTTTCTAGGAACACTGAAAGGGTTGTCCTCAATTTTCGAAAGTCTTTTCCGGAAAAGATCTGTTCCATTCGATTCCCACCCAAAATTTTCGAAAATTTCGTCGAATGGAAAGGGCCGGCCGGCCCAGTGAGGTATGGTAGGAAGAAACTGATTACCTCACTGCAACAATTGCATCGTTATCTGATATTATAAAATGCGCCCTGTTTAGTAAATGGTTCATTCAACATTGACTCCCAGGCTAATGGTATGGTGAATCGCATTACTCATCAGGAAATTATTTACAAAGCTTAATTCCTCACCCATTAAGCGTTCCATAGTCAAAAATAAACGCCTTCTATAAGCAAGTTCTTTTCTTGGGTTTTCGAATTTTTGCTAAAAATTACCAGAAGTTCATCCTTATTAAAATTGCAGAAGGTCTGTTAAAGCTTTGGGACTGGACTTTTAGCTTTGGGACTGGTCAATATATATGTCCGGGGGGGGAAGGTAAAAAGTAAGGGGGGTCAAGGCTATTTCAGATAGGCCAGAGGGGGGATTAAGCTTTTTGTAAAGAAGTACCGGTATCTCTCTTCAAAAAAAGACACACACACACACACACACCCACACACACAAACACATGCAAACCTCTTTAAAAATTGGCTTTGCTCAAATTTCCCTTGATTTCCTAAAAATTTAAGTTGCCCAAATTTTGCGGGGACTGCAGCAACTCCCCCCCTTGCCCGTACGCCTATGCTGAAACGTATAGAGTCCTTCGTGAAACGCATGTCGACTTAAAAAAAAATTGACGTATGAGTCAAGTTTCACCACGATTTTCTTTTGTCAGGATCTCCTGGCGAATGATAATATCAAAATCGACTGGCTGTTTAGAATGTCATTTGCCAATGACATCGCTAAGGTTAGTTGTCAACGCACTCTAATCGATCCTAGGCGACTTTTTTCATAATTCTCTGTAGGTAACAATAACTTCATTTCTCATGGATATCACAATTCAATTCTGATTGGCTAGCTAATTCTTGCTGGTCCTGTTTCATTGTGTCATACCTGCAGACAATTTTTTCATACATGCAAAAGAACGTCATGCCTGCAGACGATAATTTTCAAGCATGCAGAAGAGACGTTTTACTTGCGGAAAATAGCTAACAAATAAAGTTGTTTACAAGCTCAGTTCAAGGTAATATGTTCAATGATCTCTGAGTTCTTTTGCGCGGTCTCGTCTTTATACTTCTCTCAGATCTATGCATAACGCCTTCGTTTTGCGCAGTCAACACAACTGTCTGCCTTGATAATTCTTGCCTGCGAGCAGACCCACTTGAAAATCCCGCGCGAAGCCGCGTGAGCGAGCCGGCGAGAGGAATGGGGAGAGGAAAAGTGAACCTGCTTGCATGGGGGTGTTTTTTAAATTCCGCCTCTCTCGCGGCGTCAAGTGCTGTCAAGTGATATTAAACATGTATCAAATCTGATCAATGGGAACGAATAAAAATGTCAACAAACATGACAGTAAATAGCACGAAGATATTTTCGTAGCAAAAACTTTGTCATGAATGGCGAAACCCCAATTTGTAAATGAGTCTCCAGCCGTGACGGTAGTCTTGGGGAAATTTTGACAATTTCAGCCTCGTTGTGTGAAAACATCGGCGTGGTATTTATGAAATCTCCTAGTTTGTTTGAACGTGTTTGCAATCCGTGCGGCCGCAAAATCAGAAATTTAAGCAAGCTGTTTGTTGAAATAAATGAGGTAACCAGGCGAGATGAAGCAGAACTGAAAGATGTCAGCAATTTCGCCCGAAGTAAGCGGCAATTGCCCACTTCAGTTTCGACACTGGATCGAAGCTCTTCCAACAGGAAAAGAATAATGGGAGATAGAGAAGTACCGTCTTCTCGCAAGTCGTTCTTTAATGCGCAAGGTGAGCCGTCGCTCAGCAGCAAAAGTCAATTGAGAAAAGAACTTTTTCTCTTGAAGACTTAAATATTGATGACTCAACCGGAAATAAAGAAATTATGGTGAAGGTCGTAATTTATATACGTACCAAACTTAGCCAATCAGTTAGCTGCGTTAATTCGTCTGCGAAAGTGCGGAATTTAAAAAACACCTCCATGCAAGCAGGCTCACTTTTCCTCTCCCCATTCTTCTTGCCGGCTCGCTGCCGCGATGTACATTGAGCGTGCGATTCACCAGTGAGCCAGCGAGCAGGCTATGATAATTCTCGCCATCACGCTCAATCTGACCAAATAATTGTTTCATATATGTTGCTATGAATTTGTATTTCAGGGTATGACAGCTATCCACAATAGTCCGATTCTAGCGCATGGTAACCTTAAATCCTCAAATTGCCTGATTGACAGTCTCTGGGTGTGTAAAGTGTCGGACTATGGCTTGGAAACGATCAAAGCCAACGAGCCCGAGGATGATTTAGGAGAGCATGCGAAGTACAAAAGTAAGCAGTAATACAGTACGGCAAGAGAATATGCACCGCCATCTTGGATTTAGTGACCTAATCCAAGATCGCTGTGCGCGATACAATGCAATGGCTAAACGAGACTGAATGGCCTGCATTTCTTATTCCCAGAGAGTAAATACAGAACAGGAAATCTAGAGTTACCTCGATTAAGTCATTCGCTTGCCCACTGAGGTGTACTCCGTTTGGAATTTTCAGTATCGTGCGTATCTGCAAAACTGACTGATAGAAATACTAGCAGTAGTTTGGGTAAGATTTCCGCACAGGTCCCTACTTCATTATGCATGCTGTAGCTGTATTGTCTTGGGCATTTTACGCGCAAACTTTACATATTTTGGAGGAACGAAATAGTATACCTACAGCATGCATAATGAAGTAGGGACCTATGCGGAAATCTTACCGTAGTTTGATATGATTACGATGCTTTGGAATTCTGGAGCACCTTCGAGAGTTTGCATCAACCTATGTGGACACAAACACATTGGGACGCAATCTTTTATTTGTAAAATGAAAGTAAGAAGTCTGGCTTGACGCCATATCTGCGTCGACACAGCCTAATGCAAACACGAGAAGTAGGCCACTCAGACGGGGCGTTCGGTAGACTTAATTTCATCTAGGTTACAAAGTCCATTACCAATATAAAGATTCTTGGTCTCCGTATGCATTTTGAAAGGGATGGGAGAAGGTAGGACTTGTTTTTCGCACTGTTTTGTTCAATTTTCAATCCTGTTTGAATTTATTTCAGATTTATTTTGGACTGCACCTGAACTCTTACCAGCGCCTTGTCACAAAAGAAGCCAATTCAACAAGACACAAAAAGGCGACGTGTACAGCTACGGAATCATACTTCATGAGATCCTCACTCGAGACGAACCGTATTTCCATGATTTGCAACCTAAAGGTGCTACTTTTCTCATTTAAAGTGTGCTGGTATCATAGTCGAAGCAGTTTTGAGAATAAAACTATATCACGGCATCGCCTCGTAGGTCACTGTCTATGGATTATTAGTATAAATCTACTAGCGTTCTATCACAAATACTGCGCTCTGATTGGCGGACACTTCGAAAACGTGAAGAAGTGGCTGCCATTACGCTACTCACCATCTATCACAGAATAGATAGTGGGTAGCGTAGCCAATCAGAGAGCGGCATTTGTGATAGAACGCCAGTAGATTTATACTAATCTGTGATAGATAGTGCGTAGCGTAGCAGTGTGCCCTTGCTAACAAAATGGCAGCCGCTTCTTCATGTTTTCGAAGTGTCTGTGAAGACGATTTAGACAGTTTGCTGGTCGAGGCCGTTCCAGAAAAGACAAAGTTTTGAACGACTAGTAGATTTATACTAAGACAATTAGATTATTCGCTCTCGATTTCTATGCGTGATAGTTGACTCGGGCTGCGCCCTCGTCAACTATCACGCGATAGAAATCTTGAGCTCATAATCTAATTGTTTAGTATGCATCTCATATGACAGAGGTTGACCTTTATCAGCGGTAAACTTTATCTTTTGAACGTTCGCAAAGTGTCTTTATCAAACACAGAATTCTCACCAGCATGAGGTTGTCAAATAATGCAAATGGTATATTTTGGGGTTGGAAAATTTGTGAAACATGTATTTTTCGGCGCTGTCGCAGGCAAACTCGGAAAACGTAAATCGTAGTTCTCGGTCGAACCTACAACCTTCTGATTACTAGTTCGCACAGGAGGTTATATAGAAAGGTGTGGGTGAAGGGCAGGCAAAAAAAACGCAACAGATAACGTTGGGTGGTGTGCAGGGGTGCATGGGAAGGTGGGTATTTTTTCTTTGAGTCAGCGCCTCGCTTTATAACAGTAAATGATATTATGTGGCCTACCTGAGATGCAAAATTTCTTTTTAAGTGTTAGAAGAGAAATTTCGTATCTTCAAGTGACTATGTAATTCTCTTTTTATTACACAGAATTGTTTGTCATATCTTGTACCAAGTGGTAATTATATAACAAATCGACTGAAACTCTGTCTCGCCAGTGATGTCACACATGTGTGATATCATTTTGATCTATTTGCTTTCAACTTTTATATAAGAGTTTATGTAACTCAGTTGCCTTGTATGCTGCATCAACATGCGTAATCTTTACACACCCTCCCTCTTCCTGTTGAACTCTCAGACGTGTTGGTTAAAGTAAGAAAGAAATTGGTGCCGCCATTCAGACCAGACCTTTCAAAGGGAATCGATGATTGTGATGAGAGATACATACAGCTTATGAAGACGTGTTGGGATGACGAACCAAGCGATAGACCCACTTTCACAGAGGTTAGAACGAAGCTCAAAGACATGAATAAAGGAAAGTAAGTTACGGCTCCAATTAGTACCTTGTTTGGTGTTCGTTAGATCATAACAAGTCATGACTAAGATTCAATACTAAATGTTGTTTGTAAAAACCAGCTTTTGACATTCGTTCATATAGAGAGGCCAATAAAAACAAGTACCGCTTTAGTAATAACTTGAAGGTCAGTGTGCGCCTGATGTTTCGAGTCCCATGTAAGTTCTACCCGAAGCTTCCCCGGAAGAAAGAAACGACCCTAAAGTTAACAGGTCAAACAGGTCAACGTGCGCCAAACGGCTTGTTTTTACTTCAAACTACAGTGATTAGCAATATAGACTTCCAGAGAGATAGATTAAATGGTGTAGTAAGTAACGGGTTTTAAACAAGTCTGACGTGAACGAAACTGCTGCACTAGGGGATTCGTAAAGAAAAAAGTGACTGATTGCAGTGCGTCAAGGGGTAAGATTTCCTCACAGGTACCTACTTCATTATAAATGCTGTAGTTGAATATTAATTGTCTTGAGAAGTGCGCGTGCAAACATTTCTTGTACGGCTACAGCATGCATAATGACGTAGGGACCTGTGCGGAAATCATTCCCGGCAATGTACCGATTATTTCACACTTCGTTTTGTCTTATATTTAGACACACAAACATCGTGGATAATATGATTCATATGATGGAAAAGTACACAGATCAGTTAGAAGACCTCGTCGAAGAAAGAACGCAGCAGCTGGCCATTGAGAAGTCCAAAACAGAGGAATTACTCTACAAAATGCTACCAAAGTGAGTATTCTCTAATCCCAGGGAACCCACGATTGTCCCTACACAGAAACATCTTGTCCCTACACAGAAACATCTTGTCCCTACACAGAAACATCTTGTCCCTACACAGAAACGTCTTCAGTTGACATTTTGTTTACATTTGACAGGTTTGAAAAAAGTTGGAATTTCAGTTTCTTACACATAAAAGGCTACTAAATCTGCAAGACAACATACCAACAATTAATCTCGCGGGAAGCAATTGGGCCACCCGTGAAAATGTGGCTGGCCCTATGCTAATCCATGTTTTTATTTCCTAGCATCTTGTTTAGTCTCTCGACTTCTAGGATTAATAAATATGTATGTATGTGTTGATCCTGAAAACTTTCAAAGGTACCTTGTAAACATTTTTCTTGACTCAACATTACGCCTGCCAGGACAGTGGTTTTTCCCAGATTTTTATAGTAATCATCTCTAATGGAGAAAAGATACTAATCAATGTAATGTGGTTGTGTGGAGACAAGTTAAAAGGGAAAACAGCTCACTTCCGGTTGCCGTCCGCGTCTCAAAGACGCGCGTGCTTAAGCTCGATCCCTAATATGAGCTGTGACAGTCAGTAACACGAGTACGTCGTATTCACATCCACAGGCCGATAGCAGACGAACTGAAGGCGGGGAAGTCTGTGGAGGCCGAATGCTTTCCAAGTGTTACAATCTTCTTTAGTGATATCGTCGGATTTACAAGTTTGGCCTCTCAGAGCACTCCATTTCAAGTGAGCAGTCTTTGCTTTCTTTCTTCTCTTATGCTTTGCTGTGCCTTTTTCTTTGACTGCTCAGTTAAGGTATCTAGGATCGGGCGAAAACTCGCTCTTTCACTTCCAAAGTTGAAGATCTATCTTTATGGTTATGACGTTCATGTTTATTTGTCGGGGAAAACATGCAGTTTAATCATCCTTTAAATGATCCTGAAAAGTAATATACTGCGGCACAAGTGTGGTTCTGTTTGTTTAACCATACAGTATGGTGCTACCTTTTTCGTCTGTGGATCAAACCATGTAGTGTGACCATTCTTTATAAAGCTACTGAACAGTACTGTCCTGTGGGCCTGTTTTCTAAACTATACAGTGTGGTTCTAACTTTTCCTTTGTACATCAAACCATGCAATGTGACTATTCTTCGGAAAGCTACTGCACAGAACTACACTGATGTGGTACTTGTTATTACCTAAAACTAGCGGGAAGTTACTTAACAATCCTGGTGTATGGTACTCTTTGCTTCATAACACAGTGTGTATGGCTGCACAAGTGAACAGTATTTTAACTTTCATTCTCGTTTCCAGTGTTTGTTTGGGCGTCAGGGTAAGTAAAATATCAAACATGAGATACTGTGTTTCATCACATATCACGCACCGAGAAGAGAGTTGAAAATACGACGCGCAGCGGAGTATTTTTGGCAAAGTTTGAGGTGTTTGATATGTGATGAAACACACAAGTCATATCGACACAAATTTCTCGAACGAAATTATTTAGAAGGAGAAATAAGCGATGCAAAAACAAGCCACGTTTCATCAGATATCCAAAAACGTTTCGGTGCTTGATTTCCTTTGTCTTTCTTTTATGCATTATTCATGAGTGTGAGAACGGTAATTGAATTGAGACCACTTTTAACTTGCAGGTAGTAAACTTTTTAAACGAGCTGTATACGTGCTTTGACAGCGTCATCGATAACCACGATGTTTACAAGGTGAGCAGTAATAAATGACAGTGTATTTCTGGCATTCCCGTAAATAGCCACAAAGGAAAGACTTCAAAAGGCTCCTTTTGACTGCTTAGGTTGAGACAATTGGTGACGCTTACATGGTTGTGTCAGGTTTGCCGATTCGCAACGGAGAGAAGCATGCGGGTGAGATTGCAACAATGGCGTTGAACTTGTTGAGTTCGGTCAAGGATTTCCACATCCCTCACATGAAACAGAAAAAAGTACAGTTAAGGATCGGCATTCACACAGGTAATATTTCGTATATAACTGCAAGAGGATAAGCGAAAAAACTAACTAAATCAATATATAGCTTGGAAACTCTAGAAAGGAAATGGCTGTAATTCTGTACAAACAAGATGGTGAACATTTCCTCAATGTAACCGAGAATGAGGCGCGTTATAAGCCACTATATCTCCACGGGTTTGGCCGCGTGATGAAATGCTACCTGGCTTATTGTTATAGCGTCCGAAAAAGGCAAGAAACAAAAGCCTTTGCTGATAAAAATTAGCTAATTCACGTTTACTGTGCTTATAATTTCGCTTGTATTTGTTTTAGATTCAGTATCAGACATAATTGCCAGAGCTAAGTGAGCAACACTTTCCTAAAACATTAATTTGGTTTATGAGCACCTTCCACAAACCGAAAGTGGTAAAGCCGGGCTTGATTGAACGCGAACAACTTTGTCGTTTGTCTAAATCGTTCAGATGCCGGGCTTTAACTTCTCTTTTCACGAACGCAGCCATTATTTTAGATGTAATACATTATTTCTTGAATAGCTATCCGAGAACCAAGGGAGAAAAAAACATCATAAAAGAAACGTTGTCTGGAACTCATTACAGATAGAAGTGAGGGGAGCAATTTGAAGAAAATTGTATACTTTGCACCGTTTAGCTTTCAGGTAGCTTTTTTTTATGTCTGAACACAGCCAGATATGGTTGAAAGCTGCTTAACAGTACTTCAATATCGCGTTGTCCTTTTTGACTCTTTGCAAAATAGTTTTCTTGAATTTTACCATGTTTGGGTATTGTTCAAATTTAAATATTTGCTTCTAACTACTTCTACTTTAAATTCTTATAGGTCCATGCGTAGCTGGAGTTGTGGGAACAAAAATGCCGCGATACTGTTTGTTTGGAGATACCGTAAATTACGCTTCAAGAATGGAGTCTAGCGGGCTGGGTATGTATGACTCCATCGCTCAGTTTTGTGTCATGTTCACCACGTTTAATACGAACTGGCGACCTGAACTTTGCTACAAGACCTGAACTCTACGCCAAGAAGACAGCTTGATGCAAACCGACTTGAACCCGATTTTTTGATAATTACTGGATATTCTTTGTCATGGTTGGAATAGACTGTATATTTCCAACTACCAGGATCAGCAACCAGGAAGGCAACGAAGATTTTAACTGCAGGAGCTTTTTGCCAATTCATTTTGCCTCTGCTTCGAGTGTAAGCGTTAACTTCGCTTAATTAATTAAGTGAACTCTTGTTCCTCGCCGATACATTCTCGAATTTCGCGAGTGGATTCTCCTTTGAATTCTTGTGAGTGACTTCCCGTTCTTATCGGGAGCAGATGGGTTCGAATGCGTTAATTTTAAGTAGACTATAAAATATTGTTTCACTTTGAAAATGCAAAAGAGAAGCACATTGTAAGAGATTTTTCCGTTATTAACATTTCAGCTCTTCGTATTCACGTGAGTCCAGAATGCAAAACAGTGCTAGACACACTCGGGGGATACCACTTGCAAGAGAGAGGACCTGTCACACTCAAGGTTTTTTATTATATCCTTCTGTTTACCTCACAGTTTACTAGTATTTGAATCAATTTGAAGGATTCATTATACGGCACGTCACAAGCAAACTCGGAAAAGGAAATCCAAGTTCTCATGAAAGGAATGAAAGGAACAAAACCTTTCAATTACGACTTAGGGGACTTCACCACAAGCTATACACGACTCCTTTGAGAAAAGCCATTATTTCACAAAATGTTTTATCTTCGACAGCTCTTATACAACAGTTTTCAAATCGCGGTTACCCTCTCAACCTTCAGCTGACAACAAACTATATTAACCCCTAACCCCTATTTGATAAGAGAATCTTCATCTGATAACAAAACATATTAACTTCCAGTTGATAACAAACCATAACAACATTCAGTTGACAAAAACAAGAACCTCGTCATATCAATTAGTCGATGACAGGACATATCAAATTAACCTCCAACTGATAACAAAGCACATAAGCCCTCAAACAACAAACTATAACCTTCCGATGATAACAATTCAAAGCAGTCTTAAGATGACAACAAACCAAGTATGTTCACTCATCAAAGGTTATAAATTCTACCTTTTAGGGCAAAGGAACAATTATCAGTTATTTCCTTTATGGTAAAGATGGATTCGACAAGATTCTTCCTGACCTAAGAGAAGCTGCACCTCTCTCTGAGCACGAGTTTAAATAACTCATTTAGTCTTTAAAGACTTGGATTGCTGGCTCCAGTCAAGAGATGGCACTGGACAGATCGCGTATTAGAAGGCCTTAAGGTGTAAACCAGCCGTGAAAAGTCCTTTTCGCGAGGTTGAATCTACCGTTTGGTTCTCGAACCTCAGAGGGAACAGTGAGCGGCTCCCTTTGAGTGGTAGGCAGGGATGAAGTAGTCGCACAAAAACTGGCGTCACAAATGCAAGTTATTTAACAGCAGACTTTTCGAAGTTTTCGACCAGAAAACGTCGACCAGAAAGACATGTAAAACTATTAGCAACAATGCGGACGATATGGAGGACTTCTAAATGAGCCTCAGATTCACAGCAGTAATAAAAGAAGCATCTCGGGGTTATGCAACAGTCAAAATTATGCATGGCAGTGAAATTATAACAATAGATTGGAATACAATATACTATATACAAGAGAAAATGAGGAAAATACCTCATTTTCTCTTGCTATATACGTATAAACAAGAAGTCTAACTAAACAATAAAAAGAAGATTGATAAAGAGGACCTTTGTATTTTTGTAAATAAACAGAGAAGTAAACTATTGGGCCATATTTTATTGAAATTATATATCCTCTATCCGTACCCAGTCCATCTCTGTGAGTAACAGGTGTCTCGTTTCATACTATTTTCATATTTCCTTCTAGGAGTGAAAAATACTCATTGTTAAAAGTTAGCAAAAAAAAAAAAAAGAAAAAAAAACAGAAGACAAATAAGTTTAGGATTAAAACACAGCAGCAGAAAATATGTTAATACAGTATCAAACGTTAAGGGGGCCACTAGTGTACAAGTATGTACATACTATTTTGTGTTAGTTTTTTTCAGGCTTTAATTTCACAGCTGCTTAAGTTGTGTACATAACTGTGATGATCAATCAATGTCATTACATATTACTCCGCAGTTCAAATATATGGTCTTTCATACATATTCACTTGCATTCTTCTTCATCTACGGGTATATTACGAGCTCACAACATGACCAGCTCCCAGTTGGCTTGATAGCTCAGTTGGTAGAGCACTGCACTGGTATCGCAGAGGTCATGGGTTCGAATCCCGTTCAGGCCCGAGTTTTTTTTTTTTTTTCAGGCTTTAATTTCACAGCTTCTTAAGTTGTGTACATACCTGCGATGATCAATCAATGTCATTACATTTTGTGTTACCGTCGTCAAAGACTTCACTTACGGGGAGCGGGTTGGGATGTGTGAGGAGGGAGTGGAGAGACACACGCAAAGACGAAAGGGTGACCCTAATATGGGCTTCTTCCATTTTCACTGCGAGTACTTTGCAATAAAACGACTGTTCCGTTTTGCACTTGTACTTAGCATAGACGAGAAACACAATGAAAGATCAATAAAACATGTGTTTATTACAAAATATTCTTTTTATAAGTACTCTGATTTCATCAATAATGGTGTACAAGTCTCATCAGTTGACATCAGAACTGTGGAAGTGGAGACTCTAGAAATACGTTTATTAAGCCTAATTGAGACACCTGACCTAATCATTGAGTTGAACGGATGGGAACATTGGAAACGATGCCAGGTGAACAAGCATTCTTGCCTACGGAACTCTTTACACGCTGCTAGATGTACCCACAGAACAAAAAGGTACAACCCCACCAACAAACAAACAGTACTATTCAGTTGCATTCAGAGAAAACGTTAGAATCACACTGTATAGTAAAACAAACAGTACAACAGTCCAGTACTACTCAGTTGCTTTCCAAAGAACAGTCACACTACAAGGTGTGACCCACAGATTAAAACGTTAGAATCACACTCTGAGTAGAACAAACAGTACAAAAGTCCAGTACTATTCAGTTGCTTTCCAAAGAATGGTCATACTACGTAATATGATCCACTGATGAAAAGCTAAAATCGCCATCTCAAAGTAAAACAAGTCTTACCGCAGTAAAATATTGTTCAAAGATTTCCCAATACATGGTTTAGCCAAGAGATCACAAGAATCTTAGAACCATAATGTAACGTAAAAAACAATTGTACCACACCACAACACGGTTTGAGACCCACTGCAAGGTTTTTTACACAGGTGAAAACGTCAAGACTTTACACTGCAACACAAGAAAATGAGATAATCAAACAAGTTGATAAAGTAATTTGTACCACCGCAAGGACGTTTCGAGCATTAGAGCGAAGAAAGTTAAACATCCTCGCTCTGACGAATGGCTAACGCTCGAAACGTCAGCACCCCCCTCTTTTACCTTGCGGTGGTACAAATTGCTCTATCAACTTGTTTGATTACCCTAATTTCTTGTGTTTCAATTCCCCACCGACGCAGCACCAGTTTCTTTTGAAACTACCCCACAATACTTTACACTGCAAGCCTACAGTATGGTGCAGTACCTTTTACTTGCTACAGGATTGAGTCTGGCGAGCAATTTAGTAACACACTTCTCAACAAGGTAAGAAATCGCAGGCAAACGTAATTAGAATACTTAATCAGGAATTATTACTTGCAAAACACTTTTTAACACGCTCAACAAAGACGCCTAACTCAATAGAATTAAAGAGAATTGAATGGCTGTGAAAATCGCTCTTATGCTTGACAATAACCCGCTTGCCTCAATCATTGTTTTCTTTGTTTTATTGATAATTTATAGACAGTGTTTGCATAGTATCTTGAGTATGCTGTATTGGTATTAGTTTGTTGCATTGTTATTAGTTTACTTTGTCCATCATGTACCCTGTTGTGTTACAAATAAGAAATGTTTAGAAAGTGGACGATGCCTGTGACAGTTTCGTTGCTCTGTTATGTACTACTCCAAACAAAATTGCTAAATTACAAATGGTAACACCAAGAAATTATATACCGTGTTGCGCAATGTTTCGTACAAGAGATGGTGTTTTACAGTGTTTCGGCTAAATTAACGAGGCTCAAGCTAGTGCAAGCAAAACGAAATTGTCACAGGGGAGTCCAATATAAACTGGATGTCACAGTCATCGGCAATTTTATGGTCTTCACTAACGTTTAATACTATTAACCAAATTGTCTCCAGATATACAAAGCTGGCCACAGTGGGTGGCCTAAACTTAACACTTGTACTACTGCGAGTCTCCACTTTCATATTCTAGCGATTATTTTTCTTTGCTTATTTTCAATGTCGTTTACTTCATTGTGAAGGCTTCATTATTTCCGAATTGAGTCCTCCGTTTCACTCAAAAAAAGAGAATATATATGTTGTACTCGAGCACACAATAGAAGGTCTAGGTGCGTTGCTTTCAGATTTCATGTAGCTTTTTCAGACATTTTAGAACTTGTGATGTCTCTATCTCTCTCTCTCTCTCTCTCTCTCTCGGCGTTGTTGAAGACATGAGCTGTTTGATTTGCTCTGTCGGTGTTCTGCAACTCAAGCTAATTTTTCGTAATCTGTATTGGAAATTAGTTCCTCAAAATGACGCCCCTAACAGGGGATACCTGACGACCGGCTAGGGAGAATACACAGCTCTCATAACCTCCCCTCTCATTGGTCAACGATACAACATACCAAGTCAAACAACACAAACATTGCACCAAGCTGTGAGAACAAAAGAGCTGCGGCGTTTAGAAGTCGAACGAAATTAAACTTTTTAAAGTTTTGCGTGGTATCCCGGCCCTAGCTAGCTTTGCCTGCACGCTGTACTAGGACGTTGCCTACCAAGACGGCCTACCAGGGCGAAAGTTGTCGAATTCAACTCTCCAATACTACATTTTCGGCGACTTTTCAAAGACAAATTGTAGATACGTCAGAATGCTCCAAGTCGCGATACATGAATTCTACCATTCTTCCACATCTGAAGTTTCCAAAAAACACGGTTCTTGTTGATAAAAACGCAGACATTTGCATTAGGTTATAAAGGCTTTGCTATGAACGACTTCTAGTGAGTCTGAAAGTACTCTCTGTGATCAGTCTGCAAGCAATCACACATTCTCGCGAGGCCATTACGGATTCTTTTGATTATCTTTTAACCATTCTCTATTTACAAATTCCATTCTCTATCTATTCAAGTGCTTTTCTGGGATAAATTAATTCTTAATTCCTCCTCTATATTTTCATTCCGCACAAACGACGTAAACACATTAAGGAACGGGGCCCAAGTCGTTCTAAAGGTAAGTTTGTCACAAGAGAGCGGTTTCGAATTCACTTTCACAAAGGAAATATGCAATGGCTTTTGTTTTGCATCGCCACTATAGATGATCTTTTAAAGAAAATTTCGCCACTTCATCAACCAATTAGAAGAAAACCAGAACCAACCACCACGACGCCGCACGCGTTTTTCCCGCGTTTGGTGCTGACGGCACGTATCTTCTGATTGGTTCATTGGACTCAGTGCATTTGTTGCGATTGGCTGTATTTACTGCTTTGGGTTTTGTCATACGAGAGTCGATAAAAACTCGCGCGGTCACTTCAAGGTCGCGTTGGTCACGTGCGCAGCATAAATTTCTCACGTGACGCAGAGTATCCTCAGCTACGCACTCATCACAATGAAAGCTGTTTAAATCATGAAATTATCAATGTCCAAATGGAATTATGATAAAACGAATCAAAAGTAGCTGCTTTGACTGAAATTTTTCTCCGTGAGCATAGACAGTGTATACAAATCCATTTAAAATCTTTAGCAAGATAACCTCCAATAAACCTCAACTGGGGCAAGTTTCGACACGATTTACAATCAAACAGTTGGTCCTAACGACACCTCTAATGCGCATCATTAACCCTTCAACCCTCAGAAGTAACTAATCTATAGTTTTCCCTGGCAATATTAATACATGGTTGGAAAACTGATGATGAGAGATTAAGGATATACAGAAATATATACGATATATATGTAGAATTCTCATAAGGCCAAATTCCACCCCAGATAACCTATAAGGAAGTGTGTTAGACTCCCCCATGAGAACCACCACTCAGATCTCGGAAGTAAAAGGGCTGAGAGAATACGCACTTCTTCTAAATCGTGAAAGGCAAATGAATATCGTGGAACAGAAGAGCTATTGACAGCTTTTCCTAGGATGGGCAGACCTTGCGTTTCTGTCCATATAAGGACTCATGAAAAAGTTTGACAGTGAAAAATGCCGACTGATTGTAACAATTACTTCAAAGCATTTACACCGAACTCAAGTTGCACATAAGGTTAACTAATACCATGATGGATCTCGGGGAGGCGCCCAGAGGGTGCGCGCAGCCCCCCCTCCCCCTATCCCCTGAGAAGACCATCTTCTTCGTTACTCGCTTTTATAATCTGTTTACGTCACCCGTCAGTTACGTCATTCCTTAGAGGTTCACCCACTCAAAAGAAAAATCCTGGATCCGCCCGTGTAAAAGCACATGTGTGGCACAAAAGAATTCTGTAAACAAATCCTTCTGCATCGCTTTCAGTAGATTCAGTGCAGTGCTTAAATGAGTATTCAAAGTTCCAATTGAACAATCAAGACTGTTATCAACGCAAACACGCGGAAATACATGGCAGCTTACTGTTCATTCAATGATGATTGTGCTGGAATTCCGTTAGTGAAGTGAAGTGAAGTGGAACCTCGTTCGCTGTAATGTGTTTTTTAATTTTCTTCATCCCAGGCAAACAGGTAAAGGCCTGACAAGCTGGATTACATAAAGTCGCCTCTCCTATGACCTGATTGGTCAACTGCAGGTTTCTCGCAGGTATTGCTGTTCCCTCTGTCGTAAAGTTTCCGTGACCGCAACAAGCTTCTTTAATGTAAGCTACCAAACGAAAAAAAAGAAAGACAAAGAAACAATATCAGTTGTAAGTATCGCCAAACTAGTGGACTAATGGAAATCCGCAATCCGCAATCTGATTGGCTGCGCTACTTGAGGACTATTAGTAATAGTCCTCTAGTAGCGAAATTCGTGACGCTTGCTTTCGTTTTGTTCCCAAATAAATATTTCTTCAACTGGCATTTGCTAACTTTATTATTGCCTTTTCTGTCCGACTAGTTGGGTGTTACTAAAACAGTTAGATCCTTCGCCCTCAAGGGCCACGAGTCTAATTGTTAAATATTCCTTTTGTTAGGAAAAAGTAAGGGTAAGAGATTATATCTCAATGCAATTAACTACGACCACAACAGTTCGGCGTCTTGTGAAGCCTTCTATATTTCTACATAAGTGATGACTAGGACATATTTCAGTGTCTTCCGCTCAAATCTTTGTTTGACCACGTTTATTCAAAGTGCTAACAGCAACACCAAGAAATAGGCTGAGGATGACTTCTCTTCTGAACAAATTTAAGATCCTCAACGTTGCAGTAACTATTTCAAAGTAAATTCTAGCCTGCTATGCAGATGTTCTTTAGGGCTTCGAAAATCGTTCTTCCCCCTTAGACGCTTACGGGAGAGGAACGCGCAACGAAGTCTAAGGAATGTCTGCCTACGAGGTTAAGAGACGTCAAGCCACAATAAATAGTACTTTCACTGTCAGCAGGGTTACCTGCGAGTGACTCAATTGCTTGAGTTCGGCGTTGTGACTAACACACAAGTCGTTAAGAGCTGCAAGATCACGTGACAGGTCTGACGTCACCTGGTCAGTGGGCGTCGGGCTTTGTGACACATTCTGTAGGGAATACAGAAGTCGTTATATAAAAACCGATTAGCTGGAAAACTATTACCATAAAAACAGTACTCCTCTAAACTTTATCCCAAAGAGCAGAGCGGAAATCCTGTTTAGATTTTCATTTATCATCTACCAGACAAAATATTCTCATTGTCAGGAGAATTGCAGATTGTTATCTTCAGGAAGTGACAGGGTTAATTAACAATTAGACCCTTAAGGGTTAATTAACAATTAGACCCTTACGGGCTACGGGTCTAATTGTTAATTGACCCGTGCCCCTCGAGGGCGTTGTGTTTAATTGTTTTAGTATCACTCAACTGGTCAGACAGAAAAGGCAATAATAAAGTTAGCAAATGCCAGTTGAAGAAATATTTATTTGGGGATAAAACGAAAGAAAGCGTCACGAGTTTCGCTACTCGAGGACTAATAGTACTCTAGTAGCGCAGCCAATCAGATGGCGGCATTTGCATTAGTCCACTAGTTGGGTGATACTAAACACTTTTAGTCCTCAAACACTATACACGTCAAGATGTCTTCACTTACCGATAACTCATCCAGGAAATGAATCATTTTCTCCTTGTTTTTGACGATGAAAGGATTTACTGGCGTCATGAATGATTCCTACAACCAAAGCAACAAAGACATCAAAATGGGACTAAAGAACAAAGCAAGCTTGGTCAGCCTTCAAGGCGAGATGAGTCAGTAAGTGTACTGATGGTGAGTGAGTGGGTGACTACCGGTAAGTGATGATGTGCGTGAGAAAGTGATGGAGGATGTGAGTGAGTGGACTGAGCGTTGTGATACATTGAGAGAGTGCATCAGTGCGTGTACGTGTACGTGTGTGAGTGGGTGACTGGTGCATATGTTGTGGTTCAATTATAACTTTGGTTTAAAAATTTTTCTCCCCTTATTTTTGGCTATGGTAATGTAGGATAATGTATGATAATTAGTTTAAAACAAAGGGAGAAACATTTTTAAAACAGGGATAAAATTGAACCACAACACATAAGCAACACAGCAAGCGATGAACTGATTGTAAGTGACTGAGAGAGTGGGTGAGTGTGTGATAGAGTGAGTGGGTGTGTGAGTGAGTATATTAAGTAAGTGAATAAGTGAATGTGGAATCTGCTTACTAACGACAGGCGGCATAAAACAAGACCAGAAATTTTGTTGTGCCAGTAAGAAACAGGGGTTACCGATAGATATACCAGCGAATAAAAACTTACAATTATGTGTTATCAATTACGTATAGTAACTGGTACACAATTTCTCATACCGAGAAGTACTATCTGTGGTTAGGTTAGGTTAGATTAGGTTATGTTAAGTTAGTATTATCTGCGGTAAGTTAGTAAAAATGAGTCGATTGTTCATCGACTGACAAGGCGGATTGATGAAATTGACCATTGAAAACCCACTGGATAAAATACTGTCACATATCCAAGACTCTCTATGCCGAGAAACTCGGGAGCAATGGAGAAAACTGAATTTGAAATGTCCATACCTTTGCACCAAACTCTACTAAGTTTGCCAAGTTTTGAAGACATTTTGCCACCAGTGTCAGAGTACGAGCAGCACAAGATGACGGAGATTCTGATGAGAAAACAAAAACGATGATCGACAAGGAGATAACATCAAATCAACATAAAACTGGGTGGATGCCTTTTTAGGTAGGTATCCAAATTTACATGTCAAAAGTCTTCACTAGTTGCTTCAAGATTGAAACGATATATCAATACATACAGTATAAAAAACTTTTAGAAAACAGTCCTAAGAAAATACGAGCGCTGATTGGTTAGAATTCGTGTTTCTATAACTCGATAGAAACACAGAACTAGCACGAGCTGTTGACGTAATGATGACGCAAACAAAGAGAATTTACATTTTGATAATCAAAGTTAACAAGTTGTTTTTCTTTTTTTGGTCCCGGTGAAAAGGTCCCGGTAAAAGTTTGGAAGAACTCGAAAAGGCTGTGGAAACACTCGCCTGCGGCTCGTGTTCCCACAGCATTTCTCGTTCTCCCAAACTTCCACTCGTGTTTCTATAACTCGATAGAAACACGGTACATGTTTTCTATTTCTTAAATATAGATGACAAAAGATTTGACTCTCACAGGGTCGACGCAATGTTAGTAATTACGATTTAGCCTGTAAAAAAGAGAGCAGTTTGGAACGAAATTCGAATCCGCGGCCTTGTGAATACCGGTGCGACGCTAGACCAGCCGAGTTGAGCCAGCGGTCTATGCTGGCAGCAGTTCAGCAAATAAAATGAAGTATTTGGTGCAGACACTCACATAGTAAGGACACTAAAGTAAGTTGGGCTAGGGATGATTAGGAACACTGAAGTACGGCTAAGGATGAGTACGGCTAGACTACAGCTGAGGTAAAGATTGGCGACTATATTTATAACGCAGACCACTCTTCTAATGAGTGAACCTCTCAAACCACAACCTGCACGAAGTACTTACCTGAAATGAAGGAATGAAAATGGCTTGTAATTATACAGTAAAACATGAAAACAGAATCCATACGTCGGAAGGCAAGTCGTTTCAACAACTAGCATTACCTAGGGCGGTTTGCTCCAATGAAAGCGCAAAAAATAACCCACACTGTACAGCCTTCTTGACCGCACACGCTTGATCAATGACCCAAACTAAGGTATGCGCCAACCTCGGCGAGCGTGCCAGACGAAAGAAATACTGTACTGTAATTAGTTTAACTGGGTGGATAATATTACCCACTCGGGACCTTCCCGCACATTCTCGCAAGAAACACTCCTGCTTTCTCGTCATGCAATAAAGACCTTGCTGATCACGATTGTTTGGTCAAGATATTGGCCTCGTTTTTTCTTTTTGCATATTATGGACCTCCACTGCTTCTCGGTCAATAACCAACCATGTTGATCTCACGCTCGGTCAACAACCCATAAATACTACACACGCACACTGACCTGTCATCATGTTGCACACTCGTGGATTCATTATCCCAGGACAAATTAACCGTAGAAAGAGAAATCCACTGAAATATACGGAAAGAAGCAAAATGAAAGAGAATTAAGTTGTAAATCGCTGGCTGTCTTATTCACTTTACTGTTATTAACAGAGCGATAGTTCAGACCATACGTTGTAAGATTCACAGTTTTGCTCTGCGACCCAATGCAGGGTAATCAATCTCTGGAAAGCTGCAGAACAGGGCCGAGTTTTTCGAAGCAGGTTAAAGGTAACCCAGGGTTAGTGCGAAATTTAAATGCAGACATGAGAGCTTAAAAAGCACATTCAGTGTAATACTTAGTACAATTTGATGATTGCATGCACAGAAAAATATAGAGAAAGGTATCGGAGAAAATGCTTTTTAACAAGTGGAAAAGAAACCCGGGTTAAAAGTTAACCCTGGATTAGCGCTTATCGGCATCCGAAGAACCGGCCCCAGTACTGTAATGTGTGTTAAGTATTAAGTGCGGTTCTAACTTTTCCATATGATGAAGTATGACGAATATTTGGAAAGTTACTCAACAGCAGGGTTGTTTGTATGTAAGAGCCGACAGCCGGCAAAGTTCGCCGCCTACTCTGCTAGGTTTGGCCGATAAGACAAAGTTGATCGGTTAAAAAACGTACAGTGCGTGAATAAATAGAGGATATTATATCTTCGAGCGCTGAAAGTATCTCTCACGAGTGAGCGAAGCGAACGAGTGGAAGATACTTTCAGCACGACAGAGATATGGGAGATACTTTCAGCATTTCAATTCAATTTCAGATTTTTGACTCCGGGACAGTTTAGAAACAACGTTTGAAGCTATATTGCTTTAGCTTTAGAAGCAGGAAAAGTACCTTAGATGAAAATGTTGTCCGCCACATTAGTGCTAGCGGAGGACTGGGAAAGAAGAGTTTACTTGCCGTCTTCTTTACAAAAACCTCCGGCTACTTAAAAACGTAACGAAAACCCTAAACAGCACCGTGGTACTGCATTTCTCTGAATCCTCACTCAACATAGCCTGACCACACAATGTCTACTACCCAACTTGTCCTCACCTGACTACGCGGCTCCTGACAATTTCATTGTCTGACCATCTATCTTTTACATTCTGCTGAAGACAGCTAAACAGATAACGCAACGTCCTGCAGATCACAACAAAAAAAAAATAATGAAATTTGGAAGTTATTCTGTCGTTTCTTAACAAAGTAGGAAAATTGTAACGAGAAGATAAGTGAAAAGTGTATTTTTCAGCATTTTCATAGTCGAACTGCGATGCTGATCGCCTCTGGTACTGAAGAAGTCAGGCTTCATTGAGTACACGATCTATTTTTTTTAGTCTCGTAGATAGCTCTTACCTGGGACAGTTTTCAGTCGAATTAACAATGGCATCTACTCCCTCAAAAAGGAATTCTAACAGCTGTTTAAGATTTACCACTGTGTCGGCACCTTTTTCTAATTTAGCGGGATTCAACTACAAAACAAAATAAGAAAGAGGAACATGTTACAATTGTGATGTGCACACTTTCACAATACAACTCGGTTCAGAATTTTCAAAACTGCTCCCGCCCTTAACTACCAAGAAATCAGACTCTACACAGCATTTTGCAGGCATGGAAAGAGAAGATTTGAAGCCAGTCGTGCGGGAGTGCGCATTGTAGCGGTCAATTGTACGAAACGTACCAGTCTGTGATACAGAAGGTTAGTGGAGATGATGTCGAGCAAAATTACTGACACAAGGAAAATTTACACCGAGAATTTATCTTTGTCAGGAGCCTGGGCTCCTGTCTTTGTATAATGATAACGGTGATAACGATGATAACGGTGATTATGATAATAATGATGATGATGATGATGATGGTGATAATGGTGATAATGGTGATCATGGTGATGATGATGATGATGGTGATGATGGTGGTGGTGGTGGTGATGATGGTCATGATGATGATGATGATGATGATGATGATGGTGGTGGTGGTGGTGATGATGGTGATAATGGTGATGATGGTGATGGTGGTGATGGTGGTGATGATGATCATGATGGTCATGATGATAATGATGATGATGATGGTGATGATGGTCATGATGATGATGATGATGGTGGTGGTGGTGATAATGGTGATGATGATGGTGATAATGGTGATGGTGGTGATGATGGTGATGATGGTCATGATGATGATGGTGATAATGGTGATGATGATGGTCATGATGATGATGATGATGATGGTGGTGATGATGGTCATGATGATGATGATGATGATGATGATGATGATGATGGTGGTGGTGATGAAGGGTTTAAGAAAAAAAGATACTAAAGTATATAAACGCTGTACATAATTGACCGAAAGTACCGATTAGTAAGTGCTTCATGCCAGCTTGTAAACGTTTTTCATTTCCCATTGTAATTTCCTGATAGCCACATTTCTGGGTGTTCAGACGAGGACTTAAGTGCCAAGGACACTTTGCGATGGCTTTTATCACGATCGATGCATCTAATCACACTCGATATCTCGGACATAGGATGTCTATAGTATACGATTTCATTAAATTGGACTGTACGTGTATCTGTTGTAGTTCAATTTTATCCTTGGTTCAAAGTTTATTACCTTTTGTTGCAAACTCATTATCATTAATGAGCACCTAGCCCCTCACATTTTTTCTTGACAAAATAATTTTGCACATTTTTTTCAAGTACATCGGTGAAGAAATTACTTGACTTGCCCAAGTCTACGATTTTTTAAGTCCCTTCAAAGTTCGAAAAATCGCACTTGAATGGCAGCCATCTTGGTTCAAGTCCGAGTAACTAGCTGGGATTGGGACTAGTAGGTGCTATGACGTAGAAAGGAGAGCGAGTTGACATGAATTCCATACAAGTCCGCCAGAGGTTACGGAGGCGTAGAGGTTGTTGATCAGAGATTGTTTTAGGCCGGAGAATGCCAAAGAGATGTGTTGCTGCTGGTTGCAGTAACGTGGGAAATTTTAAATAATGTATTTCCCTTCATAAATTAACATTCTACGACGACGATCGTCCAGAAGACAAGAAAAGGAGAAAGAAATGGGTCGATTTTGTTCGACTGAAGCAAGCGAAATGGGATCCATCAAAATCTTCAGTGATGTGTTCCGAACATTTCAAGCGTGAAGATTCCGTTCGTTCAGAGAATCTGGGCTACGGGACTTTTTTCTCAACCTCTACAGGGAGTAGAAAAACGAGGATTCACCCATATCGAAAAATAATTTCACCAATTAACTTCACAAAGTATAGAGATTTATTCCAGCTACAATTGTATTTCGGGGTTAGGTGCAATTTAAATTACCATAACCAAAACAAAGAGAAAACCAAATTTGAACTAAGGATAAGATTGAACCACAACATATCTATAATAATTATAATTATTATTGTTAATCTTATTTATTATCGCTATCAAATTATCTTGTGCTGCATGTTCTCTACGTGAGTAAAGAACGCTTTTAAAATGCCCACAACATATTTTTAGCTTATGAATCAATAAGTATGCTTCTATTAAATCTGTGCTAGTGGAACTGAGAACACACAGTGAAATACTCAAGCTCGGGTTCAAACAACGTTAGCCGACATTTGTTTATTCCAACATGTCGAAGCTTCTCCTGTTGGATGAATGTTGGCACATGTTATTGGACCGTTTTCCCGCGTGAGCCGTATATCGCCAACCCAAAAAAGCAACAATTTTGGCTGTGGCTTTAGATTAACTTTCATACCTCACACGACTGTTTACATTCCAGAATTTTGGCTACAACATCACCAATAGTTTGTTGTAAATATGGAATCGCCACCATTTTCATGTATTGATCCATCAGGGTGGTGGCTAATGAAGAACCCCGAAACAGTGTGGCCACGTCCTCTGAAAAAAGGGAGAAAAATGTTAAGATCAGTCCTCTGTAGAAATAGAAAGACTACAGCAACTGCTGTCTCATCCTTACATTAACGCGCCAACTCTTCCAATAAATAACTTTGCGCCAGTGGGCAATTACCTCTATCATGTGGGAACACAAAAGTACGAAGAAAACCATTTTTCGAAACTTGATGTATCAGTACAGTTCACTTCTTTCTTGTCAACGACAGATTTAACAAGACATGCCTCTCGTTGAAACTATTATGAGTACTGTACAGTGTGAACTGTTTGTCTCGATATGTGTTGCAGTTCTGTTCCATATATGGATCAAACCAAGCACTGCCACCCGTATTAGGAAAGCTACTGAACAGTACTGTGCTGTGGTACTGTTTGTTTTACAAATCAGTGAGGTTCTAACTTTTTCACCTGTGGATCAAATCATGCTGTGGGACCGTTCCTTAGAAAGCTACTGAACAACAACGTACTGTGGTTCTGTTTGTTTTACTATACGTTTTCATCTGTAGATCAAATCATGCAGTGGGACCGTTCTTTGGAAAGCTACTGAACAGCACTCTGCTGTGGTTCTGTTTGTTGTACTGTACAGTGTGGTTCTAACTTTTTAATCTCTGGATCAAAACCATGCAATGAGACCACTCGCTGGAAAGCTACTAATTACATAGTGTACTTCTAACTTTAAAATCTGTGGTCAAACCATGCAGTGTGACCATGCTTTTCAAAGGTACATACAACAGGGCGCCTTCGCCTCAAAAACAACCAAGCAATACGTTCGTTGTGTAGCCGAAGGATGAAACATTAAACTCTGTTTCTTACCATGTTTCTCAATTTCTAACGAATTCATTGATTTAAGTAGGTAAATTTCTTCTCTTTCATGACGGAAGATTTTCAGTAGTGTAGACGCCAGTGCTACTCGGTCTTTGCAAACCTGACCCAGGCCAGTCACGGCGTAAAGATCTTTGTCGAGTAAAATCTGGAAAAGAAAATCAACGAGGTTAGATACATTAGGCTTAAAATACTAGGACTGCACTTTGAAATAAATCACACCACACCAAAAAGCTACCAAAGTTTGTTCACGCTATCTAGTCTAATTCACAGGTCAACAAGTGAAAGCCACACAATGTTGTAACGTAAACAGTAACACAGTACAGTACTATTCAGTAACCTTTCCCACTGCACAGAAGCTTTCCAAAGACTGCTCATAGTGCATGGTTTGATGTACAAATGAAAACGTTCGAACCACAATGTACAGCAGAGCAACCAAAGTACTATAGTGCAGTACTGTTTGGAAGCTTTCTATAGAATAGTCACAATGCACGCTTTGATGCGCAGATGAAAAAGTTAGAACCACACAGTATAGTAGGGCGCAAAATTAACTTTTTTTTCCCAGTAGCCACTTGGCTCCTAAATATTTCAAAGTGGTAGCCAATTCCAGAAAGTTGGTGGCCATTTTGTTTAAATGAGTTCACATGGTCGACATGTTGTCAAACGGGATGAAAACTGAGCCAGCAATTTGCACCTGCCACAAAGAGGACACTAGAATGGTTCATACACAACGTGAAAGGTTACCTAAATACAAGATGGCGTCTAGTGCATTTACGTTCGTACATGTGATGCGTTTTGGAAATCACTTTAATGAGGAACTTTGCTGTAGACTTATCTTTACAAATCTTCAACAATCACTAGATTACTAGGTAAGATGTGTTTAGAAATTCTAGTCGCCAATTTGGCGACTAACTTTCAGGATTTGGTCGCCAAAGTGAAAAACTAAGTCGCATTGGCGCCTGTATTAGGCGCGATTTGACGCCCTGTATACTAATATTGAACCAGTACCACAGTACTAATGGTAGGCACTGTACAGCAGCAGCAGGCTTGTACTAAAAGCCGGAACGGTGGAACGCCGGAATGCCGGAACACCGGAATACTAAAACCCGGAACGCTAAATTACTAAAACCCGGAACGCATAAAACTTTCAAAAAGTTGAATTACTAAAGCCCGGAACGCCCAAAATCCCTGTATTCCGAAATGCTCCAACTAAATACACACAAAATCCCGGAACTTAAGCATAATAAAACCTGCATGGGTACAAAGAAGTCGGTCCCAAAGGCAGTCGGGGGAACTGATGGCGCGATGACTTCTCAGAGAAGTGACTGAGGCAGTGGTGTTCGTGCCGGAAGTTGCAAAGAAACAGGACGTATTTGCTCACGCGATTGCTATCGGAGAACTGGAAAGCGCTAGAGCTAGTCTTTGATTGGATGAAATAATTCCGAGACTCTTCGAGTGCTGCAACGAAGATTTGCCAAAATTGGCACTTATTGCCCAGACTGAAGGAACAAAAGGCTAGTCAAGGCTAGTAGAGTCGGGCATTTCGCAACATGTTGCTCAGCGGTCGTAAGCTTCATCATGGGTGAATGCAAAATGGCGGACATTTCTACGAAATTACATTACCATGAAATCTTGTGCTTATCAAGTTGAGAATGATTCTCATCTGCTTAAAGAATAGCTACCGAGGTAAGATATTTTCGTTGACAATTATAAACAAGTTGTAATTGCATGTCATATTTGGCAAAAATACTGTTTCAAATACAGACAACAGAGAATTTTACCTGTATACTGCAAACTCCAAACCATTTATTTATTGAGATGGCAAAAACAACTAGTTTGAAACGTAGTATAAAGGAAGAATTCATTTTATATTAATTAACACAAAGTATGAAACAAGTTATCGTTACCTTATTTCAAGTCTTAAAACAAGGTCCAAACCACGATGTCTGACGAAAGGCCAATTATGAACATAGTGTTATGAATAAATATAACCTTACTTACTTAGTTAGAGTACAGGGATTTTGGGCGTTCCGGGCTTTAGTAATTCAACTTTTTGAAAGTTTTATGCGTTCCGGGTTTTAGTATTCCGGTGTTCCGGGATTTAGTATTCCGGCGTTCCGGCGTTCCGGCATTCCGGCGTTCCGGCTTTTAGTACAAGCCGCAGCAGCATGGGTCGATGCACAGACCGGAAAAAAATACAAGCAAATTTCTGAATTCGTCCTTAAATTCTAGTGGTCAAAACGTTCAAATGACGTGGTTATAAAGCCACGGCCCCTACGAATTAGACCCATCATGAAAAATAAAAGTATATAACAAGACCAGAGTCAAGGTAATTATTTGGCCGTGATAAGCAAAACAGCAGGGAAGGACACAGATCATTCTACTTACTTCTTTTAATTCTGAATATTCTTCGAGAGGCAATATGATTTCATGCTGAAAAAAAAGAAAAGAAAAGGTTACAGTTCTGATAAGAAGACTCGTTCAGTGGACACTAATTCTGGAGTCCCAATAAATGGTAGTCACAGCACTGCAATATATGAGTGGCTTTTCTAGGTGGTGTTTTACCATCCCAGTTTATGGCAGAAAACAAATATTAGGATTTTTGAGTTACTGACCTTAATATACTTAAGGGGCAAACAAGGTGTAAAAAGGAAATACATAAAGAAATGGCGAAAGGTAACGATTTGATGAAGTAAAAAACACCACCATAACATATTTTAGAAGCGGACAAACGATAGCCCATCTTCAGAGTCAAAGAAAAAGGGCTCACGTCCGAAACGTCAGCATCTTCATCATCTTACGGCGGTATAATTTAATTCAAGTACTTAAATTGTTTGTAATGCAATTTTTGATGTATTTTTCAATTCCCCACCAAACATTTGTGATGCAGCAACTTATGGACTAACCTAAAATTATGTAAAACCCTGATGAAACAAAACAGTCACCTGAAAACTGGCGGAAGCCGAGTGGAAGGGGAGCCGGACTTGTCACAGGGTTCTCCAGGCGACCTTTAATCATATTCATCCCGAGTTTCAAATCCTCGACCACACTCGTTGATAGCCAACTGGCCAGCCTCTCAGCAGTTGAGATTCTTACCGCAGTTTATGTTCTATTTGATAAATTCCTTTCTCTATTAACAGCGTCCCCAATTAGCAGAGTGGTGCTAATTAAGTACATCGGCAATTAAAAAGTGATTATCTATTAATTTACTTACTCACTCACCGTAAACTTACTACGAACGCGGATGCTACCGACTTCAGTTCTTGAGTGCGACGGCGAGAAGAGCGGGTACCACTCATCCAGGACACTTCCTTTCTGCAATCGACTTAACTGAACAGTGGCACTTCCTGTTAATAACAACACAAAATTTCACTGTAAATGGTTTGAACCCCGGAGACTCGTTTCGTCCGGGTGCAAGTAGTTCTCTTTGACCACTTTACTCCTAAGATCTGAGAAGCAATTCTCATAACCTACTGCCATGCATTTGATTTCAAATCAAATATGGTATCAAATCAATTTAAGACGACTGAGAAGATACTTTCTGTGATTCTCATCACCAGTTAGTCATACAGTGAATTGCTCTTGTATGGAGAAGTTCCATGCTGATCGCTTCTTTCACGTGGCAACCAGCATAATGTGGGAAAACAAAACACGTCACGCAAGCAGTGCAACAATGGCAACTAAGGCAAACTGAAAAAAAACAATGACAAGCAAACAGGGCGACCTAACCAACCAGAGTGAACAAAACATCAGAACTAAACAAGACAATTAAAGGAACCGGGACCGCCAGGCAACCACGCCTCTAGTGGATAAAACTTCAGCCACTCGCGGAAGAGTGAGGGTAGGTACGTGGTGTAAGCATCGTGTATGGCTATGGAGAGCAATGTATGCCATATATTCACTAACGGGGAACCACTATATGATGCTTACACCACGTACCTACCAGAGTGAGCCTACAGGAACACTGACCAGTAATTTTTCAATCCATCGCTCACTCGCTTTGCTCACCCACGCGACTATCCCGAGGAAATGCTCGTAGAACAGAATTCAATCCTGTAATGTGTCTGGAAAGTGGATGTAAAAAACGCCTCATTTCTACGACCTATTATTTACAGTAGCTCTTACTAACCGAGCTGGAGGTCTGTATGGGAGAATCTTGACCGAGGTCGTGAATACAGACCGAACGCAGTGAGGTCTGTACACACGACCGAGAGTGTGTAAGGAGTGTTTTCCAAAATATCAAAAATACTTCGATACGCATGGTATTCTCAACTCGCTACTCGGTGTCAGATCTGTGTTAAAACACGCGCTATCTCAATTAGGGCACAGAACAGCACTTTACGGTGGTGCTTAAAATGCACATAATTTGCTCTAAAACCGTACAAAACATATCAAGATTGAAAAAGAATCATCATAGTCGGTAGGAACTCGCCACGAATCTGTTTTTCATCGACAAAAAGAGACATATTTGGTTGGCCCTGCTTCGAGTGGTCGCACTGTAACAATATTGTTCAGCTTCCATGTTAGATTTACTTCGTATTGTAGCTATAATCATCGACAAATGAACTAACCAAGTAACATCTTGTTCACTGTTTAAACAATTGATCAAGGACTTTACTTACGTACCAACTACAACATCCTTCGAACGTTTATTCCTGTTGTAGAGATCTACTGAGAAATACGTGACATCAGCAGGAAGGTCACTGCAAAGACGATGAAGAGAAAACCAAATCGAACAAAGATGTTAAAGAGAGCAACTGATCGTAATTTCTCACCAAACCATACAGGGAGACAATTTGAAAGCTTCTGAACACCATTTCTGTGGTTCTAAAAAATTCTTATTTGTTGACCATTATTTGGAAAGCTACTGAACGGTACTGTATTTTGATACTATTTTTGGTTCTACAACGCAATGTAGGTCAAACTTTTACATGCAATGGATGTGACAATTTCTTGGAAAGCTTTTGAACATGACTGAACCATACACTATTTGGTTTTCCACACAGTGTGATCCTAGCCAATTTTGCTATGCGATGAGTAGTGCATGTTTCCTTCAGTCACTGTGCTAAAAGACCTAAGAAAAGGCAATCGGACGGTGTTGCGTTCCAGTAGAGGGCGAGGTTATAGCGTTTTTATTCCTTGATATGTGACCATTCTTTGTAAAGCTACTGAACAGACTGTACTGTGGTACTGTTTGTTTTACTATACAGCGTGGTTATATCTTTTTCATCTGTGGATCAAACCATGCAGTGTGACCATTCTTTGGAAAGCTACTGAATAGTACTGTACTGTGGTACTGTTTGTTTTACTATACAGTGTGGTTCTATCTTTTTCATCTGTGGATCAAACCATGCAGTGTGACCATTCTTTGGAAAGCCAACGAACAGTGCTGTTTTACGTATACATTGTGATTCTAACCTTTTTATCTGCGGATCAAAACCGTGCAATGTATAAGGTAGATTGTGTACTGACATATGTTTTTCTTTGTGCAACTTTCGAAATAGAAGCCGTCTGCACGCAGTATGTCAAATAGCAATGGAAGGACAAGGGTCTCTCATGGGGTGAAGCAGGTGCCAAAGCCCAGGATCATAGTGAGTGGAGAAAAATGATTGCGGCCATTAATCCCAACGGGGATGAAGTGGAGAAGTAAGTAAGTAAGTTTTGTACAGTGCCCTTCATTAATAATAAGTAATGGCGCAAGTGAACCACAAAGCTCTTACTTGAACTTAAATTCTTCATTCCAGATAGGGGAGAGTCCCTCCTGTGTTTTTGTGCGACAAGTCTTGACTTCGTTTAATGAAATCATACAGTACAAATGTGACATCTTGTTGGAAGTTAGCTTGTGCGCTTCAATAACAGTCACCTCCAAACCGCGGAGTTGCTTCACATCGCGATCACTGACTTTCGTACTTGCTCCCTTGCCACAGAATTTTTTTATCGCCCCCATCCAGTCCTGAATTTAGAAAAAAAAAGTTTTACTTTTAAGGCATCAGGATCTTAACCTCCCACAAAAAAAGTTGTTTGAGCTTCGTCGCGCCTTCCTTCCCCACGAAACGTAAGACGAAACCCAAGAACGTTTGTGTTGGAGGCTACAAGTTTATGAGATTTTATTGTTCAAGAAAACATGACTGTTGATCCAAGATAAGCTCACGACTAAGACTTGGGACCAATGAAACAAAGAAATTTCAGTAAGGAGTTCAAAGGGTATAATAACGCATTCCATCACTCTCTGATACTTTTAAGTTGAACCCTTGGGCCTTGGCTGTATCAAAATACAAAATCTCCTCAATGTTTTCCATAGGATTTCTTATTGTGCTAGTGATGAAAGAGTATTAATAGATAAAGATAATTTACCATTGAAGATGATTCCACGATTGTGTTCTTGTCACTTACACTCTTTACTTTGCAATTCAGAAGAGAATTTGATTTTGAGACAACCAAATCTGCCCCCAGAGAATATGGCTCCTTCAAAAAGCTGTCATATATACACTTGTCCCCACTAGTTTGTAGTAGCTTCTACATACTATATTATAGTTTCGAAAAATACCTCTATTAAAGATTATTGTTCGGGAAAGGAATTTATAAAATAAAAGAGATACGCTGTAATTGGTTGATGGCTGTTTTTATTTTAGCTGTTACAAACTCGATTTTGACGTCACCTTCGAAGCAACCGGCAGCATAATTACTCGGGCTTCCGTAGAAAAGCACGAGTCTTAAAATACCCGCTGTTCTTTTTTTGGTCGCCAAAAGGGGGGTCATGGTCCCAGGCGTTCCTTGCGTGGACCGTGAAACTGGGGATAATAATAATAATAATAGCTTTATTTATAACTGAAAGACCGATCAGCGAAGTCCGGGAGGAAGACGCTGGTATAAACCGATGATCAGTATCAATAAATTACATGATAAAAAAACAAAAAATCTTAACACTACATTTATGATCATTCTTATCTAAATCCATAAAAAATTTAAAAAGCTTAGTCTTAAATTTTCAGGCTACTGCAGTTTCCATGGTCTGTTGGGAGGTCATTCCATTCCTTGGCAGCAGCGTACATGAATGTGAACTGGCCCATAGCAGTTTTAGTTCTGAGAAGATGAAGTTCTCTGTTGTCTCTCAAGACCTTACTACGAAGGTCGGATCGTAATATAAGATAACCTTGTAGTTGCCTGGGACAGTTATAATCGTTCACGATTCTATAAACTAATTGTAGACGCATATAAAATTAAATAGATTTAGGCAAGCCTAAAAGCGGAGCTCCTCACACAGTCCCTCCAAAAATGCTTGAAAACTTCTAGGAAGAAAATGTTTCCTCCAAAACCGCTATGAATAATCCGTTTCTTCAGCAAAACATTGTAGACTGCTGGCTGTAGGTTGTGTAGCCGCGGCTAGCCGCGAAAAGCGCGCGAAAAACAAAGCCTCGTTTCGGTTTAAGACCTTCTAAATATCCAGGATGACTATGGCCGCCATGTTGGGGCAACGTCGTCGTCGTCGCTAGGCGCAGGCGCCCGCGAGCCATGCCGCTAGCCACGATGACCATGAAAACTCAAACGCATGGTTTTCTCAATTTCTATCCTCGCACGGTAGTTATGGGGCTCCGCTCTGCGGCTCTTCGAGCCGCTGTGGAGCTCCGCTATAATGAGAAGGTACATACAGAAAAGGTGAAAGCTCCGTTTAGCCGTTACTTACGTTTGCCAGATCCTGCGTATCGGCGCACAGATAGAACATCCGGGACTCATTAAACGCTCGAACGACGACTTGAAAACAGTTTGGCCTTGACGAGAGTAAATAAGAAAAAAACAACGCACGTAAAAATAATAAACAGTACCACACCCGTAGCAACCAAGCCTGAACATTCCGTTAACTTAACACAAAGTTGTTGGCTTTCGTAGCCTCAGTTGAGCATGAAGTTTGGAACAAAAAACAATCGAATCCCAGCTTAACACCATAAAAGTAATTTAGCTGATGACGAACGTAGAACTTCTGACGTGGCCGGTATCAAATAGAGGATACTGCATAGATTTCTTGTGTTGAAAAATATTTCACGGGTGCAGAGAACAAGAAAATATCTTTCAACACGAAAAGGGAAGTTTCGTATCTCCACTCGGTCATGACATTTTTTTATTATTTTACAAAAATTAGTGATATCAAATCGATAAAAACGTTATTCCGTCAGTGGTACGACACACATGGATATCATTTTTACCGATTTGCTACCACTCGGTATACCAATGATTTTCAGATAATAAATTGAAGTATCTCACCTGCCAAAGAACGTCTGATGAACTTCATAGACCATGGAAAAACTCAGATCCATCATGCCCTTCGGTTTGGTCCTCTAAATGGGAAAACGGGGAGGAGTGGATGTCAAAAAAAAGTTGCGAAACGACTGGTCGCAATCCTCCAGCAACTCACGACCACAAAAATTGTGGAACGAGTAAAATCAAACGCATTCTGTTGTTCTAACTCAGCCATTAGCAAGGACGCTAAATCATTATTTTTTTTTTAACTAGCTTAAATGAATGTAAATTCCTTTAAATTAGCTTATTGGTGTCTGTGCTTCTGCATCTCATAACATTGCACTTAAGCAGTAGAAACGTTTGACTTTATCTACGTACATGAATAAGAGAAGGAACGTTTCACTAAATATCACAACAACGAAATTCTTACTTTTTGTTTCACTCAATTACTTGATAAGATTTAGGATAAACAATCAAAATGAACTGGCCATAAACAACATTGACACTGGGTGACATTAAATGCTGGTGAGTAACAATAAGTCTGGAAAGGAGGGCCTCCAACTCAACTCAAGTTAGGGCAACTTGAACCTTTTCAGTCCCAATGTCAAATTCTCCTTAACTGTCACAATACATTGCATAGAGTACATGTAAGGAGAACATGCTATAATACAAAGGATTCCATCATTGCTGATCATTATTCTCATGACCTCTCTCACTAGGAGAAAATGGTGCTGATCACTTCAAACAAGACGACGTGAGATTAATGTTCTTGCTACTCACCTTTTCATTCTCAAAGAAATACAGATGCTGTTCCTGTCCATCAAGAACAAAAAACATTCTTTTCCACTTGTTGCGATGTCCTATTGTACACAAAATATTGTAAAGTTAGAACATGACAGGTTATTTTTGTGCCGGTATGTGATTACAAAATCTCGCTACATGTTCCTAGCGATAAATTCAACATCAGGAACCAATTGCATTTAACTTAATGTCAGAAATAACTACGAATGCCGGACGTTCAGCAGACAGGAGTGTCTAAACGTTGGGTCGAATCACGAATTTACTAAAATTTTAATTAACCACTCTCATCACGCATACTTGTCCAATAATCTGACAAATCTATGCATAGCATTGTATTGAAATGCATTGTGTTGTATTTTGTTTTTCTAGAATGTATTATTGAGCTATTGTCAAGGCCATATAACACAAATTAATATTTAATCTTCATTCAATGAACTAAATCCATGCGCGTGATTGGCTAATCTCAATCACGTGATTTTGTGATACGTCACGTCATCACCTAGTAACCGTGCACTAATGAGAATACATCATGCCATCACACAACGGCTGGCATCAAAATGGCAAGTTTTGTATTTCATTGAACTCAGATTGAATATTAAAAGGGTTAGAGACTTGAAATTCGTGGTTTGTTTACAAATACACGCACTTGCTGGCTGTAAAATGAACGAGAAATTGTCAATACTGCACGAAGCGAAGCTGAGTGTAAACACTGCTATGCATAAATTTGTCGGAGTATTGGACAACTCTCTCATCACGCTTATCGCGATCTCCATAGTATCACCGACCCCGACACCGAACACGGCCCGAGAAGAATCGCACGACATCACGACACTATCCACACTATACAAAAGATATTCGCAAGTCTTCGGAGGCAGATAACAATACGAGGGCCTTGCGTTCTCAGCAGTTTCCCATCTCCAGTCTTGCAAGCTTAACAATCCAAGAAACGTCGTTATGTTAACACTACCTTTCTTTACTAAGTAGCCCCTCTTGAAAGCCGGCTGGCTTCGGTTGAAGATGGCTGGACCCGGGGTTCCAGATCTGAAGGAAAATGACGGGCCGTCCGCATGGTCCATTATCCTGCTCGGGGTAACGGGCCTATGTGGCAAATCCCAATCACGGGCCTGTATCAGAAAATATGAAGAAAATGGCTACATTCAAAATAAATTCTTCGTTCCATTCGTGCAAACCACTGAGAGCGAGAAGGAAGTGAGTCCCGAAAGATTGCCGCACAGTAGTTCTAATTAATTATATTATGTAAAATTTATTAGTAAAGCGAGTAGTAGCAAATCGATGAAATACGATATCTCACAATGAGTAGCAGAGCCCTCCAGAAGATCCGGCGACCGACGAAAACCGCCAGCTAGTCGTCACGAACGCGCCGGCTACTCAAAGACATGAGTTCCTAAGAGGGATATTGAAAATAAATCCGCCGTAGTTTGCTAGATAAAAACAAATCCTTGACAGTGGCAAATAAAAATATATTGATATCTTTGGGCCATGAGATTCACTATTTCTGTTCTTAATTAGTGGCATGTTTATTTAGCCCCTTCCTCCTTTATTAAGATTTTCTTGGGAGAGCCCCTCCCACTCGAGCCCCACTCATGGGAGGGTGGCGACCCCCCGCCCATACCTTCACCAAGTAAAAGACGCTTCGCGCCTTTAAACCCACTGTCGTCTACTCTCATTTCCTCTCTTTAAAATCTTCTGGAGAAATCTGTGAGTAGTGTTTACATTTATTTGCTATCACTCAGTGCTCGGTACGACACCAAATTTTAACATAATAAAACGAGAATTATATTGTCGCTTGGATCTCTTCTCATGTTGACGTCCTTGAACATTACCGAGAACACATGACCTTGCAAAGATGTTGTTAAGACATCCCGGACATAGGAACAGACTGAATTAACTCGCGCCGGTATGCAGTTGGGTATCGTTGGGTAGAGAACATGGTGAATATAGCAGAATTTCAAAATGTTTTCCACGAAGATTCGAGTAGTGGCGATGACTTTCTAACGCAACTGGGACATTACCGAGTACCTCAGCAAGACGTTTTAGGAATTGAAATTATTCCCTGACACTTTCCTCGGGGGCAATGATATTGTAAATCTTTGGGTTATCCTCTAAATTTAAGACAATAATCTCTTCACTTACCCTAGCAACTGGCTCTTTCAGTGAAAGTCCTTCTACAATATGTTCGTGTTTGTATCGCTCTACAACTTTATCCACGCTAAAAAAAGAAACAGGCAAGAAAAGAACCAAGTGAGAACTGAGCCATGACTTTGCAATGATGTGATTGTTTTAAATCTCGCCATGAGGTTTCCGAAGTGGATTTTAACTGTAACACGTTTCAATGCCAGAGTCAAACCGTACCCAACACTACTGACTGCCATTTAAAACACTAAATGAGAACTTCAGTTTTACAGTATGGCTACCATTTGTGTCCTGTCAGTTAAGCCGTGCAATGTTTCTATCACGCAGCGTGTCACTTGGTTCCCTTTCGCTTGCAATGACTTCAAAACCAGGACCCTTGATTCCTTTTCCCTTCTTGTACTCGGTCACACTCAAAAGAGACAGGTTTAAAGTAAAGCTGGCTTTTTCAAAAATTCTAAATTTCTGACTCAAACAAAGAAAATATCCTTAGGCGTGCGGAAGAACGGCTCACCTGTCGAATATTCTGCCTCCCATTGCAAACTCGACTCCCTGTTTCTTTATAAGAAATCGCGTTACTCCGTCGGGTGCTCTAAGGAGGACGAAAACGACAATATAAAATATACTTTCACGCTGGCTACAGACGCTTCCTATATCTAGGAAACATCCGCACTGGGTATCGGTCTTATTCATGGATCCAAATTACAGGATAAGGAAAATGATGTGGTAGTTAAATAGGCTGACATTTGTTAAAATAAGCCACTAGAACGCCTGCAGAAGGCAGCCTGTCTACTGCCGGGAGCGATGGAGACGCACCATTTTAACCACACAGACTATTTGCAATTCCACGGAAACAGCCAACCTCCTGTTCCATGCCTTGCTCCACCTACGCGGTCCCGACCGAAGGCACGGGGATATGTAACATCTGATGACGACTCGCAAGGTACCACTAGGCGAACGAAAGAACAATTGAAGCAATTGACATAGTTTCAGTGATCAGAACGAGAGTAAGCGTTCTGATGGGATTCGATGATCGCGAACCAATAGCAGTCAATAGTAAAGAGGAAAAGAAGTCTCACGATCTATTACAATACACAGCTTGGTGGAAACAAATTTTAAAGACACAGTCGCATTCAACCACACTTACAACAATGGAATGGGAAATAGATACTACTTTCGCCAAAATAGTAACGAAAGTTCGATGAAAGCACAATTTTTTCTTGAAACAAGTTTACAGCCCTTATGATAACTGATCATTGTGGGTTTCAAAGGGGGTTACCCTTTTCTCTCAAACTCTGAATGAAAGAAGTTCGCCCGCGAGTAGGCTGCCTGTGCCGGTTTATAAATTTCGCGCAAGCTTTGATGATTCGCCCGTAGTTACAGAGCGTGGATGGATATAGAGATTACTTCATGGTTAGTGAGCGCGGACGATTTTTCTTCACGAGTTGTGAAGAATCGAAAACGAACGAGTGAGCGCAGAAAACGAGTGAGTTTACTTTTCTTCACAACGAGTGAAGAAAAATGGTACGGGCGAACTAACCATGAAGTAATTTGTTTATTTTTTAGGTACTGAGATTTACTCCTTACAAAATATTACTAAGTGATCATGAATCACGCTGGACTAGAAAAATCAAGATACCTCAACAAGGTGCAAAACGCTCTTAGCAGGCTTTATTTTGGAGCATAATGAATAAACATTACAGTCGAGTTAAAAATGTGTTCAAAATTTACTTCTCTAAAATGATACAAACATTGCACGAACTGGAAAATTCTATTTTAAACCATGTTGGAAATGTCGCCAGAAGTATAAGAACCAAATACAGTTAAACTTTTTTAAACGACTCGTGAATGACTCAGGAATGTCTTATGTACGGGAAATTCAATGTAAAATTACCTTTTTGTTTTGATTTTAATGCGGCTCTTGCTTTTTCAAACGCTACGTCTTTATGATGCTGAATCCGTAGTTTTTCTCTCTCAAATAACCGTTCAAAACTTGCAAAGAGAGAACGGAGCGAACTTGGCTCGTAATCTTTGTTTTCTTTCTTTCCCACTGCTACGACAAGTTCACTCATGAATGAATTGAGCTTGTTTGAAGGAATTTCTTCTACGGACCTTGATTCGCCTTTCAACGTCAAAAATTCCCTCAGTGAAGCGACGTGCTGTCCGGTTTTCTTTTTCGCATTTTTATTTTCTCGATCTTGTATGAAGTCCTCGACTGAAGCTGTATCTGCAAACCTAGAATTGCTCAAAGACAAAGCTGAGGAAGAAGTTGTTATTGCTCGCTTTTTGCCGAGTTGATGGCGCCAAAACTGATCCCGCTTCTATGGGCCTGATTACATGAGCCGGGCTGGCCCGGTTAGTCGGGCTGACTCGGTTTGCCGAGATGACTTTCTGCCCGGTATTACATGAGCCCGGTTAGCCGGGCTGGCCCGGTTTGCCGAGGTGACTTTTATTAGCCGAGGCAGCCCGTGGCGAGCTGAATTTTGGGGCGAACGTCTTTGGTGGGAAGTAGTTTATTTCAAAATAGCTCCCTCAAGTAGAATGTGTCGAATGATTGTCATCACCTTTCTACAGCATCTGACTGCATTTTTTTCCGTTTCAATGCAGTTTCATGGATTCCTCTATCTTTACATGTTGTATAGAAAGCGGAACATAGATTTGATGGTGCTTGAAAGAGAAATCTATTCGTGAAGAAATGCAAGCAGTTAAAACTTCGACGGCTCCATGTTTGAGAAAGAGCACCAATGCACATGAGTTTTATAAAGTACCCGATGTCCAGCCTCGTCCTATTGCTGGCTCAGCAAGCCGGGCTGGCCCGGTGAACGCGATTACATGGAAAATTTTCAGCCCGGTTAGCCGGGATCCCGGTATTGCGATACCGGGATCTCGGCTAACCGGGCTGGCCCGGTTGTCATGTAATCGCGAAGTTGATTTTTGTTGCGTTTAACTGACGTGCCGAGATCTCGGCAAACCGAGCCAGCCCGGCTAACCGGGCCAGCCCGGCTCATGTAATCAGGCCCTATGACCAGTGAAAAAATATCGTCTCCGGCCTGTGATTGGTCGGACCATATTTTTTCACTAGTGAAGAAAATGGTCCAACCAATCAAATTGCTTCTAGTTTTTGACAGACTATTTTTCTCTCACAAATTTGTAAGGAGTAAATCTCAGTACCTATGGAATAAAGCCTGTTTCGCCTGTTTCGTACCGATCAACCGGACAAGAAAGCCTGGAGGTAAGCGTCTTTTTGCCGAGTTCACTTTTTTCTTAGAAACGCGAATGATCAGCTTTGCTGAACGGGTGCCAAAACTGATGAAGAGCACTCACCTGTTATTTTGAATTACTGACATTAAGATGAAACAACCACATGAAAAACACAAACCCATATCACAACTTGTTGGCTAAGAAAACTGACTCCTGAATGTCCGAGAAGAAATTTCACGACGGAAATTTTGAGGCCATAACCTTCTGCTTTTCCTCGGCAACAAAACTTCGGTTCCAGTCTCTCGCCCTCTCCGACCGACGACCGAAAATGCAAACCTATGACTTGCTAAATATAAACTAAAGTTCTAAATTGAAAATGCCAGAATCTGGGTAGCAAAACACACACAAAAAAAACTAAAGTAAGGTACTGTTCACTAGCTTCCCAAGCATGATAAGCCTCTTCACTTGAAAATATTGAGACAACCATACATGTAGCTGTGTTGTAACACAAACCACCACAACAAAGTCTTTCGCTAAGGATGCTCGCACGGTTAGTATGGTTTTTATACACAGGTCAAAGAGTTAGAGCCACAACGCATTGCATAATAAATAGTTGTAGCTACATCGCATGGTTGGCACACATATGAAAAATTTTGAACCACACTATACGATAAAACAAACAGCAACACCGTATCGAACAGTGCATTTCTAATCATACCGCATGGTTTGATACACAGATTACAAAGTTAGAACCACGCTGTACAGTACCACAGTAAAGCCCTGTTCAGTAGCTTTCCAAAGATTGCCCGCACTGCACGGTTTTAAACAGAGATAAAGGTGTTAGAAAGATCCTGTTTAACAAAACAAACAGAACCACAGTACAGTACTGTTCGTGCAGTGGCTTTCCAAAGAATGGTCAAACCACATGGTTTTATCTTAAGATTACACATGTTAGGAACACTGTGTGTAGAACAGTACTCTTCAGTAGCTTTCCAAAACCGGAATCGTTACACAGCTGTGTGAACTCATGCACAGAGACAAAGGGTAGGGCCACACTGAACAATGAAATCAACAGAACGGCCATGCACAAAAATCCGTATACCTGACAGTTAGAACTATCATGAGCAGTTTTTACTTTTTAATGAATAGATCAAAGCATGCAGTGTGAAAATCCTTTGAACAAATGTTGAATAGCACTGTACTGAAGTACTGTTTGCTTTTATATAAAATGCGGATCTAACTTTTCCATTTTTAATGAATTAAACCACGCAGCGAAACCATTCTTTGGAAAACTACTGAACAGTACTGTACTGTGGTAGTTTGTTTTACTATACAGTGTGGTTCTAACCTCTAACGTTTTCATGTCAGCAAAACAGTGCAGTGTGACCACTCTTAGGAAAGCAACTAAACAACCCCGTGCTGTAGCACAGTTTGTTTCCCCATGAATTATAGTCATCCAGTAGGGCGATTTCTAAGTTAAAACTCTGACAGGGCTTAATCACCTTTCCTTCTTCTCTTCCGTCTCATGTGCTATATAGTGAAGGGTTCATTTTAACCTTAATAAGGCAAATTCTTAATACGTGTATTCTTAAATAACAGAGCAACCGACAAACCTTGGATGGAGTGTGGTCAGTTTCGGGGACGACATGCGATTTCTCGCAAGGCACTCGCAACAGCGCGGGAAGATGAAATGAATGAGTGGTGGATGAATGCACACGGACAGGACAAGCGTAAAAGATGGACAAAGTAAACATTCTACAGAAGAACAGCTGTTGAATTTCCTTGAGGGAGATAAACATCAAGAGGAGAAAACTCGTAGGAATAATACAGGTGTGGGATGACTCGTAATTGGTACACCAAACAATAACAACAAACGCCTCTTTTTTTGACAACAGTTGTGCCCGCGCCACTGCACACTGAA
This sequence comes from Ricordea florida, assembly GCA_949710005.1. Taxonomy (NCBI): domain Eukaryota; kingdom Metazoa; phylum Cnidaria; class Anthozoa; order Corallimorpharia; family Ricordeidae; genus Ricordea; species Ricordea florida. The sequence goes on along the minus strand of OX453273.1, from coordinate 28,922,753 downwards.
CAATATAATGCGATACTCATAGCCCACTTTGCAACAAAAAAAATTACATTTCATTGCATTCACTGTGGAGGAACAGATGACACATCATATTTGCATTTTAGGGTCGGTGTTCGCTTGTTAGGGTCCATTTGAATCGGTTGCTTTCCTTTGGCAGTTGCCTCTCAAAAAACAAGATAAAATTATGTCTATAAAAATGGGAAACCCGTCAGACCCGTTTTAACACCCATTTTCGGCCAATTATGGAGGCGTGCCTTGATTGGCTGGTGTCTGTGAGCTCAATTATAGACGTGTTTAAACGACTTCAAAAATCATTTAAAGGGTACTAATTTAAACTACAGTTGGTTTTTATTTGCAAATCTCAAGAGAAAAGCAAATTTTTGATACCAGATAGCTTCAAACATGCATTCAAAGTTTCCCTCTTGCCAAGGACTTAAGAGCCAATGTCGGAAAATATCGAGAATCTCAAATCAGTTCCAAAAATTCGAATTTTGGCTGATACCACCCAAACATCCCTTTGGGGGAACTATTTCAAGAAACGACATTAAGAAATCCCCAAGCGCTTTACATTTTGAGAATTTTAGAAAAGTTCCAAAATTCGCAAAAAATACATTTTTTAATTCGGGAAACGGGTGCAAATTTCAACATATTTCAACGAAACAGTACAAGCGCGCAAAAGCTCCTATTGACATGATATTACTCATGTATTTAGCAGACATCCCCAGCTTCAAGACCCCGTAAAAAGGTTTTGCAAAATAACTATTTTTACATAGTTTCTGGCTTTTATTGTGTGCGCTCTGATTGTGTGTTGTTTTGGTAGTCAAAATAACGCCCAACTTCAACCGTCAAAAGTCGATCCTGGTATGTCACAAATTGAAAAAACTACTATACCAAACGAAAGAACTGTTATTTTTTTAATTACACCTGAAGTTTTAGCTCTGCGAATTTAAACACGTGCGAGTAATAAAATTTCAACTTGTGCCCCCCAAGTCGCCTGTCCGCGACAAGAACGGGAATGTAAACAAAGGAAAACATATGCAAATCGAGGAGAAAATCATACGGAAGTTATGACTTACCCCTCAAAGCGCAAAAAATTGATCGAATTCTGTTACCTTAACAGGTATTTCTATCTGAGAGACTAATAAAACGAAATTATCCGTCCAATAATAATAAAAAAGCTATAAAAAGGACTGGAGGGCTAGGGTCATGAAGTCGCCTCGGATGCATCAGAACTCGTGTGTATGGTGCCGGAGGTAAAAAAGCTTCTAAAAAAGCTTTCAAAATGCACCATGGAGCAAGCAAACAATCTCAGTAAAAATAGACTGATATTTTGAGGTATGATAGAAATGAACCATTGTAAGTTTATTTTTACAATTAAATAAAATGACAGAGGAGCGCCGGCCATCGACAGTTCGATTTTAAATGGTCCGTCCCTTGGCTATCGTACTCAATGTTAAGTCCAAAAAACCAAAACAAGATTCAACGAACTAAAACATATATTAAAATAATCTTTAAAAAGTATAATGCTAACTTGAGAATTAGATTTCCCGCATCGCAAAGTTTTAGTTATGTAAATATCAGGACTGTTTACTTACTGATCTTATGTCGTGTTACATGCTCCAAGTTCCACAGGAGAAGAGTAAAACCCTCCGTCTTGTTTATACATTTCATAAAAAAAGACTAACTTATTTGTTTCCTAGAACTATAGATAGAAAGTTAATAATCCTCCCATAAACACAGAAAACGAAGAAGCCAATTCATCTCGTTTTTGGTGTTGTGTTACCTGTCACATTTTTCAAGTCACGTGTTTTGCTGTACACGGTTTGTGAAAATGAAATACAAAACATATTATTTAGTTATTTCTTTTAAGGTAGTCACCTGCAAAACATCGCACAACTGTCAATGAATAAAGAAGGACTGTGCAATCAAAACTAACAGAATCTCCTGGAGCACACAAGCCATCTCCGTTTAAATTTTCATTAACAAAACCTCATCTTCTATTCAGAATTTCCCGCTGTATCACAGATCCGAATCGTAACTAACTTGTACTTTATTAGGCCATCCCCATAAAATGTTTCGTTTCCCGTCGCCCTCCCTCTCGTGAAGGTGGGTCGTTCGGAGGTGGAGGTGTAGGTGGAGGTTCTTCCCTGAATAGGGGTGCCAATCGTACCCATGCCGGCGGAGCCCTCAAGCCCCTTTCCAGGGTCATTCTTCTTCCGACATCCCTTGAGTTAAGGAAAGGAAAGAAAGAAGAAGAAACTACGCAAGAGTCATGAGAGCTTTGGTGATATCTTTCAATGACCCTTAAGGGTATTAATCCTAAAAAGTGTTTGACACCAGTTGAGGAGGGCCCATGTAGAGTACCTCTTCGGGTGTGTGGCAAATCTCTGCCCCGCACTGCTCCATTTTTATAAGGAAACGGGCGGATCATTAAAAAAGTTCTGGAGTGGGAAAGAATTACAAAAATATATTTTATTGCCCTGAGGCTACAAGACGTGCGTCGACTTTCCGTCCAGTGGACTGACCAATGTTGAATTTAGCAGTGAGGTAGGCCATCTGCTTTTCACTAAAACTGTACGCCTTCTTAACGGGTCGCAAGGCCCACCCTCTGTTAAACGTTCTCTGGATTGTTTGTTTGCAACGCTGGTGGTTAAGGTTGGCACGACACCGACACCCTCTTCTAGTAAGATCCATAAGAGTGTGTTTTTCCAAGGACCGTATGCATTTCTCAGAGGATAGATGTTTCGTTAATGCCGAGATTTGGATCTGTGATACAGCGGGAAATTCTGAATAGAAGATGAGGTTTTGTTAATGAAAATTTAAACGGAGATGGCTTGTGTGCTCCAGGAGATTCTGTTAGTTTTGATTGCACAGTCCTTCTTTATTCATTGACAGTTGTGCGATGTTTTGCAGGTGACTACCTTAAAAGAAATAACTAAATAATATGTTTTGTATTTCATTTTCACAAACCGTGTACAGCAAAACACGTGACTTGAAAAATGTGACAGGTAACACAACACCAAAAACGAGATGAATTGGCTTCTTCGTTTTCTGTGTTTATGGGAGGATTATTAACTTCCTATCTATAGTTCTAGGAAACAAATAAGTTAGTCTTTTTTTATGAAATGTATAAACAAGACGGAGGGTTTTACTCTTCTCCTGTGGAACTTGGAGCATGTAACACGACATAAGATCAGTAAGTAAACAGTCCTGATATTTACATAACTAAAACTTTGCGATGCGGGAAATCTAATTCTCAAGTTAGCATTATACTTTTTAAAGATTATTTTAATATATGTTTTAGTTCGTTGAATCTTGTTTTGGTTTTTTGGACTTAACATTGAGTACGATAGCCAAGGGACGGACCATTTAAAATCGAACTGTCGATGGCCGGCGCTCCTCTGTCATTTTATTTAATTGTAAAAATAAACTTACAATGGTTCATTTCTATCATACCTCAAAATATCAGTCTATTTTTACTGAGATTGTTTGCTTGCTCCATGGTGCATTTTGAAAGCTTTTTTAGAAGCTTTTTTACCTCCGGCACCATACACACGAGTTCTGATGCATCCGAGGCGACTTCATGACCCTCGCCCTCCAGTCCTTTTTATAGCTTTTTTATTATTATTGGACGGATAATTTCGTTTTATTAGTCTCTCAGATAGAAATACCTGTTAAGGTAACAGAATTCGATCAATTTTTTGCGCTTTGAGGGGTAAGTCATAACTTCCGTATGATTTTCTCCTCGATTTGCATATGTTTTCCTTTGTTTACATTCCCGTTCTTGTCGCGGACAGGCGACTTGGGGGGCACAAGTTGAAATTTTATTACTCGCACGTGTTTAAATTCGCAGAGCTAAAACTTCAGGTGTAATTAAAAAAATAACAGTTCTTTCGTTTGGTATAGTAGTTTTTTCAATTTGTGACATACCAGGATCGACTTTTGACGGTTGAAGTTGGGCGTTATTTTGACTACCAAAACAACACACAATCAGAGCGCACACAATAAAAGCCAGAAACTATGTAAAAATAGTTATTTTGCAAAACCTTTTTACGGGGTCTTGAAGCTGGGGATGTCTGCTAAATACATGAGTAATATCATGTCAATAGGAGCTTTTGCGCGCTTGTACTGTTTCGTTGAAATATGTTGAAATTTGCACCCGTTTCCCGAATTAAAAAATGTATTTTTTGCGAATTTTGGAACTTTTCTAAAATTCTCAAAATGTAAAGCGCTTGGGGATTTCTTAATGTCGTTTCTTGAAATAGTTCCCCCAAAGGGATGTTTGGGTGGTATCAGCCAAAATTCGAATTTTTGGAACTGATTTGAGATTCTCGATATTTTCCGACAATGGCTCTTAAATGATGACATGGATGTAACTCTTACATTCGCCTTGTTCCAAAAAAAGTCGATATTTTTCATTAGCTAAAATAGCAGCTTCTTTAAAAAAAGTATGGCTTTGCCAAATTGTACAAATATATCCGAATTGTAGCTACATGTATATATATACAGTTAATTTGTAACCTTTCAGCTTGAAGGTGAAGGCTAAATCTTGGGCTCGGTTTTCCAGTATACAGTGCATGCGCAACATAGTCAGAGCAAAATATCACGACAAAAAAAAAAAATTGGGTTATGGCATGGCTTATTAAAGTAAGATAAAGCACCATCAGATGTCAAAGAGGCTGATATGTTGAGTGCCAGAATCTTGACATGGAAACTAGCCTTTTTGTTTACATACCACAACAATATTTCACTCAGTGTTTGGGTGGAGTGTACTTTAGGTGAACCAGTGATATCAAACAATGAACTGTTAAGTCAAGAACAGTACACACAGTGTGGCCGGACCAACCTCCTTCTATTCCCTCCAACAATTCAGATTTCTACGTTTGTTTTCAACAAATTAATACCACAGCTGTATCGTTTGATGTATGGTTACATTATACTAACACCCAGGGGCCGGTTGTTGGAAGCAGGGTTAAGGTAACCCAGGGTTAGTGCGAAATTTAAATGCAGATTTGAAAGCTTAAAAACATTTAGTATAATTTTTTTTGAATAGAATTTGATGATTGTATGCTCTGAAAAAAAGAAGAAAAAGGTTATCGGAGAAAATGCTTTTTAACAAGAGGAAAAGAAACCCGGGTTAAAATTTAACCCTGGCACATTTAGTATAATTCTTTTTGAATAGAATTTGATGATTGTATGCTCTGGAAAAAAGAAGAAAAAGGTTATCGGAGAAAATGCTTTTTAACAAGAGGAAAAGAAACCCGGGTTAAAATTTAACCCTGGGTTAGCGCTAATCGGCCTTCGAACAACCGGCCCCTGCAGGGTGACAGCCAACTGCAAATTCACATGAACAGTGAAACGGCAATAGAAAACAGTCCTAAGAAAGTACGCGCGCTGATTGGTTAGAAATCGTGTTTCTATAACTCGATAGAAACACAGAACTAGCACGAGCTGTTGACGTAATGATGACGCGAGCAAAGAGAATTTACATTTTGATAATCAAAGCTAACAAGTTGCTTTTCTTTTTTTCGTCGCGGTGTTTTCTAAAAGAAATAGAAAACATGTTCTTCGTGTTTCTATTGAGTTATAGAAACACTCGTGAAAGTTTGGGAGAACTCGAAAAAGCTGTGGAAACACTCGCCTGCGGCTCGTGTTCCCACAGCATTTCTCGTTCTCCCAAACTTTCACTCGTGTTTCTATAACTCGATAGAAACACGGTGCATGTTTTCTATTTCTTAAATAGCACATGCAGGACCACTGTCACTAGCATGAAATGTTGGGCTATTGAATGAGGTACAATACAATGTATGCCTTGTGTGAAAAGCTCTTGTTCTTCTAAAGAATTTGAAAGACGTTATTAATCATGAACTTTCACTACGTGTTTCATGATACACTGGTATCAAACACACTTTTCAAACATCTTCCCTCTGTATGTTTGGGATGGATCACTGCATCTCATGTTCTATATATTTCATACAGCTTTTTGCATTGCATTTGCAAATTCGCCTGCCCATAGCCAGCAGAGCTGACACTCTGTCATGTGTGAAAGTTCACTTTAAATTTAAACAGCCTACTAAGGATGCCCTGTTGAAGTGCCGCAAGGATAATAGTAATAATTAAGTATTATTATTACCATTTATAGCGGAGCTCCACAGCGGAGCACCCTAGTAACTACCGTGCAAGGATAGAAATTGAGAAAACCATGCGTTTGAGTTTTCATGGTCATCGTGGCTAGCGGCATGGCTCGCGGGCGCGTGCGCCTAACGACGACGACGACGTTGCCCCAACATGGCGGCCATAGTCATCCGGGATATTTAGAAGGTCTTAAACCGAAACGAGGCTTTGTTTTTCGCGCAATGGCTCTTCTGTTGGCTCTTCCGTTTTTGACGATTTATTTCAGCTATAGAATCTTCTTTAAGCAGTTGCGTACACCAGGCGTATTTAATAACTTTAGTGACAGCATTTTCAATGTGTGAGGGTCTGTGTGAGGAGCTCCGCTTTTAGGCTTGCCTAAATCTATTTAATTATTATTATTAAAACTGACCACCCTCATCTTATAATCTTGTTGCCTGCCTTCCTCAATATCACTAGAATGTTGAATGTTGGTATCTTAGGGGTTAAAAAAAAATAAATATTCCAAATTCTCCAAGCCGACATCACATTCAGACATAGATAAATTTTACAGTTGATCTTAAAAAGGAAATCCTCACCTGAGAGAAAGAGAGTAGTCTCCAGGCGACTTGTCACTTGGCCGTATAAGGAAACTACCAATAATGCCATCTGTCAATCAACAAAAAAAATTACAGCACTTTACAATGAGGGCAAGGCAACATTTCCATCCATTAAATTTGTTGGGGCAATAACCCCACAAAGGACATTTCCCTTGCTGATTTCATTGTGGCCATCATTACCAGAAACATACCCTTTTAAAATGCAACAAATTGGAATAATCAAACAAATTGATAAAGCAAGTTATACCACCATAAGGTAAAAGGGAGGTGCTGACATTTCAAGTGTTAACACTTTGTCTGAGTGAAGGGCAAACACTTTAAACATCAGCACCTTCTTTTTACCTTGTGGTGGTATAACTTAATACTTTATCAATTTGTTTGATTATCCCAATTTCTTGTGTATCAATTCCCCACTGATGCAGCACCAGTTTCTTTAAAAACTACCCCCACAATATCATTTAAAAATGAAGGTGACAATTTACTGCAATAATATTATGTCATATCAAGCATTACACATACCCAGACCACTATGAACATGTATACAGGTCATGTACCTTACGACTTGAGAGGAACAGAGGTACAAAGAAGCAGGTTGTTTTTTTTTAATTTCAATTTTTATTTAATCAATTACAAAACACATAATTAGACATCTTATTTCCTATCTACACCACTAAATTACAACAAATAGAAGCAGAGGAGCAATACATAAAACAAAGGAGCAGGGTTGACGCAGTGGTGAGAGTGCTTGCCTTCCACCAATGTGGCCCAGGTTCCAATCCCGGCTCCGGCGTCATATGTGGGCCGAGTTTGTTAGTTCTCTACTCTGCTCCATGAGGTTTTTCTCCAGGTACTACGGTTTTCCCCTCTCCACAAAAACCAACATTTGATTTGATCTGATATGATTTTAACTAAATGTGATTTGATTTGATTTGATTTGATTTGTGCTTTACTGTGTTACATTATTTATTTGTTATTTATTAAAAAGCCTATTCCTTTGCAATCCAAGATCACTTTTTGGTGCATCAAAGGGAACCACTGAATCCTTGTTGAGAGCCAATTCATCAGTCCCATTGTTGCACAACATCTCCAATGATATTGGACCACAAATCCTGATTTGGATCATACCAAAACAACACAAAAAATATTTTGTGCCTATTTAATCAACTCAATTCACAAGCTGTTTTTTATGGAAGCCATTGTTACAGAATACAAAATACAACATCTTGAAAGTACGCCAAGACCTGGTTGTTAGACAGCCAATGAATCAAACTTTAATCTGCAGGAACAGTGGAACCGTAGCTGGTTACCACAATCTGACAACAGTTTACTGATATTGTCAGGGGGAATTGATCACTTTTAGGAGAGAAAGGGACAGGCTAAATTAAACTGTTTTCTATGGAAGTTGCATAATCAATGTCATGCAATAAACCACATACTGAACTTGTAAAAAACTTTATTTTTACGATTACAATATTTCAACTGTTGTCTGTAAGTATGACATAACTTCTACTGCTATGAAAACTATTGTCTGCATGTATGACACATTGTAATAATGCCAGCAAAATTTAGCTGGGTGTTTCTAGCCAATCAGAATTGAGATTGTGTGACACCAATGTATAATTATTAATGAAAAGAATTACAGTACTATCATTTGGGTATCTGACTGGCAGTACCTTGTAGAAGAATCTCATGAGCTTCCTGCTTGGAGATGTTTCCGAAGAACCATCTATGCATGACATAAACAAAAAAAGCCATGTTTCAGCTTGTGTGCAAGACACAAAAACATTTTCAGTACACATATTATCTTTATTGAAATTCAACAAATAACTTTTATTTAAGCAGGATGTAGCTAAACTTACGGTTTTCCAGCACAAGGGTCCAGGTCTGATTTCTAAAGTTAGGAAAGGGAATAAATCTTTTGTGTTCACATCCATAGGCATACTAAATTCTTACATAACTCACAACAATAATAACGGACTGTCACTATAATTCTAAATGAATACAGTTACAATATTATGTATTATGTGCTAAGTGTTGAACATGCACACAGGATATTAATATCTTATTAAATGGTTTTTCTGCTCTGGTAAAGTTAAGTTCTTTTGACCAAGGAAATGCTTCCAAAATGGTTTAGATCTTTCTCTGAAGCTAAATGAAAAGCTCTCATTGGCACTAATTCTACCATATTCCAACGTTTAGCAATTTACACTGTAGTCTTAGTCTTTGTAATCAGCAAAGTTAACTCATTTTGCCTGAAAAGAAAACCAAAGAAAGGAAAAGTGACCACCAAATATTTTAAAAACAAAATCCTGCACTTACTGCATCTTCAACAAGGGCAGTGGGAACTAGGCCTTTTTCTTTGTTTTTCTGTGATGTCACCCAAAGCCAATCGCTGTCAATGACATCGTCTACAATAAAGACATCTCCTTGGCAAAAGCTGTTAAAAAAAAAACATTTAATGTATTTCCTGTCATGTAACAACCTTTAGTTTGTCATTTATCTTACCCTAAAACTATTAAGTTTTTAAACTCAAATAAGGTTCTAATTAACAATTAGACCCGTAGCCCGCAAGGGCTACGGGTCAATAGCCCATGAGGCGAAGCCGAATGGGCTATTGACCTGTAGCCCTTGAGGGCGAAGGGTCTAATTGTTTTAGTATCACCCAACTAGTCGGACAGAAAAAGAAAATAATAAAGTTAGCAAATGCAAGTTGAAGAAAGATTTATTTGGGAATAAAACAAAAGGAAGCGCCACGAATTTCGCTACTCGAGGACTATTATTAATAGACCTCTAGTAGCATAGCCAATCAGATTGCGGCATTTGCATTAGTCCACTAGTTGGGTGATACTAACAGTGTTTATTATCCAACCTATAATATTATTAAGCGTTCCTTTGTTACAGTCACAAAAGGCTAGTCTCAATTACACTTCACTGGAATCAATAAAAAGCCATGAAATCTACAGGGGAATAAAACAAAAGGAAAATCATATAATTGTATTTAAACTTGACTTTCATCTCTACATCTGGCAAGTAAATATCCATAACTAACCACAGAAACTAAGGTGAATAGCTGTTTTAGTATACACTAAGACAGTGTGATAATGTACATTTTGAGGTTCAATTTTATCTTTGGTTCAAATTTTATTTTCCTTTGTTTCAAACTCATTATCAACATTACCATATCAGAAAACAAAGGAAAATAAAATTTGAACTACAATTGAACTACAACATACACAACAAAAAGAAAATGGCTTGGAACATGGGGGACTTCTCAAGTGAGGATCCAATGCAACTTGCGGATTGCAGTAAGTGATTTTTTGTTGTAATGACTGCCGTCTCATTTTCTCACTGACGGATAAAATTAAATTTTCTGAAGACATTTGTTTTGTTCTGGTGGCAACATTTCTCCTATTTCTGTCTACTTCTGTCTTTGAAACCATTCTGTAAAAAAATAAAATTTAACTTTGGTTCTCAAGTGAACAAGTGGCATCAAATTTGGTTCTGCATGATCAATTTGCATTTGTAAACAAAACCTTTCTCATTGGTTCTTATCAAATTATAAACTCCACAGTAAAAGCATAAACTATTACCTCTAAACATGGCCAAACCAAATTTAGTTGCCTTCTTTGTGTTTTCAGGGGCTGCTTCATTATTAATTTGGATGATTTTTTCACTCCTCACAGATGCAAACCGGGATGTCACATATTTTGAAATTAACTTGAGGCAGCGTAAAACTCACGAGTTGCTCAGAGGTAAATAGCAGAGGATATTAGGAGTTTGACTAGCCAATCAGGGCACTCCTTGAATGCTATTCACTGTTTTACTAATACACAATAGCCCCTAAGAGTATTAAACAATACTCCTAGTTGTTTCAAGCTACAGAAACAGGGACCTGGGATAGGATGCAGGTCTGTGGGCCTCATGTCCCCTGTTCACTTTTGCCTCCTTACAGGTCCTATGAGTCTAAACTCACCTCAGCTCATCTGTCTCTGGTGCTTTGTTGTACGTATACTTTGCTATCACTCTTCTTTTACCAACAACAGGTTCAGGGGGTGGTACAGGGTACTTAAGTTTTTCCTCCTTCAGCAAACACGAAAAGCTTGTGTAGTAGCCAATCAGATCAGAGAGAGAATCAAACTGACGTCCACCAATATAGTAATCTCCACAGACAGCTGTCACTCGAAAATGACTGATACCATTTTTTCCAAGGTAAGACAAGGAGTAGGTGCCAGGTTTGCGATCACTTTCTCTTACAAGGTAAGCACCCAGTCTGCCATCTTGATTAAGTCGGTCTTCTGCTACCGATCTGTCAAGTTTTCCATGGTACCACCTAAAACAGACACCACTGATCAGTCACCTTAGACATGGTTTTCACTTTAAAGACAAATTGTCCTATATAAGTGAACGGATTAATAACAAAATTTACAAATTGCCAGAGCTATTGTCTCTACATAATAATTAGGCTAATGAGGCTGTTGTCATCAGTCATCTCTATTATGTCATGTAAGTTTAGCATTCCAACATGAGCTCTCGTATTGTCTATACACAAAGAATTTAACATTTAAAGTATGTTACTGTTTGACTGAAAACTGAAAAGTAGGCCAGAGTACAGGAGAATTTTTGGACTGGTAACATATTAAAGGCAGTCGCAAACCCTCAGTAATGACCCAATGTTTCAGTAAATCCAATCATGTGAAATTTTCTCTAATATTCCCTACAAGTCCCTATCAATAAGCTTCTTGTAATTTCTTTAAAATGTAACAAAAAAGGTCTACAACAGGTCTTCATTATTCATCAAATTCTCCTGACAAACCACAATAAGGTAATCACTTGACTGAATCACAGTATAACATAACACGCACTGACAGCTACATTAGATAAGATCTTTACAGCTAGCATTACAAGCCAAGGAAGTTTACATGTACGCTGAATTGCTTGAAGACGAAAATGCCATATAATTTGAAAGGAGGTGTTAATATACCCAACTTATGGCGATTGGTACAAGCTGAACAGCACATAGTAATTAGTATCTATCTAAATTACATGCTACTGAGCCAATAAAGGAATCGCCTTCCATATACATGTACAGCTAGCCTTCATGTAAATGTGACTTCCTCCCGGAAAACAGGTTTAAGGAAGTACGGTATGCTGTATTTATCGTGTATAATGCAGCTGTAACATCAAACCAGACACAACAATAACTCCAACGCAATCAAAAGTATGTGACCCTTCATCCAGTTACAATGGCAAATTAGCTAACTACTGCACCGTACCATGGTCCGATTCTCTATTGCTTCCATTGGCACACTGTCATCCTTACGATGTGTCTACGCTCTTTACAAGCATCAAAGCAAAATTTAGGCTTGGAAAAAGGCAACACAGTTTTATCTTCGCACGTATCTTGCTTTATTGGTACAACTAGCTCAAAATAACTACATTCAAGAAACATAAACATTCTACGCTTGACAACCATCCGCTCAGTCATGTCTTTTACCTACGAAAACTTACTGGTCATCCGGCGGTGCACTTAATGCCAGTTCGATTTCTTCTTCATCGTCGAGGCATGGATCTGGTTCATCCTCAAAATTGTCTTCTGGCTCGTTTTCTCCAATTAAATTGACGTCCGAGCCAGAAGAGGAGCTGTTACGATCTCTGAACGCCATATTTCCTCTCCGTCCCTTCAAGCAAGAACGCGGGCGCAAGAATATAAAAAAAAAAAAACGTAATAATCACGAGGGGGGAGGGGAGGAAGTATTAGTGATGTTTCTACAAATAATTTTTTATCCACCTGATTTTCTTTTGGTTTTCCCATCTCTTTCTCCTTAACTAGTTCTTTCTTTTTTTAATCCCTTTAAAGGTTAATCACTTTCTTGTGGAATTTGTCAAGTCATGATGGCAATGAGAATTCCAGCCTGGCTCTTACAATTGCGAGCACTTGGGCCCTAAAGGGGTTCACCACGTGGACTCCTAATTTTGACAAGAGAAGCTTGCAACCAGTGAAGTGGTCTCAAGTCCGTCTGTCATCCGTACTCGCCGCAGCCCTTTGGTAAATCAGGACACTTCCCATGTGGGTACCATGGATGTGTTTCTACAAAACTTAATGGTGTGGGTCATGTGCTAAACCTCTTCCTTGGGAAACAGAAGGTCCAATCCTCCCAAACGGATTCTCACTAAGCTCTGCATCACTAAAATAATTATTTTTGAAAATAAGAACCTATTTTTCATCTTCTAGGCTAAATAGGTTCTTGTTTACAGGGGGTATAAATGACAAATTTTAGGCTAACAGGTTCTTACTTTTCAGGTTCTTACTCGCGAGTTTTTACTGTACTTCAATCGAAACTTGATTCGGTTTTTTGAAGATAAATGAAGAAATATTACTGATATGGACTTGAACCGTGATTAAAGTCCAGAAATAATAGTAGAAGGCAATTAGCACTTTGACTTTTAAGAAATGAGTAGCAGTTCTCCTTACTACTACTGCTATACATTCCTTTACATTCTTTGGAGAATTTGATTTTACATCTATTCAATATACTTGAGCCGCTGGTATTCTTAGGGAATGATGCTTGCCTGACAGTGCATTAATGTTGAAAGTGAAGCTGCACATTGACAGAATTGAAAGGATCAGGCTGCTGAGAGCTGATGTTTCAAGGGGTAGATATTCCTCAGCAGGGGGATAAGGGAGATCAAGAGCCCATTAGCACAAAGTAATAGTCTCCTGGTGAGAGGACAACGCTGGACACGTTTCTAACTGCTGTTACAATTTATTCAACACAATAAGTACAAATGTAAATATAAGAAAATTCATATCTTTGAACTGCGGAAGAAAGATTTGACAGATGAACACAAACTTAAGCAGTTGAAGCAGGGAATAGGGCCGGGGACAGGGCGTAAACGGGATTCAAACCCACGACCCGGCTTGGATTATCGAGGCAATAGTCTAACCCACTGAGCTATATGGCCAACTTGGGGCTAATTTTGTGATTTCGTAGTATACTGGAAGAAGATGAAGATATAAATGTGAATATATGAAATTTCATATCTTTTTACTGCGGAGGAAATATTTAATAACACATGAAAAATCATCGCAAACACTCTTCTCCATGGCTCAATGCGCCACACTGTCACAACATTTAATTCGAAGTTTCCAGAAATCCTTGACGCCCGGTTTCTTGAAAACAGATTATCGCTAAGCCCGAGATTGAACAGAAACTAAAACCGAAGGAAAAAGGGACAAAACTTTTAACTCGGACCCTTTTCGCCAGTGTTTCCTCACTCACTCCAAAAGAGAAGGGTTTATAGGTGCGATTTAAAAAAAACATCGCCTTTCTCAGGCATGAAGGATTCTTTGTCTACCATGCTGCTTTGTGCGCCTCAATTGGTTTTCGTAGCACACAAAATGAAGAAGTTGTGTTTGCCTGTTGTACAGTGTACTGTAGTTTGACCGAAGAGCAGGGAAATGTCAAGTTTACCAACACAAGATAAAAGTTATGAGGATCTGTGGTTTATTCATGTCAAGCATTTGAAATTTAAAATAAAACTCTCGTGCAGGTGTCAATTGGTCAAGACTCCGAATCACGATTCTAACGAACACTACCACAGTTACTTTGATGACAAAACAAGCTAAAAAATTAAACTCATAAATATAAACTAGATTGCTTAGTTTGAGAGACAAGGACACAATTACAAACGCAAGAGATAGTCAATTGATCAAATAACAAAGGAGTGGGATTTGCGGCGGTTTTCTGAACGTGAATGGTATAATATCAAAATAATCCAGGAAACTCTTTCGAATTCGTCATGCAAGTTTCCGCGTCACGTAACGTATGTCGATGCCTAATCACACATGTTTGCTCACGCTTAGCAGGAGTTAAGTGTATTTCACTGCGTTTTCATCGGTTCATGATGTCGAGGTGATGAACGTAGGATAGCAAACTAACAGTTTACCGTCGTGACAAACTCCGCTCTAGAAGATTATTACTTTACTCAGCCTATACAGGATGCCTGAGGTTTCCTTTAAGGGTATGATATGATGAACACATAAGCGTATTAGGCTTTTTACAAGCAGATTTAGAATTAGTCACAAATTATAGATAACGAACAGATAGTGCAACTTTCGATCACTTTCTTATGAAGTGCCAAGTTTGAGTCTTTTTCTTGGGTGAGATCCTGCAGGTTCTTCGTCCTCAATAAAGTAAGTACCTGAGCCGTTCATTTCGTTTGAATCGGACTGGCTTGGGAATTTTCGTCGCCTGAGCCTATCCTTCCGATTCTGGTTTTCAACACCAGAAGTGACATGAGACCACTTCCGAGTCAAAGAAGAAGGAGGAACCGGGAGTTTTGCAGTAAAGAGAATCGGAGACTCTTGCAGCACTTTGATGCTGTTTGCTGACAGAGGAGTTCTGTTGATATGCCGCTGTTTTACACGCGAGGCCATCACGGCTGGGCTTTGGAACACTTCATCGTCTTCTTCAAGGCTGGTATCACTGCTTAGGGATGAATTGTCTTTATCTAATTTCTTGGCAGTTCTTTTCCGTGCGCGTTTACCTCCAAACACGACAGACTTGTGAATTCGTCGCTTTTTCGCCGCAGGTGAGGATTGAAGAGAGTTGTTGCGATCCTGCGCCAAACAGCGTTCAAACTCTTCCTCCTTCTCCCTTAACCAGTCGTCGACATCTTCAGAACTTCTCGAACTATCGTCTTCAATCGCAGGGTGAGGGAACTTCGACGCGTAGAGACTCTCAACCCCGCTACCTTGCAACAGTTTAATGGCTTGAGAATTGCTCATGCAAGGCGAAGAGTCGCGGGTGCGCGCAACATTAGCTTCGTGCCCGCACTTTTCCACTGGAGAACTGGAGAAACTTCTTTTGCGCTTTTTTTGACGTAAGATCTGATTTAACGGACTGGCGCGTTTGCTTTCCGATGGGGAACTGCAAACGCTATTATTTTGTTTCACTTTTCTCGGGGGAGGGGTTAAACGTAGGTGTCCTTGATTCAATGCGGACCTTCGTGCCACTGGAGAGTCACATACCCGGGACGATAGAGCCACAGGAACCTGATCTAATAAGGCGTTTTCGTACTCACTGGTTTTCTTTGGAATGTCTTTACTATCCAAGCCGGAAAGACGTGTCTCCAACTGGTTTTGCTTGGCGTCTTTAACAAGGTCATCAATCGGAAAGGTGTCATGGAAACTAGTGGGTTTAGTTTCGCTCTGGACGTCTGGTAATGAGACGGACCTTGACGGCCGAGATTTCCTTTTCAGGTTTAGTGAATAAGCCAGACGCGGCTGTGCGGATGCGTTTAAAGACAAGGACTGTGTAGATACCTGGAAGCTTCCATCAACCGAGCCCTTAAGTAAACGAGGTGAACAACGCGGAGAAACTGATAGTCGTTTCACAGCTGGTGAAGTCAGTTCATTCACGGTGTTAATTTTACTATAGTCATCGCCTGGTTCGCATGCATCTTTAGAGCGCATGAGCACCCCGTTTTTCTGCTGGGACGACATTTGCGTTGGAGAAATGACAGGGTGTTTCACTGGAGTAAGAAGAACTACACAGTTATCTAAACTGTTAGTTTTTGTTGGAGTTCTTAGGTCCTTTAAAACCAGACAGGTAGAAGTTGGCGAGACTGCGGCGTGCAGTGCTTTATCTCTACCATTCCTGCTAACGTCTGAGCGTTCTGTACCTGCGCCCCCAATGGTTGATTCACCTGATGTCTCTGTAGAAGAACCTGGCTCTTTGATTTTACATTGGAGCCTTGGTGAGCACCGAATGCCCGACCCAACGGCTACTTTCACTGGCGTACCAAGGCTCAGACAACTTGCCGGTCTGTCCAACAATCTGCCTTGTTCAACCTTCAGTTCAGCACTGACACGAGGTTGCACTCGGTCCCTGGAGCACGATATATCGTCTCCCAGCTGCGAGTACACGCGTAAAGGAGACGTGAGGGATTTTATTATGGGCGTAAGAAGAACCACACACTCATCCATTTGGAGATCGTTTCTTGGCGTCAACCGTTCCCCTAATTTCTGGCTTAACTGTGGAGAAACCATTTGGTTCTCAAGAATGTCCTTTCCAGGGATTACTCTCTTTGGAGTTAATTTCAAATCAGCTTCGGAGAGCTCACTGACAGATTCAGGGCTTTTGTTTTCTTTGGCTGAATTCACCCGTTCACAGGATCCGGAATCTGCGAATAAGAAATTCTCTACCTTCTCGCGATCATTTTCAAAAAGACTGCAGGAAAATCCAACACAGGAGGATGAACGTCCTTTTAAAATTCTTGGAGATGACTTGTCAGTGTGACACTGTGCTACAGGCTTGGCTGTCTTTTCCTCCTTAATAGGTGTCTTGCAGCCGCCCACTTTACGAACTTCGGAGTCGCCATTGGTCAGCACATCCTCCCTCCTATTATATCCTTCCAGTGGTACGCTAGAAAATCCAATGCACGAGAAAGAACGAGTTTTCAAAATTCTCGGAGATGACTTAGTGGCGTGTCGTTGCAACTTAGTCGAGCTGAGTTTACGATCCCTTGGGTCAATTTCCTCGCCACTGGTGCATTCCTTTGTTGTGTTTAACAATCTGTGCAGAGAAAACTTCTTTTTACGTCTAGGGGAAAATCTCAGAGGAGAAACCGAACGCGCCTGAGGCGCCTTCATAAGTAAGGCTTCTTTTGCTGGAGACCCACCTGGGGGCCCTTTCTTTGGAGAGTCCCGGGAGCCCGTCACGGTAAACGACCTCGTTCTTGTCAGTGGACCTGCAGTCGCCGGGCGGCCATAGAATGACTGGCTTCGCTGGAAAACTACATTTGGTGCTCGTCGAGGACTTCTACGAGGGACACTCACACCTGAAACAAACCAAGTACCCAGAGCTGAAATAGGATTTCAAGGATTAAAATAGGATTGCAAAGATTAAAATAGGATTGCAACTGAACGATTACAGAGAACACAACGGTAGAAAACAAGCCCTCTGTTAACGGGGTCTAAGACCACTATGTCGCATGCATAACCGGTACCCTACTGAACACGCATTAAGATTCAATTCCATGTTGACAAGTAGATTTCATTCTGCCGTGTCTGTTCAGTTAAAAATCACAGCAACCGTCAAAATGTGGCTTACAAACCACAGGCGAGTGCGTCAAAATGGAACCAATTGCATTTATTCCACGAACAGACACGAAAAACCACGACGAAACTTGACTCGACCGTAGTGGTCGAATGCTCGGAGATTCCCTCTACTTTAAGAATCACAATCGATGCACTGCATTGCATTGAAACCGCTACGTATAAGCGAATCAGCCTTGGAGCAAAATAGCTCAAATATAAAACCAAATTGTCAACGTCGAATTACCGAACTTTTAAGTTACACCAACACCGCTTACAAGGTGTTTTGCCCGTAGTAGCAAAAAGCTTGTGCTTGGAACGTACTTGATTGGTCCCCTTTAAGTGGTGACTCCTGCAAAACTTGTACATTGTCAGTCAGAGCCTGAGAACGCCTCCTGAGAAAACAAAGAAACAATGGATCAGTTATTTAAACGAGGTTTAGACGGGCTTAACAAAACCGTTGTCTAAATTGAATTCGTGCTGCTTCAACTTTTCAATCTTGTTGATACAACACCAGAATAACTAGTCAATAACTGCGCAATCAAAATGATGACGTTTCATAACATTGATCGCAAATTGGTCAGTTTTGATCCCTTCCAAGTTTACTAAAACCGCGACTTCAGTTGGACACAGTTTAAATAACCGGCCCAATAAGTTTAGAGCCACAAGAAGACGATACTAAATGGACGCGAGGAGATGCCTTAGGATGATGAAAAGTATTTCACGAGTGAGCGAAGCGAAATGTGTAAGTAGAATGTCTTTAAACAAAAGAAGAGGACGTTTTTATCTCCGAGCGGTCATGCACTGAGCCATTTAGTACGTTAACACCAATGAAGGAGAAAATCATATCAATTTAATATTTTTCATGGTCCTAATTGGAAAAACGTAGCAACGGGATCTTTTCACGTGTTAAGGTTACATGCAATTGTCACCTCCGCAGACATAATGCTTTCATGCAAAAGCCCACCAGGTATTTGACTGATATTCATATAATAGACGTCTTTACTTCCACCAACTTTGCATTAGATACTTCTGCGGGTGAACAATGAAATCATTTCGCTAACATACAACGATATATATCTCACCTGGCACGATCTTGTTTACACCACAAGGCGTGCGAGACCTGTTTATGGGCCGGAGTTTCTTGAACCGTAGTTCTTGAGAAAGATCCTAAAATATCCAATAAGAAACTGAATTGTTTTGATGTTGCTGCGGAAAGCTGTCACATGTTTTGGAGGCTCAGGGGAAACGTCCATAACATTAAGACACATGCCTTATCTTATCTACCAAGGGACCGTACACTTTTTGTGAGGGAATGGCGGCTGGTGTGATTCGGGAAGCACCATTTAATAATTGGGAAAATGTTGTGCCAACTTTCAACACCGAAAATCGCGATGGAAATATGCGCGTTTTGAAAGCAATTCAGGGATGTTGGAAGCGCATGAAACTGCAAACGAAAAAGAAATTTGATGAGCAACGGAGGGAACGCAAGAACACAGATGATGGTAAAGCCCCTGATTCACAAATGCTATCAGTAAGCTGGTTGCTGACGTTATTCCAGCGGCAGAAAATCCACTGGAAAATCAATTCGATGATGACTCTGCTGACCTTGCTGCATCAGCAGTCAAGAGCTCTGTGATTGACGACAGTGATGAACCCAGACCAAGCGTCTAATGCAATATGCCGAGTAGCTGCTCAAGCCACGACAGAAAAAGGACAACAAAACGAAACGAAACGAAAGAATCCGTTGAAAGGTGAAAGAATTCGTTGTTCGGTAAGCGAATTTGCCATTTTCAATGATCTCTATTTTATTTATTTATTTATTTCCTTACAATTTGAAAAATAAATAATTTGAAATATATTTCTGTAAAGAGTGCTGTTGTACAATACTATTTCTTTTCTTTTTTTTTAAATAATCACCTGTGTATTTATACTAAAACAATTACTCGCCTCAGGCTCAGTGATTATCGGTGAACATTCACCGATAATTGTTAATTAACCTTAGCAAGAAAGGAACAAGAAGCTAAAACGAGGATTCTTCAGTTAAAAGAGTGGAAACTCAAAGAATCAATGCATGCAAATGGGAATAGGTCTCCCCCCAGATGTTTCACAAGAAAATGAAGATTTTTATCGTTAGTAGCTGGTGTGTGAAAACCCATGCTGAAAGTGAACGACTTGTAATAAATTATGGTTTAATATGACAAAATAAACAAATTATGATAAGGTACATTATAGTTCCTTTTGTTCCTGTTAACAGTTTAGGTGAGCCAGTACGGTATGAGTAGGGACAAATTAACACGCCGCAAGTGTCGATGCTGCCGAAAGCAAGGCAAAAAGGGTTTTTTGGGGGCAAAGCTGTATCAACTTTATTGCAACTTTTCTGCTGAGAGTAGTCTTCCTGTCCCTACATTTATTTAGTTATTTATTACATTTTGACACTTAACAATAAATTTACATTTAATGCTTAAAGTTAAGATAATTTATATGGCGAGGAAACCTAGAAGAAACCAAGAGGCTTATACAAGGTTAGGTTTCCTCCCAAAACAGAAAGAACTGAATATCACAGATATAGAGCAAGACGTTCAGTTAGGCGAGACACAAGAGTTGTGTGTCATTTCGTTTTTGTCGGGGTCTAAAAAGAATTCCAAAGCACCTCTCGATCACAGTTCTGGTGCTAACGTCTTTGAGCTTCATTATCACGGACTTCTGCTTCATTTCTTGGGTTTAGAAGGTGAGTCATGAGGTAGGATCTGCATGCATATCCACTGTCACCAACAAGGAGGCCATTGATAGATCCATTGCGAAATTGTTCAGCAATTGTACTATTGTCAAGAATGCGCGAGTCATAGGTTGCTCCCGGCCAGCGTGCGACAATGTTGGTAATTAATGCTTTACTGTCACAGACAGCTTGAACATTTACGGAATAGAATTGTTTCCTGTTTATGAATGCCACGGCATTGCTCCTATCTGGACAAACAATTCTCGCGTGGGTGCAATCGATTGCTCCAGTGACACAAGGTAATCCTGCTACGTCGTAAAAGCTTCTCTTTGTCTCATGGAAATCGGCTGGAAATGAAATGAACTGCCATTTATGTTTCGAAATAGCTCTTGAAACTCGATGTATTACCTCGCAGACGGCATAATTAGACACTCGAAACAAATCCTCAATTACTTGATGAAAACTGGCAGTAGCATAAAAACGCAAGGTCACAAGAACTTACTGCATTAGTGTGAGAGGCAAGCCTCTCCTCGTTTGATGTTCTAGATCTTTTTTCAGAAGGGCAGTGAGTGTGATAACAGAATCTTTCCTGAGGCGAAACCTTCGACGAAAATTGGCGTCGTCATATTCTTCTAAGGTCTATCCCGCAAGTGTCCGGGATTTTTCGAACACGTCGAGTATTAGCCCATTGCTGTAGGCGTCCATATCTCAAACTTCCATCTCATTCCATGACAAAAACATTCACTAATAAAACGTTAGACTACGTCTAAACCTACTCATGACCAGGTCTAAGTTTCTGCTGTTCGCAAGTCTGTGTTTAGACTCCTTTTAGGCGGGGCTTAAGATAACTGACGTTTAAATAACCCGGTTTAGACCAAGACCTTCTTAAACAACGCCTAAACTTTGTTTAAATATTCGGCCTTATGAGTTTCAAACCACCGTAAACTCTCCTAAAAAGCCACTCCTCCCTAGAAAAAGGAAGTTATTAAGCCACCCCCTCCCCTGTAGAAAAAAAATCATGCTATTGATACCACTCCATCAGATGGACAGAGTGATTAAAACTGGTAAATGTTACTGTTATACGGGAGCCGTATAAAATATAAGATTAGCTAATACTGTTGGGCCCTCATAGAGTGACTTATTTTGCCACTGGTGTAAATTAAACTAAGTACACACACAAACCGTATAAGGAAAGACAGAAGCAATAAGAACATTGAAGTGTAATCGAATGATTGCGAATTTTGAAAATGGCTATCACATCACATATCCCTATAACACATCACATATCCCTATAACACATCACATATCCCTATAACACATCACATATCCCTATAACACATCACATATCCCTATAACACATCACATATCCCTATACCACATCACATATCCCTATAACACATCACATATCCCTATAATACATCACATATCCCTATAATACATCACATATCCCTATAACACATCACATATCCCTATAATACATCACATATCCCTATAATACATCACATATCCCTATAATACATCACATATCCCTATAACACATCACATATCCCTATAATACATCACATATCCCTATAATACATCGCATATCCCTATAATACATCACATATCCCTATAACACATCACATATCCCTATAATACATCACATATCCCTATAATACATCACATATCCCTATAACACATCACATATCCCTATAATCCATCACATATCCCTATAATACATCACATATCCCTATAATACATCACATATCCCTATAATACATCACATATCCCTATAACACATCACATATCCCTATAACACATCACATATCCCTATAACACATCACATATCCCTATAACACATCACATATCCCTATAACACATCACATATCCCTATAACACATCACATATCCCTATAATACATCACATATCCCTATAATACATCACATATCCCTATAATACATCACATATCCCTATAATACATCACATATCCCTATAATACATCACATATCCCTATAATACATCACATATCCCTATAACACATCACATATCCCTATAATACATCACATATCCCTATAATACATCACATATCCCTATAACACATCACATATCCCTATAACACATCACATATCCCTATAATACATCACATATCCCTATAATACATCACATATCCCTATAATACATCACATATCCCTATAATACATCACATATCCCTATAATACATCACATATCCCTATAATACATCACATATCCCTATAATACATCACATATCCCTATAATACATCACATATCCCTATAATACATCACATATCCCTATAACACATCACATATCCCTATAACACATCACATATCCCTATAACACATCACATATCCCTATAACACATCACATATCCCTATAACACATAACATATCCCTATAATACATCACATATCCTTATAATACATCACATATCCCTATAATACATCACATATCCCTATAATACATCACATATCCCTATAATACATCACATATCCCTATAATACATCACATATCCCTATAATACATCACATATCCTTATAACACATCACATATCCCTATAATACATCACATATCCCTATAACACATCACATATCCCTATAACACATCACATATCCCTATAACACATCACATATCCCTATAACACATCACATATCCCTATAATACATAACATATCCCTATAATACATCACATATCCTTATAATACATCACATATCCCTATAATACATCACATATCCCTATAACACATCACATATCCCTATAACACATCACATATCCCTATAATACATCACATATCCCTATAATACATCACATATCCCTATAACACATCACATATACCTATAATACATCACATATCCCTATAACACATCACATATCCCTATAATACATCACATATCCCTATAATACATCCCTATATAAAGGTACCTTGAACAAAAAAGCCGCTCCAATGGGGGGGAGGGGGCTAACTAGACAACCAACTAGGTTACCTTAGCTTCCCAGCTCGAACTTCCTTTAAACCTTATTTTAGTGTTCCACTTTTCTTTTTATTTCTCTTCTTATTGTTTGTAACGTCTGTTATTGTATTTTTCTTCTAGAGCTAATAAAGATTGATTGCTTTTGGTGGATTATTTGAGGATTTAGAGTATGTTACGTTTATATTTATGTTTCAGTTTACTAACCTATCGTGTTCCGCCGGTGAAATTTTCGTCTGCGTTCATCTTTTTTGCCTCCCTCTTTCATTTTCCTGTTTTTAGGAACCCGTTTGGTAAGAGCATTTTCACCATCAACTTCTCCCTCAGTGAAAAGATTTCGTCTAACCTGTTTAACAGGTGTTTCTTGTACTCTAATATCTTCTTCTTTTCGCTTACTTGGAACTGTCGAGGAAAAAAGTATGGTCGGCGTATGACCAAACACAACACATAGACAAACAAACACTACAATATTATTCAGTTAATTAAGAAATAAAATTCGTCTAATGTGTTTGTACAGGAATACACAAACCGACGCTCGTTTGAGAGAATTCGACAGCAAAGGCACCGAAGTTTGTTTAAGCTAGTACAAAAAAACAAGATGTGTTCTATTTCTTTTACCGCGACGATGCAAAAGTGAAAAGTCCAACTACGTCACGTTCGCTAATTTCCAGTCTCTGACTTGTGAATTTTATTAATATTTCAGTTGAACTTGAATGAACTTCACAACATAAAAACAATTTTTGCATGTGTGTTACTAAGAAGTAATCAAATGCTTGAGTGCAATTTTGTATAATTGAGCACTCGGAAATTTTTGAAAAACGACAAATTGCACTCTCCCTACAGGCTCGTACAATTTTTTCAGCATCAACCTGTGCTCATTTATTCCAAATTGCACTCAAAACCATTTGATTACCTGTATTAATAAGACCTAAGGCAGTAGGTGAAATGCATAAAATTTGTTTGATGACCATTTGCATCGTACATACTTTGCCCCTTTTCCTTCTTTTGTTTTGGTATTCCTTTCGGCTTCGCTTTTGCTGGTACAACGATCTCCCTTCGTTTAGCTGGCATTTCAGTGACGCTCATATGACGGGTTAGAACATGACCCCCAGTGCTCCTGAAATACAGCGGCAGAAGAGGAAAATTAAAATCATTGCCGGTCCATGTGCTCCAAGAAAAGATAAATGTCAATGATATCTTCAAAAGTGTTTCAGAAGTAAGCATATGCTTTGAGCATTATTCATTACTATACAATCTTTTTATTTTAAGTGAGTTATCTTAAGTTTTAAGTGAGTTATCTTAAGTTTATTTTAAGTGAGTTTGCCCAATGTGTTGATAAGCAACACGAATCCAACAGAAGTTTATGAGGTAATGAGGAATCTTAAACCAAATTAGGCTACGGGATGTGACGGGATCCCTCCACGAGCAGTCAAAGAATCGATGGAGGTTTTGTGCTGTCCTCTTAGTACACTGATAAATCATGTTTTCACTTCCACTAAAATACCACAACAGTGGAAACTTGGTGAGGTGACTCCAGTTCTCAAAAAGGATTGCAGCCTAATGAAAACCAACTATCGACCTGTAATGATTCTGCCTGCTTTTTCGAAAGTTTTCGAAAGACTTGTACATCACCGAATAAGCCCACATTTTGAAGGAATTTATCATAAATATGTGTTTGCTTACAGGAAACATCATGGTTGTGACACAGCACTTCTAAGCTTAACCGAACAATGGAAGAAAGAAATTGATGATAACAAAACGATCGGACTGGTCTCTATGGATTTGTCGAAGGCTTTTGACACCTTACCTCACGAACTTATTGTTTTGAAACTGAAAGAATATGGAACTGACGAAGCAACAACTGCCCTGATAAGGGATTACTTATCAAATCGATTCCAAAGAGTGAGACTGGGGGACACACTTTCGAATTGGCAATCAATATGTAAGGGTGTCCCTCAAGGATCTATTCTCGGCCCCTTATTATTCAACATCTTTATGAATGACCTTTCATATGTTATTAAGGAGAGTACGCTGTCTACTTAAGCTGACGATACACAAATCTTTTACGCAGATAATGACCTTCCTAGAGTTGAAGAAACCATTAACACTGATCTTGCTAGTGCTGATAAATGGTTCGCGCAAAATGGAATGAAAAGGAACAGTTCAAAATATCAGGCGATGGTGTTGGGAAAAAACAAAGGAGCCGAGCTGGCGTTCAAATGTGACGAGTCACATTTTCCTATTTCCAAAACAATGGAACTTCTTGGCGTAACAATTGATGACAAATTGAATTTCGAAAACCACATCGCTAAAATATGTAGAAAAGTCAGTCAACAAATTGCTGTACTAAAAAGGATGCAGAAACTGTTGCCTTCCGAGACTAGGAGGGACCTTTACAAGGCTTTCATATTGCCGCACTTTAACTACTGTTCCGAAACGTGGCACTTTTGTAGTAAGAAGTCAGCTGACAAGTTAGAGATGGTAAACAAACGAGCGCTCCGTTTCGTTTCCAGGGAAAAGTCCACGCCTTATGAGGAACTATTAAAGCGTATTGGTCTCCCAAGTCTCCGCGAACAACGGTTAGCGAAAATATTGTCCACAGTTTTTAAGATATTAGCCAGCGATGCCGGACCTGCAAGCTTACGTGATTTTATTACAGTAAGGCGCTCCACTTATAACCTCAGAGGCAACACAATTGTAGACCTTCCAAAAGTAAAATCAACAACTTATGGCTTAAGATCGTGGAGATATGCTGCATCGAAAATGTGGAACTCTCTACCAGACGAAACAAGAAAGATAAAAACATATACCGTTTTTAAGAACAATTTAAGAACATTAAACCTTACGGGACTTTGACCGAGAAGTGTGATAATTAAATACAATTTTTACTATTTTACTGTTTTTAATAATATTTTTTATATTTTTATATTTTATTCTTAGTTAGCTTAAATTAATTTATACACTTCCAAGAAGTTTATATTTTTCTAGTTTGTATTTTTATTTCGTGGCGCACCTGCAAACTAGCTTTTTAGCTAAGCGTGCTGACCACGTTAATAAAGATTGATTGATTGATTGATTGATCTGATTGGCTGACGATCTCAGGATATTTAACAACTATTTACATCCCACGAGGTGAAAAATGAGGATTCTGGGAAAGCCTTGCGCAGGTGAATTCTGATCGAGGGAGAAAAAATGGCCAGCGTTAATTCTCGCTTTACAGCTGATTCTGAGAGATGAGCCTGAGGTTGCTTCAGTGCTAGATACTAAACCCAGTATTCTCTTCAATCTCGGTAAATAGTGGCTTAAGAATTATTTAGCTCGCTGCTTCGCAGCTAGGTAAATATTCTGCAACTATTCACCTAGATTTCAAAGAATGATCGTTAAGTGAAGCTAGGCTTGCACTTGGTATCCGAAGCTCAGACGTCGCTTAAACTGTACAATAGTATTGTTACTACCATCCCAGGTGCAACGTTAGACTCCATGGTGGAGCATGATATTCAAAGGCTGTTTTCACTAACGGAGTTGGGCTTGTAAGCAGAGTCGTAAGAGGGCTAAAGGCAAAGTGGAGTCTTCAGGTGGAGTCTTCAGCTCGGCGAAATCGCAGTCGGGAGAATCAGAACGTTTTCAGTTACGTCCGATTCTGCATATACTGCTTCTTTTGGTGTCCAATTTCTGAAAACTCACCCTCTCCCTACCTACTCCACCTTCCCCCCCCCCCCACCTCTCTTCAAATAAAGGTCAGTTTTCGGATACGCCCACCTTCATTTCTTACATGTGTTCCTTTTAATATACTAAAGTGATGAAAAATGGTAGGGTTGTGGGATGTGGCTTGAAATGACAACGTCAAAATGTAATAAGGGTAAGTTGAAGCCACACATATGCGCACTGAGGTGACAGTGGTAGAAGGGATTAAACCCTGTTGCTACCAAAAAAAAAAAGATGATGATGAGCTCAAAAGCCAGCAGCCATGGACAGCTGTTTCGGCCTTGTCAGGCCTCATCAGCATGGCACAGTTAGCAGATGAGCTTTGGGTTCCGACATTATGAATGTCAAAGTGATGAAAAATGGTAGGGTTGTGGGATGTGGCTTGAAATGACAACGTCAAAATGTAATAAGGGTAAGTTGAAGCCACACATATGCGCACTGAGGCGACAGTGGTAGAAGGGATTAAACCCTGTTGCTACCAAAAAAAAGATGAAAAAATTGAGCTCAAAAGCTGTGGTGGTGCAGCTGTGAGAAACTTACCGTGGTTGATTCGAGTCCTGTTTAGCACTTAAGGGGGAGTCCACCGTACGTCGAACTGGCGACTCATCGTCTCTAGACCATTTGGACGGTGACAATACCACCTTTGGTGGGTGCATCATTAAACCTTCGTACACAGCACAAAGGAACTTAGGGATACGGTCCCTGTACCTGGAAAAGAGAGAGTAAAGCTAAGTTAACTTGAAAAGGCCAACTTCAAAAACGCCATGCAAAATAGAGAAAAGATGTAGTTTCTTGTCATCTGCATTAGGTTCGATACAAGGAAAATTTGGCCTAGGCCTAAAAACGCTGTTAAATTCACACTGAGGAAGTTTCAATACGTGTATGGACTTCACCGTGTAACAAGTCACTCTGAAATAGGCCGACTTTTCAATGCATTAATAGTGGACGTATCAGAGTCCTTCTCCACTGATGAGGGAATAGTTAAATTCTAAAGAAACTTGACTTCTGGGTCCGCCAGTGATTGTCGACAATGTCTTTGAAAGCAACTTGGCAGTGCTATCAACTCTAATTAAGAGAGCTCAGTTACGCTATAGTAGGGCGCGGCATTTCAAAATCAAACAATTTTGTCCGATGTTAATTGATGGAAAATAAATATAGGTTATCTCCCCTTTGTCGCAAGAAATAACAGAAGCCTCCCTTCGTGGCAGCTCGGTATGAATCAAATACAAGCAAACGTGGATGAAAGCGTGAAAGGCAATGCTAACATCATCCTAGTTCTCTGTTGAGTCTATGCCATTGTAGCCGACTTTTATTGTTGAGTCGTTATATTCTTACAATGAAAGTCACACAAAGCCTCTAAAAGCATGAAATAGAGCGGCTTTTTTGGACTGTACCTCTGAAGAAGAATTTCCCGCAAATAAACGCTCAAGAAGTTAGGATCTTTCATGAAGGAGATGGCTCTTAGTAAGTCAACCACCTGAGGAAAAAAAATAATAATCAGGTCAACTTGATAACAACACAAATTAAGTTCATAATAATGTACATGAAAAAATTACTCGATTCTTATTGGTTGAGAGCAGTGCAGTTCAGATGTAACATTAGTGCAAAAAGTGTAACACCAGTGCAAATTACACATCGATATTCTGGATTATGATTGGCTGAAAGACAATAGCAAATTTTCTAAGCCAATGATATCACGTAAAATGATGACATAAATTTTCTGCGGAAACTCTGAAAAAGTTTTCTCGAGTGAGAAAAAATGTCCGCAATGAGATCTTCCGGCACTTCCTCCAGGCGAATTTTTTCATGTTTATATTATTAATAAGTAATCATACGGTTTTTCTCATTCAACTTGGAATTAATTTGCACTTGTGAGTTTTTCAAAAAGCTGAAATTGCACTCGCCGAAGCCGCTCGGGGCTTTAGAAAATTCTGGAGCGTTGTTGGAGAAAAACACAAGTCGTTTCAGAAGTACCTCGCCAATAAGGGGGCTTTCTTCATTAGCATTCTTCATGGCTGCTATTTCAGTTCGCAGTAGTATTTGAAGTTGATACCTAAGATAACAAGAAAAAGATTAATTTGTATCAGGTAACAGGGCACTCACTTATTCACAACTAACTTGACAATCAGATAATATTTACATTCAAACAAGTTAGAAATTGTTTGAAATTTCAGAAATATCTTCTCTGAGGAAAGAACAATATAGGTTCTCAAATAGTCACTTACCTACTTATCAATTCATGTATTTATTTACAATAGGACAGCAGAGATAATCCCAATTTCTTATGTCAAGTATGGACCTGAGTTGAAATTTCCCAAACTTTCCTAAAGTTTGACAACAAATGTTATTGATTCCTACTAGTCATTAGTTAGCCCACCAAGATTGAAAGTCAAAATTCCATATTAAGATCATAATTTGCTGGTATTTCTTCAAAAGCATAAAGACAAAACTAAATGATATGGAAAATATTGAGTACATAATACCACTTTTATTATTCTACAACTATCATCTTCATCCTCATTATCATCATCATTCTAACATAGCTAATAGAGGGGACTATGATTCCAATGTATTCCAATACAATGGAACTTACAGTACACCTAGCAAAGTATTAGTATCATTTCACTCCCACAAGTGACCAAATAAATATAAAGTACAATAATCATAAGCACATGTAACAATAGACAGACAAGGAAATATATAATGAATTTGAAAAGATGATCAGCTCAAAAATATTGAACTGATCTAAAATAAAATTCACTACAGAAACCTATTGCAAGAACACATATGGCAGTCAGGAAAAAGAACCACTCTTCATACATGTATCATGAAAGTGAAACAAAACACATCCATCATATTTCAGTAGCATCTTCATGTATTTTAGAACTTTCCTGCTAGATGTTTTGTGGGAAAATACATAGAAGCTTTGTATCCCTGCATGACGTGGGATCATTGAGAAATAAAGCTATGGTATTCTCATGAATATCAGTATGAACCATCAGTCCAACCACAGCTATCACTACTGTATCACTCTACATGTATATGAGATCTTTTTCAGGCCACTACTTACTCCTTAAATCTCCTTTCTTTGTCAATAGCAGTCTCACAAAATTCATATTTCTCCCTCAATGTTCTTACTTGTATAACCAAATGCTCTTCCAAAAACTGGGAAGTGAAATTCTGAAATAAATCACAAATTTTACAAATTCCTTTAATTTCCACCTACATTATGATACCATAAGTCTGCACAAAAGATGTACATGAACCGCAGATTCTCCAGGCTCAAAATATAACACCTTCATTATTTCACATCCCCTTTATTTTGACAATCAAATCCTAGTGGTATGCAGGACGTTTGTCCCATGAATCTAGTTCAATGGCTCAGTTGTCCAAAGCATCCAAACTAGTCATTGGAAGGTTGTAGGTTGAACTCCTATTAGAATGACTCGGATTCTCTTTTTCTTCGTCTGCCTGAGACAGAGCCAAAAAATTCAACTTTCATTGTTTGAACCCGTTCCTAAAACATTGCCTCTTTCCTTGATCAAAGAGTAAACTGTATTATTGTATTCCATGTTACAACAATGGTCAACTTGTGAATCCCTGAGGCATGTGTATTATTAAGTCAAAGCTAAGAGAAATTGCCTTTAAGACAAACACATGAAACACTGACTAGAAAGTATAGTGAAGTACATACACTTAAAAAAATGGTAGGGTTGTGAGATGTGGCTTAAAATAAGAAAGTCAAAGTATAGTTAGGGTATGTTGAAACCACATATAATTATGCGCACTAAAGCAACCGTGGTAGAAGGGGTAAGACCCTATTGTTACCCTATTGCTGATGAAGCCTAGCAAGGCCAAAAAAGCTGTCCATGGCTGCTGGCTTTTGAGCTCTATTTCTCTGTTTGTTTCTTTTTGGTAGCAACAGGGTCTTATCCCTTCTACCACTTTCGCCTATTGTGCGCATATATGTGGGTTCAACATACCCTAACTGCCTTTGACTTTACATACACTATAGACTGGTTAGGGTAACAATAGAGGTATAAAATGCTTTTACTGCATAGGAGACATTTATCCCGTTAATAAAGTGCTTAACATAATTATACACTAGCATACAGCCTGAAACATTCTCTCTACACTGCAGATATCCACATTGAACTGTAGTCTTGGTTGTGACATGTAGATATATGAATATGAATATTTTGATAAATCCAGTCTCTTAAAGCTCGCAACATTTTAAAAGACACCTGCACTGTAAATGTCACCAGTCATCTTTGACAGGCTAATCTAGCTTCTTGTGTGGCTGTATCCATTGAATAATTATGTATAAGAAACTGTCAAGTTTGACCTGGAAAAATGTTGGTACCTACAGACAAGTCTGTTGTATTGTATGAAGTGCAAGAGAAAGATTTACTTTGCTAGTAGTACCTCAAGTTGGTTAGAGCATTGCACTGGTATCACAAGATCTCCAGTTTGAATCCTGTCTAAGCATGAATTTTTTTGGGTCTTACTTTTGAAACTGCTTAAGTCGCTGACATAACTGTGAAAATCTTTCACTTAAATCTGTTGTGTTATATGTTATCTACATGTACACTGTAGCACTGCACATCAGGTACAAGATCTAACTATGGTCCACATTACCATACAATATACTGTACCTTTTCATCATCACTGCATTTATTCAAAACGAAATTGGAAACTAATGCCACAATATTCCCAAGAGCTTCTGGTAAGGTTTCTCCCTGGTAAAAAATAGTTGTCACCTTGATTGTTAGAATAATTAAAGGAAACCCACATAAGCAGGCAAACTCAACATGCATGTATCAATGTGCAATGCATGTATCAATGTAAATGTGCACAATGTGCAATGCATGTATCAATGTCAATGTGCACAATGTGCACATGCATGTATCAATGAGCAATACTGTATTGCACATTGATACATGCATGTTGAGTTTGCCTGCTTAAGTGTATTATACATCCAAACTAAGTTGAAAAATCTGTTTGAGTAGTAGGCAAGATGGCTGGAGTAGTAGGCAGATAAGGACGAAGGCCCTTGCTCCCTGGGGAGGGGGGTGGTGTTTGGGGGCGAGCAGACAGACATTATAACAAGAGCCTGACATGTAGCTGGAGATGCTAAAGTGGAGAGTAATAATTAATCTTGTAGATTTGCACTTCTAATTAAGCATCCCTACCTCCAAGACAGCTTTGCTGTACAAGGCATGGACAACACTGAGCAACTCGTTTTGATCTATGTGTAGGAAACAATACAGAAAAAATTATTATACCTTCCCTCATATCAATAACCAGTAAAGACTGTACACAGTAAATTAATTCTTGCATCAGTTCAGTAATAAAAAGTGCATCCCAAAAACTGGGTATCAGTTATTGTGATGTGAGAACAGTACCATTGCAACTTCAAAGATGCCAAGATTCACACAGCCTTGAAGGCCTAACATCTTTTTGCCAGGCATGAAAATCTTTTGCTCCTTGACCCTATATTTAATCAGTTCATCAAAGTTGTACATCTTTCACAAAATTATGTGTCATCATGTTTCCCACCATTTAGTAGAAAGATCAATATGAAAAGAGATAGAAACGATCATCAATCTTTTGTAAGGAATGTGTATCTTCACAACAGCCAGCAATACTTAATCTACTATTGGTTCCTAATCCTATCCCGAGAAGGCACATCCAATGTAATCTTGACCAATACAATGCACATCTTGCAGCACAGCAGTTTCAGCCACAAGTGGGCTCTTCACAATGACATTCCCAATGAGCAAAACAAACAAGTTACTGCCACTTAAGTCCAGAAAGTGATGGCATAATAATACAAAAGCATCCAAAAGACAGTACACTTTGAACCATCCCAGCAAGAAAACAAACTCATTTTGTTTGATTGACATTGGTGATTACTCAAAAATTTTGCATGTCCCTAGTGCGAACAAGATTACAAAATCAAACGAATGGGAATAACAAAGTTCATAATGATAAATTAGAATCAGCCCTGCTGGAACCTCTGATTATTTACAGTTTCGTCAGTTTCAGTTTTAGTGAGCTTAGGCAATTATTTCTTGGCTTTGGGTCGGCTCACGCTATGATGGAAAATTTGATTTGGCACCTGCAAAAAATTTAAAAACTAATGATATACATGCCATATGATAATCATAATCAGATTCACAACCTTTTGGTGGACTCAATAAGCAACAAACCTTTGATATCACAGGGCCTGTCTTCTGCTCTGACGCTACCACTGACAGTACACTCTTGAGCCATACCAGGATTTAAGGGTTTTTCACTCTCGTTTGATTTTGCCCCACCACTTACACTTTCAACAAAAGTAGCACTTGTTTTGTCAGCTTTTGCTGTTTTTTTATCCACATGAGCCCTACAAAAGACAAAGTTCACATTTTGCCAATTTCACCATTTAATCCTTAGATTTAGCTACTACTGATTTTGAAGCTACAGTATACACAGAAAAAACTTAGCACTTGGCAGTACAGTGATTTGCTGTTCATTCTGTACATATTCATGTTACATGTACTAGAATAATATTACTGGTATATCACTACATGTATATTTACTATATTTAGTATCAGTAGGTTATTTTATACATAAAGGTAATCATATTGTTTCAAGTTCAATTTGGAATCAATTTGCACGAGTGAGTTTTTCAAAAAGCTGAAATTGCACGAGCTCCTTTGGCGAGTGCAATTTCAGCTTTTTTAAAAACTCACTCGTGCAAATTGATTCCAAATTGAATGAGAAAAACCGTATGATTTATTTACATGAAAAAATTCGCCTGGAGGAAGTGCCGGAAGATCTAATTTCGGACAGGAAGTGAGCATTTGATGCAGATTTGACACTTTATTTACTGATTGGCAGATGAAGATCAGCTGATAATGCTATGAACTCAAAGCGGTTCATTTAAAAATAAAGAATATCGTAATCCAGAATATCGATGTGTAATTTGCACTGGTGTTACACTTTTTGCACTGGTGTTACAGTTGAACTGCACTGCTCTCAACCAATTAGAATCGAGTAATTTTTTCATGTATATTATTGTTGTAATGGCTGCTACACGTTATTTCCATTATTCCCTAATTTAGTTCAATTTTGTTGTGGTGCCACGTTGAAGTGCTAGATTTAAGTTAAAGTGTTGTTTAGCTATTTTAGGATGTGACTACCTAAGTTTTCACAAACTGCATCTTAGTTGATTGATTCTGTTGGGTACATGATTAGTCAGTTTTCTTTGAAGTTGATTGGTCAGGCTCTCACATGTGGGACTGTTATGTAAGTTTGTTTTCTGTAGCTTGTGCTTATACCGAGTCTTGTTATAAGTATATTTGTTTTAGCCTTACACTAGTTTCCTTTTTTTGCATTTCTCACGTAGCCAACAGCTGTGCCAAGTTTGTTTTCATTAGTTCCTTCTACAGATGCTTATACAGTTTGCTATTCGTTTTGTATCTAGGCCTCAAGGCACAACGGATCCTTGAAGTCTTGATTTACAACTGTAGTACTTGTCACTTTGCCTTGGATTATGTCCCCTTCTACCTTTCTTAGCCCTAAGTCGTAATGTTATCTGTAAGTTTGCCATGGAGTGATTTATAATATTATGTCAGTTAATGTTAGATTTGTAGCTTAGCTTCTTGTTTGTAATTTCGTGTTTCAGTTTACGATAAAGACTTGAATCCATCGATCACATTCAATAAATTGATTCAAGACTTGTCAGTAAAATACATTCTCACTTCATAGTGTGTGTTCACTCATGAACCTAAGTCGTCATTGTAAATGGCTTTGCTTGTGTCTGGGGCTACACGTGTATAAGCTTTCCTTAAAAAGCAGATGTAAAATTATTTTATCGAACTGTACGTTCTCCAGCCGTTTTCCTGGTCAACCTTAAAGACAATATTTTTATCCCAAATACTAGTCTTTATTTGCATTATGGTTTAAAATAAAGAAGTCTACATTGTATCTTTGTGTAATGTAAAGAATACCATTACAGAGGAATGTACATTAACACTGTTGATCACAGGATATTACAGTACCATTCCCATTATGTTGCAAGTACTGGTACTTAGTTTTGCTCACAACATTTCATACCTCAACCTAGGAGAATTCCTGATTTTCTCCTTAGATTTTTTAGGTGTCTGCAACTTAGTCCTAATCTTCTTCTTTGGAGTTTGTTTTGTCATTTTTTGCTGTCTACTGTAAAGTTCTTTGAGCTCCTTCATGAGAGCTGCTTCATTTTCACTGTCTTCTTCATCTTCAGATTCACCAGGCCTGTGAATTTAAGCCGACATGGTCAGTTTATTTTTTCAGTGCAAGTCATAATGTACATAAAATCATGTCAATAATTATAGTACTCTGTTGCAGACTGCTCATTACAAACATACAGTATAATCAAAATACTATACTACTTGTATAAACTAACTTTTTTACACCAATTCAATTAAAGTGCCAAGGGAAGCTAATTTCAGAAGCAATCTTGATGTATTAATTATAAGTGCCAGGCGCGTAGCTACCGGTACACCAATGCACCATGGTGTACCTGAAATTTTGTAGGAATATATTACTCAGACAATTATACATCACCCGACAAATTGCTTGGACAATTAATATCCAACTTTGGCATACCTGAAAAAATCCTGGTTATGCACCTGAGTACTGAGGCAGTATCCACAGACTGTCTCAGTGTCTAAACCTCCCAGCTTTTTATGTGGTCTAACTGAAGATTTCTCCTCTGACTTTGTCCATAGAAGGAAAAAAATTACAGTTTATTGAAAAAATATATTATAATAAACCGTACCTCTGCAATTCACTCCAAGGGCTTTCTTCTTCAGCAACATCAGAGAAACAGAACCACGGGTCAAGAAACCCAGAGTCAAACTGCCTAACATCACCATTTTTGT
This sequence comes from Ricordea florida, assembly GCA_949710005.1. NCBI lineage: Eukaryota > Metazoa > Cnidaria > Anthozoa > Corallimorpharia > Ricordeidae > Ricordea > Ricordea florida. Next base: position 28,886,628 of record OX453273.1, on the reverse strand, counting down.
GACCTAAAGTATAGAAAATAACATCAACATAGTTCATCTGAGTTTAAATTTATCTGCATATTACAGCTGATTGCAGGTCACTTTAATGGCTAAATCCATGCACAGTATTAAGGGTATGTAGCACTGCTCACATTAAGTGAACATGAATGCACATTCCATTTGCACTGATGACCATGTTAAAAAGACTCAATCATTTGCTATTAATGAGCAAAAGTCTATAATGTTTTCTTTAGAATCCTTTATGACCAACAGTTTTTTTATGAGAACAATGCAGCATGAAAAAGGATTCAGTGATTTGCATACACTGTAGGCTTACACCCGATACACAAAAATTAATTACATGGCTTGAGTTGGACTTGCCCAGGTCCTGCCTGTACCACGACAATTACAAGTACAAATGACTATGCCAGGTATTTTGGTCTTGCTAACTCTTGTACAAAGGATAACATCTGGGAACAATTGTGTCACACAGTATTGATGTTGGTTATTACTATGTTTTGTTTTGTCATTTGTTTTCTCTTTTCATTCTCTTTTGCCATTCAAGCAGCACATGTGGCTTATCAAAACACAGCTGACACCTTGGTGTTTGAACTGTTGATGCACAGTATTTGAAGTACAAACTACAAGTAAAGTAGCTTGAATAAAGACATTCCACTTGTAAAGGTTCATACCAAAAATGGTAGACCTCCTGGTGATACTGTAACTTTTATCAAAACAATTTCAGAATATGCGCGCAAGACATTGAGGAGAGCCCTAGAGTATTGCACATTTTGTTGTTCCTTATCAACCACTTTTGTGCTTAAAAAGATGTTCCATGTAATAATTTTATAGTCAGTTGAGTACTGGCCCTGTGAAATGATTTTTAGTCAAAAGGCACTTGGCATATTTTTAAACCTATTCTTGCAAGAATTACTTTTCTTAACATACTATGCAATGTACAATACTGTACCTACTGAGGTGCTTTTCAAACCTGGAAGACCAAGGAAAACCTCCTTATTTTCAGGATATCCAGTTGGGTTGCATACAAAAGCTGCTGTTAACATCTGTTCCTTTGGTATCCCGTGAGAGAATTTAATGTTATTTTCAGTTCTCTTTCTCATTAATGCCTTTCCACTCCAAACGAGTAATTTCTCAAAAGTTACAAGAAATTCAGTGTTTATGATACTTATGACACCACAAACAGATGTCAAAGGTTGCAGTATACCAGTCACAGGTAGCCCACTATCAGGATCCGCAAAGTCAAGAATCTGTTAAAACAAAAAAATATGACTTGATACAGTGTAAGTGATACTAGTACAGTAAACAGTGTACCAGAACGTCCATTTATTTACCTCATGGCATACCATGAGGTATAGTGATGGTTGGATTGGTCACTCCATTCCCATTTACAATTAATTTATGCATTAAATCTGCATTTAATGTGAATTAAACAGGTTTACCCCTGTCTCCCCTACTAGGTTTGGTTTTGTCCACAAAGTCGTGCAATTGTTCTATGTTCACAAATATTATGTGGGGGGAGGGGGTAAAACAAAGCGGCAGCACATGTTTACAAAATGGCATCTGTTGTGTCGAGCCTGACGCAAAGATTGTCAAGGCAGGTTTTCGTTCCTTTCGCTTCATCTACCATGAGGCACTGTAGCTCAAAGGAGCCTTTGATTTGTTATTACAATAACTTGAACTGATCCATATCACATTATGTCCCCAAGTAAAAACAGCATCTAAAACACAGGTGGAAGACACTGTGCCTCTTGTCTGGGTTAACACTGTACATGCATACAACTTTCTTCAGAGAAATCACAAATAGTATTATACTGAATGTCTGTACCCAACAAAGCAGTGTACAAGACCCAAGTCACAAAAATAACTTATCATTGTGATACCATCATGCAGAATATGATGCCCTTTGACATCAGGCCAGCCTTCCCAAGAAACTCGCACAAAAAATCAAAGTCAACCGATAAAGTCGGTCTTACACCATAATTTCCCACAGATGCAGAACCAGTTTCTTTAAGAACTACCGGTACATGTAACTCCTTTAGTGTTAAACTCAGACTAGTTCAGCTGTACAGTGCTGTTAGACCAAAATTTCTAAGCAAGACTTGGAGCATACTGCACCTATTTTTCCCATGAACTTATGTTACAATAGTTTCAAGGCCTTGCTCCTGCGAGTTTCCCATATATAGCTCAGTGGTAGAGCATCCAAACTAGCAATCAAACCACTTAACGTGTATAATCAATTCTCATTGGGAAGAGTGTTGTCCAATACTCTGACAAATTTATGCACAGCATTGTAAATTGCAAATTGAGCCGGCGCCCAACCGAAGTCACTACCTATTTCAAGCGTTTGCACTGGTACTTTTTCTGTATTTAAATTTCAGAGTAAGCTTGTGAAAAAGAAATAATTAGAATAAATAAATTCAAAGGGGAAGACTTAAAATTTCCTTAAACACGGCCCCCATACAGGTGGGGGAAGCCTCACTGGAATTGTTAATGTGCCAGGGCTCAAAGTTAACGACCAACTGGTCGCATATGCGACTGGATTCTTGGCTGTGCGCCTAAAAAATTATGTGCGGTCGCACCACCGCGCATTGAAAACCAAAGTACAGTGCGACTTTTCTAGTGCTTAGTCATCTGACTATACTAACATACTTCGATTGATAAATATAAATATAAACATAGATATAACACAACCAGGCACCAAGTAATAAAGTTCCACCATTTTCCTTTCATCGGTGTGTGTCTGTTCCTATTTTCTCAGTGGATTCTCCGAACTCGAACGTTCATTTTTTTTCCCACGTTCTGTGTTGTAAACAACTCCGCTGACACATGCAAATGAAGGAATGGAAGAAATGAAGCACGTGCTTCTTGCGCAATCGATGATCAGGTCAAAAAGAGAAATGTGTGGAACTTTTCTGTTATCTTGAATGATGATAATACGTAATAATTCCTGAAAGTGGGAAGTCAAGTTGATGTAAAAAAAAACAATAGTATTTTTGCTATCTTTTGGTTCAACATAAAGGTGAACTAAAGGTGACTAATAAATGTCTTTAAGCTATTCCTTTCTGTTTTTACTGGGGCTTCCGTTAAGCTAGTCCGAGTCAGAAATGCAGGCCGTTAGTTTTCTTGGTCACCAAATGGGGGTCATAGTGGCAGGCGTTCCTTGCGGAGAGCGGAAAACTAGAAGTGAGAATTAAATCGTTCGCTCGTTCTTCCCGCACAACAGTTACAGAATGCTGCGTTTTGTAAAGAAAGCTTCAGCTAGCCAAATGAGTAAAGTTCGTGCTAGTTCTCACGAATACCCAGATGTTGAAAAATTAAGAATCTTTCAGTCGTGAACAAAATTTCAAACGTGAGGCAAACAGCAAGCAATTGGATAGAGAGGATACTTCTGTTCAATCATTAGTTAATATCGAAGCTCAACTCTTGTGTGAAATATCCTGATTTTTCTATTTGTTTTTGTTGTTTTCAGTACCTCTAGCAGGCCCATATTGCAATACGAAGCACGCGTCGCTCGTTTTGGAGCGTTAAGTATTCTTTTGGAGTAGGTTCTCCCAGTATTTGATGCTGTGCGCCTAAAATTTTTAACTGTGCGCCCAAAATTTCGGAAGTGCGCCTAAAAATTTACACCTGGTAGCACAAGTGCTCCCAAAGCCAAAAATAAACTTTGAGCCCTGTGTGCTATTGTGATCTGGCTACTTCTGAAAATCCTCCTGTTACTCTATTTCAATTTGAAAACCCTGAGTAGTTTTAAAACAATACATTGGAAAAATGAGACAATACAACAAAATGCTCTTCAGTACAATTCTATGCATAAATTAACCACAGTATTGGACATGACTGTGGGATTGAGAAAACTTGGATTCCCTTCTTATATCTTTGCCAGTGACATGCAGAAAAAATTCATCCTTTACTTATTGACCCTTTTCCATACAGCACAGATATAAAGTACCTACCAAAAGTTTATTCCCTTTGGACAGTGAAAGCAAAAGTTCTTGGAACCAACCAGACAGGACCCCTGCAGGGCACGAAACAGTGTTGGTTTGGTCTGACTCTTTTTCGTCCATCAGCACCCTGTAACTGACTCCAACACATGAGTAAGCTTTCATAGGATGCAGCCAAGATGGGCACATAAAGCCATGGTTTACCACACCTCTAATCCAGAGAAGGTTCGGAGAATCATTACCATCTTTATCATCAGCTGGTGCATTAGTCTCCTCCAATGTCTGGTACATGCTTGCTTTGAACATGGAACTAAGTTTAACAGTGCAATGGATTTTGTCTTCCTCACCTTTAAAATGAGTAAATGTGTGTTACCTGATGTGCCTAGGTCAATCAGACTTATTGTCAAAAACTCTTTTAGTTTCCTTTCCCTTAAAGAGATCACACAGTTTCACAATGGCACTAAATACCTTTTTGGAACTATAGCATTTTGAGGACTGTCTATAAGAAAAAGGATTGAATTTTCATTCACAATTAGTCAATCTACATGTAAGACATTATAATAAATAATTTTATTATACAAAGTCAACAGGAAATCATAATATACATTGTAATACAAAAATTAATGCAACCGTGAAAACTTAGTTTGAAAGAAGATCCCAATATAAAAGAAAACAGTATACATACTGGGTACCTACCAATGAACAATACTGATAATGGACAGCAAGCAGACAAAATAGCAATGTATAGTAGATTGCCAGCATCCCAAGTTTGAAAGATGATTTGACTTTGGCTTCTATTCATGAAGAAATGTTTTAATAAGTTTTTAAGTAACCAAAGGTTTTTGTAAAGTAATCAGTGGTGGGTTCAAAAGACCCACCTCTCTGGGTGATCTGCAGGTCTACGTGCTCCCCGGAAATGTGTAAGAAATACATGTAGAGTACCCGCAATAACACATTTCACCCAAAGCAACTTTGTCTCCTCATCAAAGTAACTGGCAACATAATGTTCACTGTCCAAACTGTAGGTCTTACCTGCAGAACATATCCATCCTATATGTTCGCTTGAGTCTTTTTCGCTTAAACTTCTTTCATGAAGATTACACAGACCAAACACTTTGCTCTTTTTCTGGCAGAGATAAAAGTCCATCACACTCTTAAAGGGCAGCACTGGACCAGAAGAAAATGCATTATTTGTTCCTTTATTACCAATACAATCAACACCAGTACTAGAATCCAATGATTGAGAAGAAACACTTCCACGATAGACAATTAGAGACGATATTGGAATCAAACATCCTCCAAGCTGCTTCAGAAGATGCTCCAACAAAGGCATCAAGCTTATGTTCTATAAAATAATCAAAATCATCAGGTTGAAAATGGTACATAACTACAGTACACTGAGTGTAGCGAATAAAAGAAAGGTGTAGAATGTTGTGGTTTTTAAACAAAGGAAAATAAAATTTGAACCAAGGATAAAATTGAACCACAACATATACATGTAATTGCATGCTACTATTCCAAAGGGTACAGCTCACTAACTGGCAACTTCACACTTCTGTTAGTTGTAAATTTGTAGGCCATCATCACAAATACATATATGTTTTGTAAGGATTAACTATTGTAGGTTAAAATGAATTTCAGGTCAAAATGGTTAGATTTGTTTTTTTCATTTGTCTCAGGTTAATTTGCATAACCATCCAATAATCTGAAACAAAGGAAAAAAAAAAACAAATCAAACTGGTTTGGAACCATTTTGACCTGAAATTCATTTTAACCTACAACCATAGTTAATACCCTCTATTAACTATGCTATAACATAACCATTTTCATTTGTTCTACAGTGTGCCTTTTTGGCTGCATTCCTGTATGAGCCCAAACTTCATCATACATGCTGCAGCACTAGCCCTGCTGTTCTATTTTTCAAAACCAAGAAACGAGACAACGCAGCTACAGCATCCATGATGAAGAACACTATGGGGCTATATAGAAATCTAGCCTAGAAGAAAGAAATCTAGATTTGTTGTAGCACTAGGGCAAGATTTCTACACAGGTCCCTACTTTATTATGCACGCAGCAGATAAATTGTTTATGGTAATGCACATGTAAACACATTTCTTGTTATTGCAGAATGAAACAGTATGGCTACAGCATGCATAATGAAGTAGGGACCTGTGCGGAAATCACTCCATCGCGGCAAGATTTCCGCACAGGTCCCTACTTCATTATGCATTCTGTAACTATACTATTTCGTTCTTCGAACACAAGAAATATTTGCACGTGCATTACACCAGACAAGACAGCTTCAGCATGCATAATGAAGTATGGACCAGTGCGGAAATCATTCCGAATTGTGTGACAGACCAGCAAAAAGCACACTGTACATTTTTGTCGTTTGTATGTTTCGTTGGTCTTAAACAGTTTATCAAACGAGTTAGTTATACTTACTTGTTGTCTTGTAACAGATCCAGTGTTTACCCAATACAAGCATATGTCGCAACTCTCCTTGAATTCCTTAACCAACAGTGGTGGGGTTAGGATGCTTTTTAGGGTTTCCAATGTCGTCGGAAGTTCTCCAGTAAAATTTAAGATCGACTGATCATCGCAAGGACAACCGCTCAACAAAAACACCACATTTCGCGTCGATTTCCTGTGTCCACTGATTGCATTCAATTTTGCACGAGTTCTTATTTTCACCGGTGAACCAATGTCTGGTCTTGTCCATTGGAAATCATGAAGCGTGTTTGTCAAAGCACACGAAACGCACTTGGCTCCCACCGGTGCTTTGTTAGTGTTGGATAATTCGTTCCAGTCTTGTTCACAGTTCTCTTGTCGGTTAAAACTTCCATCTCGTCGTGGTCTCTGTACATCTGTATGTGTACAACACTCGCTCCATTTTTTTAGTATTTGATTTTCAAATTCCTCAAACGCAGTAACAGAGAATTCTTTGTAATCATGTCGCTCACAGTGATGGGATAGAGAATTCGAACTGAAGAACTTGTAGCCCCATCGTAGATTTGATTCTTTCGCTCTTACAAGATTGCTGAAATAAGTCAAAACTTTCAGCACGCACAATCGAATTTCTTTCGCTGCATATTCGACGTGAACACGCTGGTGCCAAAATAAAGGGTTGGTATCTATAAGAAATACAATCTGGAAAGAAGGTGCATTCAAAGTATCATCGGGCATCCCTTACGTTCAACAGGAAGGAGATCGGCTTTTCGTGGAGCAAAGGACTGCGTCCTACACATAAACGGTCGCCATGATTCCTCGGTCGACTGTTGTCAAAAGAAAACTTCCCGCCACTGGATCACGTGATAATTTACATCTTCGGGAATTCTCGGGATTGGTCGGAACATTTTGGTCAAGAATATATTTTGTATCACTGAACGGGTTTGCACTTGGAAAGGACAGCGGGACTATTGAGACCAAGTATAAAGGAGTTAGTTCGAAAAGAAACTGGGGCTGGGTTGGTGGGTTCGAGCGTTAGTCCTTCCGATTCGCTCTAACGAGGATATTTTAAAACCCGAGTTTTCCCCGACGCCTAAACATTGATTCCCCAATTGGGTTGGGAACTCCTTAAGGTAAAGAGTAGTTGAGAAACGTGGATATCAGTGCGAAATCAATTTTTTCGCTGAAAACCCACGCCTGGTTAAATCAACTTTTAGGGCAACTTCAAAATTGAGCTGAAACTCAACCAAGATTAATTTTTTATGCTGAAAAAGTCCCACTTAATTCCAATAAAATTTAAAACTAATCTTGACACCAGAATAAACCGAAATAACCGGAACCAAAACTACATAACATCTATTTCATGTGATAATGACAATCGGTTTCTGATATAAATTTCGCTTTTTTTCATACCACAACTCGAACAAATACACTTGACCATATATCTTTCATTGCGAGTTCTAACATATTCTTCACTACCCGGTATATACATTCTGTTTCTTTCTTTTCTTTTACACAATAGCTCAACATATATTAACGTTAATATAATATCTTTAGATATCGTTCATTATGCCATATCGATTTCAGTTACAATTTCAACGCTAATGTAATTCGCGGCAAAAATACTTAAAGAAATTGATATTATAATACAGATAATGAGTGACACACTGAGTTCAACTGAGAGAGTATTACAATCTAATAATAATTACATCCGTCGTACGTACCAGAGTCAATAAGAACGCCGGTTAATAATGCGGCTAGTGATTTTAGAAGACAAATAAACCGAATTTAAACTAGATTTGAATCTGAACAACCATCTGAGCCAGATGACGAATACTTTACGGCTGATGAAGGCGAACACCTTCAATTACCAACGACAACTAATGATGCAGAGCAGCCACATTATCCTGGTCTCCGTGTTTTTTATATGCTTGGGTCGTTTGGAGCTGCATTCTACACCTGTGAACCATCTCCACATACTGGTAAATGTTCGTGGAACTGCTTTCCAGCTTTATGTGCTTGAGCAGTCTTCTTACGTCCCATACGGCGAGCATTTTGATGTTTGGCCTTGGTTTCGTCAATGGTTCCAGTTGTACCGAACTACGGAATTTTACATACAGCGTCGACCTACCACACCTTGCAATCAACACCTATTGAATTTACGTGTCACAACGAGCACAATTACTATTGCCGGTGGTAATTGGAAATTCCGCAATGCTTGCCGCCCGAAATGGTCACACTGTCGTGTTGTTTATTACTTTAACTCGACTGCCACAAAGTAGATTTTGCTCCTTTCCGGCGACATTGAGCTAAATCCTGGTTGGCAGGGAATCCAGGATAGAGACTCTGATTATTTACAGGAATTTACGAGGACGATACACGCAGGGTCTAACAATTTAAGCATTGCCACACACATTAATATTCGCAGTCTTAGAAACAAGGTCGATGAAGTGAAGCTTCTACTACAACTATGTCGTTTTTAACATTCTCACCATTACTGAAACTCATCTCGATATAAATGTCTCAAATCGACAACTTGAGATTGAGAATTACAAGATTGCAAGAAGAGATAGAAATGCTGGTACTTTACGGCGGCGGTTCAGGCTTGGTTTATATTGCGAACCATATTTGTTCCACGCGAATGAATTCACTCGAATGTCCTACAATCGAAGGCGTTTGGCTCAGAGTGAAAATTAATTCCACCCAGTTTATTATCGGTACCATTTACAGACCACCTTCAAGTGTTGATTTCTTCAACAATTTCCAATAACACATTGGAAAAGGTTTGGCTCCGATTTACGAACGTGCTTATCGTTGGCGATTTTACTGAACTGCGACTATGCTCAGAGAGTCGGCAACATCGTTCCATCTACCTTCGGCTTACCAGTCGTTTCGGTAGTAAATTACAATCCTCTCTTCTACAATTTAACTACTCCGTTTACAACGATCAACCAACTAGAGTGACTGGTGATTCATCTACTTTAATTGACCTTGTAATCGCTAGTAAGTGCGGTTTGGTTAAGAACACAAAGACTCTCGAATTGGGAATCTCCGATCATATGTTAGTGCACGCATGCATGCGCACAAAAGTTCGAAGAGATCCTCCGAAGATTGTCAAAGCGCGCAGCTTTAAACGTTTTAACCGAGAGATGTTTATGAAGGATATTGAATCAGCTCCCTAGTCTGTGTGCTCGTCATTTGATGATCCGGATGACTGCTATTGGGCATGGCAGCACTGACATTTTTAGTGTCATTTGCAACAAGCACGCTCCGTATAGAGAAATGAAGCTGAGACGTCAGTCTCTCCCGTGGATCACCCCACAGATACGCCATAAGATGAACCTTAGATTCAAAACTCTAGACAGAGCCAAGGAATCAAATGAGCCTGATCTGTGGGCGAAATACAGAAAGCTCAGAAATCATGTAAAATCACACAGGAAGTTAGAGCCGCTCAGTGTAGTTATTTCAGTGATTTGTTCAACGAAGTGAAGGATTGCAAATCCTATTGGAAGCTGATAAAAACTGCCACCTGTGAACCGGCCAAAAGGAAGCCTATTGTCGGGATCAGAAGAGAGGACGGTAGTCTTGAAACCTCTGATCAAGGCAAAGCCAATATTTTGAACGATTTCTTTTCCTCTGTTGGCGAAGAGCTTGCTAACGATCTTCCTTCCTTCGATCCGGCAACCAGTGCCTCCCACATTTCTCGAGTCACGCCTTCTATCATGAACATTGACTTAAATGACACCAAAATCGCTCTAGGCCTGAAGAACCTTAAGCCAAACAAATCTTGTGGACCAGATAATGTTGCACCTAAATTATTGAAGCTCGCAGGCGATGCAATTGTGCCGTCGTTACGATGTGTTTATCATGCTAGCGTTTGTAACAATTCGGTTCCTGCGATGTGGAAGTCTGCCAACGTCTCTTACCTGCATAAAAAGGATGATGAAACTGACAAGACTAATTACCGACTGATCTCTTTGTTATGTGTTCCAGGAAAGTTAATGGGTCTTGTGTCGTTTCAACAATTACGTCGCACATTAATGATCACGGTCTCAGCAACAAACATCAGTGGGCGTACAAACAAGGCCACTCGACAAAACTATTACTGGCTAAAATGTCCGAGAATTGGAGACGTGCTCTCGACATCAATCTCACGGTTGGAATCGTTTTCGTTGATTTTAGAAAAGCATTTGACTCCATCTCGCACCCTCTTCTGCTAAAGAAACTTCAGGGGCTAGGGATTGCCGGTGACCTATGGTCTTGGATTAGCAGTTATTTGTCCGAGCGTTCACAAATAACAATAGTAAATGGGGAGAAGTCTAGCCCTCGTTCTGTAAAGTTCGGTGTTCCACGGGGATCAGTTTTAGGGCCCACACTGTTTCCTTTGTATTGTAATGACTTACCTGATATCATCAACGATAATGATGGTGTCATTCACATCATAGTTAGTAGAGGAGACTAACTATGTTCACATGTATGCTGACGATACTACGATGTATGTAGTAGCGACTTCTCCAGATTTGGTCATTATGGCCTTAAATAAGATTTTAGCTTAACTTTTCGAGTGGTGTTGCCGTTCTCTTCTAACACCACATCCCGGTAAAACCGAGTTCATGTTACTAAGTCGTAGTCGCTTTGTTGGCCCACTACCGGGTTTAAAGTTTGGTAACTGTTACATCGAGCAAGTCACGTCCTCCAGATGTTTACTAAAAAAGTAGGTGTTGAAGTTGACCATGAACTCAAATGGAATGTCCACGTTAGTGAATTAATTAAGAACTTTTCTCAGAAATTAAGCCTTTTGAGATCCCTCTATTTTTTACCGATTGGGGCCAGACCTGACTTTTACTGTAAGGTTATTTTACCTTCGGTGACTTATGGACTCTTAATTTGGGGCTCATGTGGCAAGACATTATTTGGCAGCCTTGAACGTATTCATGTTAGGGATGCAAAAATTATCCATCGCCTTGACTGGAATATGTCTGCTGAGAACGTCCTTACATGCACCAACTAGAAATCACTCAAGCATATTTACTTGAAACGGGTTCTTCTTTTTGTTCATAACTGCTACCATGGAAACTCCCCGGTTCCTCTCAAAGAGCTATTTAACAAACGCACCCCGAAATGTAACTTGCGACAGAAGATTTGCGTTTCGCTGCCCCGTCCAAGGACTGAATTCTTAAAGAAATCTATTGCGTACCGTGGCGCCATCTTATGGAACTTTTTAAGTAATGATATTAGGGCAGAAGATGTCAATAGTTTTAAACGTAAAGTAACCAAAAGTACTGTTTTAGACAATTTTACTTTATTCGATTAGCTTTTTTTTTTATAATTTGTAATTTTAACGTTTTAGATTGTACACGACCACATTAGCAACGCTGTATTTTTAACTATGGTGTATAAATAAATGCTTTTATTATTATTATTATTATTATTATTATTATTATTATTATTATTACTATTATTATTATTATTATTATAAGACCAATTTCCAACAATATTACCTTTAACGATACTGCGTTTGGTGGCAGCTTAAGTAACTATACGATCGAGGGACGAAGAGGTACGGATGCGAAAACATTTGTCGAACAAATAAAACCAAAAGTAGTACAATTAATAGATTCTCAAGAACGGCCGATTAAAATTCAATTTATATTAAGTTCCCTTTTTATGAAAGTGGAGCCGGTTGACCGAGTAGCTGAATACTCAATTTCCTATTTCAGGTCTGAAAAACAAGAAATAAATCCTACAACAAATATATCCCGAATTTCTGATACCATGGTTAACTATATACTTAATGAAATAGAATACTTTGAAGGTCTAGGTTCTGGTTGGATATTTCAAAGAGTTGAACGATTCGACATACACTGATATAGACGAGTTTAATCCAATTTCCGGTAATAGCTATATTCCTTTAACAAAAAATATAGCCTTTAAGTTAGCTATTATTAATGTGAAAAACAAAGATGATAACGAGTGTTTCAAGTGGGCTGTTACGTCTGCCGTTTATGCAGTTACTAAGGATCCTCAACGTCTCACCAAGTTAATGCGGGAAAACTCAAAAAAATTTGATTAGAACAACATCCATTTTCCTTCGTCATTTAAGGATATTGATACATTTGAGAAACAGAACGTTATGCCATTAACGTTATATCTTATGACCAAAGCAAGAAACGGTTTTTTACTCTAGGGAAAAGCGATAAGAATGTACCTACAATTACATAAATTTGTTTTTCTTAAGTGATGGTAAAACCAATCATTACTGTTGGATTAAGGACTTTAGTACATTAGTCTCATCTCAGATCAGTAATTACAATGGAGCAAGATTTTCTTGTTATAGATGTTTTAATTCATTTCAGCGTTTCACTTAAACACGGTGAACATTGTCAAAATCATGATGCTGTTAATGTTGAAATGCCTGTTAAAGATGATGGCAGTCCCGTATTTCTTAAATTCAAAAATTTCGCTTGTAAAATGCGAGTTCCCTTTCTTATCTACGCTGATTTCGAATGTTTTACAGAGAATATAGATAACTGCGAACCCAACAGCAGTAAAAGCTTCACTCTTCAATATCAGAAACATCACTGAACCATCCGGATTTTGTTATTCAATCCTATGTTTTAACAACAAGGTATTTAAACCTAAGCTTGTTTGTTACACTGCTAAAAAAGCAGATGATGATATAGCAAAAAATTTGTGCAATGTTTAGAGAAGGATATTAAGTCTATTTACAACAAAATCATCAAAAGGAAAAAGAATGTAATAATGACTACTGATGATAAAATAGACGACTATGATAATGCGACTATTTGTCATATCTGCAGTAGTGAATTAGGGACAGATAAGGTATTAGATCACTGTCATTTAACCGGAAAATACCGAGGTGCTGCGCATGAAGTTTGTAATTTAAACTTCAAACTTCCCAATTTTTTTCCGGTTGTATTTCATAATTTAATTGGCTATAACAGCCATCTATTTAGCAAAAAGTTAAATTTATCTCCAGTCAAATTAGATTTCGATAAATTAGACGAAGGTGATCCTAGTGAATTAAAAAACTCGGATGGTAAAATCGACTGTATAGCTAATAATGAAGAAAAATATATATCATTTACAAGCAAATAGCAGTCGACACTTTTACGAATGAAAATGGTACAGAAGTTAATGTCAAACGCGGATTAAGATTCATCGATAGTTTTAGATTTATGCAAATGAGTTTAGATAACCTAGTAAATAATTTACCTAAAGATAAATTCATAAATCTATCTAGATATTACGAAGGTCAAAAATTAGAATTACTCCAAAGGAAAGGGGTCTTTCCATACGACTGGTTATAACGAGCTTAACGTTCTTACTATACCCCCTAAAGAAGAATTTTATTCAAAATTAAACGAAGAACAAATACATATCTGATGAAGATTACCAACATGTAAAAAATATTTGGGCTACCTTCGGTTTGCGAAATATTCGTGAGTTGCACGATCTATATATCAGCGGAGATGTTCTTCAATCAGATTGGCAGATGTATTTGAAAACTTTCGCGATATATGCCTGCCAAACTATAAATTAGATCCGCTCTGGTATTATGCAGTTCCGAGTTTGGCGTGGGACGCCTGTTTGAAAACAACTGGAGTAAGTTTAGAATTACTTAAAGACCGGGAAATATTAGATCTAGTTGAAAAAGGTACCCGAGGCGGCGTATCAATGATTAGTAATAGGTATGGAAAGGCAAACAATAAATATATGCAAATCTATAATACAACGGAACAAAGTAAATATATAATTTATCGTGATGCGAATAATCTCTACGGTTGGGCTATGAGTAAAGCACTTCCTACTCATGGTTTTTGATGGATGAATCCGGAAGAACTAGAGAATTGGAAAAATATTCTATGTAGTATTTTAGAAGTAGATTTCAATTATCCACGGGAATTGCATGACCTCCACAATGACTATCCTCTAGCCCCCGAACACGACCCCAATCTGGCAGCTATCCATCTGCGGCAGACATCACTGTTTTTTAATAAACTGGTATCTCTTGGCGGGATGTGTATTTTAGACCTAAGTAAAACACTAATGTATGATTTCCACTACAATTATATTGAAACAACATATGGAAATAATGTTTAATTGTTATTAACCGATACTGATTCATTATTATATGAGATAAAAACGGAAGATTTTTACCAGGGTATCAGTAGGGATGTTGAAGAATTATTTGATACAAGTAATTTTTCAGTTGAACATAAATCAGGCCGTATTTTCACAAAAGTAAATAAAAAAGTTATTGGAAAGTTGAAAGACGAAGAAGGGGATGACCAAATAATTGAGTTTGTTGGATTACGTGCAAAATTATATTCGTATATACAAAAAGTAATGGATGAAGGAAAAGAATCTAAGAAATGCAAGGGAATTAAGAAGGGAATTAAGAAATCTGTTATTAAGAAATCCATCCCCCACGAAGACTATAAAACGTGTTTATTGAACCAGCAAATACAAATGAGAAAAATGAATGTAATTCGTAGTCACCTACATGATGTCTATACTGAGACTGTTAGCAAGATCGCATTATCCGCCGATGACGATAAAAGACTACTTAGAAAAGACACAACTGATACGTATGCAATCGGACATTATAGTTACCTTGAGAATAATCACGATAACAATGAAGTCTAAGATAAACACTAATGTTAACTGTGATATTGAATTAGATCATCAGATTATTTGCTATTAATCCAAAGAGAAGTAATAAATTCCGAAATAAAAAGACGATTCTCGTTGATATAGGAAATCCGATAATGAATTGCAAATTATTCAAGAACAGTAGTTTAGTGTTAGCCGGTTGCCTATCACTATTAGATGGATTACTGCCACTAATATTATCAAAAGTAAATTAAAAGATGATACTCATAGTGATGTTAAAATTTGTCTAATCAATGCCGGTATTAGAGTCGCTTATTCGATTAATTTGGTAAATTTGGTTCGTTGGATAAGTCAGCAACCAAAAATTATAAGATGACTGTTCTTATGATAATAACAAATATAGTGGAGTTGTGCTTACTTATAAAGCGATGGACCAATTGGTTAAGATTATCTTTTTCCAATCTGGCAAGATCAATATTACCTCGGCTATCAAGCATGATCAGATCCATGATGTTCATGATTTATCAGTAATTTTTTTTAGTATTCTAATGAAATAAGGTCTAATTCTTAAGCACTTGCTTTGGGGGAAGCATTGTGTCCGCCGAAACAACCTGAAGCTGCTCAATAACAAATCCCCGTTTGTGTCCTCCTTTCGAGTAATACAACTGAAACTGGCTGATTTTGCGATACGACGACTCTATCAAGCTCAAAAACATCAAGCGAGAAATTTGGATCTGTAGCACGCCGTTTACCATCCTCCAGTTCGCCAGGTGACAAGAAATACCGAACGTTAACTCCCATTGGTAGCCTAGCCTCATTAGTACCAACCGGTCGTTTGTGGTTAACTTCCTCAATCTCTACCTTATCCAATTTTAAAGCTTTAATCGGCTCTTTACCAGTCAAACGTGTTGGTGTTTCGTTCAAAGTCTTCATGATAGATTGAAGCCTCTTCACTCAAACCCTAGATCGGTCTTCAATCAAAAACTCCTGGGCGTGTTGGTGTGAAAATAATTTTTCCGCTTTAAGTACTGTTGGCTCTTTCCACGAAGCGTTGTGCACGAGGGTTGTTAGCCTCGCTTCGTTGTATAATAACATTATGTTGCTTCGTAATTTTTTCTACTGAGCCAAAAACCCCTCTACCTGGGTCTACCATAAGTGTTTTAGGCCAGGTTAATTTTCTGGAATATACTTTCTTAAAAGCTTTTGCCACTTCATCTGCATATTTAGATGTTAATGCTTCAGCGTCCTTAAACCTATATACTCGCGATATCGATGACGACTAATTTAAGGCAAATTTATAAGTTTTTCCTCGATATCGATCATGGGGTAAAAACAATAAGTCCGCTTGATGTATTTCATTGGGTTTATCGACGGTCCACCTAGGTCTAGGTACATATTTTGGGGGTTATAAATATATTTGCCAGATAGCCTGCTTTTCAAGCCATTTTCTAGCGATCTCCCGACTAACATTAGCTTTATCTGCTAATTTTTCAATCGCCGAATAACCTTTCCAGTAGCCATCAGTGCTATAGTAAATCTTGGATAACTCCATTTAAAGATTTTAATCTAATAAATTTTAAATGGCTAATACCATAAGTGAAATCTTAGACCCAAATCTTTCAAAAAACTCCCATCCGCATTAAAAGCGGCATCAACACTCTACCGAGAGACCATAAATCCATCATCGATAAACCCAGATGAGACGATTTACTTAAGCATTCCTAAATTGGCAAAAAATAAAACTAGGTATTCAGAATAATTCTATAGAAATGGGTAAGATTCAAACCGGGGTCTTAAAGAAAATGGTTAGAGAATTTCCGAAAGATTTTAAAAAGATCCAACATTAATATTTTAAGAGCGGATGACTGTAAATATCGACCAGAGGTGGGGAAAATAAAATTTTTCAAAAATCCCAAAAAAATTATGTAGACTACCCAAGGTATTCTAGAAATGAAAATATAAATTTTAGTTTCATTGGATAAATATTTTGGCGATACGGCGAATGTCAAGTTCGGGCGATTTACGGCCTCCGCCAGACCGCTTTTTCGGGCCTCTAGACCGGGCTACGAAAAGACCGCGATTTCAATCGAATTCAAATATCATCCAACCCAAAACGTTTCTTATCGTATTAAAAGGGTCTTAATACAAATATTGAGTGGTCAAGTTCTTGAATTGATTTTAACTGAAATATTTTATGGATTTTTAAATATTTACAACATTTTAAGGATTTTACGCGAGCAAAATATTGTCAAATTTCAAAGGCCTAAAATTACATCCGATACATGATTTCAAACAGAAAAAGACATTCCAAATTAAAAAGCAATCTCTAAGCTTTCAAAATATGCTTTCAAAACTCTGGGCAACACATGAAATGAAGTTTTGGGAACGCAAAATTCACGACGCACTTGAGTGTAATTTGACCTTTCTGACTTGACAGTTAAAAGGTTCGGGGCGACATAAATCAATTCTTCAACAAATGTTTCAGTTAAAATACGTTTAATTTAGGCAATATCAAGTCCCACAGTGATACAAAGATGCTTCATATACATTAGGTTTAAAGTTTCATGTCATTTTGTCAGCTGTGAAGAACTCTTATCCTTCAGGTGCAGTATTTGAACTCGCGCCTCGCTAATGTAAACATGTGGGTCAAGTGCTTATCACGAAACAACAAAGTTTCAAAAGCTACACCAAATATCTATCCTGTGTAGTATATAACCAGGTCTATTATTTGATTGTTTGTACCTCCATTTCCGCAATGAAACTGAGACAAACCACAGCGAAATTCTTGCGTACTCGATATGTCACGAGTCACGTGAATGGGTCGTTTTAGACTTGATTGCGTTACGTAAACATGACACACGGCGATTGTTTCCGAGTTGTGAAAAAAATTTCTCGTTAACTTACATGTTGTGGTTATGCCATAACTGAATGAACCGACAATCTCAATATTTTTTTCCATGCAGTTTTACCATCACCGATTGGTCGGATTCCTGACGAAACCAAAAAAATTGTAGGACTAAAATTTTCGAGCCCTGGAAGTTTTCAGTGAAAGATGGTTTTGCAAGCCAAAAAATTGAAAATAAATGATTTTTGGTTGGTTTATTCATCGTACCATCTGCTGAATTGATCGTTTTCGCATCTGACAGTCTGAACTATCCTTTCTATCCTCAAAGAAAACCCGTAATGAAAAATTTCAAAACAAAGAAGAAATCCCTTTATTACCTCCCACTCCCGTCTCTTTAACTCTCCCCTCCCCTCCAACCGCCCTCCCCCCCCCCGCTAGGGCCGGGCCTAGGGTCAAACTTTATTGTTTGCGCTGTTCTTTTTTATTGCAGGTAGTAGTTCGACATTTCTCCCACTTCCTGTGTTTGTCCTTGTTTGAACGTGCCAAAATGGAGCGTTCGGTGGGTGGGTGGGTGGGTGGGTGTGTCTGGGTGTATGAGTGTGTGTGTGTGTGTGTGGGGTGATCAGTGTGGTTCAAGTAATAAATAACCGAGCACACAGTAGGTGCGCATAGGAGAGAGCAAACGATCAGTTGAGCGCCACTTTACAGTTAATTCTCTAGCACGCCATCTGACTGACATCCGCTGAAAGAGAGAGAAGACTACAGTGATCCCCAGGGAGAAGGGTATATGCAAGATTGTCTGCTCATTCAATGGCATACCTATGGCATGTAGGTTAGAGATTTTTTTTACACAACTGAGAAATAATAAAACGTAATGCAATCAGGCCTAAAACGGCCCTTTCACGTGACAGGTGAAATGTCGAGCGAGCGGGAATTTCCTCGTTGTTTCCAATATCTCAGTTTCATTGCGGAAATGAAGTCAAGCAAGGACACAAGGTACAAACAAACAAATTGTAGACCTGAATATATACCACACAGGATAGATATTTGCTTAGATTTTGAAAACCTCCCTGTTTCGTGATAAGAACTTGACCCACATGTTTACATTAGCGAGGCGAGTTCAAATGCTACACCTGAAGGCCAGGATAAGAGTTCTTTACGGCTGACAAAATGACATGAAACTTTACACCTAATGTATATGAAGCATCTTTGTATCACTGTGGGACTTGAGATTGCCTAAATTAAACGTATTTTGGCTGAAACATTTGTTGGAGAATTGATTTGTATCGCGCCGAACCTTTTATGCACCTATCAATGTTAAGCCGCAGGGGGGGGAGGCCGGGCATAGGCGGGGGATTTGAACTCAGATCATTTTTTCTGTTCAAATGCCCGACCCCAGGGACGTTATCGCTGGTCAAAAGAGTGCAAATTCCCCATCCCCCCCCCCTCCAGAAAAAGGTCAATGCATTGGTCAAACAAGAATTAAAATAGGGATATACAGAAAACAGGCTACTAACGGTTAAAGTCAAAAGTCCCGACCCCCGGGACTCGACGAATGATCAAAAGTCCCTACCACGGGCAGACTTATTACGTCAAATCCCCCGCCTATACCCGGCCTCCCCCCCCTGCGGCTTAACATTGATAGGTGCATTAACTGTCAAGTTAGAAAGGTCAAATTACACTCAAGTGCGTCGTGAATTTTGCGTTCCTAAAAATTCATTTCATGTGTTGCCCAGAGTTTTGAAAGCATATTTTGAAAGCTTAGAGATTGCTTTTTAATTTGGAATGTCTTTTTCTGTTTGAAATCATGTATCGGATGTAATTTTAGGCCTTTGAAATTTGACAATATTTTGCTCGCGTAAAATCCTTAAAATGTTGTAAATATTTAAAAATCCATAAAAAATTTCAGTTAAAATCAATTCAAGAACTTGACCACTCAATATTTGTATTAAGACCCTTTTAATACGATAAGAAACGTTTTGGGTTGGATGATATTTGAATTCGATTGAAATCGCGGTCTTTTCGTAGCCCGGTCTAGAGGCCCGAAAAAGCGGTCTGGCGGAGGCCGTAAATCGCCCGAACTTGACATTCGCCGTATCGCCAAAATATTTATCCAATGAAACTAAAATTTATATTTTCATTTCTAGAATACCTTGGGTAGTCTACATAATTTTTTTGGGATTTTTGAAAAATTTTATTTTTCCCACCTCTGGTCGATATTTAATTTACAGACATCCGCTCTTAATATGTTTCAATTCGGAGACCAGGTAATAGATCCTCATTGGCAAATTAGAGAAAGCAAACCTGCATTTAATATACTAAAAAGGAAAGTAAAACGGCGGTGGAGTCCTTTTAGCGTTCAACCGTAAGTTATTATGCACCAGGAGAAATGACTTGGAAACGGATTGTGAACTTCTGTGGTGCGAAGTCATGGTCACCAACCCATTTACAAACTTACTCGTTGGAGTGTTTTACAGACCACCTTCAACAGATCAAACTTATCTTCAAGAATTGGAAAAGTCGTTAGCATTAGTTGAGCCTAATGGAAGCAATTTGACTACAGTATTACTCGGGGATTTTAATTTTCCCGGGATTGATTGGACACTAGACGCTCTCGGGAGCGTTCATTCGGGCTACACTTGATAATACGGCTTCGAACAAACGTGAATGTGGGTTTACGCTTAAGTTTTGTATATATTGTATACTATATGGTTGGTTCCACGACCGCAAAAAACCTACCAGACTGTATATCGCACCGTAATTGTTGTCGACGTCGTTAAGCTGAGCGATTTTATCAGAAAGTTTTCTAAGGTTTTACAGAAATTTCAGTGATAGTTGGGTTTCTTACTAATCGAATTAATGTTGACCAATCAGCTTTCTTGGTTCCCACGGTAAAAAAACAGTCGTGAAACTTGATGCCATTCATCTGATTCCAAGTTATCGAAGGCGAAGAAGCGATATGTGGGAAAACAACAATATTACTCCTCAATCGCGGGATATACTTTTCTTCCGATTTAGCCTTATTGGCCCTGTTCCCGCTAATCTCTTTCCACACGACCACGCAGAAAAAAAACTTGAGTTTGAATAAGAAAAGATCCATGGATGATTTTGAAATAAGGCGCCTCGCTTTCATGCCTTCAGGGACACCGCAGACCGCGAGCAGCGCAGGCTTGCTCATTCTCGACGTTGTCGATAGACTTATAGGAAACCGAAACCTAGACTCGTGCTACCATCGGTAGCCCGAGTAATTACCATCACCGTCCTGTAGCGATAGCTTATCGTCCTATTTCTGTGACATTTTTGATGATTATTTTCTTTGCCAAATGGTAAATCAAGCAACCCGTGGGGTCCGTGGGTCATTCGTCCATTCAATTTTCAATCCAAATTAAAAATTGAAAATCGATGTCAATTTTTGATTTTCCTTTCTTGTTTTCTCGCGAAATCACGAAACGTGTATCTGTAAACAATTCACTGTTTTCACTTATATAAGAACCAAAAATATCACTTGGCCTTCTTATTTTTGTGCAGTTACCATCGAATTGAAAATCAGACAGGTCATGGTAATTGTTTATTAGCAGGGGAACCATTGCCACAGTCTCGTGTCGTCGGCGATTACGCAAATTTAGAAGAAAAATCCAAAATTGAAAATTGAAATCAATTTCGAAGTTTTGTTTTTGGTCGAAGAATTCATCAATCATTCGCACACCGAATGACAAAAGTACCCCAGGGGGGAGTGGGCGAGGATTCCTCAGTCCTTTAGCTGCCTTGGCGAAACTTTTCGAGCCCTTCGTTCTCGTGGAATGTTTGGCGCGTTTTCTGTGACACATAAGCACTACCAATGTATGTGCACATTGGCGGCTTGAAGCCGGGACTGCAAAATCATGAGCCACGAAAATATGTATTTACTTGCTTGAAACGCTCGAGAAAGTCTGGATACCGATAACTCAGACGCTGCGATGCGATGTCCAAGATTCTTCTCCTCGCTTGAAAGGTCCAGTATCTTGCTGCGTGCTTTAACGACAATTAACTCACAACTACAGAAATCCCCGTCTTGTTTACGATTTCAAGCGCGCTGATTGGGATGGTCTAAAGGAAGATTTAGTTAATATTCCTTGGAATTGTATGGACTTGGTTGACGACATTGACGTCATCTGGAACTCATGGAAAAGCCTCTTCTCGGAAGCGGTAGATCGAAACATTCCCTCTAAGTCTATTTCCTCGAAACGCCACATTCCTTGGCTAAATTCAAGTCTGAGAAAATTAATTCATAAAAAGCGTCGACTATGGAAGAAAGCAAAGTCCTCTGGGGATACTAATCATTGGTCTACATACAAAAGGTTTAACAACAAGGTCAAAGACAAGCTTATCACAGCTACGTTAACCAATTAACCGAATCTCTAAGTTCCAATCCTAAGAAGTTCTGGTCGTTTGTTAAGTCACGTACAGGTACATCTAGCGTGCCGAGCTGCATTGAATACAATGGAATCAAGGCTTACTGTCCTGCCGATAAAGCTGAAATCTTTAAGAGAGAAGAAATACAGAGATACGGGGACAAAATATTTAATAAAAAAATTGTTCAAGAATTTATAAGAAAATTAAACAGAGATTTTTTTACCGTTTACAAAAGTATCTTCAAATCCGCAAAAATTATTCAAGGATTTATCAGAAAATTAAACAGAGATTTTTATCAAGAAAGAAAATAAAATTTTGAATTTTTAATGTTAATTTAAAGAAAATAAAATTTTGAATTTTTAATGTTAATTTAAAGAAAATAAAATTTTGAATTTTTAATGTTAATTTAAAGAAAATAAAATTTTGAATTTTTAATGTTAATTTAAAGAAATAACTTATGAAAGTATAAATGGAGAAATTACTAAAATTGAAACTTGGTGAATTGAAATTATATGGGGAGAGGTATGCTATACCAAAATGGAGAAGAATTAGAAAAGTAACACTAGTAGAAAAGTTATTTAATAATACTAAATTCATGAAAAAGTTTAAAAAAATTACTGATAATCTTACTCGTGAGCAAAGATTGAGGATAATATTAAATGATGAAGAGATTCCAAAACAATACGCAGAATTAAATTTTATTGATGATGATGATGAAATGGAAAAAATTAAAAAAATGTAAAATCTATTAAGGGACAAAAAAAATATCAAAGTGAAAAAAGCTATGAAAGAAATTATGAAAAAGTTAGTAGAAAAAGAAAACTAGCACCTAATTTTATAAAACCACAAAAACCATCAAAAAAAACTTTTAATTGGGGAAATTATTCATTTAAGGTGATGGATAAAGATGAGTTTTCCAAAAAGCTTGAAGATTTAACCAATGAAAATATTATAAAACTTACTAATAATAAAAAAACAAAACCCAAACCTAGAAAAAAGGTAAATATATCTGATAGTGTGAGAGATGAATTGAATGAAGAAGAATTCAATATAATAGAACGTGAGACAGCATTGAATGGATATTTGAAAGTATATAGAATAGATGGAAGGAAAGGGTATGACCCTAGAAAATATCTAAATAAAATAAAAGAAAAAGTTATAGATCTAATTAATCAGAAAAAGAAACCAATCAAGGTAAAATTTATGTTAACATGTAATTTGATAAAAGAGTCTTTAGCTGAAAGTCGTATTGAGGAAGAAACCGAAGGATACTTTAACTCAAATGTGGAAATAATTACTGATTCAGATGATTTAAGCGAGATGTTTGATATTATGAAAAATCGTATACTAAAGGAGTATGAACAATTTTTATCCAATGCGTATAAGTTTAAATTTGACTATGTGAAAAAGTTTGATATTGGAATTGTGCCATACAATCCTCTTAGGGGAAGTTCATATATTCCTTTACCAAAAAAATTAGCCTCCAAACAGGGAATTATTAACCCTAAGAATTTTAATGATAATGAATGTTTTAAGTGGGCAATAATGATATATATAATGATATATATATATGGAAAAGATGTTCATCTGGAGAGAATAACTAAAGAAATGAGAGAAAGATCTAAGGAATTAAACTGGTCGGGAATAGAGTTTCCTGTTTCAGTGTTTGGAACAAATCAGATAGAAAAGTTTGAAAGTCAAAATCCATATGGTATTAATGTTTTTTCTTATGAAGAAGGAGAGTTAAGAATAATTAATAGAAGTAGAAAATTAGATGCGGAAAAGATAAATTTACTTTTTTTAACAGAGGGTGAAAAAACACATTTTTGTTTTATTAAGAATATTGGAAGGATAAATAATAAAAATTATAATAATAATGGGTGTGCTCGTTTCTATTGTGATAATTGTCTAAATTCATTTTATTCAGAACAGACATTGGAAGAACATAAAATAATTTGTTATAATAATGAAGAAGTTATGATAAAAATGCCAAAGAATGAAGATGGAACCCCCAAGAATATTGAATTCAATAATTTTAATAGAAAAATGAAAGTACCTTTTGGCATATTTGGAGATCTTGAGTGTTTTACAGAGAAAATAGATTCATGCTCTCCAGATAAAAGTAAAAGCTATACTGAAAAATATCAGAAGCATAAACCGTCAGGATACAGATATCTTACAAAATTTTTTGATGATGAAATATATGAGCCTAGTCTTAAAGAATACACCTCTAATTCCCCATATGATGATGTGGAAAAGAAATTTGTATTATCATTAGATAAAGAAGCCAAGAAAATTTATGAAATTATGAAATCTAGGGATAAAGAATATTATAAAAAGGTGTTTATGAGTGAAGAGGATAAAATAGATTATGAATATGCTACTCACTGTCATATTTGTGAGAATAAATTAGGAGAAGATAAGGTATTAGATCATTGTCACCTAACAGGAAAGTATAGAGGAGCTGCACATAAAAAATGTAACTTAGATTATATAATTCCTAAATTCATTCCAGTAATATTTCACAACTTATCTAGGTATGATTCACATTTTATTATAAATAAACTTGGATTAACAGAAGGTAAAATAGATTGCATACCAAAAAATGAGGAAAATTATATTTATTTCAAAAAAGATGTTGTGGTAGATAGTTATATTGATAAAAATGGTAAACCAAAACCAATAACAATAGAATTAAGATTCATAGATTCATTTAAATTTATGTCAAGCAGTCTTAGTAACTTAGTTGAAAATCTTACAAAATGTGGAAAGTGTGATGCATGTAAACCTGGAGATTGTATAAGGAGATACATAAAAGATGGAAAGGTTATTCAGTATAAAGGTATTGGAAAATGTGGTGAATGTAAGAATTGTAATTTAGCTGAAAGTAAGTGTATTTCACCAACAGATGAAAAACTAACTCTTACTAGAAGATATTTTGGAAAAAATACGAATATTATGATTAGAAAGGGTGTTTTCTTTTACGATCACTTTGATAGCTTTGATAAACTAAATGAAACTGAACTTCCACAAAAGGATGCATTTTACTCAAAACTAAACGATGAACATATAACAGAAGATGATTACAAACATGCTAAAAAGGTGTGGGAAACATTTTAATATGAAAACAATTAGGGATTATCATAACATTTATCTAAAGTCGGATGTACTACTCTTGGCAGATGTATTCGAAAACTTTAGAAATGTTTGTATTAAAAACTATGGGTTGGATCCAGCCTGGTATTTTACTGCACCTTCACTGGCCTGGGATGCAATGTTAAAGTTAACTAAAGTGAAATTGGAGTTACTAGCTGATGTTGATATGTTACTTATGTTTGAAAAAGGCGTGCGAGGAGGTGTTTCTCAAATATCAAATAGATATGCTAAAGCTAACAACCCATACATGTCAAACTTCATATCAGGACTAATCAAATCATATATTGTATATCTAGATGCAAATAATCTATATGGCGGAGCAATGAGTGAAAAACTGCCCACACATGGTTTTGGTTGGGTGAAAAAAGAAGATCTTAAAAACTGGAGAAATATTCCGGGTGTATATATGGTTGATTTAGAATATCCTGAACATCTTCATGATTTACATAATGATTATCCTCTAGCTCCAGATAAAATGAAAGTTAATAAAGTTCAGAAATTAATACCAAACCTAAAAAATAAGAAAGAATACGTGGTTCACTATAAAACCCTAAAATTTTATGAAAGTATAGGATTAAAAATAACAAAGATTCATAAAGGTATTAAATTTGAAGAGTCAGCATGGTTAAAGCCTTACATTGATTTGAATACTAAATTAAGATCTCAAGCAAAAAATGAGTTTGATAAGGATTTCTTCAAACTAATGAATAACTCTGTGTTTGGTAAAACAATGGAAAATATTAGAAAAAGGGTAGACATTCGATTGGTTACTAATGAAAAAGACGCAAAAAAATTAACAACAAAACCTAACTTTCATCATTTTACCATATTTTCTGAAAATTTGGCGGCCATACATATGAAGAAAACATCACTAACATTCAATAAACCTGTTTACCTGGGTATGTGTATTCTAGATTTAAGTAAAACAACAATGTATGATTTTCATTATAATTATATAAAACCCAAATATGGAGAAAAAGCAAAATTACTTATGACAGATACAGACAGCCTTGTTTATTATATATATAGAAACAGAAGATTTTTATAAGGATATAAGTCAAGATGTTAGAGATAAGTTTGATACAAGCGACTTTCCTAAAGACCATCCATCCGGCATTGAGACCGGTGTGAATAAGAAAGTTGTCAATATGTTTAAAGATGAAGCTGGTGGAAAGATAATAAAAGAGTTTGTAGGTTTGAGGGCAAAGTTATACTCTTATCTAATGGAAAATGATGAAGAAATAAAGAAATGCAAGGGAATGAAGAAAGCAGTTATAAAAAAGAAAATAATATTTAATCATTATAAGGATTGTCTTTTTACTGGAAAACCGCAGATGAGACCAATGAATGTAATTAGAAGCTACAAGCATGATGTTTATACAGTAACAATTAATAAAATTGCTCTATCTTCTGATGATGATAAGAGAATAATTTGTGAAAATAAAATGGATACTTTAGCATATGGTCATTGGCGTCTCAAAACAGAATCAGGTGGTAACTCTGTATCAAAAGGCACAACTTGAATCTCCTCCCTTACAAACCCTCTCCTTGGACCATCTTGTAAATAATATAAAACTGGTTGATTAGGTGAAATTACACTTCTAGAAATATCATAAACTTTGATACTCCAAATAGGATCTGTAGCCCTCCTTTTTACACCACCCTCAAGTTCTCCCGGAGATAATAAATATCTAACTTTAACACCAGGTAGTATCCTAACCTCATCAAGTCCCACCACGCGTTGGTATTTTTTAGTTTCAATATCAACTTCTTTCTGTTTTATAACCTCATCAGGCTCTTTACCAGTTATTCTCGTTGGTGTATTATTCAAAGTTTTTAGAATATATGGTAATCGTTTCACCCATACTCTTGATCTTTCATCACTAATCATTTCTTGCGCATATTGATGACTAAATAATCGTTCACTTAATGTTCTATTTGCTCTTTCTACAAATGCTTGAGCTCTATGGTTTCCAGCTTCACTTCTTTGGATTTTTACATTATGGTAATTCATAAGTTTTGTAACCTCACCCATAAATTCTTTTCCAGGATCAACAATTAATGTTTTAGGATATTTTAACTTTCTGGAATATATTTTTTTAAAAGCATTTGAAATTTCTCGACTTTCTTTTGAGGTTAATGGTTCAGCATCTTTGTATCTTGAGGCTACATCAATCACAACTAATGCGTATTTATATGTTTTTCTTCCAACTCTATCATGTGGTAAAAATAATAAATCTGCTTGGTGAATCTGATTAGGTTTATCCACAACCCAGTGTGGTCTAGGGATATATTTTGGAGCTGGTAGATATATTTGCCATATTGCCTGTTTCTCAAGCCATTGTTTAGCCAAATTTTCACTTACTTTTGCTTTTTCAGCTAATTTAGGAATTGCAGAATATCCTTTCCAATATCCATCAGTTGAATAATATATTTTCGATAAAATGATTTCGTTACTCATTTAAAGATTAACCAAAGTATCTTATAAATCAAATATGTCGCAAACTATATCTGAAAAAATTAACCCAAACAGGATTCCAAGAGAGCCACTCGGGTTGAAAGCTGAATCAACAATTAATAGAATTACACTAAATCCTTCATCAGCTAATCCGGGAGAAACACTATATATAAATATTCCTAAACTTTCTGAAAATTTAGTGATTGTGCCAGGAAGTGTATCTCTAGTATTTAACTTGACTGTTGAGGGGCATGAAGATAACACCCTAGTGAATAATGTAGGTAGTAACCTTGTATCCAGACTCAGGGTTCTTTTTGGAGGTGAAACACTACAGGATACTCAAAGATACGATCTATTTAAAACATACCATGACTTATTCTTAACAGATGAAGAACGGGAGGATAGATTAAGGCAAGGTATTTCTTCTGAAAACATGAGGAAGCTACGGACAAATGCGGGTGATAAGGTAGACACAGATGCAAAAGAAGTAGCTCTTGCAGTAGTACACAACACCAAGTATAATATCCTACTAAACCATCCTATTCTAAACGATCATGGAGTTTTCTACCCAAAGGCGTTAGATCATCAAATAATCTTTGAGATTACACTAGCTCCAGTTAACGATATTGTTGTTTATTCTGACAAGACCAAGACCCCAACTTACAAAATCACAAACCTTGAGTTGGAATATTCTTGTATATCAAGCGAATACTTAGCTCGTGAGGCACAAGCAGCTTATCAAGTTGGTAAGGGGTTCTTTTATGAGAATGTCACTCTACACAAAACTTTCACCATATCCAGACCTACAGACAGCGTTATAAACCAGCATATTAATCTACCTAGAAGGTCAATTACAGGGATATTATGTTTGTTTACATTACCATATGGTGAAGGAGCGCGAGATTCTGAGAATTTTTTCAATCCAGGTATCACCTCAATCAATATCGATGTTAATGGTGTACCAAATCGTTTCTACTCTAAGGGAATGGTACCTTCAGACCTATGGGAGTCAATAAAGAAACGTTTCAGTGGTTCTTCCCGCTGGTCAGTAAAGGAAAAGGATTTTTATAGTAAAAAGTTTGCTCTGTGGATAGATTTGAGAACTCACCCAGATAATGATATTCATGGAGGAGGTCTAGCCTTAAACAATGCACAAGATGGTGTAAAAATAGAAATGAAAAGAAAAGTTAGTGGATCTGGTATTATGACTTGTTACATGTTTGTGGTAGCTGATGCATTAATGGAGGTTATGAATTCAAACTTAAGATCAATCATGTATTAGTTAAAAGAAAGACCCGAAGGAAAGAAAAGATGGAAGAATTACGAGAAAAATTACCATTCCATTGCATTATAACGGGCCCAACAAATTGTGGAAAGACAAAGTATCTCATTGAACAACTCCGAGGGCCATTCCGAAAAGTTTTTGAATTCATTGTTTTAATATGCCCAACTTATGCTAAAAATAAAACATATCATAATTTTGCTAATAAAGATAAACATTTCTATGTATTATCACCAGATGCTAGTAACATTGATGAGATTAATGAATTTTTAACTGATTGTCAAAATTTATTCTCTGGAACAAATACTCTAATAATTTTAGATGATTGTGCTGTTTCGAATGATCTGAAGAAAAGATCAAACAAGTTTATAGATTTAGCATTTTCTGGAAGACATCATGGATTATCAGTTTGGGTTCTAACTCAGCAATTAACTTCAATAGCAAAACCATTCCGTGAAAATGTAGCTTGTGTTGTTACTTTCCATAACCCATCACAAAAAGGTATGAAGATGTTTTTCGAAGATTATGGTGGTGATTTAGACACTGAAACTAGTAAAAAATTTGTGGAACTACTGAAAAAAGAAAAATATTCTAGACTTTGTTTATCTTTACGTCACCCATTTAATTGCTATTTGGATATCCCTGAGGTTATTTAAAAGAATCTTTGTATTATTAGAAAATTAAAAGATGACAGATCGGACGAAGTCCTCCCCGCTTTTGGCGGAAGTTGAAGATGATGATGATTATATCCGCCTGGAAGGCGGGCCCGGCTACGCCGATAATTATGAAGCATGTCAAGATGAGTTGGAAAAGTTGATTGATCGAGAACTTATAAAATTTGTAGGTTTATTAGGGTTGGTAGGATTCCAGAGCTATCTTTTATTACTATATTATCATCTCATTCAGTGATTTCAGCGTAGCTGGTAGTTAAATCCGTTTTTAAAGAATCTATATGTTATTACCAAATTTAAAGACCTGACCGTAGGGAAGAAAATTACAATATGTCTGAAGTTGAAGATTATATTGAAGAAGAAAAGACTGAGGTAAAAGATAATGAATTTGAAATAAAACAAGAATCACTAGCCATTCTCGCAGCTCTTGGAACAACAAAGGAATATTTAGGGGTTGATATGAGTCTTGGTGATATAAAAAAATTATCAGTAAAAAACATTGAAAAATATTATAATCGATATCAGGCAGTATTAGGTAAGAAAATTAGTAGTGGATTAGTTGATTCATATCTTCAATTAGTTTCTCAAGTCATTTCTTACATAGTTCCAGTAGATGATATAGAATCTCTTTGTTTAGATTTAAAGAATGATGACTTGGTAAATCGCGAACTGACAAACATTGTAGGGCTCTTAGCATTGAAAGCAGGAAGATTGACAGCACTTGCTAGCGGGCTATTTCAGGTTGCTAAACATGTTAAAATAGGTAAAATACAACAAGTTACAAGTAAAAATATAGATGATTCCAACAAAACTGGGCAGGCTACTGAATACAAAAAATAAATAATGTTTGTAGAATATAAAAGAGATATGGAAATTGAAAATCAAAAATCTTTAAAACTTATTGCAGATGTTAAAAGGATGCTAGATCATAAAAACCAACAAAATAAAGAAATTATAAAAGATATTGAGATGCTAAAAGAACAAATACGTAGTGATGCAATCAAAACTTATCCAGATACTGATTTTCTTCGCGGCCCTAAAGGGGTCTAAAGATTCTTTACTTTGTGAAATAAAATAATAATGTCAGAAGAAGTTGTTGAACAAATTACAATGGATCCTATACCTGAAAAGAAAGATACTAAAAATAAACGTAATGAAATGAGAGAGAAAGATCCTAAAAAAGTAGCAGCAGGTAAGAAATTAGCTGAATATAATAAAAAAGCAAAAGAAGCATTAGCTAGAGAGACTCTGCGAATGAAACAGGAAGAAGAGAAAAATGAAAATGGTGATGGTGAGCCTAAAGCATGGATTCCAGAGCTATCTTTTACCACTGTTTTATCTATTGTTGGAATAGGGTTTACAGCATTTGATATTTTTATGAGATATTATAAGAAAGACCCGAAGGAAAACAGAACATCACCAGATTTTACACAAGTTCCTCAAAATATCCCCATACCAACACAGATTCCAAAAATAGGAATGTTATAAGGACGAATCTAAAGATGAAATAAGTAGTTTTGCTTCGCGGCCCTAAAAGGGTCTAAAGATTTCTTACTGATACAGTAAAAAATTATGTCAACTGAAAACAAACTTGTGAAAACTGTTACTGATTCAGCAGTACTTATTGGGTTAGCAGCTGCTGTTGGTTATGTAGCAAAAAAGGCTATGAAAGAATCATTTATGAACGACCCATCCTCAAGTATTACAAATTATGCTAAATGGGTTGTTGTATTGTCGGGTAGTATGTACCTAAAAACATATTTAGAGGATCAAAAGATTTTACCAAAATAAAGAATAAACATGGCAGCAATAGCAATGATGATTGGTGGGGCTATATTGAATGCTACCGCTTTTGTTGGCGGTTCATATCTTGCAAAATCTCTATCTGGTGATAAAACAGATACAGAAAAAATACGACACGATAAGGCATTAGAAAAATATCAAAAAGATTATGCAACATTTCAGGAAAATAGACAGAAACTAATTGATTGGAAAGTAAAACAAAAGGATGATAAATACCAAGCCTCAAAAAATATTTCTAATACCGATGAGGCTTTGAAATTATATTCCGCTTCGCGGGGCGGGCTACGCCCAAATAGTCAAATGCATGAACCAAAATTTGCGGATTATTATAGACCTAGTGAAAATCAAAAGATGGGTGAAATGGCATATGTAGGTGGTGGTATGTTGGCATTGGGTTATATGGTAAGTAAATTATTTTAGGTTATCGTATATGTTTAATTTAAAGATTTCTTACTGATGAGTAAAAAATCATGGCAGAAGGAGGAGATATACCTAAAGAAATACCAGACTTTGAACCAACTGATCTAGAAGATGATGTTGATAGAGAAAATATGGAAATGGATCCAATATCATCAACCACCCGCCTAATTAACCCCGTTGATGATGAGGAGGAAGAAACTTCATTTGGTGGAAGGAGGAATTATGAGAAGGAGGGTGCAAGACCTAAATTACCTAGTGATAAATATGATAATAGGATGGAAGCTTTGCAATACATAAAAAGTTTTTTTCCGGATTTCAACCCTTTGGATTCTCCATTTACAGCAGAATGGGATAGAGAAGGGAATTTGAGGGTTAAATTGAGTAATCAGAAAAATGCTGTAGGACATATATTGATTGATAAAGATGGGGTAATAAAAGTTGATAATTTACCAATTACCTTCAGAAAAGCTCTAGGTTCTGATTATGAATCCATGCTTATAAAAAATAATAATCTTTTATCACAATTGAATGAAGCTAATGAACAAAATATGGAATTACTTAATGTAGTACAAGGATTGGAAGCAACCACAAAAGTATATCCTATGGAGATTAGTCGATATGAACAAAAAGAAAAAGAAATACGGCAATTCGCTGAGAAACAACAAGCGGAAAAAACGGAAATAAAAAGTCTTTTTGATGCAACTGTTAAACAGAATATAGAATTAAAAATACAGAAAGATAAACTTTTGAATGAAATTAAAGTATACAAAGATGAAATAGATAAGTATAAGAAGGGGCAGTCAAATTTAACAATGTTAGAACGTAGTAATGAAAGATTACAAGCTGAAATTGTTAAATTAAGTGAACTAACAAGAAAGAGTTTTATTTACAACCAAGAACAAATAGCTGATCTGGAGAGTAAAAATGAAGAAATAATTAAAAATCTACCATTACGAGAACGTGTGAAGGCTATCTTCAAAAAGTATGGTTTTACAGTATTTGCTGTTATTAGTGCTGTAGGTGTAGTCATTGGTGTTATAGTTTCTAATCTTTCTAAAGGTCTATCCACATTAGGTAAAGGTGTGGGAAATGGTTTTAAAGCTATTGGTAAGAAACTCGGTGAAATATTGCCTGGAATGGTTGGGGCGATTGTAAGCTTTCTGTTCAAAACAGCGGGTGAGGTAATTGGCTTCTTAGGTAAGAATGCTTGGCTTTTGATAATGGCTGTGGTTCTATATTTTGTGGAAAGGGTAAAGAAGAGTAGATAACAAAACCCTCCCTAATTCATTTTGCTTCGCGGTCCTAAAAGGTCTAAAGATATCATGTTGATCAGTAAAATACAATATGGATGACTACAATAGAATTTATCCTAATGTGCCTGTTAATTCAGACCCGAGTTCCTCATTTCAGTCGGTTAATTTCAGACTACAAAAGTCATGCGAAGTACTACAAAATCTTGAGAAGGAAATTAAACATTACGAAGATGTTAGAAAAAAGTATAATCGAGCTAGAGGTATATTTACAAAAATAAGTGTTAGTAGTGGGGTTTTTTCAGTTATCCTATCTGCAAGCGGATTGGGCACCTCTCTTACTGGTTTTGGTGCTGCTGTTGGTATCCCATTAGGAGCAGTGGGAGGTATTTGTGGGGTAATATCGGTTGGATTCGGTTCAGCTTCTAAACGACTTTCACATAAAGTTAGTAAACATGAACAGACAGTTTCTTTGGCAAAAGCAAAAGTAAACACTATTCACGACTTGGTTTCAAAGGCTCTAAAAGATAACGCTATATCCGACCAAGAATTTTCGTTAATTTTATCAGAGGTGGATAAGTTTGAAAAACTAAAACTAGAAATCCGCCAAAAATTATTCAAGGATTTATCAGAAAAAAACTTAAATATGAATCAGATAAGAACAGAGGCTCGAGCGGAAATATTAAAGGAACTGGCCGAAGGGCGGGGAAGAACAGCTCCCGCACGTTGAAAATTTCATATGAGAGAACTTATGTAGGATGGAATTGTTATGCTGGTGTTAGAAAAGAGGTGATTTAAAAGCAACATGTTATGAACAAAAAAATGTCATTATTCAATGATTTCAGAAATATGTACCCAAAGGCTGATATAAGTCATTTCACATTTGTGCCTGATTCGTATGGTGGATATATTAAATGGCAATTTGATGGTACAACAATAATGTCAAATGATGATCCTACTGGAAAAACATGGATTGATGATATTTCACCTCGTTTGAAAATAATTTTATGGAAAGATTTAGGATTGGATGACAGACTAAAAGGGGGAACTGAGTTGAGTTCATTTCCTGAAAGTTTAACATTAACCAATAGATCTTATCCTATACCAGCTATTAATTTTGATGACTTTTCAACTGATATAACAAAAATGCTAACCTATCTGGATATATACGTTTCAAATACGAAGAAATTTACAGCAAAGATGCGTAATGTTTTTACCAATCAAGTTGTTACTTTCAAATTTGGTAAACAGGGTAGAAAATGGTTGAACGCCCCTGATATGAATTATTGGCCACAACAACTTAACTTTGCAGTATGGTGTGCAACATCTGGTTGTGGTATAAGTCCTTTTGAAGGTCTAAATTATCCTAAAGTAGTGAGTAGCTTTATAAAGTTTCATATATATTTCACAATAAGGCGAATATTATATGAACTACGCCTCCCCTTACCTGATGAGCAGCCTTTTGTGATAAATAATAATCCATATAGTAAAGTTGCATATCAACGATTGTGTGCTGAATTTGAAATTGCCAATAATTCTGACTTTAGATGGAAAGGGGGTAGAAACGGCGGATTGGGAGATATATTCCTTGATTATGGTGCAGGATACCGACCGACGGGAGGAACTAAAGGAAAAGGTGGTGGATATCAAAATGTACATATTGTAAGGAATTATGATGTTGAAGCAGATCGATGGCCTGGTGAAGGTGGTAAATTCGCTGATGAAGGAGGAAAGAAGGAAAAGGGTAATCTCATTTCATTTATCCGTAATGATGACTTTGCCGATTTCAAATATGCTTGGTTTATCCCAACAAGCGGACATGGACTCACTAAAGCTGGACTTGGTAGATTGAATCGATCTGCTGAAGCTTTTGTTTACTGTATATTGGGGGCACAAGTTAACACTAGAAATTCAATTTATGGTAATGGCGGCGGAGCGATTGAGACACAACAAGAATTCTTATCTTTATTTGAAAGTAGTGTGATCGAGAATGACATTTCTAATTCGATTAAAAATTATCAAAAATCTGTACAGGAAACGAAATTACGGCTTGATTTAGCTATTGCTCCTGGTGTATGGTTGATGCCGAGTAATATGATTATAAACACAGACAGTGTGGTTGGATATAATAACAAACTTATGAAAGCGACTGGCGAAATGAATTTTGGTGTGAATAATTCCCTAAACACTGAAGCAAAACAAGTTGGAATAAGTCATAACTTAGTATCTTCAAAGTTAAAGTTACCTCATATTCGCCTGGAAGGTAAAACTGAAACGAAGAAAAACCCGAAGGAACCAAAACCCTCAACGAAAACAGACTCGATGAAACAGGAAAATTATATTGACTCAACGCAGCATGAAAAGAATATATTAGCATTTATAGTTGTCGCTGGCGGATTAGCGTGGTATCTATTTCGGTAGATGACTGTATTTTTCAGCTTACGCGTAAGTCGTTTTTTATCACAGGTTAATTAACATAATAATTTTTTCAGCTTACGCGTAAGTCGTTTTTTTATCACAGGCGGTTATTATAGAAATTTAAAGATGAATATGGTGTAATCAAAACAAAATGTTGAGTATTACCATGTATGAGTCTGAAACTAGGATTTATTTAGATCCTCCGCTGAAAAATCTTCGGGAGATACAACTCCTGGATTGTAATATCCAAACCAAAAGGTTGATTAATTTCAAAGATAAACAGATTTTATTCAATGATAAGAATCAGGGCTTCATAATAATTCAACCCGGTACATATTCTCTTCGTAATCTTCAATCAATTTTTCTTAATGATCCTGATGGGGAAAAGATAACAATAATTGAGACTGATACTGTTGACTATCTATATTCAAATAAGAACTTCAAAATTAAACTTACGAGAGGGTTGGGGTTTGGTTTAGGGGTTCCTGAAGTCATAAATCCGGGTAAATTATACCCCATAAATATTCAGATTAAGGAACCGCTGAGACTTATGTGTAGTATAGTGGATAATAAGTCTTCATATATGAATATAAACAAATATTCAGAACTTGTGAAACTCTCGCCATCACACCTACTTGCAAACATACCCTCAAAGGATTATCCAACAATTCCAGTTCGAAAATATGAGACCCTAATAAATCACTTTGATTTAAGCATATTAGACAATGAATGGAAAAAACTTGATCTTAAAGGTTCCCCCATAACTTTAAGTTTAAGATTTAGGTAAATTTCAGCGTAGCTGGTCCTTTAGGTCTTTTTGTTATATAACACTTACCTGAGTTATATAACATTAATTTTATCCCCATCGTTCTTTCAAATCTCTTAACTCTTCAAAATCAAGATACCAATTAGTATCCCATACTGCTTCTTTTATTTCTTTATTTAAATCTTTGTAGAATTTACGTTTATGATTTATTTTATGTTTATATATACTTATTTCAACGCATAACGATATAACAAGATTGTTATTATCAAAATTATTAATCTTATCTTCATCACAATCTAAATACTCTTCATGATCTATATCATTAAATACACCATATTTTTTATTTAAAAAACACACAGCTGTATCTGCATTAACATATTTAGTAAAATATTTTACAAAGTTTTTAGCGCGCATACCATTAATTCCAAAATTTTCATCAAATTTATAAGAACATATACATTCATCATCACCTTTATAATCATGATAAATAAGATCAATCCAAATATCATAAATAAAACCGCGGTTTTGTTTTATCTTTTTTAACATCTCTTCATTGATTGATCCTATAAAATCTTGAAAGCTTTGTTTTTTTTCATTATAATATTTTAAACTAATATTACTTATGTATTTATCATATTCAAGAATTGGTATTTCCATATTGTTATTATAATTAACAGCGCGATAACCATATTCATAATCATAACTATCATCACTATCATCATTATAAATTAATTCTTCTCCATAACCATAATGATCAATATCAATATTAAAATCCATTTTTTAATTTATATTTTTATCTTTAAATTAACATTAAAATCCAAATTTTATTTTCGACATTCTTTACAATGTGCCTTCTGCCTATTATGTTTACATATTCCTTTACCTTTACACTCTTTACATAAATACTTTTGTATATCATGTGTACATATTTGTGAACCTTTACATTCTTTACAGTACGGCTTAATTTTATTATGTTCACATATTTGTGTTCCTCCACACTCTCTACAGAAATATTTACATTTTCCATGAATACAAATATAATTATAATTATTAATGATAGTATCTTTTGGTATTAATTTAATAATCTCCTCATCTGGAAATTTTTTTAGCGCATTAATAAAATCTTCTTTTCTCATTCTAGATCGTCCTTTAATTTTCAACTCTTTAACAATTTTTTTTAATTCCACAAATTTCAATTCATCAAGTTTCAATTTTAGTAATTTCTCCATTTATACTTTCATAAGTTATTTCTTTAAATTAACATTAAAAATTCAAAATTTTATTTTCTTTAAATTAACATTAAAAATTCAAAATTTTATTTTCTTTAAATTAACATTAAAAATTCAAAATTTTATTTTCTTTAAATTAACATTAAAAATTCAAAATTTTATTTTCTTTCTTGATAAAAATCTCTGTTTAATTTTCTGATAAATCCTTGAATAATTTTTGCGGATTTGAAGATACTTTTGTAAACGGTAAAAAAATCTCTGTTTAAAGTGGTACTATGACGAAAATCTTTAGTTTTCTTTTCTACTTTTTCCAATAGGAATTAAGTAACTATCTGTAAGGGAACACAATGCACAAGAATTTAGAACGAAACAATTGAAATTACCCTTGTAATAGCTAGCTGAAAACCACCGAAAAACCAGCCGCCATTACTGAGTTCGTAAAAGTGAGCCGGCAATGGCACGTGTGTGCGGAATTACGCATGAGTTGCTTCGTGACGTCATATTCGCAACTTCGCATCGAGCATCTTGTGTTTTTAGAGAGACCTGAGTGAGTGAACTCTAGCGTTTTCAGATTTCTTCATCGTCTGAGTCTTCTTCTAGTGTATGGAAGCGAAGCAGAGGAATTTTTTAGCGAGGAAATCGTTGAATACTCTGGGGTAGTTCCTTACGATGAAGATTTAGAGCCGCTGGCTACGCCGAAGAGACTGCAGAACACGAGGCGAGAATGGCTGAAGAAGCTGACATAGAACGCCAGTATCAGGCAAGATTCCTTCGGGATGTTAAACTTGCTACGTGGTACGATATGTAAACCTGTTTCATTACAAAGTTTATGATTTTCAGGCCTTTTTATCCAAGTAACGGATTATTATTGAAGTATTGTGTTGACAGCGTGATTGAGTCTTCTTGCCATTTGTCTGTTTCTGTTTGCAATATCTTTATCCTCATGCCCTTGGTTACTGTGAGCGTAGAAAGATGACCTCATCCGTATTCTATCTATTGCAAGCACGTTTTAGAAGTTGCAGCGTTGGGACTGAAGACTAAATCTAGGAAGTCCTACAAAACACTGTTTCTTCAAGGCCAAAGAACAGAAGTGGAGTAAGTTTGCTTCTCAACACTACTTTATGAACAATATTTTATTTTAAAGTCAGCCTTTCAATGAACGGCCATGGGACTACCATTCAGGACATCAATTTACTTTGATGTAGAAACATGTGAAAGACTGAAGTGGTTGCTTTTTTAAGTTACTCTTTTTCTCTGTCAAAATCTGTTTTTGCTTGGAGCAACTTCAGAATACCCGTCCACTTCATTTACATGTGAATGGACTCTTTTGTTATTCATCAGTATGTAAATAAGTGGACTGGTATTCTGAAGTCTAGCCAAAAATACATCTATCCCACAAGAAAATTTATAACCTTACTAGGCTTCTTAATATTCTTATAAAATTTTGAACTTGTTTTCTTAGGTTCCTGAGGGCAGTGTCCTACAGACAGTTTACAAGACTCCTGTGGAATTACATTGGCAACTCAAGACGCTACCCGCTGCCTTGCTGTGCCTATAATAAGATACAGAAGCACTTCCCAGATGAGAATGGACAGTATCACAGTTTTGAAGATGATAATAATTGATAGGCTAAGCACTATCAGTCTTCGAATAGAAACAATAACACAACGGCTACTTTAGGAGCCACCAAAGGTAGTAAAAGTCATGATCAACAGCAGAGATCACAGTGCAAATTTATTGGCCAACACGTTTCATGTACACAAGACTTCACAGTCTGTAAGGAAGACAAACATGAGCAAATTTATTTTTAGATGAATCTTGTGTGTGAAATCTGAAAGTAAAGGAATAAGAATGAAATGAAAAACGAACAGAAACTAATTTGACACTTGGAAGGATGTTCAGTAACTACATTTTTGTAAAATTATGGAGTGTGTGTACTTCATGCACACTGTCCCTTTTTGTGTCCTCGTTTTGGCTTGCCACATTTTGAACAGTGGGGAGCTCTTTTTCCACAGGCTCTCCTTGTCCTCTTTTTGGTGGGCTGTAGCTCCTCCTCTGATAAAACAAATGAATTTAAAAAATCATCTTCAAACAAATTGGCAACTGTCTTTATTTCAAATTCCATGTAAAAAGTGATATTTATATTAATGCTGATGTGGCATACTTAGTTTTAGATCTCTCACAGTAGGGTTAAATCATAACGATTTGATCTGCAATAATAATCATTATTTGTCCCAGTATATATGACAAGATAGGCTAGTTTATCCCTTCCCCCCCCCCCCCTGTGCCAGCCATAACCATACACTACTGATCTTGGTTAAAAGGTGTTGATACCTGTGCAGGTAGGGGGACAAATCACTGTCTCCATCTCTTTGCGTTTCTTATATTTAGCCACTGCATCCTCCTTAGTTTCTTTGTCTGCCAACATTGAATGAACAGGTTCAGGAACTACCAGTTTCAATTCTTCAGCCAGAAACTTCAGTTCTGCCCTTGGAGTTGTGGTGATGATTTCATAGATATCAGCTACATAATCTGTATACAGGACACTATTGTTAGTGTAGTTAGAAGAGTCATTCTCTATTGCAAGGCACTTTGGGAGGAAACTAATTTTGGTGACACATATATTAAGATTGATATTTATAGATACCATAGTTTGAGGAGACTTTAGCTTCTTTCACTGTGGCTTCACCCTCTTTAAATTTGGGGTACATGCAGCATAGGCTGTCTGTCATCATCACCCTTGCTGCCCCTCTTTAGGTTCTAATTGAAATGAAGGGCAGCCAATATTGTTCTATAAAAAGGAAATAGAAAGAAAAAAAACAACAAAGCCACTTGTGATTATTCTTCAAAATATGAAGCATGCAATAACACCACAAAAAAACAGTGTCATCAAGGTACCT
This sequence comes from Ricordea florida, assembly GCA_949710005.1. NCBI lineage: Eukaryota > Metazoa > Cnidaria > Anthozoa > Corallimorpharia > Ricordeidae > Ricordea > Ricordea florida. The sequence continues at coordinate 28,846,012 of OX453273.1, read as the reverse complement.
GCTAAGCATTCCAAGGTGTGAGAAGGCAAACATTTTAGGAGCAAATTGGTTCAAAACTGAGTGATACCCCTCAAGGCAACTGGTCTGTTCTACAGAAGAGGCCATTTTTATTGCCTTTGTTAGGGCTGTCTTTTGAAGGGCAGCATACAGTTTCTCATATGCTCCTGATGCTAAAATGTGAAAAGAAATTTAATTATTTTACAGTATAGTCATTTTGTCACCATTAGCTTTCCTGAAAAAAGGCTGTATTATGTTGAGCTCAGCAAACAATTCCTGGAATATATAATGAACAATGTAACAGAGAGACCATTTAAGAGGACATTAGAGAGCTTCTGAGATTATTATTATTATTATTATTATTATTACATCTTCAGGATCTTGCCCCATTGCAAATCTTGGTGGTCAGCTTGTGCTATGATCTCACTTATTACCTATCAGGAAAACGTTTTTGACTCAATTAATGATGATCTCATGTAGTAAAAATTCGCAAAGTTAAAGAGATAAGCTGTGAGAAAGACTTCAAAGTGACTGTGGTGAATTGAAAACACTTGATAAAATTCGCCTTACTTCGTTACTCACCCGTCTACGACTTCGTTCGCGTATAGATTCGGAGGCTACCTTCCAAATGGTTATAACTGATCCCGGCTTTAGTCGTCTCTCGGTTCCCTTTACGTGGACTACACGGGTAAAACAATCAGTTTGGAAATACAGCGAGCATGTGCCAAATGTACCGGTAGGGTTGAAGGTTTTTCGGTGTTGACAAACAAATCTTTTCCACTTCGCACGGATGTTACCGCTTGAAGGAGAAGTGTGCATTGAAATGCCCAATTGTTTATCGGAGACTCGGCTGCAATCTTGCACTACACAGCGGCTTGGAGGCATTTTAGAAATTGCAAACACCAGAAAAACTCATTGAAGACGTCCCACTTCTCTCAAATTGCATAAAATATTAGCCACGATGTTTTGCTGCGTTGAGAATATGACGTCACTTCCTATCTGCTTGACTAGTGCCAACTCGTTTATGATACGCTCGGTCATTTTTTGAATAGAGTAATGGCGGACTGCCAAAATCAAGAAACAAGGTCGAAATAAGCTGACTTCCCGTACGAATTTTCAAATAAAACTTGGCATGGTAAGTATTCAGCACTTGTACTTCCCAAAAATGAAGAGAGAAGGAAATGCTAAATTTTGATCATAGTACCACTTTAAATAAATTCTTGAACAATTTTTTTATTAAATATTTTGTCCCCGTATCTGTGTATTTCTTCTCTCTCTTTAACAAGTTCTTTCATTCTGTGTTTGATAGACCAGTTGAGGAATTTTCACCACCGTCTAATATGTCTTCCAGCCATGTTATCAGTGACCTAATTTGTACTGAGGATGATGTTGCAAAAGTGTTGGCTGAGCTTGAAACTAACAAATCACACGGACCTGATAACATTCCTCCAAGAATATTGAAAGTGTGTGCGAAAGAGCTTGCACCTTCTCTCGCCAAGTTATTTAACATCTCCTTGAGTTCTGGTAACTTGCCCAGTGAGTGGAAAGTGGCTAATGTCGTACCGATACATAAGTCAGGGGATCGCGTCTTAGCAACAAATTATCGTCCCGTGTCATTAACAAGCATTGTTGTTAGGTCATTGGAACGCTTAATCCACAAACACATTATGGTCTTTCTCACTGACCAGAGTCTGTTATGCGACAACCAACATGGATTTAGGAAATATCGCGGCAAGATTTCCGCACAGGTCCCTACTTAATTATGCATCCAAAAGATGAATTGTTTAGGGTAATGTACATGAAAACATTTCTTGTTATTGCAGAATGAAACGGTATGGCTACAGCATGTATAATGAAGTAGGGACCTGTGCGGAAATCATTCCAATATCGCTCTTGTCTCACGCAGTTGCTCCAATTATTACATCATTGGTTTTCAACGTTGGACAAACGTGGAGCAGTTGATGTTATGTTTCTAGACTTTTCAAAGGCATTCGACAAAGTTTCCCACCATCTCTTTTTAAAACTGAATACCTATGGAATTAAAGGCCATAGTTACTTGGTTGGATTAGAAATTTATTAGTTGGAAGAAAGCAGAGAGTGGTCATCGAAGGTCATGCATCTAATTGGCTAGAAGTTACATCGGGGGTGCCCCAAGGGAGTATTCTGGGCCCACTTTTATTCCTGATTTACATCAATGATATTCCTTCTAGTGTTTCCAGCTGTAACGTGGACTTGTTTGCGGACGATAGTGTTCTCCATCGGCAGGTATCGTCTATTGAGGACTGTCAACTCTTTCAGAATGATCTGATTTCAGTAGGGCAATGGTGCGGTGCTTCACAAATTCAACTCAATGAAAAGAAATGTCGTGTACTTCATGTTACAAGACAAAAACATCCTCTCAAACAAGACTATAGCTTGGATAGTAAGAAGTTAGAAGTTGTCAATTATCACAAGCACCTTGGAGTCACTATCTCTGAAACGCTATCATGGGATTACCACATCAACTCCATCTGTGCCAAAGCGAGACGTGTAATGGGATTGATTCGAAGAGCATTTGGATTTAAGTCTCCAGCGGCGGTTGAAGTGGCTTTTAAAACCCTAGTTAGACCATTACTGGAATACTGCTGTCCTGTATGGAATCCTTACCTGGTCAGTCATGTCAAATCAATTGAAGCAATCCAACGAAGAGCGACTAAACTAATATGTGGATATGACTTATCTTATGAGCAAAGACTTGATAAACTTAAGTGGCCTACACTTGAACTAAGAAGAAAGTTCCTCTCTTTGGTGCAAGTGTATAAGATAATATTTGGACTTTGTGACATCGATGCTGCTAAGTTCTTTGACATAGTACGCGAATCTCGTACTAGATCCAATCACAAGTTTAAATTAAGACCTAAGTATGCCCGCACTAATTACTTTAAGTTTTCCTTTTTTAACAGATATATAAACGACTGGAATTCGTTGCCGAGTGATGTCCTCGAGGCTCAATCATTAAGTTTATTTAAGAAAAAGCTGTTAAACCACTTAATGTTTTAGTAATATGAACATATATATATTAATATTACTTATCTTAGTTTATTAAATTGTAACTAGTTTTATCTATTTGTTTATTTTAGCTTTATCTAGGAGAACAGCTTTTATAAGGGAATTCAGTTTCCCCCTGCTGTTATCCTCCCATTAGTTTTTTTATTACTATTATTTTTTATTATTATTATGTATTTTTCTTATATATCTAATCTTTTTAGTTGTAAATGTTTGATGTTTGGGAAACCTTAATAAATAAATAAATAAAAATAAAAAACCGATGATAAACCTAAATCAACACTAAAAGGAGAATTCCCTGATAGTTTAAAATTAACCAATGAACTCTATCCCATACCTGCGTTGGATTTTGATAAAAAAGCAACAGATCCAGGTGACTCATTAACGAATTTGGAAATCTATGTAACAGAAAAGCAAAAATTTACAGCAAAAATGCGAAATATTTTCACCGGATTTCAACACACTTTTTATTCGGGAAAAGAAGCACATGCTTGGTTAAATGGTCCCCAATTCAAATAAGTTAATTTTGCAGCTTGGTGTGCGACTTCGGGATGTGGCATTAGTTTAGAAGAAAGCATGTAAAAATTATCCACCTGACATCTATGGTTTCATGAAATTCCATATTTACTTTACGATGAGAAGAATCCTATATGAATTGGGTTGTGCATTACCGGAAGATGACATATGGAATCAAAAAAATAACAAATATAACAAAAGTAGTTTATCTAAATTGCAACGAGAATTTGGATTGACCAACCCGGATTTTCGATGGAAATGTGGAAGAAATCATGGATTGGGTGACATTTATCAGTAAATGGAAAGTGGAGTTGCCTTTATTGATTGGGCTAGAGATACATTCCCTGGAGATAAGCAATTTTCTGACGAACAAGGAAAACATGAAGATATAGATTTTATGACAAATGACGTTTATCCAAGTTTCTGATATGTATGGTTCATTCCAAATACCGGACACGCGTTAACCAGTGCTGGATTAAACCGGTTAAATAGATCCATAGAACCATTCGTTTATTGCGTTTTGGGATCTCAAGTGAATACTAGGTCACCCATTGTTGGAAGCGGGGGTAGTGTTATTTAAACCCAGCAAAAATTCTTAAATTTATTCGAAAAAAGCGTTATTGAAAACGATATTGCAAAATCAGTTCAGAATTATCAGGTAGCTGTCCAGGAAGCGAAATTACGGTTAGATTTGTCTTTAGCACCTGGTTTATGGTTAATGCCAAGTCATCTTATAATTAATACTGAAAGTGTAGTGAGGTATAATAATAAGTTAATGAAATCCACTAGTGATATGAACTTTGGGTCCAATGCATTATTAAATACACAAACCAAAAATATTGGAATTAAACATAATCTTGGTATTAGTCAAGTCAGTTTACCACATACCATTGATGATACTGAAGATATAAAACCAACAGAAGAACGAAAACCGACTGAACCAATAAAACCAAAAATTAGTAAACCAAGTACTACTACAACTCAACATGAGATTAATCTAATTGTTGTCGCAGTTGGCGGTTTGGCCTTGTTTTATTTAGATAAATCGATCCTAGAATCATTCTAACAAGTTGTTAATGATGATCAATATTAATGGTTCAGAAGATCCCAAAATGCCGATAATTGAAGTTACATATATAGGCGTTTCTGAACAAACGTACCTATAGAAATTTCACCTGACGTAAAAAATCAAAGCGTTTTAAGCCTTAGCATTTCAGACCAATTACCTTAACCAGTCTTAAACCAAAGCCTATTAAATAGATTTAGGCAAGCCTAAAAGCGGAGCTCCTCACACAGACCCTCACACATTGAAAATGTTGTCACTAAAGTTATTAAATACGCCTGGTGTACGCAACTACTTAAAGAAGATTCGATAGCTCAAATAAATCGTCAAAAACAAAAACATCTAGCTCACGACTCAACGGAAGAACCATTACCTGGTCAGCAAAATTATAATAGTTTTAAAGCAACACCAAAAGCAGCTAGGCAGCTCTTTAACAAAGGAAAAATAGACACTCAGCTTTATGCTTATGTCCCTCCAAAAACGCTTGAAAACTTGTAGGAAGAAAATTTTTCCTCCAAAACCGCTATGAATATAGAGATTACTTCATGGTTAGTGAGGGCGGACGATTTTTCTTCACGAGTTGTGAAGAACAGAAAACGAACGAGTGAGCGCCGCGAACGAGTGAGTTTACTTTTCTTCACAACGAGTGAAGAAAAATGGTACGGGCGAACTAACCATGAAGTAATTTGTTTATTTTTTAGGTACTGAGATTTACTCCTTACAAAATACTACTAACTGATCATGAATCAAGCTGGGCTAGAAAAATCAAGATACCACAACAAGGTGCAAAACGCACTTAGCAGGCTTTATTTTGGAGCATACCGAATAAACATGACAGTCAAGTTAAAAATGCGTTCAAAATTTACTTCTCTAAAATGATACAAACATTGCACGAACTGGAAAATTCTATTTTAAACACTTTTGGAAATGTCGCTAGAAGTATAAGAACCAAAGACAGTTAAAAACGTTTTAAAACGACTCGTGAATGACTCAGGAATGTCTTGTGTACGGGAAATACATACCTCTTATTAATCGAGTTCGAGGTCCGTACTGTAAAATACGGATCCTCGTTTTTTCCCGTCGATTTATGGCCTAAGCGCGAAGCGCGTGGGCCATAAATCGACGGGAAAAAACGAGGATCCGTATTTTACAGTACGGACCGAGAAAACGAGGTTAATATAATATTTATTATATCTCTGGAGTCATTTTGGCGACCAAAACAAACTTTAGCGGGCCGTACAGTGAAGTACGGCCCGCTAAATTGACCAATCACAGCGCGCGTACTAACTGAGAGATATAATAAAATGTAAAATTACCTTTTTGTTTCGATCAGTTTAATGCGGCTCTTGCTTTTTCAAACATCACTTCTTTTGAGATGCTGAATCCGTAGCTTTTTTATTCAAATAACCGTTGCGAACGAGAGAACGGAGCGAACTTGGCTCATAATCTTTGTTTTCCTTCTTTCCCACTGCTACCGGACAAATTCACTCATGAACTGAATTGAGCTCGTTTGAAGGAATTTCTTCTACGGACCTTGATTCGCCTTTCAACGTCAAGAATTCTTTCAGTGAAGCGACGGGCTGTTCGGATTTGTTATTCGTATTTTCATTTTCTTGATCTTGTATGAAGTCCTCGACTGAAGCTGTATCTGCAAACCTAGAATTTCTCAAAGAAGAAGATGAGGAAGAAGCCGTTATTGCTCACTTTTTGCCGAGTTGATGGCGCCAAAACTGATCCCACCTCTATGAACAGTGAATTGGTCGGACCACTTTTTTTCACTAGTGAAGAAAATGGTCCAACCAATCAAATTGCTTCTAGTTTTTTACAGACTATTTCTCTCACACAGATTTATAAGGAGTAAATCTCAGTACCTATGGAATAAAATCCGTTTCTTCAGCAAAACATTGTAGACTGCTGTAGACTGCTGGCTGTAGGTTGTGTAGCCACGGCAAGCCGCGAAAAGTGCACGAAAAACAAAGCCTCCTTTCGGTTTAAGACCTTCTAAATATCCCAGATGACTATGGCCGCCATGTTGGGGCAACATCGTCGTCGTCGTCGTCGTCGTCGCTAGGCGCACGCGCCCGCGAGCCATGCCGCTAGTCACGATGACCATGAAAACTCAAACGCATGGTTTTCTCAATTTCTATCCTCGCACGGTAGTTATGGGGCTCCGCTCTGCGGCTCTTCGAGCCGCTGTGGAGCTCCGCTATTAAGCCCCCCTATTCCCTCACATCCCTGTCCTCCCCCCTTACTGCTTTCTTGCCCTATCCCCTGCCGAACCCACCCTACCCCACCCCCCTGCAGCGTCACTAACTCTCTCTCTAGGGTTTACATGCAAAATAAAGTACCTTACACAAGCTCTGATTACACACTGAAACAACTGCGATGTGAAATCAAATAAAATAACAGAGATGTTTAGCCTTAAAACCAAAATTCCCTAACCCTACCCCCGACAAAACAAGAGCACCAGTCCGCTAAAGACAACATGGCAAAGTAGAACGGGGTATGAACAATTCGTTGTCACAATCACAACCGTTCTCCTTCATCAATCGAAAAACGCCTGCTAGGCCCAATTCCGGGCATCGTCCGATTTTAGGCCAAAAAAAAGTACCTTGAATTTTGCAGGTACGTTCTTTAAGAAACACCAAGATATACGAAAGGTTATGCTATTATTACAAACGCGGAATCCATTTGCCTGTGCTTTAAATCGTGATCTTAAAGACTCTAGCAAAATGTTTTTCTAAAGGACTTAATTGCATAAGCTGGATTAGTTAAAGCGGGCCTTATAAGTTATCTATGACTGGTGAACATTTAACGGATAGAATCAAAGAAGTACTTAATTAATATATTAAAAATAAGGTATTATGTATTCAATGTGATAGTCCTGAGACTGTGAAGTCAAATAATGGAAAACTGAAATGCGATGTGTGCGGTTTTGAGTATTATTGTTATTAAAGATATGAGTTGTTAATTTAGGGACGGACCATTAGAAAAGTGATGGGGGGGGGGGTGGGGAATTTTCAGCTTGCACGAATTTTTTTTTCGCTCACTGCTTGTGCAGGAATTTTTTTTTCAGGTGAACCCCTCTGCACGAATTTTTTTTACTACGTGTGAAAAAGTCACAATTGGACCTTCCTTCTGCACGAATTTTTTTTTACCTTCTTCTTTGCATGAATTTTTTTTCTTGGGATTTTCCCTTGTATGAATTTTTTTTGTTTCCCCCCCCCCCCCCCCATCACTTTTCTAATGGTCCGCCATTAGTATATGAGTCTATGGGAAGATTTTTTAAAAAAATACCCAAATTATAATCCAGATAAAATATATTTTAAGTTTGGAATGATCCATTGGCGTTCAGATAGCTGGGATAGAGTGATATTTGACACACAACCGGATTCATTAAATCATTTAATAACAAGTGGCTTATCAGATAAGGAAAAATTTCAACTTAATATAGATTTAAGAATAACAAGAAGACGCCTGAAGGCGTTTACGCGGGATGTGTTGGTTTAAAATTGCTGATGCAGTATGTATTTTTGCTGATTGTGCGATCATGGATATCCATGGTGCAATCCAACCTGACTTGCACGTGATTCGGAGTTACAGCCAATAAATATCACAAAATTTTTTCGGGACGGGCTCGGGATACGGGAAAGTTAAAAAAACAAGTCAATTTTTGACTCCCAAGACGACGAAAGGAATGCGCTACCGAATTTTATACGCTGGCTGACTACGTCATCCCGCGTAATAAGATTGTGGGAAGATTTTAAAAAAATACCCAAATTATAATACAGATAAAATTTATTTCAGATATAACAAGATTTATTGGCAAACAGAGGGGTGGGTTATTGTTATTTTTGATACACGACCTGATTCAATAAATCATATAATAACAAGTGGTTTAACAGATAAAGAAATATACCAACTTAATATGGATTTAGGAATAATCTGGGTGGAACAAGAAATACGTCATGAATTTGATAGACAGTATCCAGATGCCGATATTTCTAAATTTAAGTTTAGTGAATATGGTCAAACGGATATTGGAGTTATCTATTGGCATCTGAATGATATTTGGTTACTTGTTTTTGCAGGTTCAATGTTGAAATTACATAAACCAGTAATTCGATTCAACCGTGTTTCAGGTGAAAATTTAGAACTGCTTAAAATAGAGTTAGTTATTTTGAAATTAGCGAATAATACAGGAACTGATGGAATAATTGATATTAGACATCATGGAGTAAATGTACTTAAGGAATTCGTTTCGATGTACCCAAACGCTGAACAAAGTAAATTCAGATTCATTAACAAGGTTAATAATATACATGAGAAAATTACTCGATTCTGATTGGTTGAGAGCAGTGCAGTTCAGATGTAACACCAGTGCAAATTACACATTGATATTCTGGATTATGATTGGCTGAAAGACAATAGAAAATTTTCTAAGTCAATGATATGAATGTGAAGACGGGGAATGAGGTTATACATTGGAGAAGATTCCATAATTGGTTAACAATTTTTAGTATAAATACTCAGGTGATTATACAAAATCGCGCGCTCTGATTGGTTCGCTATCTCGGATTATCAGCTGATAATCACCTCGACGAACAAAATAGCTGCCAGTCGTTCGCGCGCTTTTGATAAAATAAACTTTTTTCGTGTTGCACAATGCTTTTTCTTTTCTTTTTTTGAAATAATCAGCTGTGTATTTATACTAAAACAATTATTCGCCTCAGGTTCAGTGATTCTCGGTGAATATTCACCGAGAATCACTTCGCCTTCGGCGCCTGATAATTGTTAATTAATGGAAAAACAGTTCCTAATCCACTGATTAATTTCGGGGATATTTCAAGTGAGAATTTAGAACAACTAAAAATTGATTTAGGATTAACAATAAAAGTTGAGATATTAGATATTACCAATGATAACGATGACTTATTAACAATAAACCCTAATGCAGATCGTTGCAAATTTAAGTTATTTAATGACATAGATTATGGATTTACTATCTATTGGACTTATAATCGAAGAGCCATTATCAACGAAAAAGACTTAAGCATTAAACAATTTACCGATGATATAAACGAAAATACCAGATTAAAATTATTGCGAGATTTAGGTTATTTACCAATTATTCGCCGAAGGCGACGTGATTCTCGGTGAATATTCACCGAGAATCACTGAGCCTGAGGCGAATAATTGTTTTAGTATAAATACACGGGTGATTATTTCAAAAAAGAAAAGAAAAAGCATTGTACAACACGAAAAATTTTATTTCATCAAAAGCGCGCTAACGACTGGCAGCCATTTTGTTCGTCGAGGTGATTATCGGCTGATAATCCGAGATAGCGAACCAATCAGAGCGCGCGATTTTGTATAATCACCTGAGTATTTATACTAAGATAATCATTTAATCTCTATATGGTATTGTGGGAAGATTTTAAACAAAATTATCCTAAAGCGGATTTATCGAAGTTTAGGGCAGTTAAATTAGGAGATAAGTGGTGGTTGGAATGGAGGGACGTTTGGACTTGGCATTATATCGCGAATGATGATTATCCGCCCCCTTTTGGGTTAATAAATTAATTACCATCAGGTTTAATTCCAAAATTAACGCATGATTTGAATTCAGTTAAGTTGGTAAAAGCAGAAAATATTCTAGACATCTTAGGTGAAGACGAAACATTGGTTAATAATTTTTTTGGAATTTATCCGAATGCTGATCGGTCCAAGTTTAAATTAGTTGAATATACAAACTATGGAGAGAGTATCTATTGGACTTCAACCAGCGGTCAATTATTAGTCAAAACGATTTCAGTATTAAAGAGTTTTCCGATGATATAGACCCAGAAACTAGAGAACTATTATATATTGATGTGGGTTATGATAAGGTCAATGTTAAGTTGATGCAAAATTGGGGCTGTAGTTTTCGGTGCGGTTATTTCCGGTTGATTCTGGTATCAAGATTAGTTTTGAATTTTATTGGAATTTAGCGGGACTTTTTCAGCATAAAAAATTAGTCTTGGTTGAGTTTCAGCGCAATTTTGAAGTTGCACTAGAAGCTGATTTAACCAGGCGTGGGTTTTCAGCGAAAAAATTGATTTCACGCTGATATCCACGTTTCTCAAGTACTTGAGGTTTTTAGTTTACAGTATCATAACGAAAGCAAAAAACGTCGTGAGGTTTCTAGATTTTCTAACGATGTTTGCCGGAGTCAATTTGATGGACATGGCATGTGCTGTAAAGTCCGTAAGTCTACTAAACTGCACCGGATCTTTTCTGTTTGTTTGGTCAGTTGGTTGGTTTGATTGTTGTGACCTATACCTTGCTTTCACACCATAGTCAAAGAGGAATCAGCGCTGTGAATTAAGGATTAACATTTCAGCGTACAGGGTTTTTGTTTAACCACTACAAAAGTCCGCACAAAGAAGTGTGAGCATACAAACAATTTAAAATTCTTAAGTGTGCGCTTCCGGATTCGGACACAAAAAGAGATCTTCTGGAAGGTTCGAATAAAATTTATTTTAAAAATACATCATATTTGACACGGTGGTATGTCAATTCTAATTAGGTTTAAAATCATGATTTTCTACGTCTTAGCACTGAAATGGGAACTTGATTCTTCATGATCCCTGTCATGTTGAATGTGCATTTGATTTTGTCTAACTAATTGTGCAACATTTCACCTTAATTATTTTTGTTAAGTGAAAACATATGCAAAGTGTGACTAACGCCTTGTAGTCTGCTGTGACATTATAATTATGAACGCAGCTCCGCTTCAGCTCGCATCGGTCAAAACCTTTGAAACGCCATAAGTAGTTTGATGGCGTAGTCAGGAAAAAATCAAATAAAATGGTATGAAAATTCAGTTATCGAATACAAAATGCTAATATTCTTGTCTCAAGTACTGGTTAAAAGCTGTTAATCTTCCTGTTAGTCTCCTTAAGACAGATTAACTCTTAGCTAAGATATTTTGCTCAAAGTTGTCGGTATAAGATTGAAAACATGTGATACCTGGGAGCCACCTTATGAGAATCTCTTCTTAACAGTGCTCTCAATACATTTGTATCAACTTGGTTAACATGTGTGGGAAACACGTAAAGATTCAAGTCGGGTTAGCCTCTCTAAAAACAGAGTAAAACGGGCTAAACTAGCTAACTGTATTCTAAAGGCCCTTCAATAGGTGAAGGTCTGACGCTAAAACAGTGATAAAAGTTTGAATCTTCCTCGAATACTGTCTCTGAGAATATCGTCTTCTACATTAACTTCTCGAGTTTAGCGGCTTATCGTTTGAAATATAAGTATAACACATCAGTTTGTGTGGATAAAAATGTGAAACATGTTTATCGTTGAAAACTGAAACCCTTCAACTAAAATATGTCGAATACTACAGCATAGCATTCTTATAATAAAAGTGGAATGGCTCAAATATAGCAGAGTGACAACTTTCTCTTCTGAAAGCCGAAAGATGACCACTCAAGTCACCGTAAATTGCCCTTTTGGTAAGTACTTTAAACCTGTCGACAAATGGTCATGAATCTCTTAATGTTTGTCCTATATATAATACCGAGGAGAAAATAGTTTCAACTGGGTTTTTGAAAGCAGCTTTTAAATTTTTCCTAAAAACATTGTGACTCTTGACCAGAGCGACAACTCAAGTTTACCTCTTTGCTATAGCTAAAGGCGGGATGGCAGAACGTCTTTTAACCTGAAACAAATTCAATTGATCTAGCATGGATATCTCTTCACTAGCCCTTAGCTCCCATGTCAAATGTACCATCAGTAATCCGCTTACTTTTACATCTCCAAACAAATAACTCAACGTGAAGGAATACTTTTTTACCACACAACGGTTTTATGCTAAAACAGTCTGTTTTGACTAGCTTTCTGTTTAGTTATTTAGCACCCACTGAATGTGGATTTGTTCAGTTAAGAAATAAACTGCATGGGCTGACATGCATGAATGATGACAAACTAAAGATGCCATGCTAAATCTAATCAACTGACTACATTGGGCTCTTGCTAAAAATACTTCGAGAAAAAACTTTAAAAAAGTTGAATTCAGTTGTTGCTTGCTAAGGTAACCCTTGGGTATACATACACTTTATAAGGGTTGGGTTTAAGAGTTAATCCAAACTGCCCTTCAACGTTAATGGGCCCTTCGTCGATTGAGAGTTCGAAACGAAAGCGCTGCAGTAAGCACGCAAGGAACATAAACAGTTCAGCTTTCGCTAAGGTAGCCCCCATACAACGTCGCCCACCTGCGGAAAAAGGCAAAGCAAATGCGTAGCGGTTATTTTGGAGTTGGCCATCTTCACCCAAGAAGCGATATGGGTTGAAACTTTCAGGATCGTGGAAAAGCTTAGCATCGTGGTTTACAGCCCAGAGGTTAGCCAGCACGACCGTTCCTTTCGGGACATGAAAGCCAGCCACTGTTGAGTCTTGAGTAGTGCAGTGTGGTATACCTAACGGAAGAACACTGGCCTTTCGCAGGACTTCCAGTACTGTGGCGTGCAACAGTGGCAGTCTCACTCTGTCGTGAAGACAGGGCAGACGATTGCTCCCCACTTCTCGCTGCAGTTCTTTGTGGAGTTCGTGCTGTAGCCCTGGTTTGGTAAGAATCAGGAGAAACGCCCAGCATAGTGAAGTAGAGACTGTCTCCAGCCCAGCACCAAATAGGTCAGCTAGGATATGCACCGCAGGGCTTTTATGCATCTCTTGTTTGCTGTCACCAAAACGATCCTTGAGACCATTAGTGTGTGAATCCTCTTCCTGAATAATCCTGTCTAGCATAGCAGCCACATTTACACCCACTTCAACCGTGTCCGCGTGTGTCTGTTGCTTATAAACTGTGTTCATGAAATGCATGAGGTCTTTGATGGAGGCCTTTATCAAGTTGCATTCCTTATGGAAAATAAAGTGAAGCCAAGGAAAAAAATCCAACAAGTTTACCGCGGGATTGTTTTGGATGAAGTCGCTGGCCGCCTGCATAAGACGCTCCATTTCTTTTGTGTATTCGTCCTTCATAGTGTCTCCAAACACTAGCCTGAACGAAAAGTTCATGACGAGAGATTTTAGACACGAAGTCAAGTCCAGGGGATTTGAAGTATCTGTAGAGAGCGTGGTGCAGAGACGCTCAGTTTCGTCTTGGGCTATGTGGTTTAAACGATCGACATCACTGAATACGGCGTGCAATGCACGAAAACCGAGTTTTTTGTACCTGAGATGTGAAGGACCATAGTCACCGAATGCTATGCTTTTTCCTCCGTTATTGCTGATTTGAAAACTGTGCAGTGGAGGTCGTCCGGAGAACTGGCAAGCCTTCTTGGAAAAAGCCTCTTTCACCACGCTGTGGCTGTTTAATACGACTACATTTCTGCAGCCAAGACGAATTGAAAAGACGCTGCCATAAACCTGGGACAGCTTCCATAGATCCAAGTGCGGAGATTTTCCAAGATAGAACATGCATCCAACAAGGGGGAAACCATACGGGCCAGGTGGAGCATTCTTGCTGATTCTCGACAAATGCAAAAAGAGGAACAAGAGCAAAACTGCAAGAACAAGGACGACTGCCAAGAGGATAGAGGCATTCCCTCCTTCCATGGCAAAGACTAGAGGTCTCTGTCAGTGCTGATGTTAGCCTTCTGGTAACGATATTAACTGTGCTCCAGTGAGGCATTCACTGGTATTTAAACAATGACAGGCTCCGTAACCTTGAGATTTGTTTGTAACGTTGCCAATGTCAAGGTCGTGTACATTGCATCTCACTTGACAGTCATTGTTTATCTTGCGACTAATCACTAGACGGACTTCATTCCTGGATTGGATAAGATCACGAAATAGCTTACTTACTGCTAATTCAAAGAGGCAGTGTTCCATTGGAAAAGCGAACTGGCAATGAAGAATCTCATGAATTATTCAGATGTTACAGTACATAGCGTAATGCCGAATGTTCGTGACAACATCCTAATCCCCCCAGAGTAACCCAGTCCAAAGTTTTAAGTCAGCAAAAGTTCCTTCTCAGCAAGTAAAAGGAATACTCATTTCCTATATATTGATTTTAATGTGTACGAGTTCATATGTACGAGTCATACACCGGCGGCTTGAATTATTAGGTGAACGATATTATTCCAAATTCAAATACTAAACTCGACAACAAGCTATCATTCCGATCATATATGAGCTCCGTCAGTCCCGCAAACGGATTTCACACCCTCCCCTCTACTTCCTCCATTACTCCCCGGCCCCTCTCTCCTCACGTTTTCTACTGCCTGCAAGAGGATCGATATTGTATCATTGGCTGCTTATTCCAGAACTGTTTAAGAGCAATACCTGTCACATGTCCCGAGTCTCAATATTGTAACTATATCAAACAAATTCGTGCTGAAATGAGCTTGCTATAGGTAAGGGTAAGGTTGATTGAGCAGTTTTTGTGACATCTGATGTCACGCACCACGCAGTAACCTTGGCCGCAGTCAATCGTTCCTTGTACGGCATAAATACATCATCAAAAAGCCGCTGCCGCCCTAGAAGGTTCACAATCGTTCCGTTCTGGGAAAACGCCCAATTTAATAGCATGGTTAGCGCTCATATGATTGCGTCCTTCACTTCACCCTTTTTGCTCAAGAATAAATGTCTTAGTGCAAGCACTGATGTATAATAATTCCAAACCTAAGCTTTAAACTAACACAAGCGACGAATATCAAGGTTAACCTTGGCCATGGATGTTGATAAAGAATGTTTTTCTTTGTTAAATAATTATTTTAATTAGCCCTTAAGCAACCCCAAATCTAATTAACGACATGGAAAAAATTCGTTTCTGTACCAAAAAGACACGCAACAAGAAGGCTTTACTACAGCAATGATACCTCTCGGTTATAATTGTACAGAAGTACAATTATAAATTAACTAAAGAAAATAATGAATATAAACACCACCTCATGCGTAAATCTCTTATAGCGTGCTCAGACAATAGACTTTACTAGATTGTTTATAGATTTAGTTCATTCAGAAAGGGGACAACTTGGAAAAATATTAGGTGACTCAATGCTGGTGAGTTGGAGGTTTGAAACCTTCACACGTGATCTCATTCAGAAGCACCAAATCGACTTATGTCTCACTGAGATCAGATATACCTGCATGCAACCATGCAAGCAAAATTAATTTCAAACCATGCATGATTTCACCGCGCGGCGGAGAAAATAGGAGGTAGAAGTCAGCAACGATTGTGAAATTATAAGAGATAAACATTTTCTTAAAACCGCATGGCTAAATTGCTCAATGGATTTTTATCCGATGCATATGACACTTGCCACTGCTTGCCAAAACCACAGGGAGTGGTCGATAACTGCATTTTTCGTTCTTGCACGAACACTTTCTGGCATCACAAAGACTGATCACGTATTTTAAAAATTTTCGACATTTTCCTGTATTATAGCAAGACATCGTTTAACTTGCCCTGCCACTCTCTCACAAACTTTCCTCTCTTTTTCATGTAACATAAAAGAAGGTATGAAGGTATCATGTGTTCTTTGGAAACGACAGTCAACGGATTCGCAGATAAAAACACAGAGTGTCAACATTCTTGAGAAAGTCACTGGAGAGTATTATACCGTGGTACTGTTTGTTTTAGAGCGTTACTGAGTTTCAGTCTAACTTTAACGGGACTAAACGATTTCATGTCTCGCATTGTGATGATTCTTTGAAAAACTACCTGAGCTGTTCTGTTCCTTAATGTCCTTAGACATGCTGTAAATTGCTGTCCTATCACTTTTCCATTCGTGGACAAAATCATTTGGTGTGACAAGTCTTGAAAAGCGACTTAACAGTGCCATGCGGCAGTACCGCCCGTTCCATTATTCGGCATAGTTCAAACGTTTTCGTCAGTGAGTGAAAGCATCCAAAATGACGACCATGTATAAATATAACGAATTTATTTTGAATACTACCCTAATTATACTGTTAGCTTTATTATTATTATTATTATTATTATTATTATTATTATTATTATTATTATTATGGTCCTAGCGAAAGTAGAACATGTAGAATGCTACAGAAAGACGAAAAGGTGGAATACTTTTCTAAACTCTTTGAACGTCAACTGGTTGCAAGTTTGCGATCTGAGTAGCGCTGAGGATATCAAGTTTTCGCCTGCTTAACCCTGGAATCTTGATAAAGATTTGACGGGTCTGTTTCAGTTACATTGGGTTACCAACTTCTGACCAGGAGGGGTTCAATGGAGTTACGGGGTTGAAGGCAAGTACCACCACCAAAACAAGCCGACACCGCATAAACTGCTCTCGAGAATCGTATTATCCATTCCGCGATGTTTATCCTTTCTCATTAGTTCTCGTCTCTCCTTCCTCGAAGAAGGAGAAGGAAGGAGGGGTTCACTTGTCCATCTTTCTCCTCAACTGAGCAATTTTCTCCTCAAGCTGACAAGCTTCATCGTTCCATCGTCGATTTCTAGAAGCGGCTTCCTGTAGTTGTCTCTTTAGTCTGGTCAGTTGGGCCTTATTACGTTTCTATAGATGTGATAATTAATCAAGTTGTTTAGTACAATAGCAAAACAGGGCAGATAAAACTATTTGTGTTATTGTGGAAATCGGTGCTTTCTGATATGGACACCACACAGTGGGATCATACCCTTGACCTTGGACTTGACAAAAGATGGCTTGTTTTTTGTAGACCTAAATTTGCATGTTGCATACCAGGACATGCTATAGATAGTTTTTCTATGTGTACCTAGATAATTAAAATCTAAAACCGACGCAAACACATTGCAGTGAATAAAGGTAAAAACGCATTTCGTCTTTTGCTGGTTTGCCCATTGTACAAAAATAATGGCGAATCAATCTCAAAACAAATCACATATACGAATAGCATTATGGAAGACACTTTTTATAAGTCTTTTCAAGCCTTGTTTCGGGACAATTTGCTAGAGTCGATTTAATTTGGTGAATACTAGGATATTTGTTCATATTTGCTCCCATCTTCATTCACTCGATCAGTAGTCGCAAAGGCATTTTCCATTAAGTGACTCTAGCTTTCTTCACGCTGCTTGTGTTTTTCACGCTGGAAACGACAAACTCTGATATATTGGCTTGTTGTTTTAAGCAAAAAATTACGTAATTTTTTCACGTTTGAAAGTACCGGATTTCTAGGGTACGAAGGCAGGAGGTACTAGGGGTACCGAGGACATGCTCCCAATAAAAGTGTTTGAAATTGGGCCCTCTGTTATGCTATTTCCTGCTTTCCCTGGAACGGAGGTAACCTACTAGAAGGTCTTTTAAGGCATCAAATGTGCACACAGAAAATATTTCAATCATTATTTCGTGTGAACTACCGAACGTTACATGTCAGACGACCGCACGTTATGTCTGGTTTCTGGTCGCTAACGAAAAACCCCTGTTTCTTTAGGTTGCTAGCATGAACAAGTCTTCGTATTGTGAAAGCAGTTGGCCAGTTAGGCCTGCTCGAAATTATGGCAAGGTTATTAATAGACTACACTTAGGAAAGCATCCGCCCTCAAATACACAATCTATTTCTAATACATACTAACCAGGGCTTGAAAATGCACTTGACCTTGAACATGAAAATAACTATAAATTGCCCAAGGGGGCGAACATTATATTAATTACGCACACATACACCAATCATTTATTGTATTTCATAAAAGTGTGCGGCAGATACTAAGTGACTATATCCTTATCAGCGACAAATAATAGTGCGTTAGCCCGGTTTATTTTTGTGGAACGTTGCCCCAGGTTATCAACACGCAAAATTGAAGATGCAAAACTTGTTTCAATGAATAGCACAAGGCAAACTAAGCTCTATTTTGTTTTTTCGGTAGCAATAGGGTCTTATACCACTTTCGCCTTAGTGAGCATATGTGTGGCTTTAACATACCCTTACTACACTTTGACTCCGAAAACAGAAAGCCTTTTTCTTCTGATTGAATTATGATCCGTTGTAACCCTCCACGTAACGGCTCGGACGCTATATTGAGGCGTTCGAGATAACCCAATATCTGCCATAATTTTGGTAAGGAAGCTGAGCCTTTTGTCCTTGACCCTCGCTCGGCGGTGACAGTTCATCAATTCACAGCTAGAGATACTAATATTTTTAGCGTTCCCGTAACTGGGCTGAGACTTTCAAAAACGGTATTGCTTATTGAGCTGGAAGAAAATTCTCAGAGATATAATAAAGAATATTGATTGTTGACTTACCGAAAGCAGACCTAATTCTAGTAATGAATAATCATAACAAATACAATCAGTTGACAGGCCATTTGCAACAAAGTGGTCGCATGACTGATAATTGGTGAACTTAAAGCTCGAACTTTATAAAGTCAAGAAATGGAAAGATTGTGTTTGTCTTAGCCAGAATACAAATTTTCAGAGGAATACATCTTAAGGTAACGATTGTAACACTCGGAATGTTTCATACTTTTGTTTATGAACGAAACGCTTTTACAATCCAGTGTAATTTTTCCTAATTAAGCGCCACAAACAGAGCTCAGATTTCTATTTTTACCATGGGTAAAATAAGAGAGAATAAATGTGCAAGGGTGGAAATTTTCGGACTTTCATATTTTGATGGAAGAATTTCATAGCCGTTTGAAAAATACCATGATTTGTATGAAAATCATCGAGGCGTAACTGGGTGGCAAAGCGCCTTTTCCCATACAAATCCTTATAAATTGTTTCAACTGTAACAACACCAGTTTAAATGATATACCAACGAAAATTGGCATCATAGCATATTTGAGCTTATCTTTTTCTTTCTGTAAAAATAATTTCATGAAACCAGCAGAATCATCACATTTATGAAAAAAAGGTGACGAGTTGTTGCAAAAGGCCTTGCCAATAGTAGCAATAAGCATGGAGCGTAGACTACAGGTATTGCGGGGAAGAAAAATGGAAAGGTTTGCGTGCAATTGAACTCTTGTGTACTGCTCTCTCGCTACTTGTCTATGAAGTTAAGCATCGCCCAGAATTTTAAGGCATCAAGGACGACAGAGACACATCACGGATTTTAGATATAAGTATCATTAAAAGAAGGAGAATCAAACGAGAGAATAAAATCCCCTGAACGTAGTCAAGCATATATAGCGTTTGTCACTCTCATCCGGGCTATGTTAAGTTTGTTATCACGCAGAGATATTGGTGCAACTTAAAAAATGCCCGTATAGAGCGCATGTGATTTTTGCGGCGATATCAATGCCGCTGATATGATTACGATTTCGTGGAAAGTTTTGTAGAACAGGCGATTTTGAAGTCAGTTGTACCAAAATCCCCGCATTTCTCTCTGGATTTCTCGACTTGCGACAAATCGCACGTGGAATTTGGGGACCGGCTTGGGCAGTATAGTCATTCGCGTGCAACTTAAACCAGTACTACATATGGTAAAAGTTCTTTTTCCTCTGTGATCGAAATACCAAGTATGTTATAGTCATTGGAAGAGTTCAGCCGTAATGAGCACCACCGGCTTCGTGACAACACGTTGAATGTCTAGTTACCCAGCAACGACTTGGGCTATACTTTTGAGAATAAATTAAACCAGAAACTCTGAGCAACCGTAGAGATGATAATTTTTTAAAAATATTTATAAACACTTACGTGCAGTGTTTCGATGTCTCTCTTCAGTTGGGTTTGCCGTTCACCTTCCTTTTGTAACTACAGAGGAAGAAGAACGCGGCACTCTTTAGCATTCTTGTATGAAGCGCTGCAGTGTGCCGGACCATTCTGAGGAAACCTTCTGTGTTTACAGAACAGACTTCTTTACTGTTTGTTTGGCTATATATTGTGGCTTTTTATTCTGTGGGTCAAATCATACAGTATGACCACACCTTGGAAAGCTACTGATAAGTATTGTGCTGTTGTACGAATAATGATTTTTACTACACAGCGGGTTTTTTTTTTTTCAACCGTTGATCAAACTATGCAGTTTGACCATTCTTTGGGATGTCACTGAACAGAACTGTACTAAGATACTGTTTCGAGCGCTATTGAACAGTGCTACACTGTGGCACTCTTCGTACTATTATACATTGTGTGGCTCTAATTTTTTCATCTGAGGATCAAACCATTGCAGTATGACCAATCTTAGGAAAGCCAAAGAACAGCCAGTACTGTGCTGTGGAGTGTCGTTTGTTTTGCAATAGATAGATAGATATGTATTAACCAAAATATTAGATACAATTAAAAAACTCATAAATAATTCATAAGGAAAATACAAAGGAAGTTAATGTTTAATGAGTGTCTTTATATCTGATATAGATACGGCAAACATTTGCGTTCAATTTTCTTGGTAAAAACACACCAAAATCCAAAGTTAAGTGCTTTATCATATATAAAACATGCACTCGGTTACGCCTCGTATTTTAAACATGATAAAGCACTCCTGCTCTTTTGTTAAAATTCTAATCAATTTACATTAAAAGCTTACAGAGTAAACGGTTGAAAATGTAGTTAAGAACGTGTCCACATGAGATCCATGCAATATCAAAATTTGAGTCCACATGGTATCCTCCAGAATTTGATACTATTTTGTGTACAGACTGGTATTAGTCCAAGTTAAAAGTCTGCCAAATGTTTTTCCGAAAGTTCGAGCAGTTCACGAGATACAGTGGTCCGAGTGAAATGACACACAATTTTAAGTAAAACCATGGTAAATTCGCCCGTGAAGTTTACAACTTGCTCAGAGACGATTCGGGGCAGAAAAGAATCTTGGCAAGTTTAAAATGAATAGCATACTTATTCTAGTCAACTAAATTTGAAGAGGATGCGATAACCATGTTTGAAAATATTAATGCATCATGAAATTGAGAAACCTTAAAAAAATGAGATTTTTCATAATTCGAATTTCTAGTGAAAATCGCTTAAAATATCTTGGATGCGGCCAGGTTTCTTCTCAAAATGACTCCATTTCCATAAAGTTTATTTGTTTAGGAATATATAGATGTGATAAAATCTATGTGAAGCTACGTACGTATAGCCATGCGAAACAGATATTTTGTGTCGGTATTTTGCTTACGATGACGAGCGAATGACAATGGGGGACTATGACATCTATTGACATCTGGTAAAACATGTTGCTGATTCTGGGGAAGACATTCTGAGCTCATATTATATTTTTATACAAAATATTAGGTTTATAAAATGTACCTGATGAAACAAATTCAACTTGGAGTGCTACTGAATAAAAGTGAACCGCCGCCATCTTTATTTTTACAGTATTAGTACCACAGGGTACCCAAGGTATCAGGGTGTTATTATCAGAGGATTACCGCTGGCACGAAACTTTTTGGAATCGGAATAATTACAGCAAGTAAACTTTTAACTAAATGCAAATAGTATACAATGTTGTGCTGGTGCGTACAAGTGGTTTGGAAGTCTTTCTCGTCGGAAGACAGCGCATACGCCTGGCAGTGGTCTGCGCACGGGCTTTCCTCAGTAACATGCAGCTTGTCTTTTCTTGTAACCATCATAACCATGCTTTGAGCGAACATGCTGTGTTCATTTTAAAATGTAGCCGGTATTCCGACAATACATTATTATATGAGTTACCTTGTCCAGTCTCGCAAAGCAGACCGAATTGTAAGTATATTTTCTCGAAATCTCCCTGGATATCCCTCTATACGGTTTCTGTTTGCAGGATGGCCGAGTGGTCTAGGGCGCGGTATTTCAATGCGGTGACCCGGGTTCAAATCCCGCTCCGGCCACTACCTGGTGTTGTTCTGGGTAAGTACCTGATTCAACTCCTTGGTCATCCTTGTAAATAGCCAACTGGTCTGCCTCCCACCAGTTGGGATTCTTAACTATATTGTATGTTGTATGTTGTATGTAAAAAAGTGACTCTGAAAAGCCCCGTAGAGGGGACGAGCCACTATATGTATGTATGTATGATGCTCGGGATATTTACAAACTTTACTTGGCCGCCTTCCCAAGCCAAATTCGTTCCTGTGCTCGGGGAAAATTGTGAAATCTTCTCTGCACTCCTCGAACAACCCAACGCGGGCCAAACATAATTTGCCGTCTTCCTCGACTCCTTCACGGGAGGTTTTAAAACAACCATACAAGTGCCCTTTTGTGCTACTGGAACAATTCTTTACAGTACAAATAGATCTAGCACTCTTGCTTTGAGTAGAAAGGTTGCATGCCTTCTTAGAATTTTTCTGAAAAGAACAAACACATTTAAAGTCTTCCTTTTTTATGTCTGCTGGCATGATTATCTAAAATAAGCGTGGGAAATGCACTTGGTATCTGGTGCGTGTCACGCAATCCTCTCACCGCGTAACCAAAATAATGTCGGTTGAAAGCAAAATGGTCTAAATATATTGAATTTGTATCTTACTTGATCATTGCTTTACTTTTACTGCAAACAAATAAGTACCTTTCCTTTTTTTTTCATCTGTAACCGACGTAGTACAAAAGGGCCTAAAAGTTGCGGTGTAGTAAAAAAAAGTACAATAACAAGCGGTCGGACTTCCCATATGATTTTAAGATAAGATAAAACTGGAATGAAACATGAAAATGTTTTTTTTAAAATACTCCTCAAGACTTATAAACACACGGACTCTGTATTACAATATTCTGGCATGTGTCACGTGACCTACATTGCCGTATTTCAAAGGCAAATTCTTCATCTAAAATGTAAACATCACACACTTTTATTTTTGTAATTACTTAGATCATCAATTGTGCAAACTGGAAAAAGCATTGAAATGAATCAAAACATGGCCGCTTGTTTACTTTTTCCCGCTATTATAGGGACATTTTCCTTGATTTCGCAAAATGGTGAAAATTGTCAAGTTGGATTGATGGCTCACAAATATAAAAAACATTACAATCATATATTTTTATATTTGTAAATAAAGATCTAGGTTTCTGCATTTACTTGTCGAAATATTTTTTTGTTGCCTTAGAATCTGGGAGAAAGACACATCATGAATTCACTGCATTTTGGGCACGGATTTTTGCGCACTTTTTCACAAAAACTTTAAACTCGTATAGCTCTCTTAAAAATTAGTATCTGGATAAACCTTTTGGTCTAGATTGTAGGTTCGTCGTGGGCAACAAGTGAGCCAATTTTGAGCGAAATTGGTGAGGGGTCGTGTAGACTCGTCTGCACGGTTCTTAGGTGGACACGTTCTTAAAAAGAGAGTACATCCATGATAAAGAATGCCTTTTTAGTGCTTTCTGACCTAACAGAAGGAGACCTTAAAAGATTGCATTGTTCAATGACTTTAATTGAAATATATCTTGAATTTAAAGTAATCCATAAAAAAATTGAGGGCAGTGCTTATTTAAACAATTCTTTACAAATTTTAATAATTGCTATTCGCGTCTTTCTTTTAGCGTGTCACATTTAAGGCTATCAAGCGCTTGGGCATTACTCTCTTATCTCATATAAATGATGCGCGCGGCGTGTCGCTGCAATCTCTCAATTTTTTCGGTATTCCCACAGCAATTCCATGCCGAATCACAATAATCAAATATAGGAAGAAGAAAATACTTATGCATGGTTCAATTTTAACTGTTACCATCCCCCCCCCCGGAAATAACCCCGGGGATTTGCAGTTTTTTCACTTTTTGGCGGTTTTATTATTCCCCACAACCGGGCAGGCCGAAAGGGACAATTCCTCACCCTCGGAACTTCCTGAAAACACCAACGAGCAAAAATGTACAAACCTGTCACCATTTAGTTGACAATTTATGTTTGTTACTTGCGACCGCTAGCGGCTTTAAATTTTATGGTATATTAAAACACCGGTTAAACATGCAAAACAAGTCGTTAGCAAATTAATGTTAGAATAACAGCAGCATGAAACCGGCTTTAAATCAATCTACAAATCATACATATATCGTAATTAATAAGGTCTCAAATGGCTATCGCGTTCTTTTTGCCTGTTCTTCGCCACGTGCTTTTCCCGGGGGGCACTCCCTCATATGGGCGATATGGGTATGTGCGGCCCCAAAGGGTATGGTTTTTCAGCCGTTTTGCCGTCATTTTGCCGTCCTTTTGGTAATAAATAGGGTGTCGAGTTTTGCACTTGCGTTATAGTGTGGAATTCTGAGCTCGAAACTCTGCACAGGCAGTCTTCTAACCTATGAAGCAGATAAACATTGACTTTAACCAGGAGCCCATCCTGTTTTAACATTGGTCTGATCTAGGGAAATAATTATAAGGCAGGTCTGAAACAGGTTATTTATTTAAGAGTCAGGTCATAAATAGGGTAGGGAAAATCCCAGGCTTTTGTCATAAATATGGTAAGGGTTTTGGGAAGCGGGCCGCACACCCCTACCCAATTTGTATGGTAGTATGGTATTATAATGGGCTCACCTCTGACTGTCTTGAAACAATCAATGTTTCCAAGCGTTTCGTTTGATCTAAGGCATGAGACATTTCGGCTTGTATGACCGTCAAGTTTAACGTGTCTCCACTGCCGCGAAGGCATTCTACTGCGAATATCACAGAGACAACACCTCATTAACAAAAAAGTCGTAATCAAGCCATTGGCTGCCGTGACTGTTATATATACATTAAACGGTGCTGTATTCTCGGTGCTAAGAAAACAACTTTAAAACAGTACTCATAGGGTTTAGCAGCATTCTTTGATTTTGTCTTCTATGTGGTTCTTAAATCTTTTCTTCTTAAACCGTTCCTTTTCTTCTTAAACCGTTGTTTATTGATCTACTTACATTCCTCCTTCATCTCCGTATTCTCTTTTTTTTGTTTTACAATTTGTTGATGGATGGGACCGCTTAACTCGTACAAATGAACTTTTTCTTCATAGGCTGCCATCTTTTCGTGATATTGCTTGTAGGTGCTGCAAATCAAAAGTTGTATTGTTTACTTACTCACTCTTCACTTTCCCAAATACAAACTCAGAGGTCCTTCTCGAAATCATAGAACAGACAATCGGGGAGAAGTGCAATGACCGAACATGGTGCATATGGATACAAATGGTGTGTAGCAATATTGATAAGGAAAAGCTCATCGATTAAACGATATGTTTACTTTGCAACCAGGTATAGGATCAGACGGACATAGTTTGATGCTACAGTGGTTAGGTAGCTGAGTGTAACTGAAAAAGTAACAGTTCGCAAATCCGATGTTTCGAGCCTCCTGTATGGTGCCTTCTTTAGATTGTTTCGCCTAACGTCTATCAAGGGCAAGTCAGCCGGTTTGCCCTGTGCATCTGCAGCTATCCAAACAGTATCAAGATTGCCTGAAACAGACGGAATCAGGGTGGGAAATGCCACTTTTATCAGCCGTGCCGTTCACATCAGTCACGTGAGATATGTTTAGAGTTAGTTAATCGTAGATTTGATCGTAGATTTACATGTAAGAGTCCTTGTGATTCACTCCCACCATCACGCCTTCTTACCACAAAACTTTCAACTGTCTTGAACACACAATTCTAAGTAACCTGCACTGAGTTAAATGAACATTTAAAACCCCACTGCTCGGCATCACGTACTAAGCAATGCTTGCGGTCAGTTGTGAACATATGTGTCATACGTAAGCCAGTCTCATGAGTAAACGTATTGTTGCCAAGCAACCGCTGCTTTAACATGCCAAGATCAGTCCATTCTCGCATTGCGCATCGGACTCAAACCCTTATTCCAACGCGGTTAGTCGTAAACGCTCAATGCTAGGAGATATTAAAGGATACTTACTCTCTTCCTCTCTGTAGTTTGTCTTTCTCAGTTCTTATTTGTTTCGTTAACAGTTGTTCGGATGAGATGAGTCCTGCTATATCTGAAAAAAGGTAGAGATGGATAGTCTGCTGGTCTTTAACAAACCGCCTGCAGGTTCAGCGCAAAAGTAAAGCAGTACATTAAAATGCAGAAATACTCCGTTCTCAGCAGCTTTCCAACGAATGGTCAAAACATTGTTAATAATTATTTCCCTGGTAAGATGAAAATTGAGGACCTTTTGGCAAGATCTGCTCAGATTGTGATTCTACTAAAAAATGAGCTGAATTAAATTGTTGAATCCACCTTTGCCTACATAAACTTGAAAACTGAGCTTGGCATTTTGAAGCTACAATATAAATAAG
Source organism: Ricordea florida (assembly GCA_949710005.1). Classification (NCBI taxonomy): domain Eukaryota; kingdom Metazoa; phylum Cnidaria; class Anthozoa; order Corallimorpharia; family Ricordeidae; genus Ricordea; species Ricordea florida. Next base: position 28,819,325 of record OX453273.1, on the reverse strand, counting down.
CACAGCTGTCAGAACTCTTGTTGACAAGTACTACTTTTCCACCGTAGATGCCTGGCCCTGTGCGGTGGTCATTCCAACAAAATTCAGTCTAGGCGTGAACTTTTGTCTCTGTGCTGTACTGGCTGTTTGAAATATTAAGGATTGATTTTCTTTCCCGATGCTGTCGTTCTGTCAGGACTTTATTAACTGTGAAGAATAACAATAGTCTGTTGTTACAGTTGCATTCTGAAAGAGACTGAATCGAAGGTGTGATAATTTTGATAAAAATACTGTCTGATACAAGTCGTTCTAAGGCAGTTACAAGGTTGATGTATTAGTAAAACAATAGAGCGAACATTTACCCTTTTCTAGACTCTCACAGCTTGTTTTCTTTCTAGCAACGTCATCTTCCGTTAAGTACACTCTCCTTGAAGCAGCAGCTAGGTCTCTCCTTACTACCTCAATTTTCCTCTGAACTACATAACACAACAAACATCTCACTAATAAGTGAAAGATCGCTGCACTTGCAAAGATAAGACCTGAAAAAATGTAGGCTTGTGCGGGAATCAGACTCGATCTTCCGCAGTTCCCGTATATGAAGTTCTCATATATTTACAATTAGTATAACCCAACTAGTGGACTAATGCAAATGCCGCAATCTGATTGGCTACGCTACTAGAGGACTATTAATTAGTAATAGTCTTCGAGTAGCGAAATTCGTGGCGCTTTCTTTTGTTTTATTCCCAAATAAATCTTTCTTCAACTTGCATTTGCTAACTTTATTATTGCTTTCTCCCCTCTCCCCAATACTCCCTCGGTTTTTTTCTCGCGCTCGCTTTCTTTCGCTCGTCTCCACCAACTGAGAGCCTGGAACAGGCTATCACGACCTCGGTCAAGATTCTCCCATACAGACCATCTGCTTGGTATAGATAGGAGCTTAGTACGGAGCTCGAACTCGGTTAGTAAGAGGTATTTATATCTTCATCCTCTCTGCGTCTACATTACGAACTTACAAATGACCAGCTCCCTGTTGGCTTGATAGCTCAGTTGGCCGGCACGTTGCACCTGTATCGCAAGGTCATGGTTCGAATCCCGTTCAAGCTTGAATTTTTTCACGTCTTTCTTTCGCAACTGCTTACAGTTGAGTACCTAACTGCGACGATCTTACACCCATTAAGTCCTTCTTCCGCAGTTCACATATATGAAATTTACATATATTCATATTCATATTTATATGATGAACATCACTGACACAAACTCTATATATAAAAATATATATTTCTACACAAGAACAGCTTATCCACAAAGAAATAAGGTACATTCGGGAGAGGAAACCTATAATTAAGAAATTCTCGATTGGTATGGGACCCCAGGAGTTGTTGACAGCAAATTAAAGTTTGGTACGTTTATCACTGCATGTTTCATATACGGACGGGAAAAGCAAACGTGGCGACTGTAACCTCATTTAAGTTGAATGGTTGGACAGAAAATCATTAAAGAAACTTTCTCTCCTTCGTAGCTCTAAATTATAAAAGATATTTTTATAAAGTTAAGAAACCAAACAATCCACTCATAAAAAGCTCAGTAGTGAAAAGTTACACGAGTAGCACAACAATGGCTTTAAGTCTGTGTACAATTAATTAGATAAAGTTAAACATACCTTTCAAGTAATTTTCCTATTTTTGTCCATATACACATGGTTTCGGTTTTCCAAAGAGGCAAAAATGTGTTGAGAAAAGGAAAAAGAGGTTAGACAGATGATGAATGTGTTTATCAGGGTTTTCGTTTAAGGCCGTTGGCCGGAAGTTTCGTCCGGTCGTTTCCAATTCCATGTCCGCTACTTTGAGACCAATGTTTGTGGGTATTTCGGCGCTCGCTACACGTCCTGTGCTTTCAGAAAAAAGTCCGCTACTTTACAAAACTGTTGAAAACACTGCTTAAATAACCTAGTCGGCCTTGTAGCGGAAGCTCTGTGAGAAATTACAATGGGCTCTATTTTTAAGACAGCAAAACGTACCTTTAGCTGGTCAAGAATTTCTTGTTTCTTGCCAAGGTCATTAATTTGTTGTTTTTGAGCTACAGCCACTTCACCTGCCAAAGCTGGTAAGCTGAGCAATTCTTCTGTACATGTATTAACTCGCTCCAGGTGTTTACCACTGCTTTCATTTTGTATTAAACAATTAACTACTCGGGTTGGCTTTGGAGGACTAGAGAGTTCCATGCCTAAAACAGCTATGTGAAGGTTACTTTTCTGTTTTTCCCTTTGCTTGAAAGTAAGTCAAAGTACGCCTCACTCGATTTCTATCTTCTTGTTTTGGGAGCTCTTCGACCAAAAAGAAATTTTCCCGCCAAAACTACGCACCGAGTGCAATCTCGTCTCCAGTGTCCTGTCGACGTCGATGATATCCAAAATGGCGCCGCATTATTTAAGACACTTATCAAGCAACTATAAATGACGCATTCGTTCGCATTTATTACGATCAAACGTTACAAGATGTACAAAGTTTAATAAGCGGACCGTAAACGTTCAAACTTATTGACGTTCCTAATAACCACCGCGATAAAGAAATCTAATTGATGCTCTTGTATTTATTATAACCATATATTAACAGAATTCCATAAGAGATCAACCGTTGACGTTTGTTCAATAAATACTTTCTCTGACAAATTGAATTGCTTATTCAGCCATACCAAATTGTATACCTTTTGTTAAAATTCTAGCTTTGATAACATCATTTATGACTTCATAGGGTGAACCACTGGAAATCTTCATTCAAAATATCAATACTCCACAGTATTCACTATTGATACATGAAGCATGATTCTATTTCGTGCATCTAAAGACTGTAGTGCCCTGTTCATCTTACTGACTTTTGAGTTCAACACCATCTTGATCCGATATGAAGAGAGATGAACCCTACTCCCCCTCCCAATACCCCCCAGAGTCAGCTTTCTCTCTTACTAATTCACCATAAAGAAAGAATTCAAAGTACCAGGACTAAGGACAGTATGAAGATTTTACAAATTTGTACAATATATTTCTATTCCACATCACTGTGGATAACAGGATTCAGATTTCGGATTTTTAAATTTCAACGAATAGTTGAGTGAATTACTTCGCATTTCGTGTTCCTTTTATAGAAAACCGTTAAATAGGTTGTTTCATACTTGTTCACAACATTAAAAAAATTCAAAACCTTCATTGTCATCCACCCACACAGATATTCTTCTGATCCCCAGCCCCCCTCCCCTCCCCCGACCACACCTCTACCTAGAGGCCAAGACTGCTAGCCGCCAGTTATTTTTGCCAAAAAACGGTCACGCGGGAGAAACGTGAGAGTTTCCCCTATCGCGAGATGATCATTCGCGTGCATCCTGCGATCCCAGTTCCCCCATTCAAGTTGCTCGCGACAGAACATAGCCAACTAGCAGATCTCATCTATAAGGCAAACTCAAATCAACCATTGGAAAGGTTTCAATATAACCCGGTTACTGAGCCGCCAATTCCACTTTCGGCGGCTGCTTCTGGAAAAACTTACTGAAACTCCTAACAAAACTGCAGCTCTTTTGGTTAATTGAAATTGTGAGTATAAAAATTCGTGTGTAAATATGCAATTTCGTATACAGTAAGCTAATCAAGGTCAACTCTTCGTATAACAATGGCTTTCTATAGACGTTTCGTGTATCCCTGGTATAGAAAGGGTTGAAAAACTAGACAATAAGGAATAAGATGTACTGTAACACCTGTAATAATTTTAAATGATTTACTTGAACTTCTACCTGTTTTGTTAATCTTGTTACCTTTCAGAGTACACACCTTCAAGGCAACTAACATATCACTTTGGATAATATTATAAAAAACAAGTCGAACAGCACCTACTGTTACCGATTTGCAAATCTTTCAGTAGTGTCCATAGGCAGTACTGCATTAAGCCACGTACGGCCTTGACACTGAAAGGATTCAATTGCCAATAAATGGTTTCATTGCAGTCCCATGATCATAACTTCAAATTGTTACGCAATATGGCGCCTGGTAATAAGCTTAGTATTTTGCGATATTTTATGGACGTCGGAAATTTCCACTCTTTGCTAGAGGTACCACAGCCATCAAAAGCCAAGTACGCTGAATTTGGAGATGGGCATGCTTTTCGTCTCCAGACCGCTGATTTACATGCTTATGGGCTTATCACTGCAGGCATTTTGACAAAAAGAACTGATCTTGCGAAGGAACTTGGGATATTCGCGTTTCGACACCGCTCGAACGACAGACGGCGGGGCCCAGCCTCCAGGATTAACTGAGGAGAAAAAGGGAAAAAAACTTTTAAAAATATAAACAAATATGAACACCTCTGTCTATAGTAACACTGGTACAACCATAGTTCCATGTTGCCACAAGGTTTACACATCCATGATGCAAGTTTGATACAACTTAAAATATCCTTAATATAGCCTTGGTACTACAAGCCTAAAAAGGACACAATAAACGGTAAAATGCTAGTGTTTTTCTCCTTTACTGAGGCGAGGGATCGTTTTGTTGAGAACTGTGACCCACTTTTCTATTGCAACTGCATCCATTCTATTGCACCTGTGCATCTTATTCGCGATTCGTCAAGCGAGATTGCTGTTAAACAATTATTTTGTAAGGTAGAAGCTGTACTCAGTTCAAGAATTCCATTCGTGAGCCAGCACTAAAATGAAATTTACATTTTAAATTTTAGAAGTATCTTGAATGCGCAGTAACTCTTACTGCTCAAACTATGATTGCAGCGCTGGGGGTAAGAATCGAAACCAACTTATTCTAATCTCTGGTTACAAGTTTGAAGACCCAAAGTTCCTGACGGCCTGTTCTTACCATTGGCGGTGTAGGTCATCTTGCAGGAGATGAGATCTCGGCTTAGTTTTTGACCTTCCCTTCTAGGTTCAATTATCGTCTGACAAAACAGGGTGACCGCCATAACTGCACGAACGTATTTGTTTTGCTGAAGAGAGAGGTTGAGATTTCAATTTTGTTTTAAACCACAGCTTGTCCATGTTCAATCTACCAACTAGCTTTACCACATTTGGAAAACAACAGAAACCTCATTAACCAATCAAACTGGCTTCAGTAGTGTGACGTACTTACTGGGAAATTGCGCCTTTGCTAAAAACATGGCGGACACGTCTTTGTTGCAAACCCAAGTTGTTTACGATTGACGGGCCATGGAAGCGAAACAGTGCCAACAAGCTCAAAGACTGGGTAAAGCAGTTTCAAAATATGGTACTTGGGAAACACTGAACCTGGACAAGCTGTGAACGCGCGTTACTCGTTTCTTTCTGACACAACTCAGAAGTAAACACGTAACAACATACACGACAGGCGTGCATTCTTAAAAGGGCCCGAGTGTAAGCAAGCTAAAGGGACGAAATACAGTACTGTGTGAAGCGACTACAGAATACAGGGCCCCAGTGAGACATTGAAAGAACGACAAAATGAATTCGTTACCATGTTAGAGGTACTTTAACTTATATACTGTGGCTCGGCGGCTCCGCACTGAGACATTGAAAGAACGAGAAAATGAATTCGTTACCATGTTAGAGGTACTTTAACTTATATACTGTGGCTCGGCGGCTCCGCACTGAGACATTGAAAGAACGAGAAAATGAATTCGTTACCATGTTAGAGGTACTTTAACTTATATACTGTAGCTCGGCGGCTCCGCACTGAGACATTGAAAGAACGAGAAAATGAATTCGTTACCATGTTAGAGGTACTTTAACTTATATACTGTGGCTCGGCAGCTCGACGGTGTATACATAATTTATGTATTCATTTGACTACCGAGCCAGCGAGTCAGTGGCTCGCAAGACATCTTGAAAGTGGGCCCTGCAGACTGTAGTCTAGACTACTGTGCAAATGTAGTTGACAATTGGGATCGAGACTAGATACTCAATCCTCGCCTGTACCAAGGATCGGGTCTTACGGGTGCTTTCTTTAAATTTGCAACTAACAAGCATGTCGCTTGATTGGTTCTTTACTAAATAGATTAGGTACATAGAAAGAGAATTTTGCCAATGATTTGCTCCATAAACTTTCATTCGTCCCCTCTACTAACTCTGACCAAACAGTACAAGGAGCACATACAAGGACATGGCCGTAGTTACACGAGACAGGCACGTGTATAGCTGACAAGCATCACGTGCACATCCCTTTTCGGAATGAATAGCATGACTCTCTTTCTTATCCATTTATTGTCCTTTTACAGGGTTCGTACACTTTTTCAGGCCAAACATTCAAGGACTTTCCAGGAACCTACTTTGAAATTTCAAGGACTTTTTTTAGTAAGAACTTACATGTGCGAGAGTAACGAGAGAGCAGTGGGAACGAAAACAAGCGTTTTTACGCATTTTGTGAGTATTTCTAGAATGTTATACTTTGTTTACCATTTACTTTAAAACCTAAGCACTAACATTTTTCGATCTCGTTCAATAAAAAACCAAGCACTTTCAAGGACCAAAAATGGATTTCATGTACTTTCCAGGCCTTGAAATCGGACTTCTGAAATTCAAGAGTTTTCAAGGGTTTCAAGACGCGTACGAACCCTGTTTTACTGCGAGTTGTATGAACGGGATAACTCAAACTCACCGGCGCATCGGGGTGCTCAGTGGAGTAGTTACAGACAATCCACGGACGTCCCACCTCATTATCTAACCTTTCACCGGCGTCGATATCTGGAACATCTCGGATGTGAGAAACGAAAACGGTGTCTCGCTGAGAGGAAGGCCAAATTCGTTTGTACACTTGATGCAGAATGACGGTGCTCTCGCTGAATTGTTCTAGAATTTTGGCAGACTCCAGTGTGCCTGTTAATGACAAAGATCATTCACCAAAATGTAAAATCATCAGTTAACAGTATTGAAAAGTATTGGTTTTAGGAGTATGTAGTTACGCAATCCCTCCAATCGATGTTGAGATCAGCAACTATGACCCTTTGTCAACTTACTAAGGCTCCTTGATATTTTCAGTATTAGTTTTTTTTCCATCGCCATTTTCATGTATTCGTATCACCACAATCTTTTGCCACTTACTTTTCAACGTTTTTTCATGACTGGTGGTCAATTTCAGTATATATCAAATTTCGGTAGAACTAATATTAAAAAATTCAGCATCCTTTATCAGGGATTTTAAGTCTGGAATTCTCTACCCGTCACAATACTTAGCTCACCTTCTATATCTATTTTTAAAAAAAATCTGAAAAACTATCTCATTGAAAGACAATTTCCTTCTTAAGTTCTAGAACGCGCAATGCCTGCTCGCCCTGTATTTACATCTTGCACTTCGTCATTAAATTTTTAGCCCAGGGAAGCCTACTCGCATAAGCTTGCAGCTTCTTTAGTCTTCCTTGTCACTTATCCAATATTTGGTACTATAATTATTCCATATGTACATGTATGGGTGACTAAAATAAATAAATGTCATGTGCATTTATCAATCGTGTGTGTGTGTGTGTGGGGGGGGGGGGGGGGGCACTTCACTTTCGACCCATTTACCATTGACTTTGGGGGGATCCACTACGTGGGCGAATCTCACAATCAATTTATCCAACGTGGCGGGTTAGTTGACCTCAACTTTACAATAATGGGTTAAATCCCGAGCCAGGTGTCTCGAGAGCTTTTTGGATGCGCCCCCTCTATTTACCGTATTCCTCTATATTAGTGTTTGTTGTACAGAATAAATTGTAGTACATAAAACAGTACATTAACGACGTTGGCCACAAAGGTGAGAAAAAGAATGACTTGGGTCAATGTTCGGGCTCACTGACGCATTTAAGAGCATACATGTACGTCTACGCGCGTCAACTCATATGAATGTGCGCGTCATACCTGACGCATGTGCGCGTTTCTCATGACGCGTTTAAAGCGTATATTCTGGTTCGCTTAGTTCCGGTCTGCACTGTACTTAAGCCTCTTTGTATTAAGGGGTCTTGAGCATATTTCTCGGAAGTCCCGACAACTTAACGAGCCCGAAGCTCCATATTTATAATGGTAACTGGGATCAATGTAAGTACCTGTAATGTATATCTGTATCAATGTAAGCAACTGTGCACCTACCCCTCCCCTAACCCAACAAGTCATAATAAGTTAAAAAGTTAGCGTCAATGTTGGTTTAGGGGAGGGGCAGGTGCACAGTTGCTCAGATACTTACATTGATCCGGTAACTGAACTGAGTCGAGTGCAGTTTGGTCTGAAATCATACGCGTGATTTCAAATATCGAAGGACCGCGCAGCGCGAGTTCGATTTGAAATCACAAGTATGATTTCCGACCAAAATTGCATGACACGAAGTTCAATTACCTCATTATTACATCTAGTTTTGAAATCGCACAATTTAATAGTCCTATTAGAGGATTTTGTTAGTCAAGTGCCAATGTGTTATTGTAAATTTGATTGGTTGTTTTATTTTTGTGTTTATTCTCACTGGCTGAAAAAAAAGCGATTTAGATCCTAAGATAGTGAGATACGTGAATAAAACACACTGCTGTGGGCCAATCAAATTGCAGGGATCACCTGTGATTTCGAAATGGATGTAATAAACGTCGGCATCTACCGAAGGTTTTAGTAATTATTGGGAACCTAGAATTGCATAGTTAAGCCTTGGAAACCAACAAAAAGGCAATTCTTGTTGTCAACATTGTGACAGTATAATCGTTTTCCAGGCCCGTTAACTTACCACGCCTTTCGAGAAACTGGCCCCACGTCCTTGAAATTCAATGATTAGGCATAGTCCACAGTTAAACAGAAACTAATTAGGTGAAGTATTGCTAAAGAGAAAGAGTACTGATTGACTAATTATTACTACAGCAATTCATAAACGATAATCCTTGAATTATCGATTATCAGCTTTTTTCACACTGAATCAGGACAACTTAATAGTTCTTACTATCCCAATCCATGCGAACTTTCTTGTCGAAAAAGTAGTTAGCCATCTCTCTTGCTGTCACACCCTGTAAATAACATCAATAAATGAGGTATAATTGACTGCACACTTGATTAACAGTTTGTGTTGCCCTTTCCCTGAACGACAGGAAGAACAACGTGACATTGCCCGTGAAGCCCCCACTTTGCCCAGACATAAGAAAACTGAGAAAATGTTTTGATATAAGGATTTGTTTATTTTTTTTTTCTCATTACCGAGCTGTTTCTCCACTGTGTTTACAAATGCAAAACAATCCTGACATGATGCATGCTGGGAGGAAAAGGAAATCAACTCATTTGTCACTATGTGGAATGACGCACCCAATAGGAAGCCATCTTTCAGCCCCACCCAGAATATTTTTTTAGGAGCGACCTACCCCATAACGCTAGGCTCATAAACTAATGCCTCACACAAGCTTGGTTCAACTCTCCCAGAGCCACTTTAATTGCTTACCAGAAACAATTTGTACAACTGTGTGTCGCAGTCTTTGTTTGCCTCATGTATGCTTTCTCTCGATTCGAAAAGCCCTAACTTTTAGTCCAAAAAATATATTCGATCTCTCAGAAACCCAGAAAAATGCTCCTAATTGCCAATGACTTCCCAGAAATAAAATAGCAACTACATCGTAATTGGTACCTCCACAATGTGTGTAGCCTTCATTGGATCAAGGACTACCCCTCCTTCCTCGTACTCTCGGCGATACACCTATGAAAAACAAAGGGATTTAATGTACAATGTAAAAACCTTATTGCCACAAGATCTGGGCAGTAATTCTTCTTCGTACATGAAACTGCCATGCACTTCTTTAAATGTTAATTTGCAGGATGACATCTGATGATCGATTCCATATTTTTAAGTCCATGACTTGCTTAATTCTTATCATCAGTTTGCTTTACATTAAACTGATCTTGTAAAGAGAAGCTCCATACTGATCACTGCCAACAGATGCATAACGTCTACAAACAATTCAAGTCATACCTTCATTTCTCCATCCTCGTGGACCAGATACCAGTTGTGGTCGACACTTTCCAAAACAATCTGCAGACCATCGTTTACCTTTTTGCTTACCTGTGAAATGAGAGCAAGTACAGTCTAAGGCATACATTTCATTCACCCTGGGCAAAGTACATGCAAATCAACAGCACAATGTGACTGACCCTTGTTACTATGACTGCGTATACATGAATGCCATGTAAAATGCTTTCAGATATGATGGGGGTGATCAATAGACACATTTGCTGTCAACCATCAAAGTGCAAAAGCACAGCAGAATTGGGGGAAGCTTCTTACGTGGCTGTGCAAGACAGGGTCAGATGGCAAGCCCTACTTAAAAACCTATGTTCCACTATTACCAAAGAGGATTAAGAAAGCACATTGTAGTACAGAAAGTAATGAAATAAGTGTTATACAATGCTGTTATAATGTATGATTATGTAGAGGAAGCCCCTCAGTAACTCTAAATAAAAAGTCAAATTCTCCTTTCATTTTGAAAGTGAATGGAGCCATTGATTAGAAGGACTTGTGCCACCCATCCCTTCAACTTGAACCCATCCATTGAAACTTGATATCATCAGGTCAACTTGGTAAGATTCAATCCTTGTACTGGGAAAAAAGCTGCCAGTTCTAACAGTTCAATTTGTAGATGAAATCAATCAATATGACCATTCTTTGGAAGCTGCTGAACAGCACTGCACTGTAGAACTGTCTGTTTTACTACAAAATTTAATGTGGTTCTAACTTTGGCCAGCTAGCTGCAATACAGCTGTATCATTATATCAATATTATTTTGTTACAATATTATTCCTAGAAATTCATCTAACTTCTCACTTCTACTGTTAGCCTGTGAACTGGCTCCTCGCCCATTGCTTCTGATGGCACAAAAGTGCTTCCTTGGAATTCATCCTAAACATGGCAATAGAAACTTAAATGCAAGTGAACATATATGAAAGACCATATATATTTGAACTGCGGAGTAATATGTAATCACATTGATCGATCATCACAGTTATGTACACAACTTAAGCAGCTGTGAAATTAAAGCCTGAAAAAAAACTCAGGCTTCAATGGGATTCAAACCCATGACCTCTGCGATACTGGTGCAGTGCATAACAACATCTCATTCTGAGACAGCCCAACATTTGACTTCTTTCATTTCTCTAGCTGGACCCACAATTTACTTGCAAATCAAACTTAACTAAACAGTGACACAGTTCAAACCAAAAAAAAGATAATTATAAGATATAAAGAATGGTATCACAAATTGCTGAGCTAGCTCAATCCAGTTGGTTGGTTGATTGATCGATTTTTCATTTCAAAATTCCTAAATGGTTACAACTTAAAAAAAAGGTACATGTACTAAGCAGTGTTTATAATGCACCAGCCATACGCTGTACTATTGTCTGCTGTAGAGCTATTCATATTAATAAACAGAGTTACTTTAATAACGAGTAATGCCATGCAAGGTAAATACTCCCTACAAAGCTACTGAACAGAACATTACAATGTACTGTAGAGTCCAGTTAGGTTCCATATTAATTAAATATATAATTATAATAAATTTTTGTTTTACTGATTCTCTCAACATTTTTCATGTGACCAACAGAGCATTTGCCAAGCATTAAAAAGTTTTAGGGATAAAGCAATAATCATCATCAATTAAAACTCATCACCCTAGCGTCCTCTTCATCTTGCCGATCTAAAGCCACCTCTATTGCATCATAAAATTCTTCCTCGTTCAAGGCACTGTGTGGACCTTCCTGCAAATTGCAATTTGACAGGTGCCAAGGCAACAGAAAACACAAAAAATGTCATATCAATCCCTAATTTAGTTTACGATACATGCATATGGCACTTGTAAATACATAATAATAATAATAATAATCTGAGAACTGTACCAATAATAATTCTGTCTTGACAAAGCATACGTCATTGATTTTGATATCCTTACAATGTTGACATTAATAATATACATGCAAACAATACAACATGCTCATGGCTGAGAACATATCAATTAATCACAAACAGTGCAGAAAGTTGAAACTGAGCACAGAAATTTGAATTTTTTTGCACAGACCGGTATGTTATTAACAAGTTATCAAATGATTTTGAGTGCAATTTGGAATAAATAAGCACTGATAAACTTTTCAAAGTAACAAATTGCCCTTGCCATACTGGCTTGTGCAATTTTTTCAGCCACTGAAAAATTTACTTGCATTCATTTATTCCAAATTGCACTTGATACCATTTGATTGCCTATACATTTAATAAGGCAGAGGGAATGCTTAATGTATTAAAATTTAATATGAAAAGCATTTGCCCTTAATTTGTGTGATAATTGTATGTGATAAATATAAACACATTAACACTGGGAAAAAAACCTAGCTTCAACTAGATTTGATTCCATAGCCATCAAAATTAGCCATAACAATTTCTTCAAAACAGCAGTTGGCAAATCATGGGTTCATGTTCAACCATGGGATGAATGTTGAAGATTATTACATGAAATAACTGCAAGTAACTCAGCACTAAGTCACACAACACTGCTGATAAAATGGTTACTTTAGCAATAAAGGTCACTATTATCAATTAAATTATTTGAGTGCATGGGAAAAGAAGCAATTCATTATTTTGCATCTACTGCAACATGGCAGCTAGAACCTTTATAGGGCCTTTCCATGCTCAGAAAAGCCACATTTACGTAATGCAGTACCTCAAAGTCTGGCCCTCCTATAAATGCTTGTTTCCTTGCAGTTACAACAGCAGCTTTCGCAGCAGCTTCTGCCTTCTTGCGTTTGTCAATCTCCTGAAATTTTCAAATACTAGAAATTTCAATCTTATGTGAAAGTGAGTGCTGGCGAGGGCAAGTGGTTTGGAATAGAGAAGGGGTAAGCAGAAAATAAGGTTAGTTCAAGATCCTCTGGATATTCCCGTAGTGAAAAGATTGTGGTATTTGGAAGGAGATATGGTGGCAACTGTTTATTTATGTTCTAACGCTTTGGTATATTTTCAAAGCATGTTTTTGGAACATTTCTACAATTATCGTGTTATTTTTAAAGGGAAGTTCTGAGTTCAAGACAAGTGTATGTAGTGTGAAGGGTGTGAAGTACTGTTACGACACAATTGAAACTGCGACATCAGTATCAGAAAAGAATGAACAATTTAATCCAGAGAATACCGGTACATTCATTATGACATTTAAGCGTCACTGTAACTGTAAGATCTTGGTATAAACACTTTTCAGATATTTAAGGTAAAAGTGACTTCCAGAAGGTAATAACAATAACAAAGAAGTCCAGTTCATTCTGGGAACAAAACAGTTGCATAAATTCTAAGGTCGACTGTTGTGCCTTCTCGGGCGACAGACTTTGTGACTCAACGGTCAAATATTTTACCTCAACGGGCGACAGACTTTTTGACACAACAGACAAAGATTTAGCCTCAATGGGCGAGCTAGTAACCTCGTGCTTCCCCTTGATGTGCTTTGAACTCACTTCAACGACAGATCTGTTTTCCAATTGACCTTTCACAAATATCTCCGAAGGCGGTAATTTACTCAGAGGGCAAGTCTCTTTATCTGGCGATTGACCCATTTGAAGTACATTGAGGAACAAATCATTTCCATGAAACAAGACGCAATCGATTTCTTCACACCTCCATTGCTGAATTGGCCTCAACTGGTCGCATAATAACACAGACAAACTCATAAAAACTTCCTGTTGTCCTTGCGATTCGTCACTAAACTGATCGTGACCTTGATGAATACTTCCCCCGGGCATTTAGAAACATGTAGGCAATAAGGAAATAAGGAAAAACCCTTCCCTTTCAACTCTTCCGAACTTGTCAACCGCCAGCAAGACGTGAAGTGTGAAGAAATGTGCAGAAGAAATCATTGTGACGTTACACAACGAAAACTGCGCATGCCCCGAATCTGACATCCAAAAAATCGAGATTTTTCACCACTCATATGATATGGAAAACCACTGACCCTCTCAAATAGTGTGCTGTCTTGCTAAGGCTCGCCAGCAAAAATATTGGTATTATTTTCAAGCCATTTTCTATAATGTGCTACTGCAGCAAAATTACCTTAAAAACAGCTTTGAATAAATGCACATATTACTGTAAGTGATCTACAGTACTTAGCACAAATTCATGCTTACCTACAGTGTAAATGAACTGTTTTCACTTTTCTCAACAATGCTGAATGATACAAAGTAGCAAATTTACAAGTACAGTGTACCTTATCTAATCTTCTCTGCAAGGTTTCTTCCCTCTTGGTCATAACATCTATACAGTGTTGGAGTGTTGCCAAGATACCAGCAGTAGTGGCCTTAAATGTGATAGCTTCTCCCCTAAAGTCAATTGCTTTGGCATTGGCAACTGATAGCACCTCAAAGCTGTCAGAACCTGCTCTTTGTTTGCTGTGTTTCCCAATATTTTGATTTAAGGAGGCTGGAGTGGGAGTGGTCGATAGTTCATCCATTTCATCGTCTGCATCATGATCCACTATGTGTAAATCAAAATTCCAGAAATGCTCAATGTTGCACTGTAACTTTCAAAAAGGTTTAAAGTTTATTGCCAATAAGTAAAAATTAATACTTAATCTTAATGTTTGTCTTCTTTTTGTTTCTATCATGTAGTAATCGGTAATTGATTATTGCATGAGAGAAGTATAACATTGTATGTAATGTTACACTTCCAAACACAAGTAAGTTCCTTAGTTGCTGATAGCTGTAATGCAGCCAGTTGATTAAAAGCTTACACTACTCTTCAGCCAAATTGATTTAGTCTTGACAATAACAACAATGACCCCGATGACAATAGTAATTGCGTTCGACGAAGGAGAATGAATTCCTAATCCAGGCGAATTTGAAATATATGTATGGACACGCTTTTCACCCCCCGCAAACTTGAATTGTGTAGGCTTCCTCACTGGCAGAAGAAAACGCTTTATTTTTCCGCAAAACAACGACGAAACTCCTCAAAACTTTGAGATTCGACAGGAAAAAAATAGAGCAACGTTTCACCTGATCAAAAGTTGATAATAATCTAGGTTTTAAGACTTTTTTTCGCTTATTTGAAAGTTTGTTTACAAACAGAATTTGCCGTGCGTGCGCTACTTACGCCACCAAAACAGGTTCAAAAGTACAGAAAAGTTTTGGCCTAAATCCTGGTTACTTCGTGCTTTTTCTCAATTCTGTCATACAAATCCTTTGTAGGGTTTGTTTGGTCTCATTCGGTAATTTATGACAAAAACAAGCGGTATTTTGAAAACTTTTCTATCAAAACAAATTTTGATAACGCGTAAAATCTTAGTATGTGTCAGATGAACAGGAGAGAGAATCCGCTTTTTGATCAGGGTCTAACAACTTCAAATTTGCTTTATTTTCGCACGAGTAGCGGAGGAATCGCGATAGAAAACTAATTTTGATTTTGCGGCGTCAATACCGCATTATATTGATGGCGTTGGGAGAAAATATATTCTTCGTATTGGGCTCCGTCGCTACGAGACTCCGCTAAATTCGGAATATATTTTCTTCCAACTAGCCGTCAATATCATGCGATATTGACGCCTCAAGACCAAAATTAGTTTATATTAGCGAGCATAAGGGACGGCGAACGGCAAGTGTTCACATTATTTTTCTCAGAGTTTCCCAAAGCAGAGATATTGGTGTTAAAAAGTGTTTTAGGTAGTATTTATGGATGTCTTAAAGAAGCGTGTACGAATTCTTTTGTGACTATGAAGGCAAATTTGGGATCTGTTTTGTCAAGTCGGCCACGTTCGAGAAGAAAGAGCTACTGCGTCATGTTGAATACCGAGGAAGAATTCCGTCATCACACTTCGGTTTTACTTTGCAAGGAATGTTACCTACCGAGTTGTGAAGCTCGGCCGGCCAGGATTTTTGCACGTAAAACAAAATTACTGAGTTGTGTAGCTCAGGCGGCCACGATTTGTGGCCGTAAAACAAACATTACGAGCTATGTAGCTCGGCCGGCCATGATTTGTGGCCGTAAAACAAAGCTACTGAGTTGTGTAGCTCAGGCGGCCATGATTTGTGGCGGAAAAACAAACTTTACGAGCTGTGTAGCTCGGTCGATTTGGGTTCAAGAAATAAACTTATGGAGCTCAAGCTCATTATGCTTTGTAGCATCTGCTCATTACCGTTATTGTATTATCGCTTGTTAAACAGTCTGTGGTAGTATTCATCCTTCTATGTGACATAGCATGACTGTAGAATAATCGGCAGGTTTCTTTTACAGGTCACATTCCACAGGTCAAAGCACATGTCGCTGCTCTACAGATAAATAAACAAGCTCAAAATAGTCTCCTAGCCCTAATGACTATACAAAAATTTGTTCTAGATCGGTGTGCAACTGTTTTGCTTAGTTACCAATCGATAAAACAGTGACCTGTACCACTGACCTGTGGAATGTGACCTGTAAAAGAAACCTGCCGTAGAATAATTTGTGAGAATTAATAATTGGTATCAAATTTCAACGTCTCTTTCAAGGTCGAACGCATTTCACTTATCAGTGATTATTGCTAGTAATAATAATAATGAACTTTATTTGAGTGTCACCTGTACCTGTATCTAGCACTGATGTATTAATGGGGTCACTGTACAGCACAAACGAAATCAAATCAAATCATATTGAATTTTAATCAAATCAAATGTGACCTCTCACACGAAAACGTACAATAACAGTTTTCCATTAAATGGGTAAAATCCAACTGCTAACTAACAGGTAGTAAACAGTTTTTCCAAAGGCTCCAACAACTTTTCCACTGCTATCAGTGGGTGCGTAAAAATTTCCAATGGGTTGCAATTTTTCAAACGGTTTGTGAAACTTTTTCCAACAACTTTTACCAACACTTTCAATGGGTAGCCGAACAGCTTTTTCAACAGTTCTTGATGATTTCCAATGATCCCAGAGAGGTTTAAAAACATATCTTTGCAGATGGCACTTGACTGAAAGCTAAAACTACTTTGCAAAGATTGTTTTCTGTTCTCTCCAAATACTTCTATACTTGCAAATGCTTGGATGTTAGCCAGTATGACTAAATTCAGTTCGCCATGGGTTAGCTCCATACAGTTGTTTAGATTAGGTCTTAGTTTTCTTAATTTCCCAAATCATGGGCGAAATTCTTCCTCAAGATTGCACAAAATTCCTTTCTGTTCATTAGTAAGGTTAATGAAGTCATTGAGGGTCACATCATTGTCTGCTGGAAAAAAAAACGATTATGTAACTTAAAATCTGCCCAGTTGTGTATCAACTTCATGCCTGATGATGCATCGATGGTGAGGTGTGACTATGTTTGGATATAAATACATATCAATCCCCCTTTACCAGATTGGGACAATCGAAATATGTGGAAATTGTTGCAGCAAAAAGCTGACTTATGTTTGGACATAAAACGATACATATCAATCTCCCCTTTACCAAATCCCGAAAATCAAAAGATGTGGAAATTGTAGAAGCAAAAAGCTGACTTATAAATTCTGAACTGGTACGCATTAAATGTCTCTAGAATGTTGACAGATGGTATGCGTCGAGGACGCGTCCATCGCGATGTGTGAAAATGCTAAAGCTTTAGCTTAAATTCATGTTTGGATAAATGATCGCAGCAGATAAGAAATTAGTGTGTTCTACGGTTCTGGTTTGCTTTAATTATTCTACAAGCTTTAGTACCGACAATTTCTCTTCATTTAAGAATTCGACCAAGGAGGCGAGACTGCTACGAAATTACACACTAAGTTTTAAATTAAGATGTCACAATTAATCGTCCAGATTTACAAACTTTCACTAAAATCCACATGAAAAAGGACACCGGTGCGATGATATGACATACTCATGCTATTCTGGCGCAATGCCTTCCGGTAACAAGTGCCGCTAAGAGCACTGGTAAAAACTGTCGTTAAATGCAAGGCATTCTGGTAAAAAGTGTGGTTAAATGCAATGCATTCTGGTAAAAAGAGATAAATTCGAGAATTCATCCTACCAGTACTTTATATATCTCTTAAATCCTGATTATAATTAGCGAGTGAGACAGTGGCAATAAACGCAATACATAATAAGGACTTACATCCATCATTACTGCCAAAAAGATCATCATGTTGGTCATTACCGTCAGGATGGACACCTTGCCTTTGATTACTGCTGACTCCGGCACAATTATCAAAGTAACTCTGAAGAGTGTCAATCTGTTGACATACAATGTCTCGAAACGTTTCCAATTCCATCAGTTTCTCTCGCAGACCTCTGCTCTTCTGCTGGAAATAAATGCAAAGACAAGCAAAATACTTAATAATGTCTAACAAAAGAGCAAAATATGTTCCAAATATGATAATGGGGAAGTACCTTACACAATTCTGGTTCTAAAAAATGATATCAATTACAGTAGATACATTACAGCGTTTATCCCCAGGTATTCCGCTACTCCGGGGTTGGTCTACTCATCCAAAGTAGACGGCAGTATAACCCACAGTAATCCCGCTACCAGTCACTATGTTAAACAAATTTATTTGGGATAAACTTCAAGGGTAAAAGGAAATGATTTGACTGTAACAGAATTCTAAAAACCAAAGGGCAATAAGATCCAAAAATGTAACTCTAGCTAATAATTATCATAATATGAGTCAAACCACAATTAACTGTTGCATTACCTGTTCATCACACCCAAGATTTGAGTTTTAATTTGCCTTAGTAAGCACCATACATTTGCTTTTGTGTAAGTTTGGGGAATCAGGTTTTTCATCTATTCAAATTATTGAGTTGATAACCTTTTTCAGTTATCATATAACCGTTAGTTTAAGAATGTAATGAGCGTGGAAGGAGAACAAAGTCATGCATGTACAGCTATGGAATGATGTTGGTTCCACTTGGGAGTGAAAGGATTAAGAACAAGGTAAGTACTGGTAATGTATCATCAGTTTCTCGTAGGTCAATAACTGCATGCTTTTATATTGAGACCCCTTTCTTACAGTACCGCCCAGAAGTATTAAAGCATTTTGCGCACGTAAAGCACGAGAAAATCGATAGTGTCACTTGCACTTGATCTCAAACCCCAAATCTAAAAAGCTTGATACTTATTTTCAAATTGAACAGACCATCCTATGCTATTTCTTAGAAAGCAAGTAACATGGCTGTACATTATTAATAATTATGCTGTTATTTGCAGTAATGAATGATCAGTTCCATCTTACAAGTAGGTCCTTTATTCCCGTATAATAATTATAATTATATAAATACTATTGCCTCAAACTTTTAAAGTGTTTTTGCTCTAAAATACAGAGCAAGAGCAATGTACTATGTACATTGCATAGTACATGTACATGTACCTTGAAAGAGGAGCCTGATGCTGTTGTTGTTAAGCTGGTAACAGATGACAAGGACAGCAAAGAGCCGCCTTTCCTCAGGCTTGACTCAGAGCCATAACCTGACTCTGCAGCCTGACAAGAGAAGAAAAGAGAATAAAACACAATCAAAGATCCACTACGCATTTTACCCAGTATTTAATAATTTCACCAAGCACCAGGCAAGTAGGTGCACAGCAGAAATTCAATTCAAAGTTTATCATTCCAAACCTTCAATTTAAACATACTGTATAAAATACCCAATGGATGAGATATTATCCAGCATATTGACTAGAGTAAGGAAAACCACTGTAAACCCTGTAATACCAAACACAAGTAACATGTGTCATCATAATTTTCATGGTATCCTTTGCTCACCTTCACAGTTTCCAATGCATCAACCCATTTTTGCCTCCTTTCAGGATCTGTTGCTCTCAAATAGTAGACACAGTCATTTACACTCACATCGAACCTGCATTCATCAAACTCATGAGACTGCAAAAAAGAAAGGCACATCTTCAATCCCACAATATACCTGCACTAACATTAATTTAGTTAAATAACAGTGCAGACCAGAACTTCTGCTTCGGCTGATAACCCTTACCAAGACCTTGGTTATTCACAAAAACCAAATCTAATAATTGTTTTATTATACACTGAACGAAAAAAATGGTCCCAACCAACTTGAATGCACAAACTTGACATGGTTACCCTTAGAAATCATGCACCGCGGCCATACATAATGTGATTACCCGTGACCTTCAGTGTCCTTGACATGATTGTTGTATAATCTGCAGTTATGACGTCACAGGCACTGATTTCGAAAATTCACTGTATGCTTTCCGCCAATCAGAACAGAAATAGGGAGTTCAATGTATAATAAACGCATAAAACGCAACACAAAAAACCCATACATGGGTCAGGCCTGAGGCTCACATACATGTACATGTATGTGCATGCTCTTAAATGTATCAGTGAACATTAACCCTTTCACTCCATGGTCTCCATTAAAATCGTCTGGCGTTAGACAGAGTAAAATCTATAAAGTCACTCTTGGGAGTGAAAGGGTTAAGGGAGATAGTTTTTAACCCTTTCACTCCCAAGGGGTCTCCATTTGACGAGTAAAATCGTCTGGCGTTAGACAGAGTAAAATCTATAAGGGAGATAGTTTTTAACCCTTTCACTCCCAAGGGGTCTCCATTTGACCAGTAAAATCGTCTGGCGTTAGACAGAGTAAAATCTATAAGGGAGATAGTTTTTAACCCTTTCACTCCCAAGGGGTCTCCATTTGACCAGTAAAATCGTCTGGCGTTAGACAGAGTAAAATCTATAAGGGAGATAGTTTTTAACCCTTTCACTCCCAAGGGGTCTCCATTTGACGAGTAAAATCGTCTGGCGTTAGACAGAGTAAAATCTATAAGGGAGATAGTTTTTAACCCTTTCACTCCCAAGGGGTCTCCATTTGACGAGTAAAATCGTCTGGCGTTAGACAGAGTAAAATCTATAAGGGAGATAGTTTTTAACCCTTTCACTCCCAAGGGGTCTCCATTTGACGAGTAAAATCGTCTGGCGTTAGACAGAGTAAAATCTATAAGGGAGATAGTTTTTAACCCTTTCACTCCCAAGGGGTCTCCATTTGACGAGTAAAATCGTCTGGCGTTAGACAGAGTAAAATCTATAAGGGAGATAGTTTTTAACCCTTTCACTCCCAAGGGGTCTCCATTTGACGAGTAAAATCGTCTGGCGTTAGACAGAGTAAAATCTATAAGGGAGATAGTTTTTAACCCTTTCACTCCCAAGGGGTCTCCATTTGACGAGTAAAATCGTCTGGCGTTAGACAGAGTAAAATCTATAAGGGAGATAGTTTTTAACCCTTTCACTCCCAAGGGGTCTCCATTTGACGAGTAAAATCGTCTGGCGTTAGACAGAGTAAAATCTATAAGGGAGATAGTTTTTAACCCTTTCACTCCCAAGGGGTCTCCATTTGACGAGTAAAATCGTCTGGCGTTAGACAGAGTAAAATCTATAAGGGAGATAGTTTTTAACCCTTTCACTCCCAAGGGGTCTCCATTTGACGAGTAAAATCGTCTGGCGTTAGACAGAGTAAAATCTATAAGGGAGATAGTTTTTAACCCTTTCACTCCCAAGGGGTCTCCATTTGACGAGTAAAATCGTCTGGCGTTAGACAGAGTAAAATCTATAAAGTCACTCTTGGGAGTGAACGGGTTAAGGGAGATAGTTTTTAACCCTTTCACTCCCAAGGGGTCTCCATTTGACGAGTAAAATCGTCTGGCGTTAGACAGAGTAAAATCTATAAAGTCACTCTTGGGAGTGAACGGGTTAAGGGAGATAGTTTTTAACCCTTTCACTCCCAAGGGGTCTCCATTTGACGAGTAAAATCGTCTGGCGTTAGACAGAGTAAAATCTATAAAGTCACTCTTGGGAGTGAACGGGTTAAGGGAGATAGTTTTTAACCCTTTCACTCCCAAGGGGTCTCCATTTGACGAGTAAAATCGTCTGGCGTTAGACAGAGTAAAATCTATAAAGTCACTCTTGGGAGTGAAAGGGTTAAGACTCATTAGTATTTGAAATTTATGACCTGTCTCTTTGTTTACAGTATAAAATATGCTAGTGAATGGACTACAAACATGAGACTGCATTTAACATTTAAAGCAGACATACAGCAACTACCGTTGTAGACTATATTAAATCAAGACAGGTTTGCTCTGGCCAATACTTAAATTATTAATAAGTAATCATATGGGTTTTCTCGTTCAATTTGGAATTAATTTGCACTTGTGAGTCTTTCAAAAAGAAGAAATTACACAAGCCACTTTGGTGAGTGTAATTTCAGCCTGTTGAAAAACTCACTTGTGCAAATTAATTCCAAATTGAACTTGAAACAGTATGATTACCATTACAAATAAAGCTGCAAATCCGCTCAGAGAAAACATCTTTCACGCTTTGAATTTCTCTGCAGGTTAACTTGATGGCAAGTGCGTTTGTATATCGAGTCGTTTTCAAAGAGTCCTCACCTTCTTTGGTGTTTTGTCTGTCTTATAAAGCCACTTTTCATCTCTTCACACTTAAGAAGGTTTGCTTGAAATCATCATGTTTGATTTTGTAAGCATTAATTTTTACAAAAATTATGGTTAAAATGACCACATACACACATGTTGCTAAACCAGGTAAAATAATAATATAATAATATTTAGTGAGGCAATCCAACTCGCAAAGGCGGTTTTCTCCTAAATAAAAATCACCTAAAAATGACATAAATAAGAATTACCTAATAATTAGTTTGTATTGGTTAAAAATGTTAAAATTCAAAGATAAAATTAGCTAAGATCGTTCAAAAAAGTTTTTAGTTTTGCTTTAAAAATAGATAAGACACGTGTGTCTTTTAATTCACATGGGAGGCTGTTCCAGTCTTTCGCTGCTTGATAAATGAACATTTGCTTGCCCCAGTTAGTGCGAGTGAGGGGCAAACGAAGATCGTTCAATTGTCTCATATTGTGCGAGTGAACAGCTTGGTTGCTAATGAAACTGAAGTCAAAATCTTTTGACCCAATTAAGCACTTATGAATTGCAGTGGAACAATGAAAAACTTGCCTTAAAAGCAAGTGGTTAGTGTTTTGCTCACTGTCGGCAGGACTGTTATGGGCCTATAATTGTTTGCATCGCAGCGATCACCTTTCTCTGACAGCGGAATCAATGTCCTCTTTGTTTAGCGCTTGGTCCCAGTCAATGTCTCTAAGATCTTTGAGAAAATCCTTCTTTGAGTAGTGTTTGTATGACCGGTATTCAGTGGTTCTCCCAGGTGCCTTGGGAACACCTGATTTGATCACATAGAAGGTTAAACAGTGGTCGCTCAGAGGTGATGAGATGACGCCTTTGTCAATAACGCGATGTGAAGTGTTGGTAAACAATAGGTCTATAAGTGTTGATGACTTCTCCGTTATTCTTGTTGGTGTATTAATTTGTTGGTCTAAATGGTGAGAATTTGTCACCTTGAGAAGTTTGCGTTTCTTGGCCTCATCCTTATTCATCTTAGTGTCAATTAACGTTAAAGGCCCCGAACAAAACAAACTCACTCTTATCAGTCAAAAAAGACAGAGATCTATTTAAATCTTCAATAACAGTGTCAAAGTTTGAGTCAGGCACTATGTAGATTGTCCAGATAATCAATTTCTTGCATTTAGGTCGAGAAATTTCAATGACACAGGATTCAGGTAACAAAGCACCAATGTGTGGTCTAAGTCGGTAAGGAATACCATCTCGAACATAGGCTATAGTTCCTCCTCCTGCTTTATGAAGTCGGTCAAACACTAAGCCTTGTATAATGTGCGATAATATTAATCTTATCACATATCCATACAGCTGTAGTAGCTAAAAGGAAATTCTAAGAAGTACAAGTCAGATACGTTTTCCAAGAAATTCTTACCTTGAAATTAGTAAAATCTAGTTTTGGGCCTCAGAAATTGGGCGTCGACTTATACACGGGATCAACTGATCCATGGGTAAATACAGTAGGTTTTTGTATGGTATGGAAAACTCCTGTGAAGAAGTAAATGTTTTTGGTATTGTAATAAAGATTCAGCAAATTTCTCAATTCTATATACTTCAATAAATAACTCTTCGGAGATTTAACGTTTAGTTTTTGCTTTGAACTTTTTTTCTTATTCAATTACTATTTTTAGAAAAGCATCCTCAAAAATTAGGGTGTGTATTATATACAGGTGCGTGTTATACATGCATAAATATGGTACTCTCCAACACATCAAGATTGTCTGTGTCATTACAAGTCATCATAATGAATCCCATGCAAGGACCCACAAATAATATTGTTTGACCTATTAAGAGCACGCAGTTACATCTTTTCCTTATTACACATATGTAGGAAAGAGGCAAGAAGCAATGAATGGAAATTTAAAACCTTTTGACTTTTTTTTTGCAGAAATGGACATTTTAAATAATTATTGCAGGCATCTCTTTGTGTACCAGATTATTACAGTATTCAGGCATTGCAACCACTGGTTTGTAACAACCTTTGCTTGCAGCACCTCCAAAAAATTTACAAAATGGCTAATGTAGATCACATTAAAAAAAAGGAAACATATCTTTTATGCAAATCCACAGGTGAAACATTTGCCACCTTGTTGAATCTCTTTAGTAGGGCACTGGCAAAATGTCAAAATTAAAACACAATGTCCAAGGGTGAGGACAGTTTATAATATTGTGCATTAACCCTTTACTGTAAGTCCCAGTGATGACCAGCATCCAATTTCGCATTATAATATTCACTGTTCATCAACCACTTATGTTATGAGAATAACGAAAAAGATCACCAAGAGAGTTGTATTGATATTTAAACAAATTCTCCTCACTTTAAGTACCATAACAAATATAATTTTTATGAGAACAGTTGTGAGAAAATTAATATTAATATTCGGGCTTAAAGGGCAAATGTTACAGAAATAGTAGATCTATGCATGTATATACATGAAACAACAGCATATGTTATCAATTCATTATCAAACAAAACAAACAAAACATGACAAAGTTTTAGATAAGTTGTTTACTCAAACAGTACGGTAACTCAAACATTTAAACGTCATTTATATATAGTCAGCGTAATTTCGTCCTTTTTAGGAAAATGACGGCATGATAAAATTAATTTCAAAATACCACGATTGTATCCAGGGTGTCAAATTCCAAAGCGCGAAATATGGGAATGCGTCACAAATTTAACCCAAGACGCGACGAAGCGCTACAAAATGATTCACCATTAGGCGTAACATGAACCCAGACAAAGAGAAATTACTGGTGAAGGCAAGCCAAGCACTAGAAAAGGCATACTAAGAAAGAAATCCAAACAGGCCCCGGCCGGTGCGGCACGTTCTCTGTCGTAAACAAAAATATTAGAAGCATCTCCCCATTGTTCTTACGGAATGGTTTCTATGATATTGTGCTTAAAAACTGAGGCGATGAAATCCTCCCTGAGAAAGAGCGCGAGAAAGTATATTCTGCAAACGTACTCTGGAATTATAGATATAGTTACCTGCACGTATAGCCCTATACAGAATCAATCTCTACATTCCAAATTCAACTTACTTGTATGGTAGCCTTTGCAACACTCATAGAACCTCGGCAGCCAAAGGCAGTGTCGAACTCTGATTTATAGTATGACAAAGTCCCACCGCTTAAAACCACCCATCTTTCTTGCCAGCCGTGAAGGTAGTTTGTCCATTTTGACAAGGTTCCTTGCAGTTCAGGCAGTTGTGGTGGCGAATTTGTGCAGTCTAAATCATCTTCCTCTTCGTCGCTAACACTTGGCGTGTGTTCTCCCGACATGTTTAGGTCTTCCTTAGGAGGCCTAAAAAGTTTCTATAAAATGGTGCGGAGCAAAAATGACCGGAGTTCAAACTGAAATCCTCCTACCAATAGTCCGCCATGTTTGTGTTCATTGTGATTCTGCGTGACGTCACGGCACATGGTCGGCACCAATGGTCCCGCCCATTCTCGATGCTCGAAGAAACAAAACACAGCAGAAAATTGGTGTTGTTGAGACATCATCCCCAGTTTAAAATTGATTGATTCTTTGAAATAGAAAAACCAAGGAAAATTCCTTTTGAAGGTTTTTCACTTCTTTTAATTTTTTTTCCATCAACTTTACAAACAACCTTAGTTCCTGAAAGATTTTCCTCGTGCTCTCTTACCATTTCCTCGATAGCTTTATATTCTCTTTTTACTGTTTCCGAACAGGAACCCATTACCAAATGGGCTCCTGGTCAGAAAGAACATGTCCTTGGTCCGGTTGTTCGAAGGCCGATTAGCACTAAACCAGGGTTAAATCTTACCCCGGGTTTGCATTTTCTCCGTTAACTTTCTCTATTTTGTTTCAGAGCATACAATCACCATATTGTATTCAAAAAGAATTATACTGAATGTGCTTTTTAGCTCTCATATCTGCATTTAAATTTCGCACTAACCCTGAGTTACCTTAATTTACTTCCGGTGAACTCCGTCTGCCATCCAACCTCCGGTGTGGATGGAGCCGCAAGGTATCATGGTTATTGTTGTGAAGAAAATGGCGGAAAGCATGTCGTGAAAAGTGAATTCTCTTACAGGGTATTTTGACGATCGACAGCGACGTTACCGGAACGGTGATGCCTAAAGTAACAAGCAGCAAGAAGAGGAAAAAAGACGACAAGAAAATCGATAAACCCAAATCCTCAAAGAAAACTAAACTGGATGAGATCAAAGATGAATTGGAAAGTAAGACTGACTCGTCACAAGTTCCTAGTCGTCAAGAAACAGACGTCGTCGATATAGATGAAGTTCTCGGAAAGAATGCGGAGAAAAACAATTTGTCGGCCATCAACGTGAGAAGTATTATACATGTATGTATTGAATTAATTTTGTGAACTTTTTTAAGAGTAATTCACATACACGAAAGCTACCATACACATGTAGATTTCTCGTTTTCCATTTTATTATAAGTTTTTGCCCTTTAATGTTGAAGAATGCAATTTAATGTCGTTTTACAGATGAAATCTTAAAGCAAAGCAAATACCATGATGCCAAGCATTTTCATTGACCGTTAATTTTGGTGAATAATCTATAATAATAATAATAATAATAATAATAATAATAATAATCTATTGCGACTTACAACATCATCGTCTGACAAACACTATTCACTTGACTCTGAAGATGACTTCCGCTCAGGTTGTCGAAACGTCAGTCACCAACAACAGTTCTTTTCAGAACTACCCTCACCTGGACGATCAAACCATACGAACTAATCTATTGATTACTTGATTTTTACTTTGGAATTCTTGTGATAGCGTTCAACGTTATACAATTTTACTTCTAAAAGGTTCAAATCTTTCAGCGAAAAAACTGCCGTTTACAACGATAGATTTCACGGTGGTGAAAGGAGAGGGCTTAGGGGAATTGATGTTGTCCTTCCTTCCAAAGGTAAACAGGACCTCAATTTGCAGAAGACTTTTTGTTGTCTGGCGTTAATGGCTTCGGACTTGACTGATGAAGCCTACCCCTGCCCTTGATGCCCCTCCTCAGGTTGGGCACATTATAGGAAGATGCTGGATTCAGCATGGTAGTTTCCTTTGCATCCCTTTGCCACCTTCTTGTCTTTAGCAGCAGCTACAGTAATCTTTTAGTCCCTGCTTCTCAGCAGTTTATAATGCCTACAATAAAATTATGTGCTTAGCTAGAATACATGTGGATGATGTCACGTTTTTTGTCACTCTGCATTGTACTCTCCCTCTTTTGGTGAGGAGCCATACTCTCCATATAGAAATCTGTCAAGTTATGAATTTAGGGTAAAAGAATATCACATTTTCCTGGTGAGGGTCTTCACAATAACCAGCTTAAGAATTATAAAATCGCATGTGTCTGTATTGCAGCATGTAGTTTCAGACAAGAGAGTACTTGCACTGGTACAAAATGCTGCTGCTGAAACAGCTGACCAAGAGGACGGAGCATCATCTAGAGGTGATGCAAACTCTGCTGGAGACATACATCTTGACTTTGTAAGAATAACTGCCTATGTTTTTGATAATTTATTACTCGTTGCAAGTCATAATTAGAAGAAAGACATCGTGCAAAAACCCAATTACTACTTCATTTCATATATGCATGTATAAAGAAACTTGCATACAGTAGCTGCTGTTTTATCTTTAACTCTAGTAAAAGGCATGCAAGAATAATCCTACAACCTAATTAGGAACGGAGTGGGAGTAGAATTATAGTGTAACAACATGTAAGATTAATTCAGTTATAGTAGATTCCTCTTAGAATTCTTGTCACAGGATACCAGGTCTCTTAACCTGAGGTCACTCTCTTCCCTGGGAAACTTCTTGGGTTCACTAAACATGACTTG
The DNA here is from genome assembly GCA_949710005.1 of Ricordea florida. NCBI lineage: Eukaryota > Metazoa > Cnidaria > Anthozoa > Corallimorpharia > Ricordeidae > Ricordea > Ricordea florida. The sequence continues at coordinate 28,791,133 of OX453273.1, read as the reverse complement.
ATTACATGTACATATGATTGTATTACCTGTATCTATGTTGCATTTTTCAAAGGCACCCAAAATGACCAGAGCAAAGTGCAAGCTGACAGCACAGGGTGATCCTATTGCTGCTTTGGTAAGAATAATCTTGAAGTAGTTCTGGATTTAGCATATTTTTCTTATTTATCCGACTGGCAAACTGCAGCTATATACTGTACATATACATAGATGTCTAACTAAGCAATGTGCCTGTGTTGCCCTTTCATTTTTTTTATAAGTAAAATCATGCTTACAGTATGGTGTGGCTGTGCAAAATGAAGAACTGTTTCATTTTGTTATTTTTATTTAGTTTCATCTCTTACTTATTTTGATACTAAATCACTTCTAGAAAAATGCTGCATTTAATTCTTAACGTGACCTTGTTCTATACAAAGCCATTGTATTATTGGTAATCACTCATATCCAAACTCAAGTACATGTATCCATATGTACAAGACCTTTACCTTGTACTCACTTGGAAGTGTACCAGTAGGCATCCACTGTGTAGTTTATCAGAAGATTTCTTTAATACTCTCTTACACAAGTTTCTTTCTTTAACTTTTAGGCATCTCAATCACCTATTAAAGAATTCAGAAAGAAAATTTCCTCAAGAAATAAGGTATGTGTATTCCAATCTTGTGGTATAGTTTTAATCTTTCCACAAACTGCAATGACTTAGCAGGACATGCATTGACCTTCTTGGAATTTATTGATTGTTGATAGTTTTAACTGATTCTTGCTGCAGAAAATCCATTTCACAGAACTAAATCTTCCTGAATCATCTTCTGATGAAGAGTACAATCCAGATGAGGAAGAGGTATGTTTATAGAGTCAGAGTACACGCTGTATAAATATGTAGTGGGACAGAATAGTGAACTGGGTCTCTTTATCATAAAACAAAAACCAGAGCAGCTCTTAAAATTGTCAGTTGCTTGAAAATTTAAGGCTAATATTGGTGAAAACAAGTCTCTTAACTGGGGGACATGGCAGTTCAGTGGTTACCATTTTAATCTTTAATGCAGAATCTCTGGGGTTCAAGTTGTTACGATGGCAAGTTGTGCTGCTCTCATAGGCAAGAAACTTGAATTAAGCAAGTTCATTGCTGTCAGTAGTCTTATGTTCCATAAGAGACCTGTACACATGTATGCGAACAGACAATGACAATTATAAGAACTGTCAGCTCAATCAATCTGACTTAAATCCTTAAGCTAAAAAGTTTATAAACCTACGTGACCAAATAAAGTATGTATGTAACAGACATGTATAGTAAAGGGCATGGCAAACTGCAAGGATAGTAGTACTCTGAATCTGGAGGTGAAAAAGTTAAAGAAGGTGATTAGAACCATAGCCAGTAATCATACAGTGTTACTATTAACAATATACAGTACTGTATTTTTATTACATTTACTGGCTGCATTTAATGTGTTACAATAGTTTATTATTGCACGGGATATATTGCTTTTTATAGGAGAGAAGTGATGAAGATACAGAGAGCTGTGTTTCATTTACAAGGTACATTTCACTTATTCAGAAGATCTGAAGGTTTATAGTATGGCTGGTCATGCCATTTTTGTTGGAAAGGAAGGAGTCTTTACCTTTGTTTCTGTCAACAAAACTTTAGTCAAAAATGTAATAACAATGATGTTGTTATCGTCATCATCATTATTGATTTTAAAAGAATAATAAAGTTTTTGTTAGGGCATTCACAACTCTCAATGCACTTACATGTAATAAGGCTAAAGATATAACTAAGTAAAATTAATGTGACTAAGTTATATCTACCTAAAGCTCACAAAAAGTGTTCCTAGAAAGTGTTTTAAGTTAATTCTTAAAGATGGCTACAGCTGGAAACTGTTTTATGAATTGAGATACAGTGTACAGTGTAAAAATAAATATTACTACATGCCTGACAACCTTTATTTTAATTTACTAGCGACCTTGCTTCTCCTCAAATTCCTGACACACCTGAAAGTCACCTTAAACCTGATAATTCCACTGATGGTCAGAGCAGTCAAACTACACACACAGGTACATTTGTGCTGCTTGCCATTTATAGTTATTAGGAGTTTTTCTTAGCTAGTTATAATTATTAGTAATGATAATCATACTGTTTCAAGTTCAATTTCAGCTTTTTGAAAAACTCACAAGTGCAAGTTAATTCCAAATCGAACAAGAAAAACTACTGTATATGATTACTTATTAATAATATAAACATGAAAAGAATTTTTGGCCAGAGTTAACTTTTCTTGATTTGATGTAGACATTTTTTCCAAGTTTCTGCAGAAAATTTTCATCATCATTTTACATGGTATCATTGGCTTGGAAAATTTCCTATTATCTTTCAGCCAGTCATAATCCAGAATTTTGATGTGTAATTTGCACTGGTGTTACACTTGAACTGCATTGCTCTCAACCAATCAGAATCAAGTAATTTTTTCACGTATTATTTTTATCACTATTATAATTTTCCTCACCCCTCTTTAAATGTATAGAGGAGTTAGTGACTGGTTCTGAATTTGTGGAAAACAAAAACGTACTAAGAAAAAGGTTTATAAAATGAGGTACTAATTTAAGTTTTACCACAAAAGGATTTACTTGTAAGGAGAGCTAATGTATTGAGTGTTAGCCCTTTGTTGGTTTGTTTCAGTGTCTTAAGTCCATTGCCTGTTCCCGACTGCAAAAGAGAAACTTGAAAGAGCCAACTGAGAACTTTTTAAAGAAAGTGTGAAGCCAAATTATATTACTAATACTGTTTTTATGTTCCCATATATATGCAACCCCCAAAGAAAAAGTGTGTGATCCAATAATAAATGCTGTTTTCATTTCTTAGTGACTCGGTCACATAATAAAAGGCTTTTTCAAGAACCCTTTAAAGTGCCTTTCCCTGTTTCGTCAATAAGCACAACAATTCCAGCAGAAGAGGTATGCTATCAATAGATTATAATTATATCATGTTTGTGCCTTTATGATATAAAATTGAGTGGTAGCAAATTGTTAAAAATGATATGACACATAATCATGTTATTAAACCACATGTGTGTGATATATCTGTTGGGGTAGCGTTTTTGTTGTTTCAATTACTACCCCTTTGGTTCAGTTATACCACTAGATTTTATATAATAAAAAGAAATTTACGTTGTTGTTTGGAGGTATAAACATTCATCTTTCATTGATTCACTGCACTCCTCCATACATTACAGAAGTTTTGAAAACTTAAAGAGGAATTTTTTATTTTCACATGACCATGACATCTATGCATCATAAACACTCATTTGCTGACTATGTTTGCTACAAATAATATTTAAGTGACATGCATGTACATGGATTGTTTTTAACTCTTGTGCACTGTTTTTATTATTCATCTCAGTACTTTACAAAATTATTTGTTCAACATGAATTCACTCTTTTCAGGTTTCAGTGGAGGGAGATGATTTAATAGCCAAGAGGACACGTTCTCAGCTTCCCCTTTTAGATATACCTATTGAATCAATTGAAGGTACATTGGATGATAAATCTAATGCAAGCCATCTGGCATTGTTTACTTTTATATTCTCATTTTGGGTGGACCACTTTTTAACTACAGTGTATGATGATTCCTTTGAATCAAAGCTAAGAATACAGTAAACTGAATGAAGGTGAAAACTACATGTAGTATATTATTACAAAGTCAGAATGCATAGTATGGGCACAAAGTGCCATACATGTACATAATGTACATAAATACATGTAAGTGTGAAAAAAAACTCAACCAAAGAAACAAGGTTTGAATGATGATTGTTATATCTCTGGTGATCAAAGCAGACTTTTAAAAATGGGAGGGGGGGGGGTGCATTCAAGAAAGTATAGCTATGGTCCATTAATTGACCAATCAAAGTGCCTGTACTGATTTTTTAACCTCTTATGCAATACCACTCTGTCTGATAAAGTAGTTTTCAATAAGAAATATACAGTAGAAGAGTTTGTTTGTTAAGACACTGGTAACAAATAACTTCAATGATAAATGACTTTGCTTGTTTGGTTACTTTTGCCCAGCTACCTTTCAACCACCAGACTTTACTGCTGACATGTACAACACCATTGAAGAAGAAGAGTTAGACTTTGATGAAATTGAGTGGCAAAAATGGCTTCAAGGACTTATTAATTCAGGTCAGTATAAACCAAACATATTAATTTTATACAGGATGTGATCCTCCAGTGAATTATATGTTTTCTTCTCCTTCTTGTGATTGTATCATTAGATGACACTTTTGCTGAGGAGGATCATGATGATACAGAGTACAACTTCATGGCTGAAGACCAGAAGGAAGAAAAAGAAGAGTATAGAAATGACAGAGCTGTTAGAATCCCAAGTAAGATTAATTATAACACACTTTTATACAGCATGCAGTGTAATTAAGGGGGAAGAAAATCAATTAATTTGAGTTAGAAGATTTTTTGAAAGTACACTGCTCCACACTGGGAAATTCTTTCATTAGCTTTGCAATACAAAATAGTAGTCATTGTGTTTTCACGAAAATCCTTAAGTGCACTCTGTCATTACACTGCACACTGTATTGTACGAAAAATACCACTTGACAACTCTGTTCAGTATCTTTAGTATCTGTTGCACTGCTTTTAGTGTTGCAGAGACTTTTCGTTAGCAAACGGTAAATGACATGACTTATTATTAGCTTATTTTTTAATTTCCAGGGAAGGAAGTAAATGAGCTCATGGAGGAGTTATTGAAAGATGTATGTGTAAAGAGTCATTTACATTATTCTCTTTGTTGTTTTTCTTTTATGTTTGTTTTTCATTAATTTGTCTAGTCTGTTTCCTTGACTGTGTCAATAGGGAACTTAAGCACCAGACGTTTTCTACAGGGCGACGGCAACCGGAAGTCAAATTTACTTCCGATCCACGTTTCCCGCCGACAGGGTCAGCCGTCACGACTCTGCGCCGACTTTGTTTTACTTATTCTGACATCGCCTGTAAAACGAGGGTTTCGCTTTCATGATTTTCGTACTTTAATATCATTTTGCCTGCAATTTTTTGTACTTAGTAATACTCAAAATATTATTCTATCATTTTGATGTTTTTACGAGCGATTATCAAGTATTTACAGTCATTTTCTGAACTGTTTAACCTCTAGCATGAAGATGGACAGATGACCATGACATTCTTCTTTTGCGTGAAATGATTGCTAGCGAATTGTTCCAGTTCAAGAAAGGCAGTCCAGACAGTGGCAAAATCCAGGATAAGAAAACATTCTCAGTAGCATGCATAAACCTTCAATTCTATCACAGATTGTTCGTATTGGACAATGGATGTTCAGTGGTAGTTGAAGAACGTTTGCCAGCACTGTGATGTCTTGTTTTTGGACTCTGAACTCCGCCAAACATTCGGTTTCGTCAATGTTTTTAAGATCAAATCTTGCATACGAACTGTGCGGAAAATCAGGGATCTTGGAATGGCCGCTCTCCCACAAGACCAAGAATTCTTTGTCAGAAATTATTTTACCATCATATGCTAGTAACAGCATCTCTCTTGTCTCACGGAAAGACATTTTTCACAGAGGTTTTCTTAAGCTTTCGAGACAGGTTTCGAAAGGGTTGCCGTCGCAGAAATACCTCTTTGCGTAAGTTAAGATTTTGGCGGGAACGACGGCACCCTCTCACCCCGGCTCGCTCATTTGTAGACCTCGCCGTTGCCCCAAAAACGTCTGCTGCTTAAGTTCCCTAATCTTTGGGGGAGGGGGGCACATTGTACATGGAATTCTGCAGGGGATAGAAACACCATTAACGTTTTATTTGTGTTTTTGTTGTTTTGTAGTATAATGGTGATGATGAGGAAGTTATCTTTGCTGATGAGGATACAAGCAACATGGCTTGTCTGGAGGCAATAAATGACAGGTCTGTTTATTTACGGTACTTCTCAAATGATAGAGTGCTAAGTAGTTTTTACAAATTGAGCATGATCTGATAGTGTAATGTTATGTCAAATCAACTTGTCTATATTTTGTAGTAATTTTGCATTAAGTTGAACATCTGCATGATTGAAATTAATTTATTTAGTCTACTTATAAAAACAAGACAAACAAGGTTTGCAGTCATTCTTTATTCAAAGACTTTTTAAGGTGTATTTAGGGCTGTTCTTAGAATGTGTGGCAAGAAGGTAACTAAATATTGTTGACAAGTGATTTTGCAACTATTATATACAACAACTATTGTTGAATTGAATGATAAAGAAGTGGAGGGGTAAGGTCATGGAGGCTCATTAAACTATGGGTTCTTGGAAATAATGTTAACTGTTTGGGGCCACATTTTCTACATTAGTGTTGGTTATGCATGTGTTTGTTATTAATGATTTCTTATTTATTTACTCATTTATGATTAATCTCGACATTTGTGTTGATTTTGAATGGGAAATACAGCGTGATGTTGTACTATGCTGTTGTGTTTCTTTCACAGCTCTAGCTATGTCAAAGAAGATGTTCAGATCTTTAATCCAAGACAATTAAAGTTATTAACCAAACAGTTACAGCAGGTAATTTAAATCAGCCACTTGTAACTTTTTTTATCCATCATCTGACGCTTTCACACCACAAGCGACCTTCCTACTATACTCTACCTGCAGCTATACTTTGTCTCATTCTTGACACTTTTTGGTTTTCCATTTATTATCCAATGCTTATATTTACAGCATACTCAGCTGCTGACACAGATATTTGTCCTGGCCCTTGAGGAGTCAACCCTAAGTTACGAAGCTGGTTTGTGCCGTGACTATGTAAATGAACTGAAGGCATTCAGTGAGCGTGCGTCTAATGCCCAGCTTATCAAGGGACTGGAAGATGGTAGAGTTCAGACCTCGGCGTTCTCCTTCTCAGGCCTGGAAGAAGCTGTCAAGTGAGGATGAGAAGATTTGATTTTGGGCAGAAAATTACTTTTACATAACATGGTTTAATCACAAAGCATAAATCCTAAGAGACGTTTCAACTCGCCTACATTTTATCCTTCTGTAAACTTTTTCAGTCTCAGTAGACAAATCCTTTTGCTTAAGTGTAATGCACGCAATACGAGAGCAGGCAAGGCGAGGCGAATCCTGGGTTCTGATTGGCTACCCGAGTGGGCGAGATGAACTTATCTGGCCCAATCGGGACTTCCCGCATTGTTACCGCCGACCGGTTAGCTCAGTTGGTAGAGCACCGGACTCTCGTGCGGGAGGTCGTGAGTTCAAACCTCGGCCGGACCAACACTCTGAGTCTTAAAATAACTGAGGAGAAAGTGCTGTCTTTGTCATGTTATCTGCAAATGGTTAGACTTTCTAGTCTTCTCGGATAAGGACGATAAACCGTAGGTCCCGTCTCACAACACTGGATACTGGTAATCTGTGGGACGTAAAAGAACCCATGGCACAGTTCGAAAAGAGTAGGGAGTGTTCCCGGTGTCCTGGTCTAGCTGACTTGTGCCGTCATTGGTCTGGGTGGGTGGGGTGAGATCATTCATGGACTGAGGCGGCTGCCAGAGGCGCCTTCTATATGCCGATGTCCGATCTCACCCTCTGGTTCCTCCGTAATTCAGCTACAAGCTGCAAGTGAGGAAAGTGGCACCTTTACCTTTACCTTTACCTGTCCCTCGAAACAAAAGAAAACAAAATGGCCATATGATAAATCCTTTATAGACAAGCTTGTTCAGTCCAACACAAAATGAGGAAAGAGAACATAACCCGGTCTGATATGATAAGGGGACAGAATCTATTTTTAGCGCGGAATCTATTTATATCTCGTTCCATGGCTGCGCGGTTTCCCTATACCTCAAGTGTAAAGTCGAGGTCAAACTAAACAAGATCCACATGGCGCATTGAAATTACAACCACGTGATGAGAAGGACATCAGCCATTGGTCAGTTAAAATAGTTTCCGGATCTAAAAATAGATTCTGTCCCCTTATCATAGTAAGAGAACCCAGTATGGAAGATACGTTGTCTTACCTCATTTTCTCTTGATTCTGTCTCCTTATCATAGTAAGAGAACCCAGTATGGAAGATACGTTCCATACCTCATTTTCTCTTTCGTTCTGTCCCCTTATCGTAAAGAGAACCCAGTATGGAAGATACGTTCTCTTACCTTATTTTCTCTTGTTCAGTCAAGCTGGCTGGATATTGTCCTGACTTCTACCACAGTGTACGTCTTGGTCAGGAAAAACGCCAAAAAAAGAACGCGGCCAATATGCAGCCATCTTGACCTCACGCTTGGTCTGTAACGCTTATATAGACCGCATCTCAGAGACTCTAGTGGATCAATCACTTGTTATCTGTAGCAAAGTCTATGTTTCTAGTGCTGGATGTGTGCATAGTAATAGATTGATCGGATTCCGCGTTGACCTGAGGTTGTTTGAGAGCACTACAATCCCGTTATAATCATTGTAATTATTATTGATTGATGCAAACCCATTCATAAGGGACCGTTCATTTTTTTACGAGGAAGGGGGGTAGGGGGCTGGTAGGATTTGGGGTGGGGGATGTGAAAAAAACGGCTTTCGATGGGGGGCCATCCCCCCCAAAAAAAAATTAGGAAAAGGGGGGCTCGCCTGAAATATTTTTGCAATACTGTGAAATGGCATAATGTTTCAACAGGAGCCCATCAATGAAATCGCTGCTTCAAGGGGAAGGGGGGGGGGGGCAAGTGAAAAAATTGGCAAGCTGAGGGGGGTCACGCAATTTTTAAGTGGTTCTTCCCAAATCACACCAGCTCCCCCTCCCTCGTAAAAAATGAACGGTCCCTAAAATAACAGGACTATATTTCAATCGTATTCGACGTCCTATGTAAACACGGCTAACGAAATGCTAGAAGGAAGAAAGTTGCGAGTTGGAAGTCACTCAAACGAGTAGCAACCTGAGTAAATCGGGTTGATCTCCCTTTGCTTTCAGAATTGTCAACAGCAAGGCTGTTTCAAAGAAGTCTGGTAGCCCCAGAAAGGACAAGCCACAGCCGAGAAGAATCAAACGCTCTAAGAATCAGCCAGAAGACTTCCCTCCACTGTCGCAGAAGAGCATCGAGTTAATGGCAACATCAGGCAGCGTTTTTCGTTTCGTTGAACTTCTTCCTCACCATAATCTGGTTCCCAGGACTGGAGACACGCCCAAGCAAGTGAAAGGACTGCGAGTGAAGTTCTCGGAGGCCGAAGACACTCTTTTGGCTCTGGGTTTACAGGAGTTTAGCAAAAAATGGGATCTCATACAACAACATCTACTACCTGTGAAGACCTCCAAGCAGTTACAAATCCGCTGTAAAAATCTGCTGTCGAATCGCGCACCTGAAAACATTATCAAGTTCTACCGAAGGAATAAAAGGCTTTGGGAACTTTCCACTGAAATAGGTGAGGTCTCTGCCTTCTAACACTAAGCCGAATATTATTGAAGCCTTACCAGCCAGTGCACTAATTACTTGCCTCTATCAGTAAACCATACAGTTTGAACATCTTTTCGATAGGTACTAAAGAGTACTTACAATTTTGTAACTGTTGTACTGTCGTAGGTTACAACGAATTTTAGGTCAAAATGGTTCCAAACTACAGTAGCTTGATCTGTTTTTTCCATTGTTTCAAATACATTTCCATAATCCTCCAATAATCTGAAACAAAGGAAAAAACAAATCAAACTAGTTTGGAACCATTTTGAACTGAAATTCATTTTAACCTACAACAGTACTGTCTCGTTTACTCTTCTACGTGGTTATAACTTTTTCATCTGTGCATCAAACCCTGCAGTTTATCCATCCCTTTAAAAGCTATTGAACAATATTGTACTGTGGTATTGCCTTACTGTACAGTGAGGTTTTAAAAGTTTTGCCTGTGGACCAAACCATGCAGTGTGACCATTCTTGGTAGATACGTGTTGTATGGGGACAAATAGTGTACCGAAGGCCGTCCTTAGCAGTACCTAAACATCCTTAAACATCATTATCCATCCTAGCGGTACTTAAACATCCTTAGACAACGTCTAAGGATGACTAAGGATGTTTAAGGATGTTTAGGTACTGCTAAGGATGGCCTTCGGTAGACTATTTGTCCCCATACACCACATATCTACGCCATTCTTTGTAACGCTACTGACCAGTACTGTAATGTGGTACTGTCTGTTGTACTGTACAATGTGGCTCTAGATTTTTCATCGTTCCATCAAGTCATGCAGTGTGAGCATTGTTTTGAAAGACTCTGAACAGTGCTGTTTTGTGTGACTGTTAGTTTTACTTTTCAGTGTGGTTCTGTGGGTAAAAGAACGCCGTGTGCCCATTCTATGGAAAGCTGTTGAAGAGTATTGTACTGTAGTGTTGGTGTTGAAGCAGCAAGTCTAATTCTGAACTCTTCTCTATCTCATATTTTTTTCCTTTTTGTAGAACCCACCAAGTGGTGGCAATGCGGCAAAAGGCGGAGCAAGGAAAGAGACCCGGTTGAACCACAGTGGTACACTAGCTACAGGAAGAAACAAAAGGATTGTCGAGAAATTGAAGAAGAGATTGAGGTCCCCGAAACTCCTCCGAGCCCAGAAGTGTCGGCCCTCGTCCGACCAATCGCCCCGAAGATGAGAGGAGCATGCGCTGTGGCCGTCCCCATGGTCGCACCTGCCGGGGATCAAGTAGCCTGGATCGCAATTACAACCGCTGGTCGCTCCTGGGCAAACGTGACAACAAAACCACTGATTTATGACGCAGGAAACTCCCCTTGCGTCAATTACACATCAGCAAGTCAAACAGCACCTATTGAAATGTATGTTTAGCAGAATACTAGGGTTTGTTGCGACCTCGCCCTCTTAGGGTTATCTTTTTAATTTACACTAAACCCATGCAGAATTGTCATTCTTTGGATGGTGACAGAGTTTGCACATGGTAAAAAACAGCAAAACTACTCACTTTCAATTTTTCGTTTAATTTTCAGTTCTACGAAACACGTGGATGGAACACCAGTAGTAACGCAATCCCCATCAAAAGAGCTTCATGTTGCAGAGCTGGTAACGCAACCCGATGAGCAACCTAAGTGCGATGAATGTTTTACACAATCTGAGAAAAGCACTGTGAAGGAGAAAAACCCCTGCCCTTCTTCACAAGAAACTATGGGTTCGGCAGCCATCAAGAAGACTTCTACTAACGAACTCAACAAAGAGAATCACGCGGATGACAGCAATTCCAAATCAACTCAAGATAGCGCGGGAAACAAACCAACTTCTGCGACGGCAAAAACAAAGACATTGCGTGACAAACCTGGACTTGGTGTGACTGCTGGTCGTGTTAGCTCACGGTCACACAACGCTGGACATGATGGCAGCGGGAACGTGACTTCTCGTAAGGCAGTTCCCACTTCGCAGACTTGTTCAGCTGGAAATTATATCCTGGAACCTGATCCAAAGGTATGGTTAATATTAACTCAACACTTCTAGACCAGTCCTTTGTTACGAGATTTATGTCTGGTTTCATTCACAAAGGCAACAAAAACAACAATGTGCAGAAAACAAACACTACTACAGTACAATACTGTTCAGTATGAAATAGACACACGGCGTGGTTTCATCGATTAATAAAAAAAAGTGAGAAACACACTTATGTTTTTGTTCAGTAATTCTAGGTTTTTTTGTAAGTGTTTTGTCTGAATGGGAGGTTCTTGGTGTTCAGGTGGTGCAATTTTCAAGTGACCTCAGACAGAACTTTGAAAGAACAGTACAGTGACGTTGATCATCAACAGCACAAAGTTAACCAAACTAACAAAAAAAGTTCAAGCAAAGCCATGGGACAGGTGTTTGATTTGTCTGAGTGTTTTTCTGGCTATTTTGTTTATGTATCCCTCAGCTCAGTGTTTTCTTTGTTATAGTTCCGAGATCGAGCTCAAGCGTTCGCAGAGGCTTTTCTGGCGAAAGTTAAGGTACAAGTTATCACCCTTTGAACTTCCGATTGCCCTCTAGAAGGCCACAGGTGTACCACTGATTTTATACGATTACAGGACATAGAAGACAATGTCTTAAAATAATGTGTTCAAGGCAAAATTTCAAAAGAGAAGTAGATTAACTGAGATGAAAATAAACTTGAAATTTCATGGTCTGTCGCTAAACCTTGCGCCTTGAGGTATTTCCTCGCAACGGTTTACACTTAAATGTGCTTTCTTTGATTGGAAACACCTCTGTCATCCATCTTAAAGTTACTTTTCCACCCACACGATCGTATCTTCAGGAGTAAGGAATTATTGCTATTATTCTTTGTGTTCAGTGACCGTTCCTAACTACTGTTGTTATTTGTGCTCTAGTTCCTCATGAACAGTTAGCTCAGTTGGTAGAGCACTGGACTACCGTGCGGGAGGTTGTGGGTTCAAACCCCGGCCGGACCAACACTCAGGGTCTTATAATAACTGAGGAGAAAGTGCTGCCTTTGTAATGATATCTACAAACGGTTAGACTTTCTAGTCTTCTCGGATAAGGACGATAAAATGTAGGTCCCGTCTCACCATGCCTGTTCCTTGTAGTCTGTGGGACGTTAAAGAACCCACACACTGTTCGAAAAGAGTAGAGGACGTTGTTCCCGGTGTAGTGGTCTATCTGATCATATTGTTAATAGTGTAATATTATAGTCGAGGGCCGTATGTTTTAGAAAACTCTTATAGGGTTAATGCGTCACCCTCGTTAAATAAAGATAAGATAAGATTAAGTTTTGTTAATAAGTGTGTAATTAGCCCTCATTAAAGCTTCCATTGGTAATTAAACAATGTACCGTTCGACGAGTTGTTGTGAAATTTAAACGTTGTTTGAATCTAAGTCAACCTAGGAATTTTAAGTATTGCGGGGGTAGTTTCTAAAGAAACTGGTGCTGCGTCGGTGGGGAATTGAAACACTAGAAATTGGGATAATCAAACAAGTTAATAAAGTAATTTGTACCACCGTAAGGTAAAAGAGGGGGGTGCTGACGTTTCGAGCGTAAGCCCTTCGTCAGAGCTCTGACGTCAGCACCTCCCTCTTTTACCTTACGGTGGTACAAATACAACTTGTTTGATAATCAACTTGTTTGATTATCCCAATTTCTAGGAATTTTATTATTTAATTTCAATTCAATTTTTCTTGCATTCGCTAGAGAGAACTGCTGGACGACCCGGAAACGTACGAAGAATTTTTGCGAACTTTAGCCATGTCTTCCACAGAGCAGTGTTCTCCTGTTGAGGTGTGTTATATTAAAATTCCCCTTACTGAACACGATAGGCCTCATGTTGTACATTTTAAAATACGAATATCGTTCCCCATCCATTCTCTGTGTCTTTGGTAAATTACTCAGCCATCAATCGGTAGAATAGAAGAGATCATGAAGAATGCTGTGCTAAGCACGAGAGATACCCTTTTATTAAAGCTTGGATTTCTTTTCTCCGTTTCGTTTAAAAGCTGTCTTTTATTTATTCACATGGCTTACTATATTCCATGGCCATGATTCAGTATGCTGGCGGTTATTTGAACAATGAACCTTGTTTTAAGGCCTTGCACCCATGAATCAGCTTAAGCTCATTAGCAAAGCGTTTGATCAAGTTATGGAAGGGTATTTAGTATGCGTGTGAAGTAAGGTACAACCAAATACTGTATACTGTTTCATCAAGGTAATCGTGTAAAACGGCGTGTCAAAAATTATCCTTCTTTTAGCCCGGCATCTGATTACGCCTACGATATGGCCGCTCCAAAACTCATTTGAACCACTGAACTGATGCTTTTTTCTATGTGACCAAAATTAGTCATAACGGAGGTTTTTTCCGGGTTGTCCGGAGATTCACGAAAATAGGGCTAGCTGACGATTAGAGAAGGTTCCCGAAATTGACGAAGCGGTGGTCGAATGGAAAACGTAGTGGGTTTTCCAAACCTCCTTCACCCTGGAGATCCCCTTAGTTCTGTTTACACTGCAGCTGATTATTGATGAGAGAGATGCTGAAATCGTATTATGTTGCACTGTTCATTTGTAGCTGTACCGGAGAGTAGAGGTTGTTCTGGGTCACTATCCAGATCTGGTGGAGGATTTTGTAGGATTCCTTGAACCTCACCAAGCAGTGGAAGCAGGAGTGGTAGGTTTCATATCTACACATTATTATAATTATTATTAGCTGCTAAGATTAATGACTACAGTAGTCAAGGGGATGCAGAAGTGAATGAGTTCTGTAGAATGGCGGTGATTAATCTCCTGTTTTGATTTTTACTTAGTTCATGACGAACTTAGATTTTGTTAGGGCGAGAACATTCCTGCGAAAACTTGAGGTAAGTTGTTTGCTGCGTTCGATTTTGACATTTGACATTTTGACTTAAGTTAGGTGTGATATGAAAACACTAAATTCATACAATGTCACCCCACGCTCAGTTGTGTAAATTGCGCTGGTTTTCTACTCTTGTTGTTAAGGTTCACTTTCAGAAGAGTCCGTCTCACTTCAGAAAGATTATGAACGCTTTTGATTCATGGAATAAGGGAGTAACTAAAGATCCAATGCAGGTAAGCATATTTACACACCTATAAAGGGACTAAAAGCACAAAGATCTCTTCCCTCGTACAAGCAAATGAGAAGCAATAAGCATCATATGCGCTGAAACAGTAACTACTTAGAAACTCATATTGCTCTAAACTAATACCCCGTTACCATGTCAAATGCTGTTTAGTTAAACGCGGTTTAAAAATGTTTCCTTTTTAAAAGCTGCTTACTGACGTTGTCGACTACAAACTTAGCACAAATGTAAAGAACACGTTAAAGGGTTATTATTCGAAGCCCGTGTTCCAGTGTTCGGTTACCAATTTTCACGTTGTAAAACCTGGTTTAACCAAACATGTTTAGTTGGCGTGAATGGGGCATTAAGCCTGTGATTGTTATAAAGGGCTAGTCCCGTCTTGTTTACCAACGAAGTCTGGACGTCTCAGTTTGATTGATTATCTGTACAATCAGAAAATCATGAGTCTTGAAACCTGCAACTACTTCTGAATCTCTTAAACTACAGCGTATCCACATTCATTCTAACAAGTACTATATTTAGAAGCAAGAGAAACCAAATGAATCAATCAGTGCCAACAAGCTCAAAGACTGGGGCAAGTAGTTTCCAAATAACGTACTTGGGAAATATTGAGTCTGCACAAGCTGTTAACGTGCGTTACACGTTTCAAGTCTTATGTTTTTTTTTTTGTTTTTTTTTGTTTTTTTACAAATTAAACGGCCAGGATATAGGTCGCCCAAATTGGCAACCTTCCTGACAGTTTTGGTAGCCAATTTTTTTTTTTATCTACTCGCCATGGCGACCAAAACGGTCGCAGCCTGGAACGCTGTAAACTGCCATGAAAATGTACTGTATGATACATGTGGTATATAAATGCATTACCATTACCATATGGGTTTCTGATAGGAATGAATAGGAATAATGTGGATGTCTCAGTTTGACGGATTATCTGTACAATCGCTATTTCAGTTGCAGCAAACCATTATACCAATGTTGAAAGGACAGCAGCATTTAATTGAGGAGTTGTGTTCATTCTTTGACGACATGAAGCCTCCTGCCTGGTAAGGCAAAACTCTTGGTAACTTGACAGAGAGCTGTTTGTCTTAATACGTTGTTGCGTTAATAATAACAATAGCAATAACAATAATGATAATAGTAATAATAATAATAATAATAATAAACATTGCTGTGATAGTTGTAAATGTGATAGTTGTAAATAATGATAATGATAACAATAATAATAGTGGTAATGATTATTATAATAATGATGAGTCACATTTATATAGCTATTGTCTCACCATACACACAATACCGCTGCAAGGATAATTCAATGGGAACTTTCAAAAAATCATGGAATGGAAGCGGCAGAAAAGTGGTACGAACGTAAGCCAGAAATTGTCATCGAAAATGGACATGTCAAGCTACTCTGGGACTTTAATATACAGTCAGATAGAGAGATACAGGCACGGAGAACAGACATTGTGCTGATGGATAGGGAGAATAAACCGTGTTTCATCATCGACGTTGCCATACCCCGAGATGCCAGAGTTACAGAAAAAGAAATGGAGGAAGTAGAGAAATATCAGGTCTTGAGATGGGATTTTATCTAGAAATCTAGCCAGCCATCTGAAGATTAGATTACAAGTTACTAGTTAAGCTTAAAAGCTGATGTAAAGTGAGAAATCTTAACTTTTAATTTGAAAAATGAGCTACTGGGACACGGTCCAATTTTCTAATAAAGTCATTCGTAGACTTTGGATTTCATTTGCACTTACTTACCTTTGAGTTGATTGAAGAGTGGTAAATATGCAAAGTTGAGGGTTTTTCGAGTAATTGTGCTCAGTTTCATTCGTCCATCGAAGTAACGTCTCTTTTTGTCTCATAGCTCAGATGATGACTTTGAAGAAGTTGAACTGGGAAGCGGCAGTGAACCAGAGGTAAAGAAACCGTTTTCACAGTGATCAATTAATATATTCTCCGTGTTAGATCAGTACAAAGGCAACCATACGGTTCATGAAAATTAATGTTCTGATCAATTTGTTGTAGCTCAAAAACTGGAGACACTCATATGAGCCACAGGCTTCCTAACAATAGCCACACAAGGCCACATTCTGCAGGCAAAAGGAATTGTCTCTAATATGGCGCTTATGGTTTTTAAAATACGTGCATTATGTTTTGTAACTTTGTTTCGCTAGGTTGATGATTTTGAAGAGGTCGTTATTCCTTGCTTCGTGGAGCCAAAGAAAATCAAAGGCAGACCAGCCAAAGGAACACAAAAAACCGGTGGAAAAAGTATCCCAGGAAAGCCAAACACGGCTAGAAAACCAGCCGCTAATGTGAAGGGGGCGAAGCAGCAAGGAGCAGCAAACAAAACTACGGGAAATAAAACAAAAAAATCCAACAATTCTGGAAAGGAATTGGCACCCGTCGTTAAAAAGAACATTGAAGGGCAGGAGGTTCCCGCTGATGATCCCTCAAAGGATCTGGGGAACTCCATGGAACGCGAGGACACGTACCAGCATAAGACTCCCCCGGAATCTGTAGTTAATTCAGGAAATTCAGGAGGGGAAGATGGACATGATTCACAGAAGACTGAGCTTAGTGCTTCGGAAGGACCGCTGTCCGTTGCGCCGTCGTTACAGTCGGAAACAAGCAATGACAGTTGTCGGGCTGAGGAGTTTGTTCCCATGGCAACAGACAGTTTGAACATAGAACTTGAAGAGCAAGACCGTAGAAGCTGTTATAGCGATGATCAAGATGACGTGAATACTGATGTCGAAAATTCGCCACATGACGACGGTTATGAAGAGGATGATGACGAAGATGATGAATGCGAAGTTGTTGAATATTCTGAGGACATAACAAGCTGTGACCTGGAGAGTGACGTCATAGCTGGCGAGACCAATACGGACGTCATGATTAGTGACGCAGATGCTGACGTGGCTGGTAGTGATAGTGACGCTGTTGCGCTTTCTGCTGGTGTTGTGCCCGCCAAAAATTTACACCGAAGTGAAGACGGGAAGCTTGTTCTAGTGTGGACAAGGCAAGTAGTTCTGATCAGATCTGAACTTGCTCTATCTTGAGAGAAAGTGGTTCATGATATCATTAAGCTTCTAAATCAGGCAGCTAGCTGTTGCTTTAGATGTCATCCTACCTTATTTTTCACTTGATGAAAAGAATATGTAGTGCACCGCTGACAAATTTATTTCACAAACTAGTTTTTCCGGATATCTGTACAGAGCGAGGTGTGTTTCGTGTTTTATACTACTACGTGAGAAATTACTGTAATTTGGTTGGCTAAGAGCAGTGGTATTTCTGCTTAATTTGAAATACCTACATGTGAAAATTACAAATTTTTGCGAGTAGTAGTATAAGCAAATAATAGCATGATTTGTACGTGATATTTGGCATAAATACCACTCGAGATATTTCAAAATTGTCTCAAATTTCACTCGCCTAACGGCTCTTGAAATTACGTACAACAATTTTGAAACATCCCTCGTGGTATTTATACCAAATATCACTACAAACCATGCTATTACCTATACGAAGTCCACCGAATGTTTTTATGGTTCTTAGCATACAAACCTACCTAAGGCGCAAGTTGGTCGGGATGTATTGTTTAACCTTGAAAACCAATAACATTGTTATTTCCGTTGTAAATATTGCGACCATAACTGAATGACTTTCCAAGTCTTAAAAGTTACCAGCCCTTTCGAGAAACAGGCCCCTGATTCTTTCCTGGCTGGAAGTTAATGGACTTATTAAGAATCTTGCCTAAATTTTCACCTACTACGGACTATACATAAATAAATAAATAATAATAATAATAATAATAAATAAATAATAAATAGGTTTTTGCAGTGGCACATTCACATGGTGACTCTTCGTCCACTGTTTCCTGGTCGAGTTGGAATTTGGAATTGTAGGTTTTTTATTAGTAAAGGTTTAGTTTTACATTAATAAAAGCACATTTTAGATGCCCTTCACACGGCTTATAGTACTTTGACGAGAGCTTTCTCTTTTTTTTTTCTTTTTTCAGAGAAGAAGACCGAGAAATTTTGCAAGCTTGCCAAACGATGGGAGCGAAAAAGGAAACATTTCATCATGTCGCAACTATTCTACAAAGCAAGACTGTTGACGAGGTAAAACAACTAAAACTACCAGATTAGAAATAGCTTCTAAGGACACAAATATTACAATATAGAGTGACTAATCCTAGATGAGGTCTTTACTCCCTTATCTCTGGATGATACCGTGCAATGTGACCATTCTTCGTGAAGACTTTGGACACTGCTGTACTGTGGTACTGTTTGTTTTAATATACAGTGTTTTTCTAACTTTTTCATCTGTGGATCAAACCATGTGGTGTGGCCATTCCTTTTAAAGCTACTGAACAGTACTTTACTGTGGTACTGTTTGGTTTACTATACAGTTTTGTTCTTACTTTTTTGTCTGTGAATAATATCACTCAAGGTGATCTTTCTTTGTAAAGCTACTGAACAGCACTGTACTCTAGAACTGTTCGTTTTAGTATACAGTGTGGTTCTAACTTTGTCATCTGTGGATCAAACCATGCAATGTGACTATTCTTTGTAATGCTACTGAACAGTACTGTACTGTAGAACTGTTCGTTTTACTATACAGTGTGGTTCTCACTTTTTCATGTGTGGTTAATAGCACGTAGGGTGATTATTCTTTGGAAAACTATTGAAACGTTGATTCTGACTACTGTACCATCTACTTCGCCACACTACTTGGTTGTAACTTTGAAGCCTTCAGTGTGAGAAAACATCTGGACGTAATTGCCATTTGTCAGTCTTACAGTTTCCCAAAAAAGAAACAGGTGTACAAAATTGAGCGTTAGGGGTCAATAATTTGTGTGTCTTCGGGCTTCCTGTAGAAGAGGTAGGTAATATGCGATCCTGTTTGTAAGTCCGTCCTTAACTAACAACTGTCGCACCCTCTCGGATCCCCTTCCTTTTCTCTGATTCTTTTGCATGGCTGGGGTCTGGTATCTTCAACATGCATTGGCTCTGATTTGCTTGTTGCCTTCGAAGCTAATGAAGGGAAGTTTGTTCGATTCCCGGCCCGGGCGTCATATTTGGGCTGAGTTTGTTGGTTCTCTACTCTGCTCCGAGAGGTTTTTCTCCGGGTACTCCGGTTTCCCCCTCTCCACAAAAACAAACATCTGATTTGATTTGATTTAGTATGATTTTATTTGATTTCATTTGTGCTTTACAGTGTCCCCAATTAGTGCGTCAGTGCTAGATACAGTTGACACTCAATAAAGTTCCTTATTATCATTAGACTGCCTATTTTTTAGTTTGGAGGATAGCGTAGACTGATGTTTGATCCAGTCACTCGGTGTAGTTGTTTTCCTAATATACTTATACACAACTACAATTTATTTGTCTTTTGAAGGTGGAAAAACGCTTTGTGGATCTTATGAACTTGTTCAAGGCCAGCACTGGAGAGCGAACAAGGGAATCCACAAACGAAGAATCTTGCAGCGACGAAGAGGACGACGATGACAGTGATGCTATTGGGGAATCAGAAGAAGAGCAGAGTAAGCAGTAAAAACCTGTTTTACCGGTTAAAAACTTGATCCTCATTTGATGCAAGCTTCTTTCTCCGATGGAAACAGCGTTAACACCTATCTTCATTCAGAGAATCCATATTCTGCCACGTGTTACAAGATCGAATTGTTGCCGTTGGTTAGACCAACGCAGTAAGTTGTACAATCTGAAACAGCGCTTAAAACGACATGAATTATTTAACCTGTATAACGGGTTTAAAACGACATGTGAAATCAAAGGTGTGCAAATTAATTCCGGGGAACACGGAGCTTTATTGTTCAAGACACGGACGAAAAGGCTAACAATGTCTGCAGGCGGAAGTCGAATGCCGCGTTCGACCAGAACCTGTGATGAATACTTTTTAAAAGAAGAGTCAACGTTTTATCGATTTTAGTGGTCAATTTTCATCGGTTCAATCGTAAACAGGGTAGAGTTATGTTGAAATTTAACAGGGGAGGGGTGAGTTGGTGTCCAACTTACGCTTCATTATTGCATCGCTATAGTAATTCAACATCACAATGAACTGTGATAAAAAAAGTCGAGGATATTCAAAAGGATGTAAAATAGAAAGTGAGTGTTAAATCATGAATGGAATACTTCTAAAAATGAAAATACTGTTTGGCATGACTTCATACGCAAAGTTACTAACTCAGTTTTACAGCTTTAAGTCCGAATGCATTGACATGGCGTTGCGTTACTTCCTGTTTCTCTTTTGTGGAGTTTGCGAAATTATTTGTGTTAATCAAGGCCAAGTCCCTAGAAGGCCGATTAGTGTAAACACAGAGTTAGGCCTAAGAACCTACCCCCTGCACAGAGAAATGACTTTAAAATTGAACACAGCAACGATCGAGGTTTCGAGACCGTTTTGCTGGGAAACAGTGAATCGCAGAGAAGAGAAAGCACGTTTCGCAGGCCCGAATAATCACTAACAACCAGTACTGTCAACAGGTAAAAACCCTCCTATTGCAAAAAATAAATAAGTTTAGCACTGCAAGCACAAGCAATCAACAAACTAAGATATTGTCTTGATGCCCTTTTGATAACAATAATAACTTTATTTAAACTCGGTCATTGTATAGCACACGAGGTGCTAGTTTGACCGAACATTAGTTAATTACAATGAAACGTTTTTACAAAGGTCGACCACAGCACCGGGGTCTACGTCCCCTACTCTTTTCGAACAGTGTTGTGGGATCTTTTGACGTCCCACAAGAACAGTGCTATCAGACTGGGCCCACGGTTTTTCGTCCTTATCCGAGTAGGCTAGAATGTCTAACCACTCGCAGATGTCATAACAAAGGCAGAAACAGGTGACCTTGAGTGTTGGTCCAGCCGAGGTCTGAACTCACGCTCGACAGGCAGACGCTCTAGCAACTGTGCTAACCGGGCAGTGTCATGTCATATAGATCTTAAACCTAACAGAAAAATTCGTCTCTAGAAGTCCAGTGATAATTGAACGACAAAAACGAACACCCATACTGTGATGCGAACTGGTTGCAAGTCTCCACATCGCTTCTGAGCCTTGTAGATCGTTGCCTATCGACTGTTTAAAATCTTTAATAGTACGGAAATATTTATTTTCTGAGAAATGGGGAATGAAATGAATGAAAAAGTTGAACTACCGTATGTAATAGAAGACGCGCCCGGGGCGCTTATTTAATATTTGGTCTTCTTAGGGACCGTTCATTTTTTACGAGGAAGGGAGGGCTGGTGGGATTTGGAAGGTGGCCAGGCGAAAAAAACGGCTTTTGAGGGGGGTATCCCAAAAAAAATAGGGGGAAGGGGGGGGGGTCACCTGAAATATTTTCGCAATACTGTGAAATGGCATAATGTCTTAACAGGATCCCATCAATGAAATCGCTGCTTCAGTGGGGGGGGGGGGTTATGTGAAAAAATTGGCAAGCTGAGGGGGGTCACGCAATTTTTAAATGATTCTTCCCGAATCACACCACCCCCCCCCCTCCTCGGTAAAAATGAACGGTCCCTTAGGGAGGCGCTTATTCGACAGAGGGTGCTAACAGGAATGAAAACGGTACATCGTTTTTAACAAGGGTGATCACGAACTCTGGCAATGGCCTAAAAGTCCGAGAGAAAAATGGAAACAGAATTAAACGAGCTGTTTGTACCATAGGAATACACATTCTCATTTTCCCCGTCGTCAGGGGTGCTGAAGCCCCACACTGGTTGGTTGTGGACAGCAACGATGTTAAATGGGAAGGAGGGAAACGACACGGAATCATGTGATATCCCACGAGGTTGCCGATTATTTAAAGATGGCACTGATCAAAATGCGTCGGGTTACTGCGCGAATTCTCCAACAAAAGCCACGGTTCCTCAGAGACGGTGTTATTGTATTAGGGGATTCGGCTGAAGTCCCTCGGGTGGAGTCGTCGTTTTCCGTTAAAGAAGGAAACTCAAATGGGGCGCTCATCAACGACGTGTTTAGCTGCCAAGGAAAAAAAAAATAGATGGTTTAGGACTACATGTGACTACGGCAATTTAGTACTTTTTATACGCTGTGCTCTTAATAGTAAGATTGGTCTTGTCATAATGCACCACGTTTTTCAATTTCTAACATTGACCTGAAAAGTCATTGCAATTTAGATTTAAATTTGGTCTCTGAGGTAATTGGGTCTGGTGTGGGTGCGTGGTTAGCGAGTCCAAACACTTCAAAACCCAGCATCCTTCGCGCGTCAAGTTTTCACTCTTACTTTCATCCCGATGACATAAGTGGCTACCAGCCTGCGTTGTTTTAAACACTCACGGGAAAATACATTCAACGAAAAGTTATTACAGATTATAAGCATCGATGTCACGAACAAACCTAACGTAAATTAATCATAACGTAACACTTATTTCACTTAAAATACCTGTTAAATTTTGCTGTGCGACTCTTCATTTGAAAAATTACTTCAAAATATGATAAGAACAAGAACCTAAGTTGTTACTACATTCTGTAATGGTACGCCAAACACGAAACATGTTTCATACAATAATTAGGGAAGAAACACCCCGCAGCAAACTTTGGTTGGACCGATCGTAGCTAACAGAGCGACCGATCAATCCGAGGGGACCGCCCGATCAATCCGTGTTCGAAGATTTGTTTACTTTCTGCAATTTATAAGCCGTAAAGAACACTTTTCTCCTATATAGAGCACCTGCCAAAACGTTTTGAGATTTACAAGAGTTTTAAAACTGTGCGCCATCATAGAAAACACATGTGAACCAATCACTGCGAGTGTAGTATAACCAATCACTGCGGGTGTAGTATAACCAATCACTGCGGGTGTAGTATAACCAATCACTGCGGGTGTAGTATAACCAATCACTGCGGTTGTAGTATTCAATGCATTGTATAAATTAGCGATATCATTACACAAGGATCAATCTGTGTCTCATCATACGCCCCTCAGTTTATGAGAATAAAGCGAGTGATCACTCAATATTAAAGTGATTGTTTTAGCACGAACCCGCAATTGAACAGTGTGAACTCAAGCTCGAGTTGGCAAGCGCTACTTGGTTTTCCAGGAACCGAGACCTGGTGTTTATACAAATTCTCCTCGCACATATTTAAAAGAGTAAGGAGAGGAAAGGTTAGATAATTACCTCGTCGTTTACTTGTACTGTTCTGCAAAGCGTCTAGAGAAGCGGCATCACCGACACGAGACCTGGCAAGAAATCTTCTTTTAAACGAAGGAGCACTGAAAGTGTACAGAATGGGGTTAATGGACGAGTTGACTGGCATCACAAACACAGCAATCCAGACATACGCCTCTTTTCTCGGGTCGTGAAAATGCCCCGTCAGCGCTAAAATGCCAATTATAATTACTGGCATCCAGCAGGCAAAATCAGTTAGGATTATGAAGATCATTCGCTTCGCCATGCGCTGCTCTCGTCGTGTGTTCCGAGTCTTTGCAGTTCGAGATGATCTTCTTACGACTGTAAAGATGAGACAGTACGCGATTAGGATGAAGACAAAGATGGCGAAGTTTAAGGCGATGAACAGTGAAGCCGAATATTCCCAACCCGACGACCTCTCGGAGGACAGCTGCAGCGGAATACACACCGCCGAGCGACCGAAGTAAGTCGTTGAATCTTCGCTTTTAAAGTAACGGATCCTAAACATTGGGAAGAAAGCTACAGTCGTCCCAAGCAACCAAACACCCACGCAAACAGCATAAGCGCTCTTCGGTGTCAAGCGTTTGAACTGTAAGTTCCACACTACAACAACAAATCTGTCAGCAGTAATGACAGCAAGCATAAAAACAGATACCTCGCTTGATAGCACGGAGAGTGCGCCAGCAAACTGGCAAAATCCCCCTGCTCTCCACTGTAAGTCGTGTAGAAAGTAGACACCTTTCCAGCGATAGTCCTGGATTGCAATTAGCAACAAGTACACACCCATGATTAGATCAGAAATGGCCAGGTTTGTCAGCAGTACTGACTGGACCCGGTTTTCTTCGTGGTCGCATGCGCGCCACACAATCACAAGTATGTTACCAAGGACTGCTACGATGCCTAGAAACCAGATGCTCAGGCGAATGACTGACGTTTTAAGAAGATCCTCACAGCTGGAGATAGCGGCCTGCGGTGCTGTGCAGTCGACGTGTTGCAGGGACTTCTTTGCATAGCAGCACAATATAAAACTGTCCAGGGTTCTGTGAGAAGAACAAAGCAGTGATGTGCACGTTGAAGGAAACAAGTCGAATGAATGTCAATTGAACGTCAGTTGAATTTGCAGAGAGCATCCTTGACTTATGGCGTTTTGATTTGTGACTTTCTTTCAAGAGTCTTGCAAAACTTTAGTTCTGTACTTACATTTGTCGTAAATTTTTCATGTCGCTAAATACATCAGGTGGAATTGTGGATTCCAGTAGTTTGTTATGATGAAGGAACCTATTCAATGTTAAAAATCAATGTAAAAAATGAAGAAGGAAATGTAAAGAGAATTCCAGAACCCACATTTCTTTCTACAAATGACAATGAGAAATACTCGGTAAAGTGAAGCAAACAGCACCACGATACAGAACAGGGCCAGATTACTCCAAAAATGTTTATCTGGTTCACCTGTCTGTTATTTATGTCTGGATGTTCAACTCTACCTAACCTTTTTACATTACAAACAATTGAAAGCCTATTGCAATTAGCTCTTAGTACCGTAAGTGGACAGTAAGACTATTGTGCTTGTCGCCATGTCGCCACGTGAAAAGCCTTTGTACCGTTTGAAGAAGAGTACCAAATAATTCATACTCACAGTGTGTCTAAAGACTGCAAGCCTTTAAACGTATCTTTGGTTATCCTAGTCAACCGATTGTCATTTAGGTACCTGAAAGAAATTCAGAGTTACGTACACAGTGATCCGAGTTTCAGTTCAGCAAATTTACTCAGCCCTAAGCACTAGCGGAAAACCCTAAGACTCAAAAAGTGTAACTCAAGTTCACAGCTTGTCCAGATTCAATACTTCCCAAGTACCATATTTGGAAACGGCTTGCCCCAGTCTTGGGACATGTTGGCGCTGATTGGCTCATTGGGTTTCTCTTGCTTTCCAAATATAGTACTCTGTAGAATCAATGTGGACACGCTGTGGTCGAAGACATTCATTGGCAGATACACGCTTCAAATCTCATGGGTTTCTCGTACTAGTAATGTGGATACTTACAAAGAAGATAAATTCACCAAACCACTGAAGGCGCCATCATCGATTTTCACGATCTTGTTCTCTCGAAGACCTCTGAAGAGGAATGCCGTTGTCATTTAGTTTTATGTCATGATCCGCTCATTTTAAAGCTTTAAATTTGCCTGCTACATGTTATACAAGAACTCTTGCTCTTCCAATATAGAATGCTCGTGCAATATTTTCACCAATAAAAAAACAGTGGCACAGAAAGTTGGCGGGCCACATGGTGTTCAGTTTATTGTAACCCAGGTTTCAGTACGTTTGTCCTTCAATTCATCAAATATAATATTTCACAGCTCCTTTTTCTGACTAGAGATTAATTAGGCATGTCGTAATTAGTGTACTTACAAAACACGCAAACTGGAGATGTTCGCGAAATCGTTTGCTTTTAGTGTTTCAATTAAATTCTCTCCGAGATCCCTACAAGAGATAATAGTAAAGAAAACCAACAATAAAGAAAGAGTAAGTTGAATAGAATTGGATAATTCATTGGATAATGCGTTCAAAGAAAAATTAGAGTATACATTTTAAAACAAAGTAAAACGACTTACAAAGTGTCAAGGTTATGTAATCTGCCCATTCTTTCCACTGGTACTGTCTTGAGGAAATTGCCATTCAGTCGCCTGAAAATAAAATAGTGTAACAAATGCTTTTTGTACCATGCAAATGATTCCTTTATTTTATTTTTTTTTTACATATCAGTTGTGCACAACCAAGGTAATTCAACTCTAAAATACAAACCGTTTAACCTTAAGGCGTTATTTGTGTTTAAATTTATCCTTTTTGCGGGCAGTTATATTTGGTTTCGTAAGAGCAATTATATGCCAGAAAATTTAATTAAGGGGAGTGTTAAAAATTATAATGGGCGCCGATAAGACTTCCACCTTTCCTTTGGCAAAATAAACAATAGAACGAATGAAAATATACAACATAAGGTGGGCATCTGACATAAACGAAATACAATGCATGCTGCGAGTGATGAAAATAAAAAACCCGTAAGACTTGAAATGTGTGAGTGTCTCTGAATGTCTTACGCGACAGCTTGTCCACATTCAATCTACCAAGTACCATATTTGGAAGACAAGAGAAACCTAATACACCAATCAAACTGGCTTCAGCACCTGCTGGAAATTACGCGCCTCCACTGAAAGCATGACGGACACATCCTTGTTGCAAGCTGTTTACGACATACCATGGATGCGGGACAGTGCCAACAAGCTCAAAGACTGGGAAAAGCAGTTTCCAATTATGGTACTTGAGATATATTGAATCTGAATAAGCTGTGCACATTTCAAGTCTTATGGGTTTCTGTTAAACCGCAAGGCAGTTATTATTTCACAGTCACAAAGCATGCAGGGGGGTGTCTAGGAACCCCCCCCCCCTGCTTGGCAAACAAACCTTTTGACATATAACTCTGTATTTGCCAGATCAGTAGAGAAATATATTTACGGAACCGATACAACAACACCAACAACAAACAACCTAGAACCCCTTCCCCCCCCCCCCGGCAACATACACTTATGAAACCCCTGGGCACCCCCCCGTAAAGCCGAAATCAAAGTATTACTCTAGCCAATCATAGGAGATGTGTAAGTCCACATGAACCAATCAGAACCCAAAGCAAATGAACGGCGCACTTACAGCACTTTCAGCGAGGGAAGCCTGCTGAGTGAACTTGGCGCTATTTCCAAAAGAACGTTGTTACTGAGATCCCTGAAAATGGTGGATTAAGATTAGTAACTTCACCAATTCTAGTTTGTGATACATTTAAAAACAAACATTGCCCTGAATTACCCACAGAGCCTAAAGAAGAGAAAAGTCCACACTGCACAATTGAATGAATTAGAACCGTAGTGGTTAGTAAAACAGTCCACACAGTACTGTTCAATGAACGCATCGTATGGTTTGAAAACTCCTCACAAAAAATAAATGAAAAGAAAAATACACGTATACATAATTTATCTCATGGTATGCGTTAGAACTTACAAATAATTCAGCACAGGCATGTCGGAAAAATCTCTTTTTTGTACATGGCTGATTTTGTTCCGCTGTGCGATTCTGTAAAACAAAAGAGCTCGTTATCAACACTGGAGGAAGAAAATACCAACGATGTAAGGAAACTCGTCACCAATATGTTGAAAACTTTCCACCATGCGCTAATCACGAATAATTCATGGGTGAGAGACGAGGACGAAGGAGATTACCAACCATAAGATGTTGGCAATTCAGTCAAAAAGGTCTTGACTTTGGCAATCCTAAGTTCTCCTTCAAAATCATTTCACTAGTGAAACGACATAAGCTCGACACAATGTTTTTTAACATAATCTATCAAACAGGAGATACAGTGTTTCATCACATATCAAACACTTCGCATGTCGGCAACAGTGGTCAGTGAATTTTGTTTCCCTTGAATCTCGACATTGAGATTCTTGGGAAACAAAATTCACTGTTCTTCTCGGGACCAGTCATTAGGTGTTAATTGTGTTTTTGGCGTTCTTCCTGGTCTCTTGTTCGATATCTCAGTTTGTCACGAGTATCCCTGACAATCAAATATAAAATCCACCCACCCGGCAACAATGTGTGACGTATGCATTACTAAAGCCACACCAACGCACGACTGAAACAACATAGCACTTACTAATAGTTGTTTCCTGTATTTCATAAGCGTAAGAATATGTAAAATATCTACATTTCTTGGGAAAGTGGAAGAATTCAAAACTCCTCCACATGCCGGGTTTCTCATACTATGTAGCGCGAGGGACACTGAACACGAGTTTGATATTCAATAAGAATTGGCGAGAAAACGTCGCTTAAACGGTTCATTTAGTTACGAGACGTACACCTATCTGAGTTGTAAAAATATCAACAGTCCCGAACGATACATTTAGTTACGAGACGTACACCTATCTGAGTTGTAAAAATATCAACAGTCCCAAACGATACATAACAGGTGGAGTAAAAGACCAAATCGTTGAAAAAAATTAATCAGTGGCCTCCCTCATGCTCTTCCTAACTTCCATTCGGTTTCCGAATTCTATTGGGTTGTAATAATATCACAAGCAGGGGGTCTTACATGGCTACTGTCTGTTTTGGAAGCAGTTTTGGAGACGTTACCAGGTCTCTACACGTCACTACAATGCCGGTACTGTTGGAAAGCCTGGAACACCTGCAACCTCTAGGACAGTCTGAAAAGATAAATGAGATTAGCACGCAGAGCAGTCACTAGGAAGTTATAGTGTTACCCCGTACACCCCATAGGGTAGTTTGTAAGAACCAGTGAAACTACTTAGTACAGACAGCAGCCCCTAGGGCAGTCTGAAAGAACAAAGTGAAATTTATCAGTGCACTTTCAAGGATACAATAAAACAGGTAATTTAACTTCACCGCGAACACCATGGCAGCCGCAAAAATTATCTCCTTAAAGTTCAAATTAAAGGGTGTGAACGAGCCAATGAAAGTAATTCAGTTTCACAACCAATGAAATCACGATGCATTAAAAGCCGGGAGCCGTTCACGATCTGCAAAGCACTTCGAAAAACTGTTCCTTCTCAATGAAAAGACAAGTTTATCTGGCCTTCTATGATCAGTTTAGGTGGAGAGGCTCAGCTATTAACTTTTTACCAAAATATCCTTAAGGTTGTTTACTTCAGGTAAATTGAAGGAATTCTACGGAGGCCAGCACAGAGTTCTGTTTTTATACTTACTTTGTATGTAGGATGCTTTCTGCTCTGTGAAGATTAAAACAAAAAAAATAATGGCAACCCGTAAGTAATCATGTAAACCAGGCTATGTTTTGAAAACGTTACAACGGTCAGCATTGTGCGTAATGCAGTGTCAGTATGAACTCTATTGCATTTGTGTCTCCTAACAAAACCTTAAAGTGTTTGAATTCCAAGTCTCTAAATAACCATGTCTCTGCCTCCAACCAGTTGGGATCCTTTATTATTTGTTTCATTCATTTGCACGGACCCACTAACCTCTATCCTGCAAGCACGCTCTTCCGTTGAAAATGGTGCGCGGTCGAAAGACAAGACCTTATACTTCGACAGCGCGCCATTTTCAACGGAACAGTCTGCTTGCAGGCTAACCTCTACCTAGAGAGTAAATAAAGTACTGTATGTTTATTAACTGTTTTGTCGTTGAAGCCTACGCACACAATTTTGCATGCGGTTTGTATCTGAGCAGTATTCCATACGAAAAGATATTTCTAATTTCCATTTTCTTTTACTTTTCCTTTCCTACATTTCAATTTCTTTCATTAAGACTTTGCCATTCAGAAATCTTGCAGCTTGATGCGTGAAACTAGGGCACAGTTGTTTTAAAGCCGAATGATTCTGATCCAAGGTGGGATCAGCGCCAATCAGCTTCGAAAAATCTCGGCTTAATGAATAAGCGTTATTGACCAAGTGTGAGGTCAAGATAGCCGTATATTGACCGAGTTCTCTTTTGTATTGTATTGTCTGAGACGATGTCGAACGCAAAAAAGAACGAGACCAACATCTCGGCCGCTTGCGGAACCAGCCATATGAAAGTACATCTTAACAACTTGAGGTTGTTTTTCGTACCTTTCCCGTGGTAATAGTAAGCCTTGAATCCGGTTCTAACTTTCTCTTTATCCGACGAAAACGTGACGATTAACTTGTTAGATGAGGTCTCCACGAACGAGGGGAAGGTGTGACCACAGTATCTCCCTATGACACGTGACACGTCACCTTCACCGTCACGCAATTCCAAGTAATCTTTAGAACAAGTCGGGTTGCTTTCTAATTGGAACGCAAAAAATTCCAAGCGTATCACGTGACCTACTGGGGCAGTTATAGTCCATTTACACAGC
Source organism: Ricordea florida (assembly GCA_949710005.1). NCBI lineage: Eukaryota > Metazoa > Cnidaria > Anthozoa > Corallimorpharia > Ricordeidae > Ricordea > Ricordea florida. The sequence goes on along the minus strand of OX453273.1, from coordinate 28,760,566 downwards.
GTGTTGTTGGTGTAATATCCCGGATAATAAGGTGAAGTTATGTATCCAGAGTCTGCTGTAAGGTTATGAACGCAACCTGCAAAAAAAAAAAACACAGCCAAACAAGGTCATTTTTTAAGCTCTTCAATGCAGTTTCATAACACGTTAGACTATTATTAATCTGTAGAACATTCAACGAAAAGATTGCAAATTCAGCTTGAGTCAATTCAACCGATTCAACGTTCTATAATTTATTTGTAACGTCTATGGAAATTTGTCATCTGTGGAAAGATAACCATGAAGAAAAAAGGCCTCAAAAACAAAGTACGCCATTGTTTGTCAGATATGATATTGCTTTTGTGTCAGTTGACAATCCAAAAATAAAAATTTGAACAATACACGACTGGCATTATTTGGAGAGCTAATGATCCGTTTCTATTCAAAATAATGAGATCACATGGAGTCTGAACGGAGAAATACAGGCTTTTATAAGATACCACACGCTGCAAAGAAAGCGAGGATGCGGTTGTTCGTGGTCATTTTCCGGTGCGATGTTTACTAATTTATTTACCTTGTTTAGCCAGCGAAGTCATAGACTTGCAATATTCCCTTGTCACGAAGAATCCTCCCACAGCTATGTAACCAGGCCTGTCTGTGACGGTTCCTTCAAATATAACCTAATAGAAGGCACACTGTTATCAAAAGGGGAACATCGCGCAGAGAATAACAAGAAGTGCTTAGGGTCTGGTTTTCACGAACCTGATATCTTGACACGACTGCAATCGACAATTCTCCAGACTTCCATTCAGAGGACGAGTTGTCATCGTCCGCCCATATCACCGGCTCGCTCAAGTTGAATGGGAGCCGCTGATAAACTCTTAGGGCCTGGGCACCAGGACCGTACAATTGATAGCGAAAACGTAAGCAACTGCCATACCAGTTCGCTGACCGTTGAAACCAAGGACTCAGAAACAGGCCAGTTCCTCCTTTATAGGAGCTCACAATGGTTAAACGAGGTCCTGCAAAGAGTTGGTTATATTCTGTTGCTTTTTTTAGTATAAAGGTGCTTAGCAAAAGATGATACCGTTTACTCTTAAACCAGCACAGCTCATTGTTCCGGAAGATTGTTTGCGCATTCCAAGCTAACAGATGGTTATAATCATTAACAATTTCCCCCTGACAATATGGGCAACTACCTTCTCCTAAGGGACGGACCATTAGAAAAGTGATCGGGGGGGAGGGGGGGTGGGGAATTTTCAGCTTGCACGAATTCTTTTTTCGCTCACTGCTTGTGCAGGAATTTTTTTTTTTTAAGGTGAACCCCTCTCAACGAATTTTTTTTACTACGTGTGAAAAAGTCACAATTGGACCTTCCCTCTGCATGAATTTTTTTTTACCTTCTTTTTTGCATGAATTTTTTTTCTTGTCATTTTCCCTTGCATGAATTTTTTTTTTGTTTTTTTTCCCCACCCCCCACCCCATCACTTTTCTAATGGTCCTTCCCTAACTTACTCTATGTGGTGACTTAGGTCCCAACATCTTTGCGACAAGTTCTATAAAAGCCACAAAAGTCAAACGGTCCGGCAAGAAATCCCTTTCTCTCTACCATGAAATGCAGGGTCAAAATCAGTGGCATAAACTCAAATTTTTTTTTCACACCTCCAGTGACCATCTTGCCCAGAAACCCACCCTCATAACACCCTTAGAAAGAATATCGTGGGATGACTGTGGTTCATCATGTGATAAAAGAGCTTGTCGTTATCATCCACTAGCATTATACACAACGATCTAAACGCATATCACGTTTTAAATCACCCTTACCGTGATGGTGTTTACAAGTTGTTCCTGTCTTTATGGGTACCGATCCAACGATACGGTTTTTCACTGTCGACCATGATATGACGTCACCTTCATCCGCACCTCCGTCGCCATAGGACATGTAGGATATTTCATTGCCATCTTTGCACATGCTCCATAAGTTGAAACCGCTTATCTTCCCAAGGACACCGGCTGAATCCGAAACGTTTATCTTTCGTTCTAAAATGTCAGCAAAATGTCAATAAGAAAATATTGATAGACAATAACTTCGAGACAAGGTAATCAGATCATTCCATAACTGAGGAATCTAGAGTTATCCCAGAAAATGAGTAAATAGTTAACATCAAAGCGCTTAGACCAATAAGAGTAATTCGGTGAAAAACATAACTTTCTTTGAACACAAATGGCACTAAAATTGCGCTGTTAACCTGCCCTGCGATTAGTATTTCTCTCATTTGTTTCGCTGCAGTATTTTGTCACCAGGAGTAAAACTCCTTTCTTCTTTTCTGAACGATTGCGATTGTCAGGTCACTCACACGCAGCTCTTGATTAACCACTTGTAGTCTTACAACTTTCGCACCGCAGCATCTTGCTTGAATCGATGTTTAATGGAACAGTGTTATAATAGCATGGAATTGAATCCATTCAAAAAAGGGTATTCAAGATAATTTTCCCTGACAATTCTTACGACCGCGCCCTAACACTGGCGAAGGAAGAACCACTTGCAGACAGAAGGGTCTATCTATGTAAAAGATTTATGAGTGACATGAAAAGACCTGAACACCCACTCGCCTTTATAACGAAAATTGATGAACATGATCCCATCTTTTATAACCTGAGATCAGGTCGAACAAAAGCCGGTCAACCTCCCGCCAGAACTAAAAGATGCATAGACATTCTTACCAAGAGATACCTTTGCTTAGTCAGATAAGTTAGACTCTTAATTTTTAATTAATTATTATTCTGTTTTTCTCGCCTTGTTAATTCAGTGTATTTTTACTGCAAGAAAGGTAATAAACTTCTATTATTATTATTATTATTATTATTATTATTATTATTATTATTATTATTATTATTAAACTGTATTCATAAAGCGTTTGGGTCCCAGCGCAACTAAATTTTGAAATTTGGGATTCAAGAAATCTTACGTACCTGGAATCAATTTTAGTCAACATATCGACTGAAAAGAAGTTTCCTTTTGTTACTTTAGTGGCAGTTTTTAATTCTCCCACTTTACAGTTAAGGACTACAGCGCAGGAAAAAAAAACTATCCGAGAGGCTGTTTGTGAGTAAATCCTTAATTTATTGTTTTTACCAGAAGATGGCATCTTATCGACTGAGTTCGTCACCAGCTCAACCAGGACTCCATTCTTGTAGATTTTGCAAGCTTCTGTCACAGACGTCCACGTGACACACAAGTGATTCCAATCACTGTCTGATAGTTTCATGCTGGCCACCCTTCTGAAATAACGAGAAATAACTATAGAGCGACAAAGGTTGACTTCGGGTCACCGGCTTTACAATTAATTAGGCCCACAAGAGAAGAAATACTTCTTTATATGGGCTAGGTCGGTTGGTGCGTCCGCAAAGAGCAAGAGAGTAAGAAAGTTTGCCCATTTTGGTTTAAAAACGGAAAAAGATTTAACTGTGGTTGGGTCTGACTTAAGGTGACGTTTGTACCTCTTATATCTCGAAATCGTTCAAAACTCACCCAGCTACCTCCATTACCAGTCGGGTTGTGTCATTTCTGATCAGGGGCATCGCCCATATCTTTCCTCTTCCTTGTGCAATACCATAATTAATAGTGATTACAGATTGGTTTGTTTGCACCCAGAGGCACATTGTCATGTCTGACAGAGGGCTCTGTTTACCCACTAGTGTCACGTGACCGCTTGCGTTGACCGGTAAGTGTAACTCGTAGCAGTGAGTATGATTGGAGTCTTAAAGAGGCAACAGAGACGAAGTTAGAACATTCACCACACCAAATAGTAAAACAAATAGTATTACAGTAACTGTTTTGTAGCATTTTAAGGAATGATTACATTGCATTCAAAGCTTGGTTTGCTAAAACCTTGCCAGCTAAAAAAAGGTGAATAGAGTGATTATGAAGCTGATTACAACATTGTGCGACAACAGTCCTCACGCTGTTAAGAAAAAGCACCTTCCACATTACTGCTATTCTTGTCCAATTGGCTAATTTCGCGGACATTGTTTAGCAGCTCTTCTGGATCCCACATTCTCCACTTGACATTTTCGTCAGTATTCTTCCATTCAAACCATTCTTCTTGGGAGATGGATTCGCTATTTCCTGAGAAAAATTCGAATAAAGCTCCTTACAACTAGAAAATAAAAGTGCCACAAGCTATAAATGGGTTAAGTTAATTCCAAATTTTTTTGTTAAAATTGCTTTTTATTTCAGTTCAGGGCCTCAGCTGAACTAAAAAGCTGAGAAACATCTTTTAAAACTTATCAGTACATCCTTTTTTATGACAGTCTCATAATTTGTAATAGTAAACGGCTAACAGTAAAAGGTTTCATTTTCGCGAAAAGACTGAGGTGAAGTACGGCAAAAAGAACAGCCAAGACATGTTGATTGTGCTATCTAGTCGCACCACATCCAACAACAACAACAATTTTTATTCAAAATACTTAACATACATACTTGAACAATAGTGCTGACCCGCGAAGTAGCTGCAACACTAATCGAGGCGGATCAGCCACAGACAAAATATTAACTTACATTATTTACATATAGTATGTACTAAAACTAACAGAGGGTTGAAAAAGAGAAAACGTTGCCACAGTTGACGAAAACCGGTCATTTTCTCTATCGTTTTCTTCTCGCTACGCTAATAGGCATTTAAATTTATCGCCGTCGAGGATCTAAACCTCCCAGATACGTCGCTTCATTCTGCGCGAAGTAAAATAGATAAATCAGTTATATGATTTACCTCCTGTATCATGGCCACAATAGCGCTGAACACAGTACAAAGGTGAAGCAAGTTTGTAAACGTAAAATTCTCCGCAGTTTCGCACACTGATTGTGTTTCTCCAATTACAGCAGTTGTGTCCTAAAACAAAACACACGCTTCGTGTCACAACACCCTCTCTCCGCGCTGGGTGCAACCCATCCATCCATCCGGGATACCTCGCGCCACATCGTCTGAAAGGTACACAAAAATTCGCCATTTGGTTCCCAGCTGCGCCAGCGAATCTGTACCAGCGGTTTAAATCCAGTGCGTCATCACAAGTTTCTCTGGTATCAGAGTAATTCACGAGGCGGTCACGTGTATTGAGCACAGAATAATGGTAGCACTCTGTTGGCGCTAAGTTCGATTAAAAAGGAGAAGGCAATTTAGGATTTTAATGAGTCAACAAAGAGCCATGAAAGATTGAAAAAACGTGATTCAGCGACTTACCTGCGATATCTTGACAGCTCTCTTTGGAGAACGAAACATCGTCGACTGCAATGAGAGGTTGGGGCTGATCCTTTCTGCCTTGGAACATCAACTTCATGCAGAAAAGTACGAGACCAAAACATTACAGAGAAACATAAGGCTGAAGACGACAGGGTCAATAGAAAAATTGCAAAATACAACAGAAAGCACAAGGACAATACAACTGATGGGCAAAAAAATATCATGGGCCAGTTAGGAAAAAAGTAGAATTAATTGTGACCAACTTGACAAGATTTCCCGCGCTTGGTGCTGACGTCACTCATTTGCTCTGAGTTCTGATTGGTTCATTGGATCATGTACACTTGTTGTGATTGGCTCCTCTAAGACTGCGTTCACACGTGTTTTTCACTACAATCAATAATCCTACAGGGAACATTGACTTGAGTTATCTTATCCGTATTACATCCTGATGCATATTTGGTACACAGTCATGTTAGCTTGGAACGCTCTATGTCATAGAGTATTGAAGAACACATACAGTACTTGGCTCACCTTTACTTTTGACTGGCTTTCATGAAGTGGTAACTGAATGAAGAGCCACTCCATCGTCTCTTGATCATGTGACCATATCAGTGTAGCATTCCCGCCATTTTCGCTGATTACATACAGTTTCAGTGTTCTTTTGAAGTAATTTCCGCCACTGTAGTACCAAAAGCGCACACATTTCCACCCCTCGGATCCCCCAGCATTAAAAAGCGGGCTATAGATTGTTCTTTCAATGTTAGCGCCACCCTCAAGATATAAATGGCCTCCTAGAAATGAGAAATGCTCTGAATAAGAGAAATCTTTATTTTATCGCAACAAAATAGCGTAAAAAATGGTAGCAAACCTGTGGTCCCCCTCTATTAACAACTATGAACATAGAAAAAACTTATTTTGATATAACATATATTGCACTCTGATTGGCCCACTGCGCGTGTTTTCATCAGGCAATGTAAAAAAACTTTAACTTCTTGACTTAATTTTATAGAAAAAGTAGAAAACGGCCGCCTGAGAACTGCGAAAATGATTTAAAAACTGGCGATCTTCAAAAGATACTTTCCTTGACTTCCTGGTGTTGAAATTGGTCAAACAGAAAAGTCCTGTTTGTATTTTCTTTGATTTGTTAGTATAGGTAATGAAACGTTTTCGAGTGCAATTTACACGACTGCTATTTATACAAAATTGTGCTCGAAATCATTTGATTTCTTGATATAATGATATGCATGCAAAAATTAATTTCAAATTTCTGCATTCAATTTCAACATTCTGCTTGGGATTAATTGGCATGCTTTCAGCCAAGCAACGCGTTGAAATTTTTGTATGTATATTATTAGCAGTGCTAAAAATAAACCTTACCGTTTGATGATCTCCAATTGCTCCAAAGCAGATCTGTTCTTACTATCCAGTCCTTGTGTCCATGCCAAGCACAAGTATTCGAGTCAAACGTGCAACCAGGATTTTCTGGAAAAACAGCCACACAAAGGAACGTCCAGCAAGTTTATTAATCAAATAATCATTTGACAGGAAATTGAATCTTTAGATTTTATCTGATTAAATCGAATGAGACTGTTCTTTTGTTTTTTTGTTTTTGTTTTTTTTTTAATTTTCCATTAAAATTTAGAATCAAAATAATTACACAGTTGAACTGCAAACGTAAAGCGCGATCAAGTTTGGAAAATCATTACATGCCAAGAGACAAATGCCTTTTTTTCTGGGAACGCGTGGAAAGTCATGAGCTGGCACGATGCCTCATCTTGCCTACTCAGACAGTCAATCATATCGTAGAATTTGGTTGGTCTTTGCCCTAGCCGTAGCTAGGCAAACATACTAAAGCAACAACCAGTTGCTATACAATAATAAATAACAAACAGATTGGCTTACTATTCTTCACAATATGTGTACAGCTTCCATCAAACAATGCCATGTCGTCCAATGCAATGTCTCCACCGGGTCCGTCATTTACGACACCCTCAAGAATGACCTTAAATGACAACGCTAAGGGATTTATTCTTACTCTCGTCTCAAGTACCAAAAGCACAATGGTTGAAATAAAAAAGATCAAAGAATGGATCTGTAAATTCGAAAATATGAAAATCTCATGTATGTGAACTTCGTAGGAAAGAAGAAAAGGCGTTAAAAAAATGTATTTGCTCACTCTAAATGGTGAAAGTTCCTCTATTCTTGTTTGCGCGAAAACCCACTCATCCCCCTGATTGCCATCTTGTTTCCAAACCTTCTTTTCTGACTGACTTGTTTTGAAGTAAATATTTAAGGCCCCAACATTTCGTCCATGCATGTGATACCAGAACTGCAGACAAGCGTTCTTGATTGGCGCTAACCAATCACTCATCAGACGCGCTCGGTCACCAAGAGCACGCTGGGAAGCCTCGATAAAAATGTAATGACCTGAAGAACAAAAACACTTAGCTAAATAGTACCAAAGGGAAATGCGAACAGAATATTTATTTACAAGTTGAGATTTCCGGCAAAGTGGATTTTCGTTATCATGTTCGCCTACCTTTCGTTTACTGTTTTTTTTCCTTTAAAGAAATGATCTTCTTTGTTGACTTTAAATTTATAGTGTGGCTCTTACTGATCTTCTTCAACTATTGATAACGCAACATCTTTAGAAAGCCACTAAATAGCACTGTACTGTATGTTTCGCTATACAGTGTGGTTCTAACTTTTTGTATCTGTGGATTAAATCATGCAGGGTGACCATTCCTTGTAAAGCTACTAAACAGTACTATACTGTGGTACTGTTTGTTTTACTATCATTACAGTGTGGTTCTACCTTTTTCGTCTGTGTATCAAACCATGCAGTGTGATCATTCTTTGTAAAGCTACTGAACAGTACTGTTCTATGGTCCTGTTTGTTTTACTATACAGTGTGGTTCTACCTTTTTCGTCTGTGGATCAAACCATGCAGTGTGATCATTCTTTGGAAAGCTACTGAACAGTTCTGTACTGTGGTACTGTTTTTTTTTTTTTTTACAGTGTGGTTCTAGAGTTTTCGTCTGTAGTCCAAACCTGGAGTGTACTAAGTTTCGGAAAGCTCCTGGGCTGTTTTTGTGCACTGGTATTGTAACCACACAGTGCGGCTCCTAACGTTTTCTGAAATAAACCAAGTGGTCTGACTTTTGCCTTGAAAGAAACTGAGAAGTAATGGGCTTTGTTGATGTTCGCGCTTTTCCTTCCTTTTATTAATTAGTTGTCTCCAGGGTGCACTACAGTACCGTGTCTCGACTCTCTATAGGATCGTTCTGTAAATAACTTAATTAATCGTTTTTTTTTTCCAGTCATCAGTTGCGATTCTTCCAGATTGATGCCTGTAAAATTAGACAGGGTCTTAGAATATCTTAATTTTGCGTTTGGTATTAGGCAGGAGTCTTGAATTGTATGTGTACCTCTGTCTGTAAGAGTAGTGTGGTCAATTGAAGGACCAGTATCTTGAGACGGCGTTGTACCCTGTCCAGTTGACCAGTGGAAATTTGCGCTTTCATCATGCGTTAAACCACATAATCCTCTTTCGAAAGTGCAATAGCCTACGATGAATATTTAAGACGTTAATACGTTACGGTGATTCATACTGCAAATAACACACAGAAGAATAAGAATACATATACCTCGTACAGAAGTGTATTCTGAATTCGATTTGCTTTTGTCGCCGCATCCCAGATTCTTCAATGAACAATCTCCGTTGCCAACTAAAATAATCGATAGAAGAAAAAATAAAATAGTAAAACGAACTTGGCTTAAAATACGAGTCGAAACTCTCGTGAATATGACCTTGGCAGCTGCAACAACAAAAATGGCAATTTTCTATGCATGGGAAACAGTTTTGGGAGGGTATAAGAATATAGCATTGATTACAAAAACAGGGCGGCTCGCCAATCTCACCGCAAACCTCTGGGAAATGTGTGTTGTCACGACAGAAATTTCTTGCCGAACTGCACGTGGATGACCATGAGATACAGGTGCCATCCACGCACTGAAACTCGGGACAACTGCGATCTGTAAAGAAAATTAAAGTAAAGCAATTTCTGGCGTCAAATATTTGATGGTTATCTCACAAACATCAGGGGCCACTGACATCTAATACACTGTGAGAAGGCTCTGTTAGTCTAAGAGTAATGGCGCACACGGGCATATAATTCATGGTAGGCCACCATATCGTCACCAAGTATAATGTTTACAGGGGTATACAAGAGTTTACAAAGGTATATCCTTGTAAACCCTTGTATACCCCTGTAAACTGACTATGTGGTGGCCTACCATGAATTATATGCACGCACACGGGCCTTAGTGCCCGCACTGCCGTAGCTTATCCCGGTTTCTGTAGTACGAGGCACCTGGGAGTATTACTACTCCCCCCTGCATGAATGCTAGTCCAACAAAGGGTCACCCCCGGCATTATATCGCTGGTAGCCATTTATATACCTGGGTGGAGAGAGACAGTGTGGAGTTAAGTTTCTTATCTAAGGAAACAACACAGTGCCACCACTAGAGCTCGAACTCCGGACCTCCTGCTCGGAAGTCCGGCACGCTAACCACTACACTACTGTGTTTCCACCTGTTAGACTAAAATTTGATTTAATTTTTACTGAGGTACATAATACCAAGTTGAACTCACTGAATTGCCAAGCGCACGCACCAAATCTTTAAACCTTATTTTTGACCTCTATGTTATCAACCACGTAAACTGGAAGTCAAGAGAGACAATAACGACCCAGAGCCTGATGGACGTATACATACCACATCTTTCCTCATCTGAGCCATCTTCGCAGTCTTTGGAGCCATCGCACAAATGTCCAACAGAAATGCAACTACCGCTTGGACAAGAGAACTGATGTGACAAACATTTGCAGTCCCTTTCATCCGATTCGTCACGACAGGCCACATCTCCGTCACATCTTAAAGAAGCTGTCACGCATTCTCCATTGTCACACCGAAACTTGTCACTTCTGCACCTGTGACCTGTGGAATGTAATTTCAATCATTAATATGAATCAGGTCAGGACAATTTTATAGTCAAAAAGTCTGATCGGTTGCTTGAGGCAGCACAAAATTACCTACAGTACTAGTGATAACAATAATAATAATAATAATAATAATAATAACAATAATCGATATTTAAACAAGCTGACCCCTTCAGTCGCAGGACTGGTATCAACGGGGGCCCTGTATAACGTAAAATAAAAAGAGCATGTATGAATAATATATATCTATAAAAAAAACTAACTACTTTAAAAGATACGCTTAAATGTTTAAAAATTAAAAAGCTTAAAAAGGTAATAGCGTTCTCATAGAAATTGGATATCGAATTGAAAATGTTCTAAAAATAACCTAAGAAAAAAAATCGGAGATAGCTTTGAAACGCTCCTTAGGTGGCAAAATCTTTATGTTCGTTGGAAGGCTATTAAATGTGCATGCACCATGATAAATGAAATTTGGGAAGTATAATGTCAGTGATTGACGATCTAGTGCATCTGTTAAAAACATGTTGGTTGTCGCTCTGGCAGCGTAACAGGAAATAGTCTTTTAAGTATAGAGGAACTTCTCCGACCAAGCACTTGTTAACTAACATTGCAGAGTGCTTTTCCATGGTTTTTGTAAGAGGCGGCCAGCGTAGGTTCTCGAGTATTGTTTCCGTGGCTATGTCAGGTTTAAAACCGTATACGATTCTCGCAGCTCGTCGTTGCAGGCGTTCAAGAGTCTTTCTGTTAGTGCTTCCCAGAGGGCAAAAGCACGTATCACAATAGCTTAATATCGGTAGCACTGTGGACAAATAGATCTTATTTGCTGCTTCCGTGGTTAAACAACCTCGTAATCGTGACAGGAGGCCAAGCCTGCTGGCAACTTTTGACCTTAAATAGCTCATGTGATCATTAAAAGATAAACACTCATCTAGCAAGACTCCTAGGTACTTGAACGACTTTACTTGGTTGACTTCTTTTCCTTCCATGCAAAGCGGACTGTGAGATTCAGATCTGACTAGCCTCTGACGAGTTCCAAATAGAACATACTCAGTTTTCTTTAGGTTAAGGAAAAGACCGTTCGCTGTTAACCAGTTAGTGACGTTATTGAGATTAAGGCTTAAGTTCAGCTGTAGTTGGTCAATGTTTGAAGCAGCAGTAAAAATAACGGTGTCGTCGGCATATAACATAACACTAGACAGACTAACGGCCAAAGGAAGATCGTTTATGTAAAGAATAAACAAGAGAGGCCCTAACACGGAACCTTGAGGTACTCCGCTACTGATGTTGGCGGCAGAGGAAAGGTGATTTTCAATGGACACTCTCTGGGTCCTGTTAGTGAGATAGCTCTCAAACCACGAGAGAGGCTGGTCTTGAATTCCATATACCACATAAAAAGCAAAGTGTTTCCATGCGAACCACAAAGCATAGAAGCTTCAGCCTTAAAATAAACGTCAAAAGAGTAGCAGCCCATTACAGGACTCACGCTTTGACGCTGAAAGGGGCGCAAAATGTGATAAAGCTGTTGCAGCTTCAATCTGCCCAGGCAGAGTAGTTCTAAAGGACCAGGAAACTAAACATCTAGTTAGTTTTCCCCTAGAAAGTAGAGTTTTGCTTCATCACGTGGTCTTGCTCCCACACTGGTATTCAAGTCGTAGTATTGTAAGTCACTTAGTCGAACCTAGACTGCTTGAATCAAGTTTGTAACACCTTGTTCTAGCAGAAAAGTCGATTGGAGGGAAGACAGTACTTGTCGAATTTCCCTACAAAAAGAGAGGTCGTCAACAAGGACAAGCGCTTTATCCTTAAGGAGTGAATGAAATAAGTACGGATGGAATTCAATTAAACCATTTTATGATAAAAAAGGAATACTATTTGATCGCAGAAAATCCTCACCTGGCTCGGCATAGCCTGGTTCTGTTTCACACTTCTCTGTGGTTATTTTGACGACATCAATGGCAACAAGGGCTTGCAAAGACTCTGTACTTTGACCTTCAAATACGATCTGGCAAAGAATTGCACAGACTTCAACAGAGAAACAAAGTTGCTCTTTAAGAAACGTCTAACATGAAAGTAAAAACATAAGTCGTACAAAGAGACTTAAACACAGACACGAACAACAGGAACACAAGGAGAAAGAACCCACTTTTTCGTCTCATTTTGTCCTCACCAGGACTCAATGAAGGGATACTGTGACCTCGGCAGTGATAAGAAAACTAAAGTCAGAAAGACCGAGTAAATGAATGAATGTTTAGCCTTAGGCCGCGGTAATTCGTAGAGAGGAAAACTTAGGAAGGGCAAGTGGGTTCGTTCTTCATCCTGCTCTTCTTCATCCTTTAATTTTACTCTGCCCGTGCTGTCAATTAACATACACGTATGTTTGCTTATTCTATTGAGGACCCGCCTTAAGACTTACCGTAGACTTTCCCACGCTTGTCCAAGAGACTTGGGCCGCTGACCAGTCCTTCCCGTGGTAGCCAGTTAAGTTCATTAGGACTGACGAATTATCTCGTGACTGCACCCAAACTGTGATGTTGTTCTTTGCTTCTTGTGACATAAAAAACCGAAACTTCAAACAAAGCTGCACGTTGTTTCCAGTTTCTTCCTGTGTCAGTATCGGACTTTCCAGCCTTGCCACACTGGAGCCATTAACCCTTTCGCGGCCAATGGCGACATTTGTCGACTTACCCATACGGGGCCAAAGGCGACTTTTGTCGACATTTCTATAAAGCACTCTGATTAGTTATTCTTTCTTCGGCAATTGTCCAATCACAGTTGCCGTTAAATGAAACATAGTCAAAACACGTGTTCGTTGTGTTTTACGATTCTCACGAAGCAATTTGTTGTCAAGTGGTCGAAGTAAACGCTGAAATTTTGAGTTTGTTATTCCTCGGGACATTTAAAAATGGCTGCTCGTGATTCTTTCACAACAGAAGAAGTTATCGAAGCTGTTTTTCAAGATGATATGTCGGATTTAGATGAAATTTCTGATGAGGACAGCACCGACTCTGAACAAATTGGCGACTTTGATCAATTGCAAAGTGACAGCTCAGGAACAGAAGAGTTTGCGGAGACAATTCCCCAGCCTCGTGTACGTCCAAGAGGTAGACGTAACAATAATTCTTCTGCTGATTACGTTTTCAACTGGCAATTTTATGACGATTTTGATCCCTTTGAATCTGAATGGCTTCCCGAATACAATCGACGCCGTGGAATTCTTGTTGACACTCATAACTTCAAGCCAGTTGACTTTTTCTCTCTATTTTTTCCGGAAGAAGCGTTTGACCTTATTGCAGAAGAAACAAACAGATATGCTGGACAGTATTTTGATAACCCGGCTGATTTACCTCGCGCATCTCGGCTAATTTCTTGGTATGACACATGTCCTGAGGAAATCAAAGCATTTGTTGCCCTACAAATAGCTACGGGTTTATGCCAAAAACCTAGTTTGAGAGACTACTGGGAAAATTTCTGGTTAACCAAGACATCGTTTGGCAAAGTAATGCCAAGAAACAGATTTGAACAGTTGAAAACATTTTTGCATTTCAATGATATTTCTAATCAAGTAGAAAGGGGAGAAGAAGGATACAATATCTTGTTTAAAATTCAACCCTTATTAGACATCACAGATCCAACATATGAGAATGTTTACAAGCCTAAGAAAAACCTATGTATTGATGAGAGTATGGTCAAGTTCAAAGGGAGACTGAGCTTTCGACAATACTTACCTGCAAAACCCACCCGTTGGGGAATAAAGGAATTTGTTCTCAGCGAGTCATGCAGTGGATATGCTCTAAAAGCTAAAATATATACTGGGAAAAATTCCTTTTTGAGAGAGAAAAATGTGTCGTTAACTGAGCAAGTTGTCACAACCTTGCTGGATGGTTACGAAGGAAAAGGGCATGTTGTTTATATGGACAATTTTTATTCCTCACCCAGTCTTTTTCAAAAATTGGAAGTGAAAGGTATTGGAGCTTGTGGAACTGTGCAACTTAATAGGAAGGGAATGCCGCCGGAGTTAAGTGTCAAGAACTTAAAACTAAAAAAGGGGGATGAAGCTGTTTTTATGCGAGATAACAATCTTGTGGCATGTACTTGGCAAGACACGAAACGGGTCTCATTCTTAAGTACAGTGCATACAAATAACACTGTGGACAAAAGAATCAAAGCAAAAGACACCCCAGGAGGCTACAGGACAGTCTCGAAACCTGTCATTGCTCAAGTTTATAATGAAAACATGGGTGGTGTCGATCGGCTGGATCAAATGCTGGGCACGTACCAGTACCCCCACAAGTCCACAAAATGGTATTACCCATTATACCACAGAGTTCGTGAAGTGGCCCTTGTGAATGGTTACATCATTTATAAAAAGGCAAGTGAAAACAACAAGCTAGATGGAAAGGCCTTTCGACAAGAAGTTATAAATGGCCTACTTGAGTCATGGAACCCACCAACGGTAAAACGTGGTCGTCCCAGCAATTTGCCTACACCACAAAGAATGACAGGGCGTCATTTCTTAGGAAAATATGAAAACAAAAAATACAAACCAGACTGTGCAGTTTGTTCTGATAGAAAGCAAGGAAAGAGATGTCAAACCAGTTTTTATTGTAAAGAGTGTGACACTCCAATGTGCCCTGTCACATGCTTCGAGAGATACCACACTCTTCGAGACTATAAAATTTGAGGTATTTTTAGTGTTGTAACTCTATTTTATGAAAAAGATGTTTTATATTGTACATTGCCAGCATGCTTTAATTTCTGTGTAAATTTTTAGCTTTTATAACTTTCATTTCTCATCAAGAATAACAAAACAGATGTCTGCAAGAAGTAAATGTAGACAGTGTAAATTGTGTGATATTGTTCTCCTTCATAAAAACAAATAGCAATGTAGGGTTAATATTTAATGCTTAAAGACCATAATAAAAGGAGTAATATGTCAAATTTATTTCATTAAACTTCTTTTATAGACTGCTGATGAAGAAATGCTAATTTCTCCCATGATTCTTAGAGTACAGTCTCAGTCATGTGACCTTTATTACCATGGAAACCATAGAAACCCAACCAAATTAAGCAACATTCCCCACTAGGCTCTGTGTCCAAATTTCATGCATCCTGCCTTTATGACTCACAAGATATAACAAAAAGTATGTCAAATGTTTTAATTAGCTAATATTTAAAAAAAAAGGCTGTCTTCGGACAATTGAATCAGTCAGAAACTAGGCCCCGAAAGGGTTAACATAAGCAAAAACGCCTTACGAAGGAGGAAAATGCAAGAATCTGCTATGAAAACCTTCGGATTGTTTGATTCCCTTTAAAGATGTACGACCATATACAAATCCAACGTGTCCTTTAAAAACGAGACCAAGTGGACTGCGGACCTCTAATTTTTCTATTACAGTGTTGGCGCATTTTTGAATAAAAATGATGACAAACATTATAACCAGAATAATTCATACCAAGAGAAAATGAGGTAAGAGAACGTATCTTCCATACTGGGCTCTCTTACTATGATAAGGTGATAGATTATATTTTTAGATCAGGAAACTATTTTAACTGACCAATGGTTGATGTCCTTCTTATCACGGGGTTGTAATTTCAATGCACCATGTGGAAACCGCGCAGCCGTGGGTGGGCTCCTGTATAAATAGACTCCGCGCTAAAAATGGGTTCTGTCCCCTTATCATATCGGACCGGGTTACGTTCCTAATTTCCTAGTTTTCCTAATTTTCTCTTGTTCATACCTAAGGCATCGTCGTCGCCCTCGGAAAACTTCCATCGCTCTTCAAAAGTCTGTCCCTCATTTTTCCATTCTTGACACAAACCGTTGTTAAAACTGCACTGCTGTATCACGGACACTAAGAAAATAGCAAAACGATGACCACTAAACAACTTTGAAAGTCATTATCTACAAATTCTTCATTTCAACTCGACTTTTTTGTGCTAAATTTTTTATCTTTTTTTTTTTTGAGTTATCATTTGTCGAAACTGTTTTTAGTTTCCATAAAGCGGGGCGCAAAACGTTTTACTCCGTACTCCGCACAAGATATTGAGCAAAACAAGTAAGCATATCCACCAAAATTCTTTGATCCTTGTGCCTTTACTTTCCATCACTAAATTTATTCTCGGCTGTACGTGCATTTACTATACTATTACTTTTCTGTTGTGCACTTCGCATCTGTCGTAATTAGTAACTCAACTAATGTTCCAGTTCCAGTGGTTGTCAGAGAGAATCCTCATCAGTAAATCCTATATGAGGTAGTTTGCGATTTACAACAACCTCATTTTGATGGCGCCAACTTCGTGTGTTTCGCATGACCGCCCAGAGACGATGATTATCAATATACTTCGTAAATATCGCTGTTGCTTTGGGACAAAAAATTAAAAAACACCAAACATGTCAATACATTTTATTTTCCAACTAGGTCTACCTTTCACGGGAACAAATCCAAAATTTATTCTCCACTCTCCCAACGAGGTGTCATTGATGAATACGAAGCGCGCCTAGAGGAGACAAGAAGAAGTCAGTTTGCACATTGAGCAGTAAGGAATCCTGCAATGCTATAGCTAGATGTAGGGCGGGCTTAGGATTGGTTGTTACGTGAAATTCTTTGCGAAAGAGATAATCAGGATTAGAAGTGAGGAAGGTGAAATGTGATGGCTAGATGAGGGTCCTGAAGGGATAAAATGGGAATTAGTTTTAGTTTTTAGTTTTAGCTTTATTATTTTCGTCACAAAAATTAGATATGTTTTACAAACGATTTATATCTATGACAGGAGGAAGAAACAGAGCAAGCCCCAATTGACATCAACCCCCTGACAATTGACATCAACCCACATTGCGATTTGCCTGTTTTTGCATTGGGAAAATGGGATTTTGGTCGCTGGGACTGGGATTTTTATCAAAAACAAAATGGGACTGATGTTTTGTCAGCATATCAGTGGGATTGGGACAGTGGGAAGTGGGATTTGGAAAAAAAATGGTGGCTGGGAAATGGGATTGATAACCCAACTTCAGAACCCTCCTAGCTAGATGAACTAGTACAGGAAGGATCAAAACGGTGCGACACAAAACCAAAACAAAGGCAAACTAACTGACGATTACTGTTAAGCAGGAACTAGTGCATATCGTATTTAACATTTCGACTGTTCACTGTCCTCTGTTTTTCGTTAAACCACCGAATAGAACAACACGGTCTCTATTTTGAGCGCCATGATGAAAAATTCGACGAGTGAATTACATGAAGGAAACTTCCGAGTTTTCGGGAGGAACCCACAGCATTTTTGTATTACCGTCAGATTTCGTGCGTCGAATCTTAAAACATAGCAACCAAGTGAACAATCGAATACGTTTTTTAAAGCGGCCATGACATTGCTTTAAACATGTTAATACTATGTAATTGTTTTGGTTTAATTTTATCGTCAGGGCAATTTTTCTTTCCTTCTATCACACAGAAAAGCAAACAAAGGTAAATTGAAATTCAAACAAGCGAAAACTTGAAACGCAGCATATTCACCTCCATTGGGTAGTTTCCAGGTTCTGCGTAAGTGTTTATGTTCAAAGAAAATACTCTTTCTTTGCACGACATGCTCAGTTGTTCGTCCAAGGTAAACGAGCGGTTCAGGACAATGAAGCGAAGGCTTATAGGACAGTTTGGACAAAACATTCCTTCACAACAGTAACGATAGGATGCTGAAAGTAAAACGGCAAAAAAACAAAGCCTTTCATTTCCTAACATTGTAAAAAGTCTGTGCAGTAGTAAAAAAGGCGCACACGAGCCAAAGGCCCACACGGCCAGAGCTTATCCCGGTTTCGATAGCACGAAGCACCTGGGAGTATTATTACTTCCCCCTGGATGGGATGCTAGTCCATCGCAGGGTCACCCCCAGCATTGTATCGCTGGTACCCATTTATACACCTGGGCTCGAATTCCAACACGCTAACCACTACACTACTGTGCCTCCCTGTGTAGAGGTACATCCAATTCAAACAAACGGCTACAAAAGTAGCAAAATTGCTTTAAAACGTTTTCCAGTTATCTGTAGGGAAACTCTATTATACTTTGATATAAAGAAAGGTATTTGGTTTAGTATAGAGGCAGAATACAAATAATTTGTGAAGATACCCAAATCTTGGACAAAAGGTTTGAGAAGCTTAGCTCTTTTTGCACAAAACCAAAACAATGCCACTTTGCCTTTCCCCTTTGCATGCCTTCAAAACACACATAATTCCATGCCACTCGACCTAACCCCCCTCCCCCCCTAGTAACCGTAGAGGAGGAAACAGCTTCTCATAGACAGCTAATACCTGTAAGAAATGCTCACCCTCCAATGGACACTGCTGTTACAGATTATGAACGTGTAATTGCAGCTACCTGCAACGTTACACACCCGTTAAGCAATTTGCACCTACCTGTTATTGTCAAGTTCGATCCAAATTCAACCGACCTGTTACCCGTTATGCCTTTCATGGTAAAATGGACGTATCTCCGGCCTGCGGTGTAAAGAATTTTACAGAGTCCAAAGTCCAAAAAATACACACACTCACTGCGTTCTAGGAAGCGATAGAGTTATTAAAAGGATAACGTGAAAAAATAACACTTAAAAGCTATATAATGTCCGTCACCCGACTAGTGAGAAAGGCTTTTGCGTTTATATATATTGGCTTTTTGCCTTTTTATTGCTAGGTCAAATTCCAGCATGGAATATTCAATAAAGCGTTGAGATAATATGTCACAGGCTGCTGTATTATCACCGAAAAAGGTTACTGTGACACGTCTTGTTCCACCGAAGCCTATATTGACCGAGATAAATAGCTTTGGGTAAAACAAATGAGGCCCCAAAGATGAGTAATACCACAGTGAATGTTAAAATCGCCTGGTTATACTGTTTTTTCCCGTCAACATGCAATGCACGACAAACCTCCATTTTTTCTGAAATGCGTATTTCAGCTTTAGACGTTTGGGATCAATGTCGGTATCTGGGCAACTGTGTACCTACCCCTCCCCTAACCCAACAAATTATTATAAGTTAAAAAGTTAGTGTTAATGTTGGGTTAGGGGAGGGGTAGGTACACAGTTGCCCAGATACTGACACTGATCGACGTTTGAATCTCTAAAATGTACTACGAACCTGGGAGAAGCCGCCACAAGTTTCTACCATGAATGGGCCTCTCAAAACCTCCATTAGGAAAGGTCATTCCCACAGATAAGTGACCCTGCCGCAGTCCATCTCTGGAGAAAGCTTCCAGCGAGTAGAAGAAGCACGTGCTCATATAAATCTGCTTGGAGTTCTGCTGGTTGGGATACCTGCAACGGTGGGGAGGGAAAAGTGTTGCAGGGCTGTGTAAAATGTTAAGAAGTCAATTCTTAAATGATTGTTCATAACATGAAACAATTATACGCGTTTCGAATGACAGATATTTACATACATAGTCCATTCAAGTCCTTTAGAAATACTTGCCTTGAATGTTGAAAAAAGTATCAAATCTGGCCTTTCACAACAGACTCATGTACTGATCCAATGAACGAATCAATACTCACAGCGATATCATTATGCGCGGGAAAAAGCGTGCGAGCTAGTCAAGAGTGGTTTGAGTCTTACTTCTGATTGGTTGAGAAGGTAGCGCGAGATTCTATTGCCAATCGCCTATCTTTAATACCACTGGAAAACCCAAGCAATTGCTATATTAGTCTCAACAGCCACTATGATTACATATTGGCCACTCAACTGTCATAAACAAAGTTTTATGTCAAAATAAGGTTCTTCATAAGCCCAACAATACAGAATGATCCCAATGCAACTGAATAGCTTTATAAGGTTGTTCACTATTATAAGTTACTCATTCGTTGAATTATGGTACACGTTTCATAAACGGTAATGATGTGCATTTTGCTCCCTTATAAGTTCCTGTAATAAGATTTGACATGCTAATACGTCCCTGATTGTGGTGCCATTCGAGGATTAATACGGTTTTCGTATGACTAATAAATGAGGTGATAGTGTGGTGTCAATGAAATAACACACAACACAAAACAGCACATTTTTCTATTTTCTGAAAACGTACTTATCCCACTGCAGAAGCTCCGTCCTTATTGTAAGTTTCATTAAAAGTCTGTTCATTTCGCCGCTTATACTCGTCCCTAGTCCTTCGTCTTCCTCTTCTCTTAACCACAATTCACACTCGTCTTCGCACGCGAGCTGGAAAGTGTGTAGCCCACTCTCTGTTGGCTTAAACAAAACCAGACAAAAAGAAAGCAGTGTCCTGTGTTATTTGAAACAAGTGAAGATATCAACCCCCATTAATGTTCAGAATTTAAGAGGTTTCAAGTTACGGTAAGGTTAGAAAAAATTCAGTTCTTAATCCCTTAAATATAAGACGCTTATAGAAAAAAGTCAAGTAAAAGTGAGCTGCAAACACTGCACACTTTTCTTCCCCTTCGTCTCTTTTATCATCCACCTGCACAAACCGTACCTTCATATATTGCAAAGCTGTGTTGATTCCCATTGGTTGAGAGTATAGTTGCATGTGACTTTGGTGGGTAAAAATAGCCTCTTTCCAGAATTCCTACTGCAAACCTAACTCTCTTGAAACATTTCAGTTTCACATTGTTTTGTTCGACTTGTTGGTGAAACCAGATATTGAGCTAATTCACGTTGATGCCTGTTTTGATATCATATCTGCTTTGCTAAACGTTATTCGCTTGTTGAAAAAAATTGTGTTATTGTCTACCAAAACACAAAGTTGAGAAACTACGCTGCTTCCAATAAGTCAACTCGTTTTTGTGGCGTTACCAGGACATTACAGGACGATATTAACGTTATTTGATCGTTATGTTTCGAGGGTCGGGTTTCGTCTAGACTTTTTTGCAGGAAAACACGGATTTTATGCATGCCCCAGTAAAACCACTCCACACAGACCTGTAAGAAGGCAGAAAGCCGTTGTCCATATTTTGTCCAATAATCAGGTGCGACGTGAAATTGCTGGAGTGAGCCAAGCGTTTGCGGGATCTGCGTGAAAGCAGGGTTAAATTTTAATATCGGATTGTTTTGAATGGATACAGCTCCAAACCAGACTTCTCTCAGGATTCCCTCCGTCTCGTTTGCAGATTCTGTCATGTAAAACCAAACAAGATGTTACAAGATCAGTCCCTGTTTCCTTTCACTTCCAGAATTAAACTTTAAGTCATGTACTGTAGTCTTATCTTTCACTCTCAAGGCGAGTAAATGCAAGTTCGTGTGAAAACAAAAACAAAAAAAGATTTAAAGCTTGTCACGCGACAAACATTTTTTCGTCAATTTTGACCTTCAACGGGATTTCTGCGCCCAAGTTGGCTATTTGCGTACATTGTTGAGGGGGTCTGGCCGGGTTGAATTTTTGTGCAAAAGGAGTAAAAAGCTTGATTTTATTTGTAAAGTTGACCAACACTATACCGTCCACTTTTAAAACCTGACAAGTTTGGGAACTAGGCTATATAACGCGTAACATCACCTCACAACTGCGGGACCGCGAATGTAATGATTCTTTTTTCTCTTATACGTCAAAAATGTGGTTCTATCCTTTCCACTCTTTCAGTCAACCCTCAGCGGTAAAAATTGACTCTTACATCATGTGGATAGGTTCTTCAGGGATCCCATGTAGTTTTAACGTCGAAAGTTTTCAAAGGTTTTCTACGCAC
The DNA here is from genome assembly GCA_949710005.1 of Ricordea florida. NCBI lineage: Eukaryota > Metazoa > Cnidaria > Anthozoa > Corallimorpharia > Ricordeidae > Ricordea > Ricordea florida. The sequence goes on along the minus strand of OX453273.1, from coordinate 28,738,678 downwards.
TTTTGCAAAGTTTGCAGCAATGTACACGCATTTGACTGTTTTACCTACCCACAGCAAAAACAGCAACTTCACACAAAGAAAACTTCCCGTAAACTCCAGATAAAGACACCAGCACAGAATTATATCTTTCCGTTACGCTGCAGTGGAATACTTGGTAGTTACTTTCAGTAGGAACCATCCATTTTTGTGCACAGGTAGTGTCATGAACTGTGGTGTTCGAAGAGTTGTTTCGTCCCAGATATATCGTGGCTCGAGGGACGGAGTTATTGTACGTAAGATGTACCGTGTAAATGTAGACCTCGCTATCCAAATCAACTCGCCACCAAGGTTCATATTCCTTCAAATAAATTTCAACAAGCTCTGGAATTTAAAACAACTGTGACAAAATGATGTAAGGAAGATTCTAGAACTGAATAATTAAAAAGCGAATTAAGAAGCTACAGATGTTCTCGGCTGTACCTCGAGCATCTCTTACGCTTCTTTCGTGCTTAGCAACCCCCCGCGTGCGTCCACAACTCGATGGCTGCACAGCTACTGCGTTTACCATTTCTTCGTCACACATATAAACGTATATCTTCAATCCCTCTTATGCAATTTGAAGCTCACAGAGCAAGCCCTTGAAGTATCTCATTTTCCCCAGGATAATTTCTTTACTGAAGTGACTAATACGATATTTTCACCCATAAATTACTTTTTTACTCGCCTCTTGTGTCGCACAAGTGCTGTAGTTACCGTCCACAGCAAACGATGAATTGCTTTGAGGTATGGCCCTGGACTGCGTAGCAGGTCTTCCGCGCGCAACGTTCGTTTGACCCGGAACTAAAACGCAAACAAAAGTGACAACCGTGGATGGGGCCAGTGTGACCATTCATTGGAAAGCTACTGAACAGTACTGTACTGTGGGTTAACTTTTTCATCTGTTGATCAAACCATATAGCGTGGCCGTACTATGTAAAGCTAATGAACAGTATTGTACTGTGGTACTGTTTGTTTAACTATACAGTATGAATCCAACTTTTTCATCTGTGGATCAAACCATGCAATGTCACCATTTTTGGAAAGTTTCTGAACAGTACTGCAATGGAAACGTTAGTATTGCACTATACCATTCAGCTTGATCATTCTTTCGAAAGCTCATATCATCGCGAGTGACTCACTTGTGGAAAGACCACAAACGACTCCCGCGTCCTCAAAGTGAGCGCAGTTTTTAACTCCCAAGTCCGCTCTGGGGCACAGTAAGAGTGAGCTCTCGTTTCCCACGCATTTGACGTCATCCATCCATACGGGACCTATGCCACTACCAAAAGACTTTCCTAACGTGGCTGCGGTAGCCTGGGGAAGACCAAGCATTCGGCAAACTACTTTGGCGTCTTCCATATCCCAGGAATCATCACAGACTGTGCCCCAGATCCCATTAATAGATACTTCCACGCGTCCTTGGCTAGGCCCACTGCCCTCAGCTAAACGAACATCGAAGGCTGTAAAGAAAGTGGGCGCTAACATTATCGGGGTAGCTTTTAATGTGCCGATCATAAGCGAGTGATTTATTTTTATTTCCCAAAACCTTTGAAACCGAGGAATAGTTAAAAAGAAATCGATGTGAAAGTGAAATGAAATACATCCTCGTCCCAAAACATACACGTAAGGAAACCTTCCTGAGAACGAGGTAGAACAGATTAGCAAGGGGCCCCTGGGAAGAAACGCTTCCTTAAAGAAAAAGCCTCAACGCTGTTGGGGGAAGCAAGATTTTTAAAACGTATTCCGCGTAATGGAGTCTTACATGACCCTGGCCGAGTTGGTTATCAGCGATCCAATAATATAAACTCCACGATAACGGTTACACAAAAACTTGAGATAATAAAGACATACCACAGGAAGGTAATAAGAAGGTCTGATAAAAGATTTAACTTATGATGGTATAACTTATCTCATTTAAGACAGGTTATGCTATCGTAGAATACTATTCCATGATAGTATAACGCATTGGGTCAGTTGAGTGTTATACACCCCATTTGAGACAAGTGACGTATCTCAAATAGGTTGTGACAATTGTCGAGTTGACAACTGGGCGTTGGGCTGTTCAAATGAGTTGTTTACCTCTATGCATTTGATAACCATATATTCTGTATCCCAACAAGCTTCTTTGGAAACCAATACCTTCCACCTCCAAACTCTCTTTCACGAAAAAGCTGACTTGTCAACTTACACGTTATTGGTCCACATATGACCCCCGCATCTTCTCTGTGATCACAACCATCCTGCGCACCCCACCCTTTATGCCCGCACTGCACGATGGATGTCTCGTTCCCAGTGCACGTAACCGAGTCAAGCCATATCCGACCCTGGCCATTGCCAAACGCGGAATTCCCCGGCGCAGCAGAGGCCTTGGGCAAACCCAGCATGGTGCATACCACTGAAGCTGACTCGAGATTCCAATCATCATCACATACGGTGCCCCAAACCCCACTGATAGCAATTTCTACTCGGCCAACTGTGGAGGTGTGCCCTCCGGAAAGGCGGACTTGAACTGTAGAAAGAAGTAAAATAAAAATCATTAAGTCGAGTGCGCAAAAAGTAGATAGCCACAAATCTCCATGGTCCACATTTCTATGGGTTATGCAAATACCTTCATAAAATTATCAAGCCTCAAACGATTAGTAAGCCGGAGGGGAAGTAAAGAAAAAGCGCGCATCACATGATTACTACATTTGCATTCGCTACGTTTTCAGTGGAAACCAAAAGACGCAAAAAAACATCTTGAGTTCGATAAGAGGATTTAGATTCATGATGTTTTGCATCTATCCGTATCTACTAAGTATAGGCTTAAATTGGTGTTCAAATGTCTTGTTTCTTTATTTTTAAGTTTCAGATCATTCAAATTATGAAAAGCTGTTATGAAAGTTAGATATACTTAAGCGTTATAAATACTACGTGACCTCGTGCGCAGTTTGAGAGCCTTCCTGACCATACTCCGCTTGTCAAGCAGGTTTGAATGGATGGACCAAACAGGCTGTAACCAGCAAAACAGGAAATATTGCATGTACTGCCAACTGAGCTACCATTAGCACACGTGACGTTGGCATTCTGAATTCCAGATAAACTCGGGCAACCAGATACTGGAAGAAACATTACAGCGAAAGTTGAAAGAAAATTACATGGTGGAGACTGAATAAGAGTGAAAGAAAGAATAAAAGAAAGAAAAATACGTAGAAGCTAAAATGTCTCCAAATTAATCAAACGTTTGGTCAGTTCATGCAGTATTAAAATCACCACAATAAAAGCTTAAGACTAGTCATAGTTGTCACTAAATCTGCCCCCGACTTTGTAAAAACTGAATGAAGACTGCATGTGGTTGTCCATGTATTTGTTATGAACCTTTGAAATGTAGTTTTCGTTTGAGAGTGCAAATTCCTTGTTGTGTTTGTGTTTTGTCAATTATCACACTTTGTTTCTTGGGTTAATGGAAATCCTCATACATATCGTGTTTAGGATGGGTTTACATTATAGCTTGGAATGAAATAAGAAAGCTTGGAATGAAATCGTGACGACTCGTTGCCAGGCGCACATGCTGAAAATTAACCGGGACCACCGTGCGCGCCTATTTTCGTCAAATCGAGAAAATTTTCGCATACTAACACTACGACCATACGATACTTCTTATTTACGCGGGGAACATTAGGGTGCCTCCTCGGGTTCCGGCCTCTGGGCCGGAACCCTGCGGGGGCAATAATTTACTCACCGTTGCATTGTTCAGAAACAAAGATGTCGTCGACCGCTATATCACCATGCCTTGTAGGTCCAACAACAGCTTCCAAGACTAGCTTTGATTAAAAGGACGAAAACGAAAAATTGTCGAGCATTTTGTGTAAAATAGCAGGACAACAAATCGAGTTGTATTCATTTCACAAATAGTACTGAAGTCCTCAATTAATATTTTCGCTACGGGTTCTTTGCTGACTCTCCGATAATTAATGTATGACAAAAGAAACGCTGTTTTTCGTCTCAAATACACTCCATGACATTCTAGAACAATATATGCACAATATACGCGTAAAGATAAGAAATATATGCGTAAAGATATGCAAATGAGGATAGCAGAAAAATAACTATAAACGCAGGACAAATTGGGTCAATCAAACGACTAAACGAGTTCATAATTTCATCAGCACCACGGGACAACGACATTACTGCGAACACGATAGATCACAATCAAAGACCTTTTTTATACAATACCTCGCTGTTTGAACCATTTATCAGTGCCTGGGCGACCATCCAGCGATCTCCCCTTTCACCGACTATCGACAAAACCTTTTCCCCATCCAAAAGTAGTTTTAACTCATCAACCGCTGGTCCATGCATGTAGAAATGCAGTGTCAGGCAGGCAGCACTGGTAAAGGGACTGAAAACAAGTCTTGCACGGTCCTTGGGAACTCTAGGACTGGATGCGTCAACGTAAACATAATGACCTGAAAAATAATGGATAGGTTAGTGATGAGATATGCTGCCGAGGATGACATTAAAAAGTTACCGTTTTTTTCACTGCAAAAGATAATGCCATTATTATGATGGTTGCAGTTCAACTAGCGTCAAGTACTATTAACCTTAAACTGTAATACACCTCTCTCGTCCGAAGAGGCACTGATCCAATCATAACTCTTATCTGACGTATATGAACTGTTTAGTTTTCAGTCTCTGTGACAACAAACAACAAAGACTGGTTTATTTAAGTTACACCGCAGTTTTAAAAATATTACTAAAATGCGTAACTCTTCAAGAACAATAATAATTTTAAAAATATGTTATAGCTATAATTCCGTTAAATTTAAATCTTAACATAAATGATATTTAAAATATCAAAACATGGTTTTAAGTCAGAGTTTAGCTTTTAATAGTAAATGACTCTGCGAATACTTTTTTCTAGCACGTGAAACTGCGAACTTCCTAAGTCGTCTTAAGTCGTATGGTTTGTTGCATCAAAGTTTGGAGATTGTTATTCTCGCTCTTACACACATACTCAAAAAGCTGTTTCGTGATAGCTTCCTGATAATCACGAATAAGAACTGCATATCTGTGGTTTCTAACCTAATCCTGTTGTATGGTCTCCAGGGGGCCCCATGTACTCCGCAGTGCTAGGTCCAGTCCTTAGCACCCAGTCAAAATTGTCTTCTAAGGACTGGCGCCAACCGCACAAACCAGAGTCGAAAGTACAGTTGATACCTAACGCAAAGGAAAAGTGGACGATACTGTTGAATTGCGGAATTAACGAACGAGTATTAATATAATGCAGAAAGTGACAAGAATAAAATAAACACAAAGTTGCCTTCCAGTGAGCATGACAGTACACAGACAGACACAATGACGGAACAATTAAATTCAGGACTTGGGTAAAGTATGTATCTTGTAGTTAAAATTTTTCCTTGGTTTAAATTTTATTTTCCTTTGTTTTCTGGTATGGTAATGTATGATAATAAGTTTGAAACAAAGGAAAATAAAATTTAAACCAAGGATAAAATTGAACTGTAAAATTATTTTCCATGTCTAAGGGAATATAAAACCGTTCGTACTCATATTATTATGCCACTCACAAATAAGATGTAGTTTCATTGAACAGTCGATACCCTGTTGCTATATACGAGTGGTGATCGATTGTCAAAACGTATAAACGGTAGCAGGAGGTGACGGGAGTGTATATGTTATAGTTCAATTTTATCCTTGGTTTAAATTTTACTTTCCTTTGTTTCAAACTCATTATCAAACATTACCATACCAGAAAACAAAGGAAAATAAAATTTGAACCAAGAAAAAAATTGAACTACAACATAATGAGAACAATTACGTCTGAAGGATGTCAGCCTTTTCTCCGGTTTTCATAACAAATCTAGAGTTCTACTACGGCCCCCTTCTCACTTCCCCGGGATGGGATGTTTCTTCATCCCACCCCCCACCCCCCCCCCCCTCCCCATTTTTTATGCCAATTGTGCACTTGGCTGTGGAGAACCACTTAGAATGTTGCAGTTTCACATATTCGTGCCGCATTGTTTTTTAAAGCGTTGCATGTTTGAAATGTTCCTACCTGCGGGCATTCCGTCTGCGAAGGACATACCGCGCCCGAGGGACATGAGAATGAACCCGAAACAGATTCCTTCTTCGACTGTCCAGCCAAAACGTCCCTGCGCCATCTTAAAAAAAAAAACAGAAAAGTATGAATGGTTTAGCGGGTTAAGATTCACTACCCATTAAACTTAAGTAGAATCCCGGTTTTTGCAGTACCGAGCTTTTTCAACAAATCAGAAATTTTGATTCGTTTTCAGCTGACGCTTATTTTCCCGCGGTTGGTGCTCAACGCTCTTGTCTGTAACAGTGAGTTCTGATTGGGTAATTAGCTCGTGTGTCTTTGTCGTGGTTAACCTCGGTGTAAAAACCTGTTAAGTTTTTCTTTGTTTGTTTTTCACTATTATTTTCCTAGTCTCTATTGTGCTCTCTCCTTTGTTTTCTTTGTTCTACGTCACTCGTGAACGTAACAGAGGATGAGCCCTCTGTCGTTGTAAGAGTTATTAGACATAGACCAAATGCATAAATGGTGGCCAAAATGTATTCTTTTGTTTATATGCTAATTAAAGTCACTAACCTCGCTCTCAAGCAACATTTCTTTTGAATTTTGTCCATGCAAACGATGCTAGTGAGTCTAATTAGCACATAAACAAAAGAATAATTTTTTGGCCGCCATTTATGCATTCGGTCTATAGATTTTGGTTTTGAGACAGTCAGTGACTCTCACGTTGACATCCGGCAGTTCGAATGTCCTGAAGCTAGTTAGGATTCTGGCGATGGACGTAGTCAGTTCTTCTACGTGGTATCTACAGTTTCTTGATTGGCAATAAATATTGTCACGGTGACGACAAATGCACAATGACATGCTATGCCTAGCCCTATACAGGATGCTTGAAACGAGTTTCATCCTTTCATTTCCATCAGCAATCGCTATGCAACTTCTCCTGACAGTATAAAAACCAAAGTCAAGCAAGCAGATTATGAGAATTAAAAAAAACCCGATGTTCTCAGTATAATGAAGAATGTTAGGAATGCCTTCGTTTAGTCCTCCAGATACATTTGTTATGGAATATAAGTAATTTAGTGCCAGGCAACATGTCCGAGTAGGACTGGCAACCCTATATGACATCATGTGACGTAGGAAAAAAAACATGTGCATTTGTAAGAAGCGAGAAGTGAAAGAGATGAGTGAAGTTTTGTAAAACGCAAGTCTTAAGCCTGATGTTTAAATACACTTGAAAAAACAGAACCTTAGCGTTTGTTCAGCGTAAAAAGAACAGTTCCTTGTCCAAACTGACAAGTAAAAAAAGATTTATTATATATCTCTCAGTTAGTACTCGCACTGTGATTGGTCAATTTATAGTGAAGTACGGCCCGCTAAATTCAAAAGTTTGTTTTGGTCGCCAAAATGTCTCCAGAGATATAGTAAATATCCTACAGACCTCGTTTTCTCGATACGTAATGTAAGTTACGGATCCTTTTTTTTTCCGATTTATGAGCGGAAACTGAACTCGGTCCGTAACTTACAGTACGGACCTCAAACACGATTAGTAAGAGCAGGAGCCCATGACCCCTGGTAAGAGATATGTATGGCACTCACCAAGGATAATTACCACCCGGATTTTGGGTACTAAAAATAGGTTAACTTTGCGCAGCGAGCGAGTAAAATGCTGTTTTTAACACGAAAAAATAAAATTCATATCTTCAAGCCAACGTGTAATGTTCTTTTAATTATATGGACAAGAAACTAGCGGGGAAATTTTGTTAGGACGCGCGCGTACATCCGGGACATTTGGTACATAACTCTTTCATATCTTCAGTGAGTGAAATTATGGAAAATACGAGTGTTTTAGTTTCCGGTAAAACACTATTATCCATATCAATACAACGGAAGAAGTATTAGCGTAAAGAAAGGGAAACCTTTTTTACTGATAATTTTCTCGGGTGTAAACAATATAAGATCACAGTGGCGCTGTAACCTACAATCACTTTACTTATAAGTTTACATAATATATGGCTGGTTCCTCGGGCGAGCAAGATGAGGCGAAACCTGATATCTGATTGGCTACTCGAGCGGGCAAGATGGGCCTATCTCGTCCGCTCGGGATTTCCCGCGTTGTCCCGCGAAACAAAACAAATCACAACCAGCCAGCTATCTCGACCTCAGGCTTGGCCAATAAGTATGTATGTACATATGTACGGTGGTGAAAACAGCGTCTACGGTTGTTCACGTCTCAGTTATCAATTATTGAGTTGACAAACGCACTTGCAAGAAAAGACAATAAGCATCGAGCCCTTTGCAGAGGTTGACATCTTCGCTCTAATATGGAGCTATCAAATTAATTAAACTAGCTCCTTGGGGTTTTATCTATTTATGAGTTTTGTTGGAAAGCCCATTGAACTTATATCCTCTTTTAGATCCTTTGAAACAGGCTGCCCTAAGTTCCAAAAAAATTTCATTAAGTTTAACATAAACTATAACATCTTTCCAAAGCATAGTTAATCAAGCCGCCGAGCATCGCGCGTCAACAAAGCTGAATCAACTTTAAGCCGCTTTGGAAGTGACGTTCAAAATAGTTTCTGAAAACATCGATAAATTACCCAACCTTTGACTGCAGAATTGAGAGTGTACAGAAAACGTTATGATGAATCAATATTTTCAAAAGGCCGCTAGTGAGTCAGGCCAACGCATCGTAAAAGCCGAACGAAGAATGGTAAAGACGAAAAGTCATTGGCATTACTGAAGCTGAGGAAATAACTCCACGACATCTCGCTGCGAGAGTCAGGTTAAGCAAACAATGAAACAGGAGAAATCAAAGGAAAGGGTTTAACCTTAAAGCTTAACTTTGTTACCAAATTGTGTTAAGAGCTCTTTTTGGTAACCACATAAAACTGAGTTCCACCGCTTACTCTTGATCGGCTGTGCCCCTACATGCAAACCCGTTGATTGCCTTGACGTATTTGTTCTTCTTCCCCCGAGATGTCGTCACGCTTTTAAAGTTCGCAACCCTTAATAGAATGCTCAGGTCAGAGCAAACTTGATATGCAAATACAGACGACCAAATCCACTTCCGTACGGAAACTTATCACTTGAGAAAATGCAATTAACCGTCTAAGTATAGCGGAACATGTCTTTGTCCTTTTCCTGCGGTTTAATCATTTGTGAGAAATGGAGAGTTTCAAAGAGAAGTCAAGACAAGGCGGTGGCATAAAGTAATTCGTTGTCATGGTGATGTGACATGAGGAGCAGTTAAAACAGAAAAAGAAGGGTCACCTGCTCGCAGCAAATTTCTCAGCAAAACACAAAACGTTCCGTGTTTAGTATAATGATTTTTGTGAGAAGAATCGAAAGCAAGTGGTAAGCACCAACAGATTTTTAAGCTAGAGCAGTAAAACCAACAATCCTATGAATACAATTCTCATCAGTGAGCAAAGAAAATCGTTTCAATTATCACAAAATGTTAAAGCTTTTGACTGGAAGGGGAGCCATCAGTAGGAGTCAGTTTAGAGAAAATAGCCCTATTGAAATCTTTGCATCTGTTCAATGATTGGAAGTCCCCCAGGATGCTGGGCTATGCCTAACAAAATAACGGACAATAGAGTTATTTTTAATCCACACAGTCGGCTTTCTTCCTTTTTCTTATTTTCTATAAGGCTACGCTAGATCTATACTAAGGTCCGGTAGCTTGCAGCATTGAAACTACATTGTTAGAACACCAGTATATACTGAGGCAGAATAAGGAGAACAGCAGTAAACTGCTATAGATCCAAGTTAAATACTTCTTGTTTCTTTTCATAACTATAATAATAAATAAAAAAAAACCAGATATACCATATTTTCAAGACTCACACCTTTCGCGGAATTAAAGTAGCGCGCACGTGATCGACGAACTGGCGCAAAAATCTGAAGTTAAGCAGGGAACGAGAAAGAAACAGAACATTAAAACCAATGAAAACTCACAGCTTTAACTTTTCCAGAGGATAAGAATGCTCGCAAGTGAAACTTCAGAGGTTACAGGTTTGCGATTTCGAAATCTTGACCACTAGCTCTGGACAAATCACTTAGTTCCGATCTGAAACTTGAATAATTGAATAATAATTCTTTGAAGTAGAAAACACACGTCTGTGATGAAAACTGACGAACGTGCAATGCATGTGAACTTATCACCTTATTAAATGACTTTAAATGTAAATTTTTCAATGCATTCGTTAATTTCACCCAGACTGTGCAAATATTAAATCAGCCTTGCAGTAATAGGTTGAGTATTATTTTTAATGGCATCTTTTATTTGACAATTTTTTATCCTTTATCACAAAGCAATTTATTAATCGAAACCATTCCAACATGATTCTCTCCAAGTGTAAGATTTAGTGCAAAATCCAATGAAAATATTAAGTAATCTTTTGATATGTTAAATAAATTTTATCTTACGAAAATACCCTGAGGTTTCGTAAAACCTCACAATAGCTGTAATTAAATATGCTGAAGGGTGCAAAAAAGGTTATTAATTAATGGAGCTTTTGTCTCTACAAGCTCTTTTAAATGGGTCGCACGTTCCCAGAAGTTTCGGTCTTTTTGTAATACTAGCATAAGATAATAACATCCCTTTTGCCTATTGCATTTTTAATGAAGTATTATAAGAGGGATTTATTAGCAGCAATTTAAAATGCCGTAGCTAAAAATAATAACAACAAATTGCATATATCTGTCATTTTCTTGTAAAGCCATTTATTCAAGGACTGAATTGATGCTGATGTCTATTTGTGTTGGCGATCCGTCCCCATGATTTTATCAAACAATTCTTTGGAGGGTATGCAAAACAGCTTCCAAAATCGACCACCAAAATGGTATTTTATTAAACTGTCTACTGCAGTGGGATGTGGTCAATAAGTACACCATACCATAGTCTCCGCAACTAACTATGACCAAACGGAACCGCTCGAGTTTTAGCTCGTTTGAGCAAACGTGACAACGTTATCATTGAAACTGGTTTTTGCTCTGCATCCACATGTTTTGTTTATTGTGCGGTTAACCTTTTCAGTGAGAGTATTCACGGCAGGATGAATCCCAGTTTTCGAATTTTAAGCGAACGTTTCTTGGCATAGAGTTTTGCTGTGACAAAAAATTGCATTACTTAACTCCTCTATGAGGAAGTATAGCCGCAAATTAACAAAAGTCAATACAGAACACTTTGAACCACAAGTCATTTTTAAACTGATGATTGTTAAGTTTGTCTGTTATTTTGGTTATTATTTCGTATCAAACCCTAAAAATAAAGTCGCTTGGAACCCTTTTTTAGCTATACGTTGAGTGGAAATATTCGCCACTCGGAAATCTTATAAGTAGTTTTTGACCAAATAGATATGCATGATCACGCGCTGAAAAAACTTCGGTTATTGTTTATATTGTTGTCGAATTTCTAATCAGGTAACTCTACCAATAAGGCGGTCAGTGCCATTCCTCGCGATCAATTGGGAAACGCTTGCTTCTTACCAAAGAAATCATGCCCCACCCGTTAATGTAGGTAACTGTGTTAAATAGTCGTTGTTTAGGAGAAAGGAGTTTTATCTTTTCTTTTATTTTTGCGTTAGTCTGGGCAGAAAAAAATCGGACTGCTAACCGCCAAACTTTTTATACCACTGTCGGCTGTCAAAATAAGCTGTTCATTACACGAGACTGAAACCTTCTGCAGTTTTAGGCCTTGGTTAAATGTAAGTCTGTATGGAAATTCAGAGTTCACTGTCGATATTTTCATGAAAATACACTTCAACAAAAGAATGGCATGCACAGAATGGCAGCGAAAACTTTACATAAATTTTTTCGCTATTGAAAAGGCATTTGACAGTATCCAAGGAGAAAGCCTTTCGCAAATTCTTAGACATTATGGAATTCCTCCAAAAGTTGTCAACCTCATCAAGAGCTTCTACAGAGACTATTCTTGCACAGTTGGGGACAGCAACACTATATCTTTGAAATGAAAACAGGGGTTAGATAAGGATGTGTGATGTCTGCAACCTTTTTCAACTTGGTCTTCGATTGGGTGATGAGACGTACGACAGAGGATGCCCCAAGGAGGATTCGCTGGTCTGATGATTTAGCATTAACATCGAACTCACGCAAACATATACAGGAGAAAACGGACCGTTTGTGTAAATAGGGAGGACAGGTGAGACTAAAAGTCTGCCCGAGAATAAACAGAAACAATACCACTGAACATTGAAAGACCGACTTCAGTGAAATCATATGGCGCCGACCTGACAGTTCAACTATCTTGGAAGCATTGTCAGAAAAGATGGAGGAGCAGAAAAAGACATAAGAAGCAGACGCAACAAAGCAAAAAATGCCATGAAAACCTCGAACAATGTTTGGAAATCACCACAGTACTCAGTCAAAACAAAACTGAAACTCTACAATAGCTGTGTACTGTCGACCCCGACGTATACGGATCAGAGTGCTGGCGCATGACCGAAACTGATGCTGACAAGCTGTCAGCTTTTCACACAACATGCCTCAGCAGAGGAGATTAACAAATCGAATGTGGTTTAGCGTTGTCTGTACTCTTATCGACAACAAGTACGCGTTATCACAGTGGTTAAAATGTTGTGGATTCAGGAGGCCCAGGCGACTGATTTTCCCTACCCTATTTATAACCTGAGCCTTAAATAGATACTTTTTTCAGACCTTCCTTATAATTATTTCCTTAGCTCAATGTTTATCTGCTTTTATTAGCTACGGTTACGAGCGACTGCATGTGCAAAGTTTCGAGCTCAGAATTCCACACTATAACGTGAGTGCAAAAAATCGATATACTTTTTATTACCAAAATGGCTGCAAAATGGCTAAAAACGATACCCTATTTATGACCAAAACAGCTGACAAACTATACCCTTTGGGGCCGTACATACCTATATAGACCATTTAAGGGAAACCCTCCCCCCCCCCCCCCCCGAAGTCTACTGTGCTTGACGTGTAACTTAGAGAAAACAGGGGCACTTTTCTAGAATAATATATACTGAAAATAAAGAAAATATGTTATTTGTTTTCCATCATCTCAATGTTTTTTCAAAAGAAAATTGCATATTATAACCAGGAGGATAATCAGACATAGTTAATGCCATGATGTTTAGAAAACGGTGCGAGAGAAGTTCATGATCAGTTTACCACGAATCGGTAAAGCTCGAGTACAAGCGTCCTTTATAATAGCGATATACTTACATGCCCCACCGGTAAAATTTCCACTTGTGACGTCTAGACAATATCTAGTCTAGTTTTGCAATCTTATTTATAGATAATGGACATCGTCGCTTTTCTCTGTTTTGGATTCTGAGTACGTTCGTTTTTGATTTCTACTTTACAATATTATATGATTATATGGCACTGTGGAACTTTTATGCACTGCTTGTAAAGAAGTACGCAGTCAGAAAATTGTTATGATATGATTCTAACTAAACTAGCTACATTCTTATCAATCTAGCCTGTATTTTTGTAGCTGCATGGCCGATAGCGCTTCTACGGGGGCTTAAGGAGATAGATGTTGGACTTTAAAGCATCTTAATACTATCACAGGAAAACAGTTGTTCATGCTTACCATTGTTTGATACTTGTTATTCCGTCATTATCTTTTGGAGAACGTCTTTTAGTATAACGAGTCTCTCACCTGTAGCATGCATATTTAATGAATTTAGAATATTCACCAGGGTTTAACTCCACGTTCCTACAAGAACAGTGGAGGGAAGGAGATGGAAGGGGGGAGACACAACGCTCTGTACAATTCGGATTGATAATCACAATAGAACTTTTCACGACAAGTGCAACAAACAATGCCCTTAGCCATGAAACCAAACAGCTGCAGCATAGCAAGGTTGTTAACAGATTTTCGTGTTTTCCCGAGACAGACGTAACTTTCAGTGGTATCTTGCCCCATCCCGACCTGGACTGAGGTGTCTTAACCACACCATATGGATAAATTGGGATCATCAGGGTTTTTTTGTCCTGTCAGTTAGTGTCAAATAACAAGGGAATTTTTCGTGCGAACTGGCTCACTTTATTTGACTTACAAATCCAAAACGGAGAAATATCTTGAATGAATAGTAATATAAGTCACAAAAGACTTACACTGACACAGATGAATGTGTAATACATCCAATTTATTCGATTCTTGACTGTCTTAATCGCTTAAAAGCGATTCAGCTTTCTTGTGCAATCATTCTCGGGCCAGTTGACCAGTCAGAATTATCAATCGAGGACGCCTGATTTTGACATTAATCTGGTTCAGGTTACAAGTCGCTCTCACGTTCCATCCCCTTCTACAAGACTATTCCCAAACTGGTAAGCCCCGTAGCCATTTTTCCTTAATTTTGTTTTACTGATCGGTTTGGCATCACTTAGAGCCGAATCCCAATCTATAGACCACTTTCATAAATGGCGGCCGATTCTTTTGTATGTATGTTAATTAGACCCACTCGCCTGAATTTGGAACAAATTCTATTGAATTTTGCACATCCTAGCGAGGCCAGTAAGGCTCATTACCATGAAAACAAAAGAATTTTTGGTTTGGCCGCCATTATAAAAGTGGTCTATAACCCAACCCGGCTTTGGGCTACGAGACTCAAAATTGAGTATGACTATATATGCTCCCACCCTCAAGAAAATATCCAGTGTGCAAATTTGTCTCTACAGGACAGTGCTTTTATAATTCAAGATTTCCTAAACTAAAGAAAAGATTTTGATTTTAATCAATTTGATGCTATAGTAGCCTGTAAATGAAAGATCGACGACTGCACAATAATTTGGATAGTTAGCTCTAACAAGGCGAAGCAGCGAGGAGCTGTAAGAAAAGATCGCTTCGATCGGTGTAAGTTTTTCGCTTTAACTCTTTAATCCAGGAACGTTGTTACGATTTACACTCGTTATCATTCTTTCAGTGAACCAGACCAAAATAAGAGTGAATTTGTTTCAGGTAATGCAAATATCACTAAGCAACTACAGCACAACATCTACTGTTCTTTTACTGGTTATCAGCCAAACGGGTTTCTCCATTATTAATAGCTCAGTGTTTGCTCTATCCAAACATTTTCTTACTGGTTACCAAATCGCTTTTGGCAGGAGATGGATGGTGAAGATTCGAAAACAACCATTCATAAACCGCAAAGAATGATCCCACCTGTTAAAATGACCAAATTAGAAACACTGCTCTCCACACCTGGCAGAATATTTTGGCGAGCTCATTTGACGAAAAACGTCAGAAAAATACTCAAATTTGATGAGCAGGGTTGGAATTTCACGGTTCTCTCTCGAGTGACACGAAGAAGTGCATTGATGCGTTGCATGTCTGAGACTTTCTTCAGCACAAATCAGGCAATGTCAATTTGTTAATTTTTGCACGGTGTTTTTACGCTTCGAGTGAGGAAGGAAACGCGAGGTGTAGGTTCAATCTGTGGTAATGCACTCGTATTTGTCGAAAGAGCAAAGAGAAAGTTACCTCAGGGAGGTGTTTTATTCCTCATTCAGCGATCGAAGGCCCAGTGTAGCGACGCGAAACGATGAAACACGAAGCCTCAGTAAACATTTAAGAAAACTTTACACGCTGGTGGAAGTAGGAAAGGGGTTGAACCCGGACGCAGAAACATCACTTAAAGAGATCATCACGATTCGCACTAAAGGACGGCCAGGATTTTACGAAACCAAAATGATAGTAGACTACAAAAGGTTTTTATTACTTCGCGGTCAGAGAGAGGATATGGCGAGATCTGCACAGGAGCAGCAGTGTTTCCAGTGTATCCATAACGGAGCTAAACCTCTACAGGTCTTACACGAAGGTGATTGGTATTGGGGAACAAAACAGCAGCTTCGTTGTGGAGAAATAATTGCAGATACGCTTGGAGGACTTGATCCTGTTTTCGGAGTCCTTTTACATCCTGCAGGTCTGACGAAGCTCCGTCACATTTTGTGTAGGCTTACATGTCAGTTATTTAGGGTATAGAATAGTTAATCCGAGACAAAGAGTTGGAGAGACATTAGATACGGCACCAAGATTTCAAGTCCAAAAATTTCCAGACTGAAACTTCAAAACACATGTCAGTTTTGTAAGTTAAAGTAATTGGAGCGATTTTGCCACTCGGTAGTTTCAACAGATCATCCATCAGGCTATTATTTATATTCCGCAAGATCAGCATACATTCCTTCGAACAGAAGTAACGATTTTTTGCCCAGTTACTCGAAGCCAGTTTGATAAGAATATGACAAAGACAAAATGTTACACAATAGAGCTCCTGTCAGTTTTCTGGCCAATTTCCCTGGTTGGGATAAAACCAAAGTCATAACATTAAACCACAAATTAGAATAAGAAAACGAGACATTTATCGCAAGAAAATAATTCACATGTGCCATATACTGGAGATAAAATTCAGCCGAAGAAAAAAAGTCACAAGTGCCACACTTGGAAATAATATTATTTTCACTTGGAAATCAGTACTTTACTATGGTATTGTTCTAAAACGAGCTCTTTTCATCGTCGTCACACCTTATTTACAACAAAGTCATCGTAGAGGGGTTTAAGATTCACTGTACTTTTCTCTTGCATTGCTTGGCCAGATGGGCTAGATACGGGCTATAAAATCTTTCGCAACTTTCTTGAATAATCGGAAGAAAACTTTAAACCAGTCGTGACTAGCCCTCGTGCGTTTGTCGCTGACGACATGTATTTCCTTTTCGATCCTTTAAGCTCTGATTGGTTCACTGGAATGTTTGCATCCTGTTTAACGATGGAAATTTAAATTTGCCTGATTCATTCTCATTTGTATTTTTGGTTTTGCTTTTTGCCTTGAGGTTTAATGGAATATATTGAGCTTGCTTTCCTTGTGCACTTGGAGCATAGGTCTTTTGTACCTCGTAATCTCATTTATCTTTCTAAAATTTCCCTCTGTATCACTCAATTTTCTCAGGTGGGAGAACAGAACTTGCTAACCCCAACAAAAAGTATTTCCGTCTCACTGGTAAAGAGAAAGAGGAAGTCGATGCTATGTTGTATCACACAGCTACCCATGATGCTTGTGGTTACCTGAGTGAGTATCACTTCATAGGGCCTGGGTACAACTACTTGGGAACCAAACTGACCGTCTTTCCTACGTGCATTCCGCAAAGTGGAAGGATTGCGGCCCTGATGTTTTGGAAGAAGCTTATGAACGAACCTGATGCACCTTTTGAATACTAAATATTTACTGCGTTGGAAAAAACGCCGATCACTTTTGAAACCAAGTTACACTGCTAAGCCGGGTTGTTCGAAGCAGGGTTAAGGTAACCGAGGGTTAGTGCGAAATTCAAATGCAGATATGAGAGCTTAAAAAGCACATTCAGTATAATTCTTTTTGAATGCAATTTGATGATTGTATGCTCTGAAAAAAAAAAACAGAGAAAGTTATCGGATAAAATGCTTTTTAACCAGAGGAAAATAAACCCGGGTTAAAATTTAACCCTGGATTAGCGCTAATCGGCCTTCGATCAACCGGCCCTAGCTAGTGGTTTCGATCTTTTTCTTGATCCTTTGAGAGAGAAGCGATTTAATCATACACCAACTGTTAAAGCAATTAAGGTAAAGAAACCCATTGCTTTGTAGTCTGTGAATAAGTGCACTGAAGTGCAATTTTAGAAAAATATTCCTTTATGAAAATCATAATTACATACAGAGTTCCACGTTTTGGAATATGTGATTACTTTCGTGAAAAGTGTAATCAGGGATCGGTGCCAGTTATGAATCATGCGTGACTTTGTTATCTTTCAAATGACGAATATAAAGTGGTTTTAAACTGACTGACCTAAATACAAAACCAAAACAATTGCGTCAGGTGCAAACAGTTAAATTAGCCAATCAGAATTCGAATAAAATTCACATCAGCAGCACCGGACACGAGAAAACACGGGCGTTGTTTTCGCGATAGGTCTCAGTCTACCATTAGATCTGTTGAGAAATTGGTACTAAATTTTACCTAATCACTCATAGCGAAGTAAAGCAATCACAAAATTTTGAAAATCACCCTATCTTGAATTAAACCATTAATCATGAACAGCTTTCACAATACATTGTTACAGAAAATGAACTTTAACCTAAGTTGCGTCAGCAGTTACTCTGCTGCGAGACAGGCTCTGAAAGCATTCTGATTAGGCCAAATCAAACACATTTTTAATCCGTTTCCCGCAGACTATCTCAAAAGCTCCTTCTGCGTTATGTGAAATTATATCTAGGTCGCAATCCTCCATACTTCAGGCTTCAACATATGCCAGTTCTATTAATTTCTCATTTGATCGATTCAATCTATATGCTGTCTGAATCAATGTTGATTTTTAAATATTGCTTAGTATTTAAGCACAATAAATTTAGGATGGTCTTAAACTTAAAACTATCCGATGAATCTGACAAAGCAGAAAAGTTGATCAACTCAACTGAAAGTAATACGGGTTATTTTGGAAATGAATCGAATCCATTTAGATGAATAATTTTGATAAGAGTAATTTCAGAAATAAACTGTAAATACAGATAATCTGAAATTGTGCTGTTCCAGACAAGTTTTCCTTTTTTTGCGTTTATAGTTTCGGTTTTTTTATATATGGCTGGTTCCGCACGCGGGCAAGGCGAGGTGAATCCTGGGTTCTGATTGGCTGCTCAAGCGGGTACGTGCCCGTTCAAGATTTCCCGCGTTGTACTGCGAAATAAAGCAAATTGGCCATGCAATAAACCCTTTATTGACCAAGCTTGTTTGTTCAAAATGGCTGAATATTGGCCTCGTCATTTATTGCGTTTTCATTGACCTCGACTGCGTCTGTAAAAACGCAGAAAAGAACTCGGCCATTATGCAGCCATCTTGACCTCACGCTTGGTCAATAACGCATATAAAATTGTCATATTTACTTAGCTTAGTAAGTCAGCTGCTTAACCCTTTAAGCCCCTAGGGGTCTCCCTGTGACAAGTAAAATCGTCTGGCGTTGGCCAGAGTAAAATCTGTAAAGACACTATTGGGGCTTAAAGGGTTAAGGAGATAGTTTTTAACCCTTTAAGCCCCGAGGGGTCTCCCTGTGACAAGTAAAATCGTCTGGCGTTGGCCAGAGTAAAATCTATAAAGACACTATTGGGGCTTAAAGGGTTAAGAAGGACGTGTATAGCGTGATACTTGTGACCTCGCTGAGATTAAAGATCTTTTACGTCATTAACATCGTTGGCCAATGGTAGGTGCCGTTATATTCCATGGCATTTCATCACAGCCTATGGGCTGAAAGAGAACCTCTCTTGTTATTGGCTATATCGTTCTATGACATGCCAGGGTCACAGCTATTACCGAGGTCTCACCCATCTCCCTGCACACGTGGTTTATCCTAGTGCATTAACAGTTTACGACATCAGATCACGTCAGATGTTACAATGACTGTCACATGATTCACACACTTTTGTTCATGTTATGAAAAAGATCGATTATTATTCATCGAGATAACTTCAGTGATAATATAAATCAGTTCTATGGTCACTCGACGGAGTCACTTGGGTGGTGATCGCGACGTTTCGACTGCTTACTGGGTTTTGTCGCGATTACCACCCAAGTGACTCCGTCGTGAGATCATAGAACTAATTTATATTATCACTTTGGTTCATGATTCTGCATGGCTATCGCGATGGGCACCATGACTTTGTCTACTCAGCTACTTAGACAAGATTCTGAAGAACTTTAAGTTACTTCAGAATGAGAGTGAAACAGGCAGAATCTTCTCACTACCACCACTCATCTCATTTAAACTTTACAAAAACGTGAGTGACTCTTTAGTTAGAAGTACACTGATGACTGTGCCAAAAGAAACAAAGGCTTTAAGGACAAGAATGACTGCAGTGGCAACTGCGGTTTACATAGAATGAGCATGCGCACCCGTCTCGAGTTTTGAATCTTCGCGGGAAAGACCAAACGCTGTGGACAACAAAGTACGAAATGGTACTCCCTCAAAGAACATCAAAAAGCAGTGTTCCTTTCAAAAAAAGGAAACTCTACTTTAACGGATCACGCGTGCCCAACCAACCATGCCATTGAGTGGAAAAATTCTAGAAATATCACCACAAACCGCCGCTATCATTAGAAAGACGTTGCTTAGATGCTTGGCATATTAATAGCACCCACGGTCCATTTAGCTGCGACGATGGCGGGTTATTTCCCGACTCTTATTTACACCTTGTGCTTAATTAAGCAACACTGTTCATCGCGGGTATAAAAGGAGCTTCACAGCCTTGCCCAGCCACCCCTGAAGAAGACACTAGACTGGAGTGTCGAAACGTTGGGTCGGTAAATTGTAACTTTTTAGATTAAATTCATTATTTCAAACCATGTCTGAAGGTACGAAATGTGAACTAAATGGTACAAATGTCAACAAAGTTAGTCTGTTATTACTTTGCAAAAATTGAATCGGGGGGGGGGGGGAGGGGGGCTAAACGAATTATACATTCTGTTCAGTAAAACATTTAAGGCTGGTTTTCACTAGCGACGATGTGATATAGAGTGACAGTAATTACTGGATTACTGTGGTTTACGTCTCTACGTGTTGTTTCACTTGTAAATTGCATGTAGCCTAATAAAAATAGGTCCGCAATACGTACATGTGTAGCCTACTAGACCACGTGACAGGCTGTCGACTCTCGTGGACAAATAAACAAATAAATCCGATCGTGCCATAATGTGGCTACACAGTTCGTGTAAGCCACACAAAAATGCGAAAATGTTGTAATTTCAATTAAACGCGAATTCCTATATCTTTCCCACACGAGGCACCACGTTATGGAGAGCCATTTGTGCCAAACTAGCTATTTGTGCCAAAATTACAAATGGCTAGTGTAAATCTATAATCGTTAGTGCAGAATTACTAATCGTTGGTGTTAATCTACAATCGTTAGTGCAGAATTACAAATCGTTGATATCAAACTCCGATCGTAACTGTGTTAAACTCCGATCATAACTGCAAAATTACTAATCTTTGATGTTACATTGCAATCGTAACTGCTAGACAAAACTTCAATCGCTGGTGCTAATATCGATTAATTATCGACTCGTAATTTTTGGCAACCAATCAAAACTTGTAAAAGAACCAGACCAACTGCTGGCTATCGGAAGTTCTCTTGCAAGGTTACGCAAAACACGAAACAAAATGTCGGAAGGAATTTTTTTTTCTTGTAGACGTGTCATTATGTTTTGTTTCCAGCAATGAAATTTTCTAGACAGTGCCCCGTCCCTGCGCGAAACCACTCAAGTGTACATAATTTACACACAAGCTCAAACCAAGAGTAAAAAACACCAACTGTTGCGCCTAAATAAGAACCGAGGCCCTTTCCTCGATTGAGTATAATACTCAACACAGCGAAAAAGCATATTTATAATACTATTGAGCGATTCCGTTTCCATTGTGGAAGCCCAAGCTTAAAATCAGCCTTGCAAAGAAACACACAGAAGCTTCTCGTTATACCGGATCGAAAACCCCTAACACCTCATTGGTCTTTTCACTTCGGGGAGGACCAATAGAGAGACTACTTTTTCGATCCTAACCACAGACTATCCTGGTATAAAAAGATCACCAAACAACTATTTTAGCGGGAACGGAATCAAGTTGAGAAACTTCTCTATCTTTTCCTGAGAAACATTTAACTAGTACTAAGAGTTATCACACCTCAATCAGCAGCTGAAGAGCGGATTCGTGAAGAATCGAAACTGAGCGGTCCTGCTGAAGCAACTATGATGTCAGACAACGAATTACTTTAATACCTCGAAGCAAATACACCTGGTGACGAGGATGTCTGTTACGGAGTCCCAAAAACACCTTCGTAGTGTCCACTTTCGGACACCGAAGAAAACATATCAGAGGACAAACTAAATGATGCCAACGAGGATTCACCTCCACCATCGCAGCCCAGACCGCTGACTCGTAACACCAACGAGAACAACCGGCTAGACAAGAAGCACCCAGAAAAACGAGAGATCAAACGAAATATGTCGACCAACACTCCATAGCGACAAAAATCGCAAAAACAGAGGATTCAGTCTTTAAACTGGAAAGACATTTGAACTATCGGACTTGTCCGAAATCATTGCAGTACTCTTCTCGGGCCAATATCCCGGCCCGCCTGATACTGCTTTCCAGAAGGAAATCAAAGACATTAAGCACACTGCCGAACAGACACTTGTTGACGCCCTCACGCGCTTCAACCTGAAACGAAGGCTTGGAAGCCTTTGAAACAAATTAAAGACTAAGCCTACACTTTCGTCTAGAATATGTATTGATGTAAATATGCAGAGTCGCTTTGAGTCGTAATCGGCGTCAAACATTGTAAACAACGACAATGTAAAACTAACCGAATTGGAGAAAAGGCTCCTGCAACTTAAGAATATTGTGTCAAAACATGTAACATAAATAAACGTAACATAGTAACTTTTCAGAACTACCCTCACCCGGACGATCAAACTAGACGAACTATAAATAAACGTGTTGAAAGTTACAACATTGTATTCTCTGAACCATCAGCCGCCAGCACAAATCATTTTAAGAGCAACTGCCTATCCAAATACCAAAGGTGTGGAACACGCCAAAAAACGCCATATACAGAAGCTTAAAATACTTAACCCTTTCACTCCCAAGAGTGACTTTATAGATTTTACTCTGTCTAACGCCAGACGATTTTACTCGTCAAATGGAGACCCCTTGGGAGTGAAAGGGTTAAAAACTATCTCCCTTAACCCTTTCACTCCCAAGAGTGACTTTATAGATTTTACTCTGTCTAACGCCAGACGATTTTACTCGTCAAATGGAGACCCCTTGGGAGTGAAAGGGTTAACCCACAACCTACACCGGCCGCACCCCCACCACCCCCCACCCAAACTTACAACGGCTCGTCACCAGCTCCCACGACCCAGGGAGCGGCATTTATTTCATGTTTTGGTGTGAGCGGTTGTAAGTTCTCAGACTTCTGTACAGAAATTTGGTTGTAGAAGACAGTTGAATTGCCTTGTTTTACCTTTTATACAACAATGCCAGTTCAGAATGATATACCAGGCCCTGGTTACGGGCTAGGAAATGCAATCTGTGCTGTTTGCCAAGAGGGATTCGGAGTTGACGAGCGAATGGTGAATTCCAATGGACAAATTCTACACGAAAGATGTTTTGTGTAAGTGTGGACTGTTACTTCGGTTAGTTCGCAGATACGTAACCTTAAGTCGTCTGTTAATTACCTCTGTTTCTTTGGAACAAATGAGCGTATTAAGTAGAACAATATTCGTACATTGTAGTTTACTGCTCACTTGATCAAATTTCGCGCTTTATAAGAAGCTAAAAAATATAAACCGTTTGTAGTATTTATTCTGGAGAAGAAAAAGTTTGAACTTAAAAATGTTTCATGATTTAAAACTCGTTCACTGTAATTTCAAATACAAACAGGACTACATTTGGTAGAAAATGATAACTATTGATGTAAACTAGGGAATGGTTTACTGAAGAATTGCAAGAATGAGCTACACCTTTCGCTCAATATCCGTTCTGGAGAACACCGGTTTGATTCGTTTTAGTGCCATTAGGAGAAATATGTTTCTTTGTTTCTTTTTGTATTTCTAATAGAGGTGTACTTAAAATTTGTAACCTTTACCTAAAACCTAGTTATTCTTGGACCAAGTTCACTAATCTTAAGGGGATTGGAAAAAGGCCTAAGTGATTCATGATTAAACATCAAAATCTCATCTTGTTTCCAAAGTGAATCCTAGGCAATCTAAAGGAGAACCTATTAATTTATCACTGGACACTCCAGGCTGTTTTTGTTTTGGTGACACTCCTTAGATTATTTCATTATACTCAACATTCAACTCCGAAATATAAGTACACAAGCAAACAAACCACCTTTGTTGCTTTTTAATAAAAAGGTTCTAAGGTTCATGGCATAATTAGCCATGACCTTGCATTGGCATAATAACCAAGTTGATAATCTGTGGATTGGACCTTCCTCAGGCTAGAGTTGTTAAAAATGTACGAGTGAGTTGAAGATACCTATATAATAATAATTAATTTTGTGATAAGAATTTGAAAGTGAATTATTTATTATACTTTCAAACAGCAATTGCAGTACCGTAATTAGGTGTAATTAGCATCTTTCCAGCCTAGTGCTGCTTCTGGTGAACCAATGCCGCACAATTTCTTTATTGTTTACTTTTCCTTTTCTTGTTTTATTTTCAGATGTGTACAGTGCTTTCAGCCATTTCCTGAAGGGCTATTCTATGAGGCAAGATTGAATGTTTTGCATAAGATTTTACTCAGTAAAGAGTTAGTCCTAGGCTAATGCATTTTATTCATGTTACCTGCTGAAAGGACAATTCCTATCAGTATAAGACACTGATATAATGTGGCATATTACTTTATTTAGTATGATGATCGACGCTACTGTGAGGAAGACTTCCAGATGTTGTTTGCTCCTTGCTGTAAACAGTGTGGTAAATATCATGAACTCTTTTGTTTTGCATGAATAATGTACAGAGAAAATTGTGTATGGATCATGACTGGGATTGAACAGGGTAATTTTATTGATAATATTATTCAGTATGTATGATAAAGGTGTTGCTGTTAATTAACCATTTAGTCCCAGTCTTGAAGGCTGAAAAAAGTTATCAAAAAAGGAATAAGAACATCCTTTTTGCTGGGTTGCGTTTGAGAGAAATCCTTTTTAATGAGCAATACTTAAATTATGCCACAAACATGTTCCAACTTAGCAGAACAAATTACATTGTATTAATATATTTGTCGTCATCCTTCACAGCTAAATTTGTGATTGGTCGTGTTATAAAGGCCATGCAGGCAAACTGGCATCCAGATTGCTTTCGCTGTGAGATTTGTGATGATGGCCTTGCAGACTCTGGGTTCGTTAAAAATGCTGGAAGGTAAGAGTATCGTAATCTTCTATGACAATTGTTTAATTATGAAATTGTTAGAGGATAAGTGGAAAACTCTGTTGATTATTGTGACAGTTAAGTGCTTAAAAGAGGGATTGAGGCACTTGTGATCAATATTTGGGAATCTGTTGCCAGTGCAAGCTTGGAACCCTGACCAGGTTTAAAACAGAAGCAAAAAATTCCCACCTTGCTTAGAACAACACCCTCTGTTTAGTGCTAGCATTTAGGATTCATCTCTTTTTAAACTATTGTCTTTGTGTTTATTGTTGAACCCAAGCAAAACTAAACTCATGGTGTTTGGCAGCAGGCAAATGCATTCCACACTGGACACTCCCAGCCTCACCTTCATGGGAAGAGAACTCATACCGGAACACACCGCTAGAGATCTTGGGGTGATTTTGGACAAGAACCTGACCTATGACAAACACATTACCAAAACTGTCTCCTCCTGTATGTCTTGTCTCGGTCAAATAAGCCGCACAAAGCATGTTTTTGACAAATGCACCCTACTAACTATTATAAATACTTTAGTTTTTAGTAAACTTTTTTATTGTTTGAACGTAAGGGCGAATACATCAAAAAGTAATATAAATAAATTACAAGGCATTCAGAACTTTGCCGCTCGAATTGCGACCAGTACACACAAATATGATCACATCACACCAGTTTTAAAAGAGCTCAAATGGCTACCAGTCGCGACTCAGTTATATTTCAGGAGCGCTATCATGGCCTATAAATGTCTAACATCTTGCGTGCCGGAGTATCTGTCCTCCCAGTTCAGTAAGCGAGGAGAAATAAGCGGACGTGCCACAAGAAGTTCACAAATGCTGAACATTCCTCTTTTTAAGTCTGCCAGTGGTCAGAGAACGTTCTACTATAGAACAGTCAGTATCTGGAACTCCATGGATAGCTCTCTAAAAACTCTCGAGAAAGTATCTGCCTTTAAGTTTTATCTTAAACGTAAACTTATCAAGGATTTTATAGATTCCTAATTCTAGTTAATTAATTTTAATTCTGAATATTATCTTAGAGTTTTTAAGTATTTTTAAATTATTGTTGTATTGTCTTTGAAAAGCCTCTAAGGGGAAAGTCAATAAAGTATGTATGTATGTATGTGTTTACAGTGTAGGTGTACTAAATTCAATCTATGACCAGCTAAAGTATGTTAAAAGTTAGATACTAATGATAATAAATTAATTATACAGCACACATTTTCATTTGAATATGGTCAAAGGTGCTTTACAATTCTATTGGGTGAGATCGGACATCAGCATGTAAAAGTGCCTCTGGCTGCCACTATCAGTCCATATAATATGATCTCAGATTATACGGAACAAGTGTCACTTCATATTATCCTTTCTTTTCCCTCTCTGGAATTAGCCAGCAATTTTTGAAACATCAGATATTCTATTTTAAACTGTGAAACACTGTGATATTTTGG
The DNA here is from genome assembly GCA_949710005.1 of Ricordea florida. NCBI lineage: Eukaryota > Metazoa > Cnidaria > Anthozoa > Corallimorpharia > Ricordeidae > Ricordea > Ricordea florida. The sequence goes on along the minus strand of OX453273.1, from coordinate 28,712,241 downwards.
GACAGTGCCCCTTTGCAGTGCTTTGCCAAGATGGCTATTCTATTTCCTCCTGTTACTTTTTATAAATGTAATCAAAATGCTGCATTTTCAACTAATAATTTTGTCATGTAATTCAGTTTGTCATGCTGCTATTTAGTGGCCAGCCTGTCAAAGAAACTTGATGTTATGTGTTATAATTACCGGTCTTTTCATTTTCAGGGCATTGTGCAAGAAATGCAATGCTGATGAGAAAACTAAGAGTAAGTAATATCTTTGCTCAATCACACTGTGTGTTACACATACATCCAGTTTGTGTCTGTATTCCTAAATGGTTTCTCTTTTGTTACATGCTCCCTTTTAGAAACTGGACGCTATGTTTGCCGCAAGTGTCAGTAAGTACTGGTTGTTGCTTTTAACCATTAATGAATCCATATCTATAGTACCTAAAACAATAACAACCCAGATCGCTTCTTAAAGTATTTTGAAGAGTCAGTAGAAAGGTATTCGGCAACAGGAAAGCAACTTTGCATTTTAGGAGATTATAACCTCGACCTTTTAAAATTAGAATGCTCAAAATCTAGCCACGATTTTCTGATGTGCCTACAAAGTTGTTACATGATTCCAACAATTGACAAGCCAACTCGGGTTAGGAATAATTCGGCAACGCTAATTGACAATATCTTTGTAAACAATCCTGATCAAGTTATTGCGAGCGGTAATATAGTTTCTGATGTCAGCGACCATTTTTCGCAATTTTGCGTTTTAAAAAGCTCCCACGTGTCATCTAAACCTTCGAATCGAAAAACGCGCGATTTTTCGCATTTCTCACGTGACCAGTTTATTAATGATCTCTCGCTAGTAGAATGGAGTGAGATACTCCGATCAAGAGGAGATGACGTTGATCATGTATTCTCTACTTTCTATAGTAAATTTAACAAAATTCTTAATAAGCATGCTCCCGTAAAGACCCTATCTAAAAGGAGGATTAAACAACTATCTAAACCTTGGATAACCAAGGGAATAAGAGCTGCCATAAAAACAAAAAATCATCTCTTCTACAATGGCGAAAATTCAAAATATAAAATCTATCGCAACATGATAACTAATCTAATACGTATAAGCAAGAAGAATTATTATTCGAGTTACTTCAGCGAAAATTTTAATAACATGAGAAAGACCTGGGAAGGTATCAATAATTTGTTAAATCGTAAAAGGAATAAACGCAAAAGCATAAATACGCTTAAACATTTAAATAATAATACAGTTACTACCAATAAATCAACAATCTCTAATATTTTTAACAAGCATTTCGCAACCGTTGGCTCAAAATTAGCTGCTAAACTCCCAAGCTCTGAGAAACACTTTACTAAGTTCCTCTATAAAGAAAAATCACCTTCATCTTCTTTTCTATTTCAATCAATAACTCCTAGTGAAGTTAAGCTTGAAATAATGTCAATGCCAGCTAATAAGTCACATGGATTTTACTCTTGCCCAACCTTCATATTAAAATATGCAAGTGACTCTATAAAGGCTATACTAACCGACGTTTTCAATCTGTCTATGGAGACTGGAAATTACCCATCAAAGCTAAAAATGGCAAAAGTGATCCCAATTTTTAAAGCCGATGATGAACTAGACCCAAATAATTACAGACCAATCTCCTTATTATCATGTTTTAATAGAATCTTCGAAAAACTTATGCAAAAGAGAATGAAATTATTTATAGATAAGGAAGGAATTCTGTGCTCATCACAATATGGGTTCAGACAAAAACATTTAACTGAATATGCCATACTAGACATCATCAATAAAATACAGTCAAATATGGACAAGGGACATTTTTCTTGTGGAATCTTCATTGACTTACAGAAAGCTTTTGACACAGTAAATCATGACATATTACTGAAAAAATTAGACTATTATGGATTTCGTGGAATTGTAAATGAGTGGTTCTCGTCCTATCTTAAGCAAAGAACTCAAACAACTGTCATAGAATCCTTTAGTTCAGACTCTTTAAGTATTACTTGTGGCGTCCCACAGGGCTCAGTGCTAGGCCCACTTCTCTTTCTTCTATATGTCAATGATATCTGTTCTTGTTCTTCGAAATTAAAATTCTATTTATTTGCTGATGATACAAATTTACTATTTTCCCATAAAAATCTTAAAGTACTTGAGTTAACTATGAACGAGGAACTTATACATGTCTATCATTGGCTAACCTCAAATAAACTCAGTCTTAATTTTAAAAAATCAAATTTTGTTATTTTTCGCCCTTATCAAAAGAAACTCTCCTTTACACCTAAACTATTTATCCATAATGCTAGTACAAATAGAAATTCACAGTTAGAATGTAAAGATTTTGTAAAATATTTAGGAGTTCTAATTGACCATAAACTCTCTTGGAATAACCACATCAATACAATTCTTTTAAAAATTAGTAGAACCATCGGTCTTTTGTCAAAACTGCGACATTTTGTTCCCCTTAATACACTTGTTTCAATTTACCGTTCTTTAATAGCACCTTATATTCGATATGGCTTGATTGCTTGGGGTCAAACAAGCAAAAAACAATTAAACAAACTCTTAATTCTCCAGAAACGTGCACTTCGCTTTATACATTTTGCCAATCCCCGAGATCATGCTATTCCTCTTTTCATAAACACAAAAATATTGCCAGTAAACTTTCTTTATTATCAATTACTTGCAGAAGCTATGTTTGACGTGAGTAACAGCGTTGTACCCACTAACATTCAGGAATTGTTTCTCCCGCTTTCTAGGGTCCACTCGTACAACACCAGATCGTCTACATCTCAAAACTTTTACGTAATGAAATCTAATCTTGAAATCCAAAAGAACTCCTTCTCGAGAATTGGTGCAAAATTGTGGAATCATCTACCAGCTGAGATACACACGTCTCCGAAACCAAAATTTAAGAGTAAAATTCGTTCCCTATTATTTGATATACTTGAAACTGGTGATGCTTATTATGATTTAGATGAAATAATTTTTGAAATGAAGAAAAGAACATTTTGACTGTATTTACTAAGTTATTTAGCTATTTAATTTAATTTTTGTTTAACTCCTGCTTAGAATCATAGCCCACAAACGTTTCCTCTTCTTTTTTCTCTCACTTTACTAACACTTGAATACAGTTTTTTTTATAGCAGTCTTCTTTTTTTTTCCTATATATTTCCTGGCCCGCCTAGACTAGCTCTGCTATTTGCGGTGCCAGGAAACCTGTAATACTATTTGTTTGTGTAATACAATAAACTCAAACTCAAACTCAAACTCAAACTCAATATTTCTCTGGAGTCACTAAAATGTCATGTTTTACTGTAACCTGTGATAGTCATAAATCTTAATTCATGTTATGTTGAGGTAAATCTTTTATAATACTTGTACTTGTAAATGTGATGTTATTTGGCTGTTGGAAGATAATTTCTTGTTTATGAATGTTTCATCAATATTTCATAGTAATGTTGGCAAACATTGTTGTAAACATGTCATTTAGCTGCTCGTACAACACTGCAATACAAGCAATATTTAGTCACAGCTTAAAAGAATATCACATTAAGGAGCTTAAATCTGACAAGTCTGAAAAAAAGTGTGTTAATTTTTGGTAATAATTATTTAACAAGTGTAATTAGTATTTTGTACTTGTTTTCTCAATCCTCCAGCACTTATATTCCTGAAGGCCAACATATCATGTACATGGGAGAGCCTGTCCACCCTTGGCATTACAACTGTTTTTCTTGTGGGTAGGGAAAGATTCCTATCTAACCTTGTCTTCTCTGCTCAGTTTAATATCAAACTAATACAACACATGTATCTCATAGCTGGCTTGTTATTCATAATACTCAAATAAATAGATGAATAGATGAACTAATGCATGTACTTGCAGTAGTACTTACTGAAATGATGTTATGTCAAACCCTCACAGTTCTTATACTGGATGGAGTAATTAAGATTTGTATTCTTTAACTCTTTGTAAGTTATTCTGATTTATTAGTGATTGCTCTCCATACAAACATTATAAGCATTAGGCCAAGCTTGCATGGTTAAAGAACATGATCTTTTGACCTTTATGACAGTCCCTAAATACAACTTGACTGACAGGCTATCAATTCTTCTATCTAATGGTTAATTACAGTATGTATCCTTAATTACTATTTTACTACTAAGTTATCATGTGTGATACATAAGATGTTGTATATACATGTGTGAGCCATATAGCTGTGTAATTCACACTTTTTTGTTGTACAGAAAAGAGTTGGATCATCTCTGCCGTAAACGAGACACTGAGTTGTACTGTTTGAGATGCCATGACAAGATGGGGACTCCCATTTGTGGTGCCTGCAGGTAAGGTTTTTCTCAAACAAGAAGGTGTTGAGTGGCTCTGACATTCAATAATATTATTTGATGCCAACATTGTGCACAGTCATCTCTTATTGGACTTAAAATAATGAAAAGGTGTCATAACCTGTTTTGAAGACTGTCCTTGGTTTTTATGAGGTTGCAGTGAGGAAAATAATTTTTTAATTTAAGTTAATATAACATCTGTCATTCAAATGTTTCTTGTGGTCACACATTTTACAAATTTTACCAAACATTATCTAGAAGAGGCTGGATTTTATATGGAAATATAAGAATGCTTGCTTGATGTTCTTCATAATGCTTCAAATGCCCTATAAAAATGCAGAGCAATGTTTTCTAGAGAATCAAAGGCCACATGCAAAAAATTAGCCAATTTTGGACAAAAATACTGTAACGTCTAAAGTTCAACACAATATGGCTATGCTCTCAGCCCTTCAATTTTAAGACTCCAAATGTGATCAAAACCATGGCTTTCAGTTCCTTTGTAGGGGAGTATAATGTATTTACATGTAACATACAGGTGAGAATAGGTGGCAATCATGTAAAGTACTCTCTGATTGTCTGTAGCCTGCATTTGTCACAGTGTTTGTCATCCACAAGTTAATCTTAGGGGTTGATTTCAATGCAAGCAAGACTATAATATTGTTTTGATTTTAAACACCTTACTCCTTAGGCGCCCTGTGGAAGACCGCGTTGTTCATGCTCTGGGGAAGGCATGGCATGTAGAGGTACATGGTATTGCTACAGTACAGTAGTTCCCCTTGTCTCTGTCCTAGCAGCTCTCTTACATTCTATACTACTACTGCTACTCTGATGCTATTATAAGTTTATGGCCTCAAAGTGTTGTTTCTCCTTTCTCAACTCAATGTTGTTCATATTTTGCTCCTCTGGAAATTTCAGTGTCATGCACATTTTATCACATTTCTTTCCTGGTCTCTGTTATCCTTTATTAGTCATTCATGTTTAATACAGTTTTCCTGATATCTTCCACAGAATGAATAAATCACTGATACAATTCAACAACTTGCACCACCTTATAAAATAGTTGTTCTCAATAGAGATGCAAACGGATAAAGGTCTCTATAATCCCTATATACTGTATACCATACTTAAAAACCCACCCATATTAGTAACATATTGACAAAAACCACCTTAAAGGTTGTACAACAGTACATACAATACTCTACATGTACATTATACAACCTACCTACAATGTGAAAGTCACAAAAAGATAACTGCTCTGCCCATCACCTTGTGAATAGTTTATAGCCTGTGATACCCATACCCACAGGTTCACACACAATTACAGTGTCTCTTTGCAGGCTACATTAATTGGTCACTATTATATATTCGTCTTTACTGAAAGAAAGGGGCAGATCAAATATAACTTATACTGAGTAGTTTGTATACTACAAGAAATTATAGTTCAATATCCCCATTTTGTTTCAGCATTTTGTGTGCGCCAAGTGTGAGAAGCCATTTTATGGTCATCGCTACTATGAAAGAAAAGGCTTGGCTTACTGCGAGACTCACTACAATGAGGTTTGTTGTAACACTGTAGGAAGCTGTGTGGTAGACAATAAAACTGTATATAGTACTGTACTTTTCAGTGATTCGGTTGTAGTATAAGCACTGTCAAATGGTAACTGAGAGTAATTCTACTGTGCTTTTTGTAATTGAGCCCTTGTGCTCTTGTGGAGAAAAGGACTCACATAATAGGTGTTACGTTAGGTTATAAAAAAATTTAATTGTTGGTTTGGTCAGAGTTCTTTCAACAACACTAACGACATGCACTTCATTATGGTGATCCCTCAGATGGTAAATCACAATAAACAGAAATTCACTATTAAGCCAGCAGGGTGATGGGTATCTTTTGTGGGTGACGTATTAAGGGGAGAAACTCCAACAATATGAAATACCATAGAAACTGATGGAGAACCGATGCATTAACGTCTCAAGCTGAGGTGCTTAGAGCTAAATAAATCATATTAAATAGATTTAGGCAAACCTAAAAGCGGAGCTCCTCACACAGTCCCTCCAAAAATGCTTAAAAACTTTTAGAAAGAACTCAGCTTTATGCTTATGTCCCTCCAAAAACGCTCGAAAACTTGTAGGAAGAAAATTTTTCCTCCAAAACCGCTATGAATAATCCATTTCTTCAGCAAAACAGTGTAGACTGCTGTAGACTGCTGGCTGTAGGTTGTGTAGACGCGGCAAGCCGCGAAAAGCGCGCGAAAAACAAAGCCTCGTTTCGGTTTAAGACCTTCTAAATATCCCGGATGACTATGGCCGCCATGTTGGGGCAACGTCGTCGTTCGTCGTCGTCGCTAGGCGCACGCGCCCGCGAGCTATGCCGCTAGCCACGATGACCATGAAAACTCAAACGCGTGGTTTTCTCAACTTCTATCCTCGCACGGTAGTTATGGGGCTCCGCTCAGCGGCTCTTCGAGCCGCTGTGGAGCTCCGCTATTATTACATCTATCAGTTAGTACGTATGCTGTAATTGGTCTATTTAGCGGGCCTCTACTTCACAGTAAGGCCTGCTAAATATTTTTTTCTTCAGAGGAGGGGGTGCTTTATTTTAGGGGGGAGGGGTGGCTTAATGGGGGATTTAGGGTATTTTGTGATAAATATGAGGCTTCTAATTTGGACATATTTGTCACTAGGCTTAGCATATACAGTTGCCTGCATGGTAGGCATGCAGAGGGAAGAAAGATGAGAAAATATGAACTTCTAATGTAATACATGTTATTTAGTTTGGTGCCCTTTTATGTGTCTGTCATGCAGATTGCATGCACAGTTAAGTTGGTATTGATCCCACAAATGTATCTAGTAGAAATGGCATCTGATAGATTTCAATACTAACAATCATTTTTATTTGCATCCAGTTGTTTGGTGATATTTGCTTTGAGTGCAACAAAGCAATTGTAGGAGATGGTAAGTATTGGAATAAAAACAGGACTAAAAAGCTAGTATTACACAGTTTCTTTTGGTTTGCCCAGGTTTCTAATCTGAAATTTTATGAGTTTAGTGGTTAAGGTGCTTGACAGTAAATCCTGATTGCACAAGGATGATGGTTGTACGCCTTTGTTTGGAAGATGTAACTACTTATTATGAAATGGTTGTATTTACTGAATGCTGAATATTTGGAATGAAATTGCTTTGAACCCCTTACACCCATTTTAAAGTCTCCAAATTAGCATTTAAGTACACCGCAAGAAATGGTTACTTTATGTCAGTGAAGCCCTCCTCAATCTTAACCCATGAAGTCCCTGTAGTGACCAGCATCCAATTTCTCATAACAATAGTCACTGTTCATCAACCATTTAAGTCGTGAGAATAACAAAAATGATTACCAAAAAAGAGTTGTATATGAGAACAGTTAGGATAAAATGAATATTGATATTGAGGGTTGAAGAGTTAAGTGTATTTTTACCTGCATGTACAGTACCGCTCAGAAACAAGCGTCCATCGCATACGCAGCTTATACGCGTATATACGCATACGTATATGCGTATACTCGTATACGCATACGCGTATACTCGTATACGCATACGCACATACGCAGTTCTTTGTTATTCATTGCAAAAATTTTTCTTTGTTTAGTATTGTTGAGAAAAACAAAAGAAATAGCAGTGCGAGAAAAACTTGAAAAAGCGGCAGCTGATCGAGCAGTGTGAAATTTGCATAAAACTGTAGTCACTGTGCCGTAAAAAACCAGCTATCGTATTTCAGCGTCACGGCAAGTAGCGAAAATAATAGAGAGGTTAAGCATGACATTTACGTTTGTGTACATATTACAGGAAGATCCTTATTATGCTTGAAAGCTCCATATATTTAAGCATTATCTGCAATTTGTATCATTGCAGTAGTCAATGCTCTGCATAAGTGTTGGTGTGTTCAGCATTTCATGTGTATTGGATGCAGTATTCATCTGACCCTCAAGTAAGTGGAAACCTATTAATTTTGTCATTATTAAGCAACCTTGGTTCTTTGTTTTTCTCAGTGGTTCCAGTGAGGTTTTGAGAAATATCTGTGGGGGATATAAGGGGGGGGGGCTTTCCTTATCAGTGTGATCCATCTTTATCACTTTTACGGACAAGAAACAAAACCAATCACAGTCTGGATTGGCTATTTTCCCAGAATTACTTTGATTTTTTCATATAAAGTACTGTGTGTCACATAAAGTACTGTGAATAGTTGTTAAAACAAAAATAATGTCTACTGCATGTACCTGGCCACTTAAATATTACTCATCAGATCATGCAACAGTGGTCATTGGTCACATACATGTATTACTGTTACTGAACTGCACCTTGAAGAAACACAATTATTTGTTTGTTTGGTTTTCTGCCTCAGATTTTCTATGTGAGCATGGGAGGGGAGAGGGGTGAGGTTGGGGAAATTGAAGAGAGTTTGAGGAGTAAGCCATTTAGTTAAAAATTGTTTTTGTCTTTGTTTCTTCTAATAGGAGTAAATTCCATGAATTTGACATGCAGCCTTTGTGTAAGAAATGTTATGAGAAGATGCCGCTTGAGCTTAAGAAGAGGTTAAAGAAGGCAGAGCAGACGCCTAGTAAAAAGTGAACCAGGTTTTGGCTCCAAAGCTCTCCTGTCTTGAAATCTCAAAAAATTCTTCTGTGGTCTCAAGGCAATTGAAGGTTTCGATTTCAAGGAAAGAAAGGAGGGGTGGTTTAAAGCTCTTTTTACATGTATGACCTGCGATGGATGGCTGATTTGATAACTTTTCTCTGGGATCCATACAATTTGGTTAATTCATTTATGCCTAGTTCAGAATACCCTGCCAAATATTAGCATCTGAATGAATTCCAGAATGGCCTATTGTTGTATATGTTGCAGTTAATTTTTGTTTTCAGTTAATTTTTATTTTGAACTAGATAATTTTTTTCTTCCTAGTTAGTTTTATTTTTAACTAGGTGATATTTTTTTAACTAGGTGATATTTTTTTTAACTAGGTGACATTTTTTTTAACTAGGTGATATTTTTTTAACTAGGTGATATTTTTTAAAAAAAATACAGGTCACAGGTCATTGTTTTACCAATACAGAAATTATCCTAAACATTCATTAAAGCCAACCTTGGGACTTATCAGACCTAACGTTAGCTTTAATGAATGTTTAGGATAATTTCTGTATTGGTAAAACAATGACCTGTGACCTGTATTTTTTTAAAAAAATATCACCTAGTTAAAAAAATATCACCTAGTTAAAAAAATATCACCTAGTTAAAAAAAATTATCTAGTTCAAAATAAAAATTAACTGAAAACAAAAATTAACTGCAACATTATACAGTGTGTATGCTATTCTGTAAAGCGTTGTGCCTAGTTCAGAATACCCTGCCAAATATTAGCATTTGAATGAATTCCAAAATGGCCTATTGTTGTATACAGTGTGTATGCTATTCTGTAAAGCGTTGTGACGTGCAGAGACGAAAAAGTTAGGAGTGGTATTGTACTCTGACTGCTGTGTAGAAAAGGAAGAAAGTTAAATCATCCCCTATAATAATAAGCTATTAAATTTTCATGTAAACCCTGTTTCATTCCCTGCTGTCTCTCTTATCTCTCTTTCATTTTTCTCCTTCCTATTGACCACCTGTATTATTCAAAAGAGGACACTGAGAGACAACTGCAGATTTAGATCAGTTGTTTTCTTGATAAGATTGCATTTACATGTGTCATAGTTGAAGTTATGTAGGATGTAGTTGGCTATATTTTATTCTAGTAATTGCCTACAGTCAAGCCTGTAAACTTCTAGCTGCATTCCCAGGCCACTCTTTAATGTGCTGAGAGCTGTTGTTAGGGTTTTGTTTGTAGTAGTACATTATTTTGTTTTAAATGGTTAATAATACACAGTGTCAACAATCATAGATGATTTAGGGTGCTCAAATTTTGTATCCATCTTCAGAGTTATTTTATGTACATTGCATATAAATGGACTATACAGTTGAAATTATGATGTAGTTTAAGTTTGTTGTAATTAAAAGCTCCCTTTCTTTTTTATTTTGAATTTATACTTTATTCCCTCACCTCTATCAAATTAGTGCTGTAGGATTTTTGTGGTTCATTTTCACCCAACCATTGACATTGTAAGTAAGAAAGAGAGAGAAAGAAATTGTAAAAGTGATTTTCTTGGTGTGGTTTCAGCATTCTCCCCTGAAGGAAAATGAAATCAAAGAGGAAGAAAGGGAACAAGCAGAAAGCAAAAATGCAAAAACAGAAAGACTTCAAGCAATTGTTTTGAAAGTTATGAAGAAAATTGCCCTAAACTGTTGCATTTACATTTCATTTTACCATGGATCCTGAACTGGTTTAAATACCAGATACAGAAACAAGTACAGATTGAGTAGTATTAACGGTATCATTCCATTGAACAAGCATTCAGTCAACAAGCTCTGCAAACAGTTAGTTTGGGCTTTTCATGTTGCACACTTGTTTGGTTCTGACTGCAGTAAATCTTCCCCTCTCACTCTTAATTCTTCAACCCTATCCCCCCACCCCACCCCGCCACTCCGCCTTCTAAACAATGACCTGTCCCTAATCCTGGGGTGCGACTTTTGTCACGCAATGTTTGTTCCCAGTGCTCCATTGGAGTCAATGCGATATTTCCAGTCATGGCGGGTTCTCGTTTTGTGAGAGGTTGTGCGCATCTTTGCAGACGCTCTAATCTAATTTTAAGGAAACCACGCTGTAGACTGCATACAAAAATAGCTTCGTCTATCGAAGAACTTGAAAATGTTTATGCTGAAAGAAAAAGAATCGTTAACGGTAAGTGCAATTGATTCACACGGTGTGACTAATATTGTTATTGTCTAACCCATAGAAGGCACCAAACAATAAACATACATACACACGTACTCTACAACAAAAGGCGCTAATTTGAATTTTACAATTATTTGATAATTTTCTCTCCTTGACAGTGGGCAAAAACTACCCACAATGTTCTGTTCAATTTATGTACTTTTAAAGCATGAACTCTTCCATTGATCAAGTTAACTTACGGGTTTACAATTAATTTTATTTGATGTAAGAATCTTAGTTGAAAAACTCTTATTATACACATGTTGTTCCGGATTTCAAGTTAACGTTCACACAAGTGGAGAGTTTATTTTGAACAGATGTTCTGTTGTTAACGTCTTTATCGTATCGTTTGTGGCGCGAATAGCGACCGGAAGAAATGATTTGTTTAGATCGATTTTAGCATCTGGATTTTGTGTTTTCTGCCAACCTTCATCAGAGATTTATTAATGCATGATTGTTCTTTCGCCTTTTGTTATTTCTCAGCCATGTTTGTTCATAACTTTTATAAGGTAACGGTAACAAAATTCTTGAATCTAATTGCATATCAGCATCCCCCACTTGTATTTTGCCTGAATTGAACATTGCTCATTGGGCAATGTGCAACATTGGAGTGGTGTTCTATGGCCCCTTGTACAAAGTAATATAAATTGTAACCCCCTCTTACTTCGTATTCCTCTTTCCAACTTGGGCTCTCAACCTCCTTGTACAATACAGTGTTCACTGAAAGAACAAGCAAAGCTTTATAGGTCATTCAATTTAGAGTCACTCTCCTTTATAATTCATAGGTGTCTATTTCCCATGGTGGCTAATCTGTATGTTATCTTACCTGTTATTATGTAATATGAAGTTTGGGTAGTAAGACTCAGTTCAGACACTGTACTTCTCATGTGCCCAACCTAACTGAGTTAGACCCACCTTTGGAGCAACATTGGTGCAACATTTGATTCGGACAGCATATTATGTGCAGAACCTAACTTTTACTCACTCTAAGCTGAAAGAGAAAGGCCTCATTTTAACTGCTGTACCCAGTGGATCCAGACATTGTTCTTTTGCCATACATAACTTGTAAGTTGGACTAGGTGCATGGAAAGTATGGCATCTGAACTCTGCCTAAAGAAACTGCACAATAAAGATCTGTGAAATAAAATACTGTGATGTCTTTGAGTATTTTGTTTGGTCTTGGTTCCATTTACTTAATGTACAATAATTTATTTTTCTGTGGTTCACTTTCCTAGAAACCAGGTTTCAAAATACAGACCTCTTGGTGAGGGGGTCAGAGTAATTGGGTATGAGCTAATCTCGTCTATTCTCTTTTGTTTGGCAATGCAAGACAACTCCTCCTTGTATGGTTAGGCTTAGGAGCGACATTGCAAACATCACCTCGATGTGGCTATATACTAGCGGTCTCTCTACTATGCATGTATGAGGAATAGCGGTAAGGATAGGAAGAAGACTGAAGGATCCTCTCTCTCCCCTTCCCCACTAGTATCCAAGCAAAAAAGTACAGCAAATTATGAATAATGATATATAGGTGTGTAGTAGTTTGGATTTAGGTTTGTTAATGCTCATGAAGTTGTTCACCCTTCTTTCAGAGTCATCAAACTACAATGTGGTTCACGAGCAGGCAATCTTCGCAAACAATGAGCTTGGTCTTCGGCATATTGATGTCTATGGCTTTGACTATGACTATACGCTGGCTTCATACTCCAATGCTTTACATTATTTAATATATGACTTTGCAGTGAAAACCCTCATCTCTTCTTATGGGGTAAGCCTTAAAATGTCTTTCTTATAGCTAAAATGTTTTCAGTGCACCTTGTTAACATAAATTTTCAATCATCCTTAACAGACTCTTTTTTTTCTTGCATGTACTTAGTACCCAAAAGGTATTCAAGATTTTAAATATGACCCAGATTTTGCCATAAGAGGTCTTCATTTTGACACAAGCAATGTGAGTACTGTATAAAGCTAATTAAAAATAATGCAATTATATAGCCAGAACTAAACAATCTGTAATTCACAAGAAGTCATTGAAAGACACTAGTAGTCGACTAGCATTTATTAGAAACATGGATTGTGCTGCAGTCATTTAACTACAGAGTCAGAGAAGCACCCCTCTTGTGATCGTCACATGTCTTGTTGTCTTTATTTCTAATCACCAGCTTATATTTGGTACAATACAGTTTCACAGGGTAATTACTAATAGTATTTTCACATCATGCAGTGGTTTTACAGTACTATCACAAGACACAGTATTAATTATTAGAACATGCAGAACAACCTTTGTACTTAGCATTTTTCTGTTACTATAGTAATCAATACACAACATGGACTCTTTTAACGTTTCACTTGAATTTGTTTGGATTAATCTGTCTAGATTACTTCTTTGTGATTATTACTTTTTCGTGTTTGGTTGCAGGGTCTGTTACTTAAGGTTGATGCTTTCCACAACATTATGTTAGGGTCTGTTTTCAGGTATATTAAATTTTCAAATGTTATTCTAATATTATTCAGTGTCCTTATCATGGAGAACGGAATGCCACCTGAAAAACCAATGAAGAATTATGCAGATCAATGAAAGTATTATCACATCTTCTGAGATCTGCATAACTATTATTCTTCATATAATACCAAATTCATGGAAACAGAAATTTAAAGTAAAACTTTAAAACGTCTTAAGTACTCTAAAAATTGATTGAAGCAGATAACCACTTGGAGTTAACTGATCTGTTAGTGAAAATGCTGTAGAAACAGCTTGGCTTAATTATTATCAGTATATAAATCCCTACTCCCATCTAGATCTATTTCTATTTTTTCCTTTTTCCCTTTACATATTAAAAGCCAACAATCCAACCTAATAATCAACCTATTTGTTGTAGCTAGTTTTTTCCTATTTCCATTCTAGTATTATAGTTACTCATCCTACTGTTCTTGCTATTGCAACCTGAGTATGTGTGTATTTACCTATATCTATGTATATGTTGTAGTTCAATTTTTTCCTTGGTTTAAATTTTATTTTCCTTTGTTTCAAACTCATTATCATACATTACCATACCTAAAAACAAAGGAAAATAAAATTTGAACCAAGGAAAAAATTGAACTACAACATATATATACTGTTTTATGTGAAACTACTGCTCGCCTCGAATAGCTGTTGCTATGTGTGAGTAGTAGATGGAAAACTGTAAATATACAGAAATACCAACAAATCAAATCATAAATTTAAAAAAAGCAAAGCTGAGTCCAATAATCCAATATTGAAAGGCTTGGGGCAGAAACTTTCCCTGGATGTTTTGGTTGTTTTTTGAAAGTGGCCAAAAATGGCTAAGATTTGGCATGTAGCTTTTGCTAAAGGAGATAAGAATTGTTCTTAAGTTTTTCAGTGCTGGTGTATACTTCATTTTCAAGATGTAAAGTTTGCAGGTCAAATTATTGTTCTTTTGGTCGTGTTTTGCACTTTCTTGGCTACTGAAATTGAGGAGCACATCACTCTTCTGACCAAGGAGGCTTTTATTGAAATTCGACTGTACTTTAGTAGAAACAGTAGTCCACTGAAAGGAGATATCATAAAAGGATTTATTGATCATTAGCGCTCAAACAAATTGGCAAATTTGTAATAAAATACTCAGAATTCTGTTGCACCTGTCCAAGAGATCATCTGTTCTTGTCAACGTAGATCGCTACTACAACTGTCAATTGTACTTTTGATTTAAATTTGCAATTTTAAAAGGTTCAAGGAACTTATTAGAATAAATTAATCTCTGTTCTCACGTGGCCTTTATTTTGCACCAAACTAATTGGGCACTTTCTAAGCCTGTTACATAGAGAGCAATTTAAAATTAAAGTGCAATTCAGGTCGTTCAAGGTGTTTTTAAGTTCACAGCTCGCTGCATGTAAAAGTGAGAAGAAAATTTTTTTCTCACTGTGGTACTCATAGTTACCATACTTTTGCTAATTCATCATTGTAATTTGTTGAATAGACCTTATTCACTTGTACATTTTGTTTTCCCAATACAGATCATTTGATGATACTCAAGAGATTTGGTCTTCTGTCTTGTTCATTAAAAAGAGTGCAGGCACACATTCATGCTTGCATGCACCCTTTGTAATAAACAAGACAAAGGATCAAATCTCCTGAGTATCATCACATGATCTGTATTGGGAAAACAAAATGTACAAAAGAATAAGGTCTATTGACCCAGGCATGTTAATGGGTATCGGCAATATTATGCTGAGGGTTAAATAAACGCAGTAAATGAGTAGTCTTCCATTCTGTTCTTCCATTCATCACTGAAATCTTTTGTGATCCAGCTCCCCATTGATGATTTTGCACTTCTGAGCAAGAGTTCAGGAGTTTGAGCCCTGGTGGTGGCACTGTGTTGTTACTTTAGACAAGAAACTCAACTCTACACTGTCTCTATCCAGCCATGTGTATAAATGGATACCAGCAATATAATGTTGAGAGTAACCCTGCGTTGGACCAGCATCCCATCCGGGGGGGGGGGGGGGTAATAATACTCCCAGGTGCTTTGTGCTGCTGAAACTGGATTAAACTCCAGCCGTGTGGGCCTTAATGCTTGTGTACACCTTTGCCTTTTCCCCACTAATGCAGAACCAGTTTCTTAAGGGACTAAGCTGTCATCACAATATTCTGCATTGCTTCTCATACTAACCTATTGTATCTCTTAGAAAGGTGCATGAAATGTTGATCTTCAGTGAGCTGCTTGTATTTTATTAGAGGACTACAACCAGTACGTAATGAGGAGGTGTTTAGCATTTATGAGGGAACACATTTGGCCATAACCAAGATAAATCCATCCAACTTCCTAAATGTAAGTTACGAGCATCATACTTAATAAATAGCTGAACTGTAAAATTCTTGACAGTTCTGGCTAGTAGTCATTGGTATAAATGCTGAAGAATTCTAAGTTAATAATTATTTCATAGCACGAGAAGCTGCACTAACCTTTTTCACTTCCAAAATTTGAGTTTGAAATTGTTAATTAGAACCAACACCATAATGTAGGTATCCTGTCTGTGTATCTAAATAGGCAATACCTCTAGATTTCTGCCTTAAACTTCCTTCATTAGCTTGCTATTTTAGAGAATTTGCTGGTAGCCCCATTAAGCATACTAGAGTTGATAAAAAAAAAAATAAAAAAATAAAAAAAATAAATAAATAAAAAAATACTAGAGTTGATAACTTTTTCAACTCCAATGATCAGTTTGCTAATGACACTGCAATAAATTTGTAACGAGAAGTTTCAGGTTAGTAGAGATGTGTTTTTGATACAGTTTTCCCCTAAACTACACTCAGATAGAAAACTGTTCTGTTAATCATGTGAATGGCCAAACAGAGAATTTATACTCTGTTCTGTAGCTTTCAAATAATAACTAAAGAAAATAGTGTGAGTCAAAAATTTTCATTTTTCTTTGTGGAAATTTAACCCATAACCTAGAGAATTAATCTTCTATAGAGTCAGTTGACTGATTAAAAGATCCATTTTATAGTCTTCAATATTTAATGATTTTCATTCACTCTCTTTCAGGGTCCACGGCGTACAATGCATCACATGATAGACTTGTTTTCTTATCCAGAGATGTGTCTGTTATCAAATGTGATTGAGGTGAGTAAGAGAAGTTAAAGGTGACACGTTCAGTATAGCAAACTGTTAGGTATATCTGTCAGTGGCTTAAAATTTGAAAGCAGTTACCTTTTAATTTGCTCATTTGACCATTTACTTAATTTAGGTGTTAATAATATGCATGCAAAAATTTCAATGCACTGATTGGCTGAGAGCACGTCAATTAATCCCAAACAATGTACAAAGTTAAAATTGAGTGCAGAAATATGAAATTAAATTTTTTGCATATATATTATTTTCAAGCACTGGTAATCAAATAGTTGCAATCAGAATTACATATACCAGTGGATGATCATTAAGTTAGTTAGTTAGTGTCTTTGCGCCCTCTGCCACATATGGTCACAAGACATTAGTAGATCCTTCAGTATCTTAACTTTTTATTTTCCTTTTTCAGTTTTTCCAACAAAGAAGTATTCCATTTGATCCTGAATATCTGTTCCGAGACTGTGAGGTAATTTGATTTACTACCACTTTTCTTCCCCATCTCAGGGCTGTCACTGAGGGCCAGGGATTTCCCCCAGCTACTGCAAGTCTGAGCCCCGGCTACTTTGATACAAAACCAAAACGTTAGTCGCACCAGTAAATGTTTGTCCCCCGACTACTTTTTTCATTTCCCTGCCTACTTGAAAAATTAGCCTAACCTCATTCCCAGGGAGTCTCCTCTGTAGTAGGGGTAGAGGAGAGACTCTGGGGATGGAATGGTCATTGTTGTTGTTGAGGCCTGCCACACTAACGTGTATTTGGCCACACTGTGATTTTTTGACTGTGATCCACTGATGCCAATTATGATTGTCAGCCAAGGTCTGTAAGAAAAAAGGATTTTATTCAGGTTATTTGGCATATTCTTTGAAAATGCTGAGTCCTCTAGAGATCACAAAACATTGTATGAAGTGACATGACAAAAGTCTATTAAAAATCACTTAATATCTTTTCTCTCCACAGCAAGCCATAGCTAATGTGCACCAGTCTGGAAAAATGTATGAGGCAGTCATGAATGACATGGGTGAGTCCCTCCACTGCCCAAAAAACACTGATCAGGTTCAATAAGCAGTAGAAAAATATCTGTAAAATAGATGTCTGGAAATGGGGTTTACGTCAGTGTAAAAACCTGTGAAGATTTTCTTTGTTTTTTTTTCAGTATTATTTTCTTAGTCTATTGTTTTGTCTCCTTTGTTTTCTTTGTTCTACATCACTCGTGAAGGTAACAGGTTTTTACATCGAGGATGATCCTAAAAATGGGAGCTAAAGAAAAACATGGCGTAGACGGCACTAAATGATGAAGGTTTCTTTGCCATCCTCAAATCAAGAACATGAATGGACCCTTTTTCATTTCTCACGGAAAACGCGATTATACAACGAGACCGTTGATTTGAGAAATTGAAAAAAATTGCAGTTTAAAAGAATGGAAACAAATTGAGACAAGCCTGCTGCTATTGGTTTAAGAGGAAAACAATTTTTTTTCCTGGTCGGTTGTTTTACTCGTCCGCGTCGTCTTCCTGTTTACTATGAAGCTTCTTAATAGTAATACTATAATATTGACTGAGCATCTCCAAACTCACCAGCTTAGCATGTAGGAGAATACAGTTATGTCAGTCGTTTCTCAACGTTTCTCAAAATGTCCACCCGGGTTTTCAATAAGAATTGTAGCAGTATGAAAATTGTGTAAAGTAACAGGAGAATACTCTGAAAGCGCTCCAAGTCTAAATTTAAAAGTAGCTCAGGCCATCCAGATTTGACCGGAGAATTCTTCGTAGTAGCTGGAGAATTCTCCAATCTCCGATGCCTGATGAACATTCTGGTCCACAAGAACATTTTCCTCATTTCCTGTCAAGTCTAAGATGATGTAAGATAACTCAAGACAAAAAATCGGTGATTGGAATTTGGACTTGGTAACCTCTAGACTGCTCTTACAACAAAGTTAATGTTTCAAAGACTGAAAGAATTTTTATTGATACAAAATTTTGTATTTATGCAAAGTTGAACTTGAAAAAGATTTGATTACTTGTTAATAATGTACCTGCAAAAGTTTCATTTCGAGTTTCGGCACCCATTTCAACTTTCTGTACTCGATTTCAACTTTCTTCACTGTTTGGGATTAATTGATGTGCTCTTAGCCAATTAGCGGGCTGAAGTTCTTGCATGTATATTATTACAGTACCAAGAATACCTGAACGAACCCCACTAACAGTGCCGCTACGCATGACGGGAATTTTGCCGAATGCTGGTAACGTAGTCTCCTCCGCAGCCGTTATTAGGATCGTCACGCAACGCTTCTCCCCCACTTTTACGTGGCGCTCTATAACTTATCCTCTTGAATTAAACCCAAATCATGCTACTAAAATCAGCAATTTCATATGGTCTCATTACAAGAAATTGAAAGGCTCCATGAGAGACTCTTTACTAGAGACTCCTTTACTTTACAGATACATTTTTAGAACAGAGTCCATTGCTTGGTGAACTGCTTAACAGACTTGTGTCATCAGGGAAGAAGCTATTTCTCATCACCAACAGTGGCTTTGAGTTTGTGTAAGTTACTGCAGCAATCCCAGTACTTTTTTATTCCTTTGATGTTAATAACATTCATAAATCGGTTTCAAAACTTACTACCACAAGTTACACAAGTTATGTAAGCAGTAAACCGCAGTCTCTATGGGTTTATCGGCGTAATAAACCATGCGGTATGTTGGGAGAACATGAGACGAGCTTGTAAATCAGTAGAAACTGCGGCTTATTGCTTTTATAAAAATAGAAAATGTTTCTCTTGTATGGGTTTACCAGCACAATAACCCATAGGTTTTCGATCAATCAGCCCGCGCATAGTATCTGAGCTATTTTATGATTTGCACTATTTTTGGTTTTGCATTTCGAGCAAATGTGATTGGCTATACAAATCTGTCCCACTGTCTCAACCAATCAGGAGTAAAATGTTAAACAGTCGTGACAAGGGAGCTCGCGTTTTCCCGCGCTTTGTGGTGACTGGACAGTGCCGTACATACAGTACTACAATTGATTGGTTCAGTAGAGTATTTGCATCTGTTGTGATTGGTCAGAGCAGCAGCCCATTGTCAGAGTTATCTGTTGTTATTAACATTAATGTTATTGATACTGATATGTTGGTGATTCTGGTGAGAACTAGCCTCCCACGCAAACGTTCTTAGGGGTTCGTCACGCGTTCCTACCCACGAACGTCTGCTTCAAACAGTAGCCACTTCCGTTCAGGCGAACTGGCCAATCACTGGCCGTTTGCCATTTTTTGTAAAACGGGACTTTGACCTCAAATTCAAAGGATCCTGTTGACAGTTTTACTAGGATACTTGATGGTTACATCTATTGAGGTAAATGTAGCGGCGTTGCTGCTTCTAAAAGATGTTATCCCTGGCAACAGGAGTCGATGTTTAAAAAAGAGACGGGGGTGGAGGAGAAGCGAAGAAGCATTTTCGCGTGACTCTTCGCGACGAAAGCTAATCCATGAGCAGGGTCTACTGGAGCAAAATAAGAAGTACAAGTGGTAGGACTTGGGAATTTCAGCGACTTCGCAGCACTGTTTCCGACGCTTGAAGCAAATTCTGAAGTACAAGTGGTAGGACCTGGGAACTTTAACGACTTCGCAGCACTGGTTCCAACGCTTGGAGCTAATTCTGGAAGGGAGATAACAGATGTGCGCGGGTCCATTTGAGCTTCGAGGCATGTCGTTTCCTTTCGTAACCGTTTAGGTTTTACTCCCTTTTCAAAGCGGATTAAATGTCTGTAACAGTTTGCTGTGCAAATGAATATTTCACTCGACGAAAAAACAGTCACGTCCACATCGATCGCGGCTTTGATTAGGCCTTGAATGTCCACAGAACCTTTGCCAAAAATACGAACTCTTTCTTTATTCAGTGTGGATCCACAAAGGAAACAAATTAATTTGCTTTCAACGATCTTTTTGGGGGTTTCATCCACACATGCCATACAATGGGAACATGGAATATCATGAGTATGAATTGAAACTGAATCATTTATTTACTGAAATGGTTTCGCGGAAATTACCCTGCGGGTGACAACTTCTTTTCTCACAGAAGTTGCAATTGGCTAGTGATGATACAATAGGTGAAGGCTGATTGGTTGTCTCGAAACAAAGGCGAACGGAAGTGGCTACTGTTTGAAGCAGACGTTCGTGGGGTAGGAACGCGTGACGAACCCCTAAGAGCGTTTGCGTGGGAGGCTAGGTGAGAACTTGAAACAAAGAAATTCTCCAAGAAAATTTTGCTTTGTTATAATGCGTTATCATTATGTTTTCTTTATTTCTAGTGACAAAGGAATGGACCATATGATTGGCAGTGGATGGCGTGGATTATTCGATGTTATAATCACAAAAGCTCGTAAACCTGCCTTCTATCGACAACAGGCATCAAGGTTTGAGTGTTTCAAGGCCAAATGTTGATTAGCACACAGGACTTCGTTGAAACATTTTTTGATTAATTTTCAGACCATTTCGATGTTTAGACACGGAACTGTACCGTCCAACATGGCAGAAAATATCTGAACTGGGCAAGGGACAAGTTTATATGGAAGTTAGTAACAAGCGTCACTTAAACGATCTGCGTACCTACATACTGAAGGTCTCAATGGGGTGATGACTTTTACGGCTAACGGTTAATATTTTTGACTGTTTTACGGTTAATATTTTTGGCTGTTTTACGGCTAGCGGTTAATATTTTTGGCTGTTTTACGGCTAACGGTTAATATTTTTTACGGCTAGCGGGTAAAATTTTTCAATATTTACGCCTAACGGCTAATTTTTTTGCCCGTTTTACGGCTAACGGTTAACCCCATTGAGACCCTCCATACTTGGTATCGGTCTCATTTGGTTTTGTTTATAGTCTTGTACCTTTTGTTTTCGAACAGGGGAACATTGAACAGTTCATGGCGTTTACTGGTTGGTACGGTCCCAATGTATTGTATTTTGGAGATCACGTATACAGCGACTTACGGGTAAGAATTTAAATTAGCTTTTATGTTACCAATGAGGTCCAGTAATCCCCCCCCCCCCCCGCCAAATTCGGCGTCGTCCTTCGAAGTAGAAATACTTCTAATAACTGCCGTCGAATAAGCGATTTATCGATTAATCAACGTTTTGAACGAGTAAAATGATTTCTAATTTCTATTACAGCCGTTTTCAATTCTCTGTAGGAAATATTTTCGCTACTTGTTGGGTTTGCCTTGCGACGATTGGTGGTTGGCTAAAAGCTTTCGCCAATCAGAAGCAAACTCAAACCAATCGTGACTAGTGCGCATGCGTTTACCACAGGTATTTGTCCAGACGGTTCTGAGTGGTTCATTTCGTGGGCAGAGATCTCATGTATATACTCACCACGAGTCCCATTGTACGTAATTGTTTTCCTTTACAGGCAGAGATCTCATCTATATACCCACCACAAGTCCCCTGTACGTCATTGAATGCTATGTTGACGTAATTGAATGGAATATTAAATAATTTATCGTTTGTTACGTAGTTGGGAAGTCGTAGTGGGTATATACATGAGATCTTTCCCGTTCCGCGTAAATAATCTCTTGTTATTGGCCAGAATTTTTGGTTTTACGAAAGCCAATCGAAATTTATTCTATTTTTAAATTGCTAGTAATTTGCTGTGGTCATTGTAATTGTGCCTGTTAGTATTTTGTGCAGATTGAGCAAATTGCATTATGGCTACTGACCAAGATTTAACAATTATTCGCCGAAGGCGAAGTGATTATCGGTGAATATTCACCGAGACGAAGTCGAGGTGAATATTCATCGATAATCACTGAGCCTGAGGCGAATAATTGTTTTAGTATAAATACATAGGTGATTATTTCAAAAAAAGAAAAAAAAGCATTGTACAACACGAAAAAATTATATTTCATCAAAAGCGCGCGAACGACTGGCAGCCATTTTGTTCGTCGAGGTGATTATCGGCTGATAATCCGAGATAGCGAACCAATCAGAGCGCGCGGTTTTGTATAATCACCTGAGTATTTATACTAATCTCAGTTAATAATTGTTTCTTTTTCTTTGACATTTTTTCTCTTATTTACAGGATCCTGTCTTACATCATGGCTGGAGAACCGGGGCGATTATTCCCGAATTAGAGGTACACAGTTATTTTAATATCCATTTGTGCAATTCAACTCTTCGTTATGGAACACTATGTGGTTAATATTAATTCTTTCTCTTTTATAGGCAAATGATGATGATATTATCCATGATGTTATTCTAACTTCTTGCCCGTTGTAAAATTTAAATCATACGCCATGGTTCGACATTCTATCAACTCTCTTTATCCAATTGTGTCATGTCTGTTGTAAATCCTCTTGTAAGGGACCGGTAATTATTTATCGCCAGAGAGGGGGGAGTATTTTGGGCTGAACACGGTGAAATTTAGCCGATCCCCCCTTTAAATGTTATATCACCGAAGTGATCCCCCCTCAACACTGTTGACAGCTGTTGTGACCCCCCCATGTCTTCGCACCCATATTCAACTTTTGAGGGGTATATTCAGTGTTTTTGAACATTCAGGTAGAATTTCAATCTATGATGTACTTACAGTATAATGAGGGCCTTATCCCGCAATCTCAAAAGTGTCTGTTGATCCGAGTCTTTTTCTAGTCTGGATCCCATTATCTGTTGTCAGCTGACATGCAGCAATATGACTCGAAAAAGCTGTGGAAACACTCGCCTATCGGCTCGTGTTCCCACAGCAAATCTTCTTCTCCCAAACTTTCATTCGTGTTTCTATAACTCGATAGAAACACGGAAAATGTTTTCTATTTCTTAATTAACACCCCTGAAGGAAAAATATAAATCACAGTTCCCTGGTGGAATTGAGAACAATGATTGATTGATGCCTAGATAGTTCAGTTTGTCACGTTATTGCACCCACCATTGATTAACAGGGAATGATTAACATCAGATCATAAGTGACAAGACCGTGAGGAGCCCGGTAGCCGGCTCTCCTGTTGGTCAATTTGGTAACTGGGATTGTTAGACCCAAGGATTCTTGTGCCGCAAAAACGTGGATAACGAAACTCTCGAAAGCTGATCATGAGATTGCCTATTTTCAATAAAGTTATCTTATCACTTGTCCAAAATGCTACATTTAGCTAAATAGCTAAGGCCCTCCTCTTTCTATTCCACTCCCAACGGTACTTTGATTAACCCACCCCCCCCCCTCCCCCCCGCGGGGTTGGTTAGTAGAGGATTTACGGTATGTTAATTGACTTGAAACATACTGTTCTGAAATTGCTTTCAAGAGGGAAATCAGAATAGGAAATTCTTTGGAGTATCAGCGTTCCTTGATATGGCTGAGTACAGTGCAAGATCTTATTG
Source organism: Ricordea florida (assembly GCA_949710005.1). NCBI lineage: Eukaryota > Metazoa > Cnidaria > Anthozoa > Corallimorpharia > Ricordeidae > Ricordea > Ricordea florida. The sequence continues at coordinate 28,688,078 of OX453273.1, read as the reverse complement.
TTAATCTTAAGGTAAGAACCAATTCTGCAAAGCTAATTGACAGTTACAAGTACTGTAGATGAGCGTTTTCCGTGCGGCTACCGTGCAGAGCAGCGCGCAACCGTTTTTCGCGAGATTTGGCGTGAGTTCTTGCGTGTTTAGAAATTTGAGAGAGAGGAATTTCTGAGTGAAAGATATATTTTTTGGCACGTTACAGTAAAACTCGGTAAAAGAAAGTGGATCAATATCAGTTTCTGGGCAACCGTGCACCTACCCCTCCCCTAATCCAACAAGTTATAATGAGTTAAAAAGTTAGCGTTAATGTTGGTTTAGGGGAGAGGTAGGTGCACGGTTGCCCAGAAACTGATATTGATCCAAGAAAGTCTTGGTTCACGCATCGGGTTTCGAAGCTATGACCCTCCAACTGCTAGCACAGACGCTCGCCCACTGAGCTATAGCAGACGACGTGTATGAGATAGGCCATTAAATTACGTCCAAGCGTCCTACGTACTTCTATGACTTGAATGTAAATGGATTTGGAAATGAGGATAGTATATGTTAAGCCTTGTTTCAAAGTGTAAGGTGTGTATTGCAGCAGTGTAGCAGCTCTCCTGAACTTCTTATTTGAATGGACCTTTATGTGTAACTTTTCCATTGTTTTAGGGCCAGGGGCATTGTCTGTTTTGTTTGTTTTATTGTTCTTTGCTTGGGTATCGAACCAACAGTACAAGACCTTACAACAGCTGCTACATGTAACATGTCGCGGGAAAACTCGGGAAAAGGAAATCTAAGTTCTCCCAAGAGGAGTCGAAAATATAATTCTCCCATTACTTGAAATTTCTGTGTATAACTTTTGTTTCGAAATTTTTGTCATGCTCCTAGAATTTATCTCCCTAATCTTTTTTATCAGATGAATGATTGCATTTTGAGCAGCTTCTAAACCATAATAACATTTAAAACGTGTTTGCACTTTTCTTTGTCCCAGTCTCTTCCGCCCAGTGCAAGAAGAGCGCAGCTAACTGAGGAATGGAAACAAGAAAGGCGAGAACTCAGGTAGAGCATAGTTAGTAGAGTCAGGAACTGTTTGGAAATATGTCATTAATTTAAAGTCTGAATTGCCTCCTCGTAGAGCAAACATGACAATTTTGTTTGTCTTCAACTAGAAGCTGACAGACTCGATTATTCCGTACGACATAAGATTTCTTACTGGGGTTTCTTCTGGATTTCTTACTGGGGTTTCTTCTGGATTTCTTTCTGAAAGGGGTTGTTTTAGGCTTAGTGAATGATGTTGTGCGAGTCTGTGTACCGGACAGTTTTCTACTTGAGCGCTTGGTCGTCGTGGCGGCAGTGTTAATAATCGTGTGTCACACTCGCTCGTGCGCGTGGGAAAACTTGTTCCGCAGAAACCATTGTCCGACTAGGGGCGCATTTCTTTGGTTCGATCCGGAGCAGGATTTGTGATCTATGATCAGCTGGTTTATGGCGATAAATTGTTGTCCGTAGTGGATTTATAGAGGATACTACATGGACTCGCGAAGATACGAAATTTCTCTTCGGGTGTAGCACAGCAAACCAGCATATTATTTTTCAACACAAAAAGAGAAATTTGTATCTTATTATTCAGTAATATACGGAGTGGTAGCAAATCGTTGAAACCGCTACCCCACCAGTGATATCACACATGTACAGATATCATTCATATGCACACGTGTGTGGTGTCATTTTTGTCGATTAGCCTCTCGGTATACCGCTAAATTTCATATAATAATTCTGTTTCTTTGATGCACCGTGATCCGAGTAGTCATGAATAACAGATCCTGAGCCAGATCCAGGGTGTTCATTTGGCATCGCAGATTGGAGAATTCTCCGGCTACTACGAAGAATTCTCCCACTACTAGTTTTAAATTCAGACATGGAGTGCTTTCAGAGTATTCTCCTGTTACTTAACACAATTCTTCTACTGCTACAATTCTTATTTAAATCCCTGCAGATCATTTTAAAGAAACGCGCCCTAGGTCAAAAGTACCTTTAACTGCTTGGTTGCAAACTTATTTTGTCCTCAAGCTTACGCTGGCGATTAAATATCCAAAGTCATCATTAAAATTGGCTGCTTCTTTTGCCGCAGGTGGAAGCTGAAAGCCGTGTTTAATCCTAGATTCGGCAGTGTATTCAGAACCTATCACAACTCGACTTACTTCACACGGCGTTTGGTGCGGTTTGCCGATCTGTACATGTCATCTGTGAACAACCTGCTCCTCTACCCAAGTGACTACACGTTTTACCCTCGAAGAAGCGCACTCCCGCACGAGGCCGTCCTCGACTTCCGGTCTTTTGGCGTCGTTCCGAGCAATCCCATAACTCTATAGTCCTAACTCTATAGAGAAAACATTTTTGGTGGTCGTCTGTTTACAGTGAGCCTCAATCGTTTTCAGAAATATTTATTGTCCATATTCCCCTTTGGCTGAATATTGCTAGTGGGATTTTAGCATCGTTATTTCATGCATGTCGTGTCACGATTTCGCTTTACTTTCTCCTTAACATACCTTTTCATGGGAGTCTTAGACAGACGTGGACGTTAAAATATCAAAATAGTGAAGTAAAAAATTTATGCAAACGAATTAAGACTGAACAATTGGACCGCGAGTTCACGTTTCCAATGAGTCAACTATATTTTGACAATTCAGAGAATACGAAACAGGAACGAGTAGTCTGATTGTTATTATAACGAAGAACTTGCTCACTTTACCTTTCGTTTTCATACCATATATCTATTGATTTTTGTCTGGTAAAAAATATTGATTCGTTTAAGGCGTAGGCTTTCCCACATGTGGAAACGCGCTGGCGTTTAATTTCATCACGAGACTGTAGACTTTCAGTGCCTATAGTGACAGGTTTCTGATTGGTTTAAATTGATTATGTAACTGAAAACTATCCGCGCGTGGTGAACGACCGGCGACGATGGTAGACAGCTTGCGTGCCGGAAAGTTTTTGAAGTGAGAAAGTCCGGTTTTTTTTTGTAGCAAGTGATATTTTTCGGTGAATAATGTTAAACAGTGGAGTGTTAATGTTCCGGGGCTATCGCGTTGTGGTTTGCCAGGGTTGCCACGGTCAGGGAAAAGTAGGGGAATGTTGCAAAAAGTCAGGGAAAATCTTAGTTCTTGACAAAGTCAGTGAAAAGTCAGTGAAAAGTCGGGGAATGTTGTTTTCAAGGCTCCCCAATGTTTTTTGAAGTAGTCGATGTGTAATGAGTTTTGCGTTCAAATGCAGTGTTTTTGGTCAGTGGTTTTTGTTGTGAATGCCTTCTTCCAAATAAGGAAGAGAAATCCGAGGAAGCTTGGGAACCGACCGGTGTTTTCCTTCGGCCGCTTTTATCAAAGCGTGGTAGTGGTGTGGTTAAATTGTTTTGAGCTCAGTGAAAAGTCATGGATTTTTTTGGGTTCAAATAAGTGACAACCCTGTTTCCTTAAATCGACATAAAACCTTCCTTAGTTCTCTGGCGTCTGTTTGTCTTAGGAGTTTGTCAGAAGCTAGAGGGCGATAGCCCTATCATGTTCCGTAACAATTGTTCTTGAAGCAACTACCCAGCAACTACCCCAACTACTCTGTCAAATCCCACTTGAGAGACTTTTTTTCTTAGGCAAGTGGTTGCTTTGGTAATTGGTCGTTTCGTTGAAGTAATCGGTCACGAGGGCCAGTTTGCAAATATATTACATAGAATAGAATGAAGTTCCATATGTCGGTCATAAATGGCTCTGTAATGTTTAGAACATTTAGCGAGTCCAAATTTACCTCTGCGGAGAAGTTATTTGTAAGATAGCTTTTCTCTCGGAACCAAACTGGATTTCACGACACAGACTCGAAAACGGTTTTGATCACGAGAAGTAATCTAATTTCAATGCCTAAAAAGGGGTAAAATTCAAATTTTCGGCCACTTCTATTTTTCTCGCGTGTGTTCATTGTTTATACTTTATACAGTTGTACAGTCACTGATAAATTTTGTTATTTGATTGTATCATCAGAGGGTTTTGTCGTTATAAATTGAATTGATGTCAAACCTTTCATTGTTTTACCTTTGCGAATTCGTGACGTTGAGAGAACATTAAGTATTAAGTTTATTTTAAGACAAAATACAAGGGCGTTCGTATCATATTTATGATTTAACCTTTTATTATGAAGCTTCTAAGAATTGATGAATTTCTTTATGCAGTTATAGTGTTAATAAATATTTTTATGATTTAATATATTGAACACAACATTTTGCAGTGTTATTGGGTAAACAGTTCCGTTTGGTTCCTTCCACCTTCCCAATGACCTCGCAGGGGCGGATTGATGATTTTTCCTAGGAGGGTGAACCTCTAAGGAATGACGTTACCGATGATTGCTGTAAACAAATTTTAAAAGCGATCAACGAAGAAGAAGGCTTATGACTCATGTTTCACTTCAACACCAATAAACCTCATTGCCTTTTTTTTTTTGCAGAATTCTAGTTAGGTTAGAAAGCCGCATGTCACTTCAGGAGGGGGGGGGGGGTGGGGTGGGGTGTGGATCCCACCCTCCTAGACTCGAGGGGTCAGTTATCATATTCGAAAAATCTACCATCTTTCTCCTCGAGTATTTCCGACGATCATTAAAAAAAAAAATTGAGAACTCGAAGATTTCACGTGTGGTGGCGGTTTTGTGGGGCTTTGGTGGCGGTGGGGTCCTCTTTTTTGTTGTAAATGTGGTAGGTGTAGGCTGCATAATTACTGTTCGGGATGTATTAGGAATGGGATTAGGCACTGCAGTGTATATCCCTGGCTCTGGCATGTTCCTCGAGGATTACGATGAATGCTTCTTCAGAACAGCGTGAGTCGGCGATGAGTAACAAAACGAAAAAAGGGGGGTTGGTGAAACGTACACCCATTTAGAAGGATGCAACCTTTGTTGTATAGGAGGGGTCGCGGGCGTGTCAGTGTTATGTCTCAAAGTGTCATGAAAATCGCACACCCTGGACGTCCCGCACGGATTTTCTCGTGCGATTTCATCGTAAATGGAAAGCCAGCGCTCCTGTCTTGCATCAAGGTATCCATGGATATCATCCATTTGCCAAGAATCAAAAGACGTGAAGGCTCTCCTCGACCGAGGCCCCCCAGTAGGCTACCTGATGAGACTCGACTGATACCACCCCTCACCGAAAAAGGGACCAAGCCAATCCACCCACACCAATCGTCAGCATGGCAAGATTAATGCTAAGCTGCGGGGTCGCGGGTTTGGTGTCTTCAAGGAGTTTCCGCGCGGTCGTATTAGGCTTTGTCTTCACAGCCGCGGCATGAGGTAAACTCTTCTTGGAAGAGCCCAAGTTAAACCTTATTCCCACAGGCGTTTTTCGGCATTCAGCGAGTCATTCACACCAAAACGCAACTCACCTGTTGCCTTCATTAGCTTATTGTTATAACCCACCACGCTCTCTGTATTTATAATGAGGTTCGACGGTATCAATCATAGACCGACTCTAGCCGCAACTTCGCTTCTTGTACAGCTAGCTGGTGGCGTTGGACGCTCTTGGAGACATCCTCCTCGGTGACAGCACTCTCGAACGAGGCTAGGAACTCTTGCTGTGTCTCAACAGCCGAACCACCACGACCAATAATGTTTGATCGCAAATTCACTTGCGCACCCAGGACGCAGTAGACAAACGCTTCAAGGGAGCGATTAAATCGACCAAGACCGTCCTTAGTGTATGGTCCCTCGGGAACCTAGTTAGTTTTTATTTCCCTGGAGTCCCGATGATTTCTTTGACCTCGTCTCGGGAAACATCTGGATTCTCGGGAAAACAAAAAAAATCCCTTCGGGGCCATACATTAAGTGTATAATACTCACCGAGACGACCGATAATCACTGAGCCTGAGGCGAATAATTGTTTTAGTATAAATAGACAGGTGATTATTTCAAAAAAAAAAAAAAGAAAAAGCATTGTACAACACGAAAAATTTTTATTTCATCAAAAGCGCGCGATCTACTGGCAGCCATTTTGTTCGTCGAGGTGATTATCGGCTAATAATCCGAGATAGCGAACCAATCAGAGCGCGCGATTTTGTATAATCACCTGAGTATTTAAACGAAATACAGATAATAGTAGATAAAGTAATTATCAGTTATTGAATGAAATATCAAATAGTAAATGATAACAAATAATAATAATAGTAATACGTAAATAAATAGATAAATAAAATAAATTGGGGGCTCTACAGCCTACTAAGATAGCTGGGTGCCTTCAAAGATCTTATTAGGGAGCTTAAGCACGCGCGTTTTTGAGACGCGGACGGCAACCGGAAGTGAGCTGTTTCCCCTTTTATCTTGTCTTCACACAACTACATTTACATTGAGTAGAATCTTTTCTCCATTAGAGATGATCACTATAAAAATCTGGGAGACACCACTGTCCTGGCACGCGTAATGTTCTCTTCCGGTTGCCGTCCGCGTCTCAAAAACGCGCGTGCTTAAGCTCCCTATTGCAGGCTGAGCGGCAGACCTAAACGAGGGCACATTGTTGGATGAGATTACATTTTCAGGTAAATGATTCCAAATCCTAATAGCCCGAGGGAAAAATGAATAATTAAATGAGGAAATATTAGCTTGTGGCTGACTGTAAGGACAGGAGTTAAGTCCAGAAGGCCTGCAGGGACGCTTAACTGTATCAGGAAAAGACTAATTAATTAAGTTATTATGGAGCTTGTATAAAAATGTTACTTGGCTAACCAAGCGTCTCTGTTCAAGACTGTCCCAATTTAGATTTTTGACCATCTCAGTTGTACTTGAGTACGGGTTGTAATTGTTGGTGACAAATCTGGCAGCATTCGTTGGACTTGAATTCGTTAATTCGGTATTTATCATTATCATTAAATGGATTCCACGCTGGAGCAGCATACTCTAAGATTGGCCGAACAAGGATTATTTATGCTCTTTCTTTAACTTCTTGGCTGCATGGTTTTAGAGTTCTTCTAATCAGGCCCAGCACTTTATTCGTCTCTCTGATATTTTGGAAGTATGTGGTCCCACCGCAACTTAATTGAGCAGCAACGCACACCAAGATAATCTTGTTCAGGTACTTTATCAAGAACTTGACTGAATATGGAGTAGGAGAAATCAGATGGTTTCCGTTTATTTGTGATGGATCCATAACAGGTGGCATTTTGTTACATTATTTAAGTCCATTTGCCAGTCCTTGGCCCAACTGGACAACTTGGATAGATCATTCTGCAAGATGTGGTCATGGGAGTAGTTTATCGTACGGTAGACAGCAGTGTCGTCTGCAAAATAGGCGTATTTGCGAGTTGTTTTGTGAGGTGATGTCGTTGATAAACAAAAGAAACAATGCTTGACCTAAAACCGAGCCTTGAGGGACCCCTGATGTGACTAGGATACTGGGAGAATAACAGCCATTCACTAATACATATTGTGATCTATTAGATAAGAAGCCTGCCATTCAACTATAGGTCTTGCCACAAATGCCATAGCTTTGGAGTTTGTGTCGGAGCTTAGTGTGGGACACTTTGTCAAAGGCTTTAGAGACGTCTAACAGAATCGCATCAACTTAGCCATGACAGTTTAAAGCAGTAGCCAAATCATATTCGATATAACAAATACGCCACTTATATATCTAAATGGGTGGACCCCTTCGTGGGTGGGGAGGCCGTGCATGCTACGTCGCGCCGGGGTAGCGTCGGGCGAGTATTGGGGACTGTCGAGCAGTTGTTGGAGCTTGATCCTACCCTAGCCTTGGCCCCACCCTAGCCTTGACCCCACCCTAGCCTTAACCTTGACCTAACCCCCACCCTAGGCTACCACAGCAACCAACGTTGGGTTGAACCTACTGTTACCTCAATCTCAGCCCTAGGGTAAAACAACAACAAAATAGGGAGAGGATTTGCGCTTAACCGGTTCAAACCAGTTTTGGGTAGGGGAACCCCACCCCACCGCCACCATAGGATACCACAACAACCAAAATAACAAATGGGGAGAGGTTTTGCGCTAGAAATCCTTTTTTTACGCTACTGGGCTAGATTTTCAGAGGAGAATTGAGAATAAGAACGGTAAACTAAAACATGGCAAATAAAAATAACCCGAACTCAATTATAAAAGCTCTGCTCGAGCTGTAGAAATAATCGTGCTGTTCATTGGCGGTGTGATTATGACGTCACCCTTCACGGTTTTCGCAACTCGTACGTCGGCATCACTCATCACTGATGGGCTTCTGTGATCACCAGGAGCTCATCAATATGGGCTCCTGTGATCACTTATCGATTACCTATTGCTTATCGATTTGTTAACAGACTTTTTTCAGAATATAAGTTTGTGTCTATCTGCGCAAGCGCAGTAGGGAGCGCAGTTGACACAAAAACGGAAAAGCAATAGTCATACGTGACTTCAACGTAAAGCCATGAAGAGTTGCGTGACAGAGTTGCGTGATGTCTTGTCTGGTCACCTGGCGCGGTTGTCCGTGCTTGCATATGATTAGCCTGGTAACTAAGAGCCCAACGGGTTCGCGAAAGTGACGCTTCGAGAAGCCTCTATTTGTGGCGTGTGAATTTACTTTATTGTTTACTGATGGTTGCTTCGTAACCCGCGGGAAAGATGAGGGTAGTTTTCCTTTGCAAGGGGACTCGTGGAGATGTGGCTCCGATTCTGGCAATTGCAGTAGGATTCAAGTAGGTTACTGACATGGAAAAATTCTGGTTTGTGCCACTTTGAATAATCACTCTAAATTTCTATGGTTCGTCGAGTATCATGCTGTTTTATTCTTAAAACTAGTGGTAACCACAGGTTAGAAAGTGCGGGCCTAGATGCACTTACCGTAATTTCCGGCCGTTTACCCGCGCGGCAGATTACCCGCATCAGTCGATTTTTCCAATAGCGAGAAAAAAATTTCAACAGATCACCCGCACTGGCAGATAACCTGCACCCCAAAACAACTGTAATTTTAAAACAAACTAGCGAAAAGCGACTTTCAAAATCATCTTGAAACTCTGACGCGCTCGTTTTACACCGAGCATATTGACTCAAAACTGCACGTGGTTACACTTATCGTAAATGATCGGAGATTGTAAATTGTTGTCAGTTACCTTTTTATAACGTTTTGAATCTAGTAAAACTTTATCCATTGTCTTTGTTGACATGGTATCCTCTTGCGTGCAATTGATATTTCATTGAGAATAATGGCGCTTGTAAAAATCTGTCCTCAAAAAAATCGATATCTCAGGACCTACTAAGTCTTAGAAATCGCTTGAAACGGGAATATACTCTTTAACTCAAGGCAGTGCTAGCAAAGAATATTTCACTGATGCGTCGAATATTCCGGTATTGTAAAATTTTGTGCTGCGAATGTTTGTTTACACGCGTGCCGACAAGCACCTTTCCTTGTCGCGCCTTTAATTATGCGGAGCTATGAAATGAACATGTCGGCATCACTTTTTGTGTCTATTTGTGGCGTGTGAATTTACTTTATTGTCTACTGATGGTTGCTTCGTAACCCGCGGGAAAGATGAGGGTAGTTTTCCTTTGCAAGGGGACTCGTGGAGATGTGGCTCCGATTCTGGCAATTGCAGTAGGATTCAAGTAGGTTACTGACATGGAAAAATTCTGGTTTGTGCCACTTTGAATAATCATTCTAAATTTCTATGGTTCGTCGAGTATCATGCTGTTTTATTATTAAAATAATTTAGTTCAGTGTATTATATTCCTGTTTACATGTTTCCAATTCTCTTGCCGGGTGCTAAGGATTCAATTTTAGACTATCAACACGGGAGTTTTAGCTCTTACACACATTTGTATACATTTCACTTATGCTTTCAGTAGATTCAACTCGTGCAATTCTGCGTTGGCGGGCATTCAGATTTCACAGTTTTACGTAAAAATACTGGAGCAACTACAGAATACAGGGCCACCTTGGTCTACCTCGTTTACAGAACACTATGAAAAATTGTCATTTTCTGTTATTTCGTTTCGAATTGATGTTCTGGTATAGTGTTGAAAACATTAAGTTTTTGCCCAGAGCGAGCAAATGACTGCTGCACAATAGACTTGTTTACATACATTGGACGTCAGTTTATTTATGCCACCTTGTTTTCAGCCTCAAAATAAACATTGTATGGTTTTATAAACCATTATGCAGGGGTTTCAATAAGTTCTAAAGTAGACGGCTGACCATATTAAAGTAGGCGGCTGTAACAGGTGAGAAATTCTGTGACTCAAGAAACTCAAGAGACCAAAAAGAAATTTAATGTTAGAAAGTAGGCGGCGATGATTTGGGAAGTAGGTGGCGAAATTCGCCGGTTGCCGGAATCTATTTAAACCCCTGATTATGATAAAGCGCATTTTGAGTTTTGAATGCGCGAACAAAGGCGCTCAATACTCGCAGCTTCAGCCATAATTGCAAACCCGTTAACTAGACGCTCCACGTAGCGTTAACTCGGGCTTGCTTGGTTCGTGCATTCTGAAGCTTCTGTGCTTTTAGTTTACTGCTAAAAAATCTTCCTCAGAAAACGCTGCATTGCATACCAAACTCGACTCCCGAAGACCAAACACGTCGCATAGTCGCATGCCGCATGCACGATTAGTCATCCCTAGTTTCCACGCTCTCCACGAGGAACGCCTGGGACCATGACCCCCCATTTGGCGACCAAACCGCTAGCATTTTTAGACTCGGGCTTTGCTTTGTAAGCAAGCCCGAGTAATTAGTAGTGTTAACTATATTCAGTTTCTAGACATTTTATAGACAAGAGCTTTCATTATGAGGCGAAACTTTATTAATTTGCGACTGTGGAACACATAATTTGCATATAAACGTTTAATTCTCATAACAACATCAGTTATGGAACACTGTGTCTCATGAATAAGAATAATAAGATTGTATGGTTTCATTCACAGAATCAAAACGCTCAAAACGTACCACACTTTTCAATACTTCTCAGTCACTGTCCAATAATGAATATGCATTTTTGACCAAGCATGAGTTCAATATGGCTGCCTATTGGACAAGTTCTTTTTTGCATTTTTATACTGACCAAGTTGTTGTTAAGGTCAATACAAAACGCAAAAAAACAAGCAGGCAAATATGCAGCCATCTTGACCAAACAAGCTTGGCAATAAACGATTAATTCTATTATATGGCTGTTTTGCATCATTTTGTTTCTCAAGACAAAGCAGGAAATCTCAAGCTGGCTAGGCCAATCTTGCTTGCTCAGGTAGCCAATCAGAACTCAGGGTTTGTCTCATGTTGCTGACTCACAATCAATCAGTCAATCAATGAATCAATCTGTCAATCTTTATTAGCTCTGGAAGAAAAATACAATAACAGATGTTACTGACAATAGGAAAAAAAATAAAAATAAAAGTGGAACACTAAACTTTAAAGAAAGTTCGAGCTGAGGAGCTCAGTTAATCTAGTTGGTTTTCTATTTATTTAGAACTGATAATATTATGGTTGTATTTTATGGGCTGTTACCACAAAATCTATGTGTCTTTTTCTTTTCTTGTCAGACAAAGAAGTTCTATGGACTCTTGTACTCTTGCAACGCATGCCTACCACCGGTTGAAGTTTGACAGTATCCTAAGGAAATATGATATTTCTTTTGCTGCTGTGGATGAACTTGGAGCAGAAAGTGGGGCTCGTAATCTTGAAAAAGTAGAGGTACAGACGTGGTCTATTCTTGTGTTCATGTGTGCAGATGTGGAGATGTATCAGATCTAGAAAACTGGAGATTTAGGACTCTTTCGGTTTTCAAGGCAACTAACCAGTTTTATCAACCTAAAGCACTATTTATGTAGTCATACATGTACACCATAAACAAAACTGTTTACTTACTGAAATTTGGTTTTAATAAAACTCAGAGAATTCATAATTTAATAATTTCCATACATGCCAATTATTATTGATATTAATCTGTATTTCAACCTTATGGGCTGTAATGCTCTCTATTCTAGTTGCAAGTCTGTAGTGGACGTGGTTTTTCCAAGAATCAGCAACAGGACAGAATCATTGAGATGCATGGTAGTCTGAGGGCATGCCGAGGGGCAGATGCCATTGTTTTTAACCTTTTTGCTTGTGAGGGATGGTTCATTGCAAAGTATTTGGGTGTTCCTTGTGTTGCCACATCTCCGTTTGCTGTGACAAGGTTAAAAAGCTGTCCTTACTGGAATTTTGTAATCTCATAAATGTTGATTTTCATGAGGATTTATAAAACTGAATCCATTTCAGTACATTAAGAGAGCTAAAGCCAGGGTGAAATTGCAATGCAATATAATTCTCTGTGGCCATTTAACATGAGACAGATTATATTTTGCCATGTTGGGGAATCTTTTTACAAGTACTTTATAATTATTTAACTCAAGCATCTGGGTATTGGCATTTTGAAACTTCTCAAAATACAGTGAATTATTTGAATTATTGTTAAAAGTTGAGGAGTAAGGTCCATTTTGATCAGATTCAAGTTGATTTTCATTTTTGGTCAGAATTGACTTAAAATGAAGGCTTGATACCTAAAGTTTTCTTTTTTATGAGAATCGATTTTCCCTTATTTTTTTTTCAACCAACGTGCCTGCATAGATTATTTCATGGTACAAAAAATGAAAATTAACCTTAGGATCAACCATGTAGGCTGTAATTTTGCATGCAGTGTAATTTGACCGTAATGTGCAATCTAAATACATAACAGCATTAATACAGAATATGTCTTGAACACTTTGCAGAACTCCACCAGTAACATTTGAAAGCAAATTTGTTGATGCATATCCAGACTTGTACCATAGACTAAGAGATGCAGGACCAGGTATGATCTGCTTGACAATGTTATAGTGTAGATTTAATGATTAAGCTTAGATCTTTTGGTTGGAGCTGCATGTATATCTCTGTAAATAATTAGAGAAGCGTTTGCTGTGATATTTTGTCAAAGATTTCTCACTGCCTTCAGTCATTTGAAAAATCTCTACAACTGGAGTGCTCTGAATGTTTACAGAAACATTGTTTCTTGGTATGGTGCCTGAACTGGAAACATGTTTCACAAGCAAACTGTGTGTCCAGGAAGCGAGCCTGACATGCACATAGAGGCAAAGACATAATATTATTTTTGTTTCTGAGCAGCAAAACTTTCTTCTGCATTATTTGTCCCTTGCAGCTAAACTGAAAAACTGCCTCCACAGCTTCCATAATTGCTGGTTTTGTTGCATGTGGCATCATTGAAAATTCAAACTAAGATCAGCAGCACAGCACATATTATTATGTACAATTATAGCGTAACATGCAACAAAAATACAAAATATTTCAAAATGAATCAAAAACCTTTTGAAACTCTTTATTTAGAGAATATTTGACACCTTCTCACACATTGCTTTATTTCAGGACATTTCGGTTAATTTCCAGCAATTTCTATATTACCCTTGATGCATTGCAGCCCCACCATTTTCATATGCTTGTGCTCTTTCATAACGTTTCTTCTTTGAGGCCTTTTTCTTTTCTTCTTTTTTCGCTCTCCATTTTCTCATTGATTCTGCATTATTGTCACGCTCCATTGCGATGGCTGCCGGTTGGAGAGACATGAAACTTGTGTCCTCGTGTTGACCTTTCACCCGCAATCTCACCTGTTTACTGAATGTAGCTCATGTGTAGCAGGCTTGTTGCATAACAAAAAGCTTCTAGAATCTTCTAGTGTGGTTACCAAGCTGTTATTTTTCCTTTGACTGCATGTGGCTTAGTGGAATGGTGGTCGAAGTGGTCGAACCTTTTCGAAGTGACCCACTACTGTTTGGGCTTTGTTTCCTCAATGTAACCTGAAACACTAAACAAAATGGTTCAAAACGTTTTGGATTTAGAAAAATGCTTCTAGCTCACTCATTTTGTTATATTTTCTCCTGAAAATGGGCAGTTAGCTTTGTCAAGAGATGAGAATTACACCGTAGGAAATTGACATGTTTGGTTTAATGCTGGCGGTAATGCTGATGACTACATTTGGTATATGCATCCTTTATTTACTGGTAGATGCTGTATGTTTCATAGTGTTTGGGGAGCAAACATTTGCTTCATTCTCAGGATCAAAATAGGCGGGGTCGCCAAAATTTTCAGGACTGACTCTTTAGACAGTGAAATTTCCATTGTAACAAGCTGTTGACTATCATGGCATTCTATCCGGCCGAGGCAAGGACTTTTTTCCTGATTTCATGGACTGAAACATGAAGCGTGGTGCTTCTACACGTAAACAAAAGTGCATTTTTCCTCTCAGATTGGTCTGTCTTTCAAATTTGTTCGTATAAATCTGGAATCTTTGATTTATTTTGATGTTTCAGATGATTTTTCCTGTTGATATCTGCCGTGAGAAACACGCTAAATTTAAAGATAATGATAATTTTATGCATGAGAATGTTACACATGACACCCAAAATTTTGCATATTTAAAAAAAAAACTTAATTTTGTAAAAAAAAAAAATTATTTTATTTTTTAATAAAAATCCATTATTTGTGCCAAGTCTCAGCTTTGTAGCTGTAACAATGAGAGTTATTTCTGTTCATGTTTGCCTCTCTGTGCTATTGATCCTAAAGAATTGTCTATTCTTCTAAGTGTTTAATTTTATGACCTATTCAAACAGCTAATCACTAATATGTTTACAAATGTTCTGCTTAAAAGGGGTTCTCCATTTTGTGATAGAATTTCATTTGGATTTGACTTTCTAAGCTTTTGAATGGGACAACATTTTAATTGCTGCCACGAAGGCAGTCATTTAGTTTAAAAAGGTAACTTATCATGTGAGATTTTATCTGAACAGCCCTTGTCTCAGTATAGGTATTACCAGGAGCCCATTACCCGGAGCGTGCAACTCCCATACTAGGTCTGTGAAACGTCGTTTTCACAAGTAAGGTTATTTTTAGATCGTCTCTCCCGCGAATTGGTTTGGGAGAGCCAATCACAAGCTAGTGCATGATTGATATGTAGCATGATAACGTCCTGCAGCAACAAGGAACATAGCCGACATACACGAGTCTTCATCTGAGTGTTCGGACAGCATTTCTGACGATAGTCAAGGTATTTACACAGAGAGTAGTAGCGCTGATGAGATAACTGAGACAGCGGAAACAACTTTTTTTCGCAGGAGAAGCCACTCTAAAAATAACCTTACTTGTGAAAACGCCATTGCATAAACCTATAGCAGTTGCACTTCTTTGATTGGTTTCTACATTTATTTTTGATGGTGCGACAGTGAAAGCTAGCGATTATAATTCTTAGTTTAACCCTTTCACTCCCAAGGGGTCTCCATGTGATGACTAAAATCGTCTGGCATTAGACAGGGTAAAATCTATAAAGTCACTCTTGGGAGTGAAAGGGTTAATAACCGGGCCCTTCAATTTGAGTGTTGTGTACTCATTCCATCTCACGTTATTAGGTCGGGTAAGCTATGGTGACATTGACCACTGGATGTGGCGCTTGTACTTGGATGATTTTGGTGAGTTTTGTGACAGTGTTGGTCTTCCTGTGTGTCCATATGCTGAGCTGATGCCTGATGATCCCCTCCCACGATCAACCACACTGTTATATGGGATCAGTCCAGAGGTGATTGAAAAACCGCAATATTGGCCTGATAGGTTAGTAACACATGCTTAATTTCTTTGTAGCTTCTGTTGATATTGAACCTTATTGCTGCACCACACATTGTACAAGATAGCATGGGAGCTCTGAATGATCAGCCGAAAGCCACCTGGTTTTTAGAGGTCTTTCATAGTTTTTAACAGTTTTTGAGAACCTCAATTCCATGAAACAAATTCATGAAGAAACCAATTGTTTTTTAACAGCTTTTTCATTAGATATATGTAAATACAAGACAAAAATAGTACACCAAACTTTGGCAGTACCGTAGTTATTCGGTTATAAGGTGCACGGTTTTTTCAAGAAAAATCTGTGGCCAGTAAGTGCTAAAATTGGGGTGCGTCTTATAGCCAAGTATTTTCACGCAACCAACTCTTAAGATCACAATTTGACAAGAACTTACAGTTTAAATAAGACAAGAAAAGGACACTAGTTGTTGGTCATTGACTTTTATAGATGTGGTACTTTTGAAAAGAACTGGGTTAGCTTTGAAAAGAGCTGTTCTGGTGGTTGTTGTTCTCGTTGTTGTCCTCTTGTCAGCTAGTCTTCCTGGCCAGAAGATCTTTTACGGGCCTCCGTCAAGTGACCACAAAATGAATCCCAGATGAGAAGAGGTTTTTGGTCTGCGGTGTAGCGAAGATTGCATCTAATCCACTCCTTTATATGGCCTTTAGAGACCGTTAGAACACTATCCGGCTTCAAGAGAAAAGCAAACAAATGGAAATTTGCATACGTTCTTAACAGCACTTGCTCAGTAACATGATATATATTTGACAACAATACACTTGTTCGAACCTCGTTTCGAATTCTGAGAATCGTGTATGTTGCTTGCTCGAGAAGTTTCTTCTCTGAATAAACAGTGTGGAGATAAAACATACCAATAAATAGAACAATGCTTACCTTGAGTTCGTTGATCGCTGAACCAGTCGGCTAACTTCTGATCCAACCCAGGATTCTTCGGTCAGTAGCGTCCCATTGATGCTCGCCTCACTGTCATCTGCAGCTCACGGGAAAACAGGACATGTTGCTGGTTGCTCCATTTCCTCACCATGGATTCAGAAATGTTGTATTCGTGGACAATTTCACGGTTGTTGTTGACTGCCTCGGCTTCTGCAACGATTTTCAACTTGTAGTTGAGGTCATACGAGTGGCGGCAAGTGCTTGGCATGCTTTATACTTTGGTTCGCAGGCCAATTTTGTAAGCATAATTGTTCTCAGATTCATCACGTACTTTTGTTAACTCTCAACTTTTTGGTGCGTCTTATAACCAAGTATTTTCACATAATTTTCAGTTTGAGAACTTAGCTTGATTAAATTGCTAAGTTTGGGGTACGTCTTATAACCAAGTGCGTCTTATAACCGATTATATATGGTAAATGGTTGCTAGGTGCTCCCTAGCAGGAAGGGTGGCGGCAACACAGCCTGTGAATGAATGTTTGGCAGCGACACACCCCACAAGCAGCAAAGAGGGTGGCAGCAACACGCCCCTGATTAATAATGACAATACTTAAACACTTAAGTGTAGACCGAACAACATCCTTCGTATGGGTTCCAGGTTTTGTGTCCTGGGGGGGGCTGGCTGATGTTAGCAGCTGTGGCAACCTCTGCAGGATTGATGGGGGAGTTTGGATATAAAGAGTGAAGCAATCACATCTCCAGTGTTTGAATGAGGTGGTAGACCTGCTATGGCTGTGTGATGGCTAAAGTTCAGTGTCCACATGCAGGCATCCAGGAAGAGTGCAAAGTGGAGCTGTAACTTTGGGTCTTGTGAGGTATAGACCAGAGTGGAAAACGCAAAGTGGAGAGGATCTGGTGGCTTGATGAACTTGAAGATACTTGCGAAGGGCTCTCACTGCACAGACAGAGCGCTGAGATGGTGCAATCAGGAGGGACCAACTCTGGCAGTAAGGGTTTGTTTTGGATGACTTCAAGGACATACTGATGCACTCATCTGGGATAAAGGAGGTCTACCTCAGCAGGGGACAGATGCACTGAAGAGTCAAACTATGTCATGGTTGCTTACAGTACCGCTCAGAAATAAGCGTCCATCGCATACGCAGCTTATACGCGTATATACGCATACGCATACGCGTATACTCGTATACGCATACGCACATACGCAGTTCTTTGTTATTCATTGCAAAAATTTTCTTTGTTTAGTATTGTTGAGAAAAACAAAAGAAATAGAGTACTAAAGTGATGACATCACAAAAACTAAATTTCTAAAGTTATGGGATTTATTGAGACATTTCAAAGGAGCATGATGAAAAATGCCTACAGGCCAAAAATCAGCCACTCATTTCAATTTTGGAGTGAGATATTGCAACTTTTACGCTTCAGTGATTCCATACAAATCCTTCTAATTTTGTCTCGGTTCCAAACGTTTAGAACCGAGACAAAATTAGAAGGATTTGTATGGAATCATTGGAGCGTAAAAGTTGCAATATCTCACTCCAAAATTGAAATGAGAGGCTGATTTTTGACCTGTAGGCATTTTTCATCATGCTGTTTGCAAACATCTTAATAAATCCCATAATTTCAAAAATTGAGATATTTGTGACGTCACACTTTAGTACTCCATAGCAGTGCGAGAAAAACTTGAAAAAGCGGCAGCCGATCGAGCAGTGTGAAATTTGCATAAAACTGTAGTCACTGTGCCGTAAAAACAAGCTATCGTATTTCAAATCTATTTGGTTGTCTTTTTGTCAAGGAAAAAAAAATCTGCCGATTAAACTAATAATAAGATATACCAAAAAGAATCATCGTCAATGAAACCAGTAAACTTCTCCGACAACTAGCAAGTTTTGATTCAAAGAGAGAAGCGGTTCGTGGAAACGGTCACGCATTATTGTCTATTGTAGCGTCACTGCAAGTAGCGAAAATAATATGATCTCTGGTTCTACTCGGCGTAAATCGGTGATTTAAACGGTAAAATGGCCTTTTAGGTAGAAGCGATGTTCCATGCAAGTTTTTATGATGCGTCGGGAATATCAATAAACTTTTATGCAAGATAAAGTTTCGGTGTTTCGACACTCGCCAGCAAGACTTGTTCGCTTGTAGTTGGAGCGTCGCGGCAAGCAGCGAAAATAATGATGATATGATATCTCTGGTTTTATTCGGTGAAAGCAGTGATTTGACGGTGAAATGATCTTTATCGGTAGAAACAACGTTTCTCCCCGGCGACTATCCTGTCCTATTCTCGAGAGTAAACGTAAACAACATGTCACTTGCTTTTATTGAATGCGCCGTCTTTTTAAACTCTTCGAATGAGTTGAACTTGTTTGTCTTGCCGTATCATTTTTTTGCAGTATCACGGCAGGTCTTCTTGGATCTCCTTAGGTAGAAACGATGTTTTATCGAAGTTTTTATGGTGCACCGTATTTAAACCGTTCTTCAGACAATAACATGTTTTTAACATTTTCTTGAGATAACACTTTTCGGTACGCTAGTCGCGTCATCTGAGTGTTTACTTTCTCATGAACCGTTGACCGCCGGCGGCAAGAAATGAAGTGGTTCAGATGGTTCTGTTTGGGATGAATTTAAATCGATGATTCAAACGAAAGTGAATTCTCATTACCGTGAATACACTATAACAAGTTTTTACGTAGACTATCTAAAAGTCGTTCGCTAACGTAACGGAGCGCATTTAATATTTTCTGTAAAAGTAAACATGTAAACTCTCCTTGGCACGGCACGATTTATTCATTCTTCCATACACTTTTAAATGCCGCAATGTCGGGTCATTGAAAGAACAATCAACTATCAACAAAAGAAAAAACAATCCAGCTAGCTTATAAATACTAATGAGCATACGCGCACACAGAGCATACGCGTATATACGCATACGCATACGCGTATATACGCATACGCATACGCGTATGTACGCATACGCGTATGTACGCATACGCATACGCGTATTTTGCGTATATTTTGGGACGCTTATTTCTGAGCGGTACTGTAGGTGAATTCACTGGAAAAAAGGAAGACAATAAATGTAAATGCAGATCACAGTGTTTATTTATCCTTGGTGTTATACGGAGAACCTTCTAGAACCCTGTTAATATTCATATATTTGTGTTTTCATGCAACATTCCTTCTGGATGGTTCTAGAACACACTAAAGCATGATGTAACTGAGTCAAGTAATCCTTCAAATAAATAGTTATTATTGTAATCATTTGCCGTGACTGGAGAAGCTATCCAAAGGGGAATTGAATGTATTAATGTTCAAGCTGAAGATGATCGGGCGATGAAATATCAAGTTGTGGTCCCAAAGAGCTATAGTAGAGAGATTCTACAAACAACACACAAGAACGCCTTAGCTGTTTACATGGGTATCAACAAAACTTACCAGAGAATCCTCAATCAATTTTATTTGCTAAATTTGAGAAGAGATGTAGCAGCTTCACCTGTCAGATGGTTGGAAAACCAAATCAGACCATTCAGAAAGTGTCAGTAGTGACGAAAGTTATTTAGTTTTAAACTTGAGATATTTTGTTAGCCTGTATTTAAGTTTAGCAATTGCTCCCTTTGTTGACTACGCAAATTTCAATTGTCATTTTCAAATAAATAGTTGACTTTGTAGCGTAAGTATGTTTGTCACTCTTTTTTGAACAGACAGAGAACAGGCTTATTTATATATTTGTTGTCTTGTAACATCGGAAAGGATGTCAAGAGCATCTGCCAAGGTGACCTTGATCTGTTGGAAGAGGGCCATGGTGATAGGAAGGCGTCTTCAAGATGATAGACCTGCTGTGCGCTTGATCCCTCAGAGAAGATGAAGTAGGGGGGCTTCTTTGAAAGGATCAAGAAGACTGCTTTGATATGGGCATAACAATTACCTGCCGTGTATAGCTTGATCACCTTAAAGACAACCTGGTCAGCAAGGTAGGCTGCAAAGAAGCAAAGTGAAGTCTCAGTGGCTGGAAAGCTTGGCCAGCCCTGGGAACTGCAAAAGGTAGTGTAATGGCAGAGACCAGCGAGATGGGAACAATGGGTGGAAGCGGCAATTGTCTGGGATTGAAGGAAGGTTAACCACTCTGCTAAAGGACCTCCGCTGACGTGGGAACAGGCGAAGGAGTTGGGTTGGCTGTTGGGGCGAGTTGACGGAAGCGACTGATATGCAGCCAGGAAAAAGAGTCAGCAATTGAATAATCACCAATGATTATGTGTGAGACAAGGACGGTGAAGTGTTTGGAGGCAACGATGAAGAATATGGAACAAAACAGATGCATGATAAGACAATCGCAAGAAGTGCCTCTGCCCAAATATTCACAAAAGCTTGATTATCACAGTGGAACAGGAGGTTTTTCCTGGATCAAAGAGGGCCCCAGAACAGACAGGCTAGAGGGATGGTGTAAAGTTCCTTCCACTGAATAGAGCGGTCCTGTAACAAGGGAGGCCAGGGATTAGCAATCCAATGGCCTATGTAGTAGATACCATAGCCTATACCTCCTAAGGCATCTGTGAAGAGTTCCATATCTGGAGATCTAGACCACTGTGGATCTGGGATAATGGCACGGCCATTCCAAGTGGGATGAAACTCGCCCACCAGGCGATGTCCCAATGTGCCTCCTTGTTGAGAGAAATATGTTGACATGGTAAGGGAGTGGTGGAGCTGAGACTGATCAGGCAATGCAGGAAGATGCGGCCAGCAGGAATTATTTGGCAGGCAAAATTAAATTTGCCGATCAGAGAGAGGAGATCAGCGTTACCCACAGAATAAGTTCTGTGGGTAATGCTTGCAGCTGGTCATAGACCAAGGATGTTTCCATACTGGTGGTATTGATAAGTATGCCCAGAAAGACAAGGTTAGTGCTGTGACCCTGTAGCTTATCCGGAGCTAGGGGAATGCCAAGCTAGTAGTCTTCAAGGTAATGCATTAAGTCATTAATTTGATGATTGTTCTTCAAGAGCCATTCAAAATGCATCAGCTAGACGGTTAAATAGTTATTGGGGCGAGTGCAAGCCAAAGGGGAGGTGAAGATCCATGTAAAATTGTCCAGCCAATGAATTTCAAGAAGCTCAAGGTTCTCCACTCGAATGGGACATAGGCAAAAGGCATGCTTGATATGTAGCTTGGCCATGAATGCATTCTTGCCATGATGGGCGACAAGGTCAAGAGCCTGGTCAAAGGAGGCATAGTGCAGGTTGTAGTCATCCTTAGAAATGTAGTTATTGATTGAAGCATCGCGAGGGGAGGAGAGGTCCATCCTTTTTTGGAACCACACCAAGTGGGGAGCACTGGAGGTTGGTAAGAGGAGGTGTTTCCAAGGGTCCTGCAGTATGGCCACGAGACACGTCCTTGGCTAAGGCCTCAGGGATGGTATCTTGCTGAAGCAAAGCTGACTTTAGGTTAGGCGCTATCCTTGCATGGCAATGGCTGGTGTAGCCATGTAGGCAAAACCACTGCCACTGTGGCAGTAAATGCAGTAGGGCAAGGTTTTTTCGTTTAGTATGTTATTGTAAAGCTTGATTTAAATTCTAGACCTGGTATAACACGGTACTGGATTACAGCTTGTATAGGCTGATAAGAAAATACCTACGTATCTATTACACAGTGGATAAAGTGGACCTGTGTTAGGAAAGGCCATACTTGTGCAGTTATGCAGTCGTATGCATGCAGTGACATAGACTCTGTTGCCGCAATGAGATTGTAACACAAATTCTGATTGAAGAGAACCAAATTATTTGACAGTTGCCAGTTGCATAAATACAAGATTTCAGGAACATGGATGCAAGCACAACGTGCTCAAGCAGTTCAATTAACAATAATAATAAACAATAAAATAATAACCTTTATTTGATTGTTAACTGTATCTAGTACTAATTGGGGACACTGTAAACACAAACTAAATCATAGTAAATCAATCAAATCAAATCAAATGCTGGTTTTTGTGATGAGGGGGAAACCAGAGTACCCGTAGAAAAAACCCCCTGGAGGAAAGTAGAGAACCAACAAATTCAGCCCACATATGACACCGGGAGGCGAGCGCTCTCACTACTGCCGTTGCAAGACAATTTTCCTTAAATTTGCTACAGTAAGAAACATATTATCATTATAATAATCATTATCATTATTATTAATTGTGAGAAGTTGTAGAAAACACTGCTAAATAGTGCTCAATACACATTTGTGTAGAGCGGTATATAGAATTGGGTTACTAAATGAAAACACACATGATTCACTGCAACTCTGAGTTTCGTGCTTACGCACTCATCAGGCAGATTTAATGAAGAAAGACCCTATCAGCTAGTATATATATATATATTTACAATAAGTAGAACAAACGAAGAAGCTGCGCGTTAATTACAATAGGTGAGGGAGGCAGATCTATTAGAACAAAGGGATGTGTGAAGTAAACTGTCTAAACTAAAAACTAAAAGCGTAGGGGCGTAAAACAATAGTTCAGTATTGTATAGGATAAGCGTCAATTGTTCTTTAAGTAAAACTTGTTTTCATGTCGGCACTTGGAAATTAGTTCAGATCGTTTGTTCAGGAGATTGTTATTGCTGTGTTTGATAATATAAAGTTTTTCTGCTAGGCATAAGTCACATCGTTTACTTGAATTATTGTAGGGGCGAGCTCTTACGATGATAGACCATTTAGTTGTGAAATTGATGTTGCTGTCTTTGAGTTGCCAGATGTACTTTGATAATTCAGTGCTGTTAGAAAGTTTTCTGTGGGTGAATGTAGACTTGTGCTGGGTATATCTCTGTTTAAAAGTTCCTTCAGTCAGTCCGATGTAGTTCTTGGTTGTAGTTTGATTAGATGTCGTAGAGGTTACTTGTGCGTTGTAGATGAGGCTGGTGGTTAAGCATTTATTGTCGAGAGGGCAATTTCGTTGAGATCTGCAGTTACATAGCTTGTTGCTGCTGTCGTTGTTGTCATTATTAGATAAGATTTTCTTGTTATGACTTATGCCTAGCAGAAAAACTTTTTTTTTTTTTTTTTTTTTTGCGGTAACTCATCTTTATTACATGAAACAATGGATTCATACAGAGTCAAGTGACAAGACAGTAATTACTTACAATACTTATATCACTTACGCCACTACTGACATTACTTACAATACAACCATTACCTACACTACGATTACTACTAACACTACGATTACACATAACAACTACTACAGATGTTCTGCCTACACAACTGATAATACAAATCTTGCTCTACATTGTACTCTATTTACACAATTACTTTTTGTGTTAACAAGATACCTCATATAAAATTACAATACAATTATTTGAATGAACATGGGTGATCATGAATGTACATATAAATTCACATCATTTACAAGCAGCACTTACTCCTTTACAAGAAAAATTGGATTGTTATTCAAAACTAGGTTCCATTTTGCCTGAAAATGTTTTGAGCTTAAAATGCTTTGAGAGCCTATAAACTTTTCAATTTCATATTTTCTCTTGACCACATCTTCGAAAGGCAAAAACAGAGGGATTTGTTTATTTTTGCGACAATTCCATAAATAAATTTTACCTAATATGATAAAGTAGTTGAGCAAGTTAGATCTTTGATCTAATATTCCTAATATAATGTTAATATATTCCAGTTTTATTTGCTCTCTGGTTACTGTTAACCAAAAGTTTTCAAATTTAGTCCAAAATTCTGTTGAGAAGGAGCATCGATAGAAGAAATGTTCTAATGTTTCTCGAGAGGTTTGACAAAACGTACAAAGATCGCTTTGAGTCCTTCCGATTTTTGCTAATCGGGTATTCAAAAACAAAATATCATTTAAAATTTTGGACTGAAAACATTGTACAAATGTTTCAAGAGCAACTGATTTTGCCAGTACAAACGCTTTTCGAGTATCTTCTTCACTTAGGTTAAAATCTGACATTAGTTTAGAGAACCCTCTTGAATGTTTAGCTTTTTCTTGAATGAGTAAAGCATAAAAATTTCTACTCTTGCTCGAGAGAGGATCAAAATCTTTGTTACCACATTTTAACTCGAGTGTATTTAAAACATTTCTATCGACGATGAGATTCCTTAAATGCTTTGGCACAGAGAGACGAACAGCAGACCACGTCAAGTAAGTTAAGCCTATTAATCCCTTTTTCTTTGCTATGTTAAAAGATTCAACATTGCTTCGAGAGTACATTAAGTCGCTGATAAAAATTATCCCAGCATTCATATAGTTATGATAACAAATCGGTTTGCCGTCTATCTTTATATTACAATTATTCCAAATTATGGAGTCAAAAGCTTTAGAGTCCGTTGAAAAATTTGAGCGGAATTCAGACCACCACTGCAGCATTTCTAAATAAAAAATCGAATTAATATGATAATCATTAATATTATAGTTGCAGTGAAAAAAGAAAAAACCTCCATAAGGTTTGAGCAAATGTCTAAGATATCTTTTCCATGGAGACTGTTCGGAATTAAAAATTTTTGAAATCCATGCTAATCGAAGAGACTTCATTGAAGTCTCTAAATCAGTGAGATTTAACCCGCCATAGTCAAAACAATTAATTGTAGCTCTTCTAGTTATTTTATCAGGCCCTTTCCACAAGAATTTATATATTATCATTTGAATCAATGATATAAATTTCGAGGGAGGTGAGAGGATAGAGAATATATATACCAATTTAGGGAGAAGAAGACTTTTAATAATTGATACTTTACCAAATAAAGAGAGACCTCTCCAGCTCCACTGATGTATTTTTTTTTAATTTCGGTAATTTTGTCGTAAAAATTTTTCTGAAAAGACACTTCTTTGTTATAACTATAATGTACCCCAAGGGCTTTTACGCTTTTGCACCATTTTAGAGATAAGGGTCTCTCAGGGCTGTCATGACACGAACCAATCCACATTGCCTCTGTTTTAGTATAATTAACCTTTAAACCTGATAACTTTTCAAAACGATCAAGTAATTTAAAGAGATTTTGTGCCGATGTTAAATCGGATAAAAAGGCAGTGAGGTCATCTCCATATTGAACAAGTTTCCATTCCTCTAATTCTAATTTAATTCCTTTAATATCGATACTTATAGTTCGGATTGCAGCAGCTAAAGTCTCAATTGCGATCACAAATAGATATGGCGACAGAGGATCCCCTTGCCTTACACCTCTGTTTAACTCAAAATTAGCAGAAAAAGATCCATTGTTTATAATACAACTGGATACATTACTATAACATGTTTTCACCCATCTTACAAGACTGTGACCAAAGCCGAAAATTTCTAAGCATTTAAACATAAAATTCCATTCTAGGCTGTCGAATGCCTTTTCAAAATCTATGAATAATAGTATACCCGGAATATCGAATGTTTTAGTGTATTCCATGACATCTAGAATTGATCTAGCTGCTTCCCCTATATATCGACCTGAAACATATCCAGTCTGATTGCTATGGATTATCGCAGGTAAAATTTTAGTAATTCGTGTTGCTATTACTTTAGATGCTATTTTAGCGTCAACATTAGTGAGAGAAATCGGTCTCCAATTTTCAAGACGGGTTCTGTCTTTACCTGTTTTTTCGATAAGTGTAATGACCCCTTGCCTTTGTGAGTTAGACATTTCTCCCTCTTCATAAGCCTCGTTAAAGCTTTCGACCACCATTTCACCGATTGATGACCAAAAGACATTATAAAATTCAATTGGCAGACCATCATTTCCAGGAGTCTTACCTAGCTGGAATGTTTTAATAATATTTTGGCATTCTTCAATTGTTATTTTTCCTTCGCATTTCGCACTTGCTTCACTTGATAGCTTTGATAGATTTGGATTTACAAAGAAGGTTGATGCCTAGCAGAAAAACTTTATATTATCAAACACAGCAATAACAATCTCCTGAACAAACGATCTGAACTAATTTCCAAGTGCCGACATGAAAACAAGTTTTACTTAAAGAACAATTGACGCTTATCCTATACAATACTGAACTATTGTTTTACGCCCCTACGCTTTTAGTTTTTAGTTTAGACAGTTTACTTCACACATCCCTTTGTTCTAATAGATCTGCCTCCCTCACCTATTGTAATTAACGCGCAGCTTCTTCGTTTGTTCTACTTATTGTAAATATATATATATATACTAGCTGATAGGGTCTTTCTTCATTAAATCTGCCTGATGAGTGCGTAAGCACGAAACTCAGAGTTGCAGTGAATCATGTGTGTTTTCATTTAGTAACCCAATTCTATCATTATTATTATTATTATTATTATTATTATTATTATTATTATTATTATTAGAATGTTTACCCCATCAGTTTTGGATATGATTTCAGAAGACGCTCCTTTTGGATAGATTACCAACCAGTCTATCAGATTAACAACTTTCTTGGGAGGGGGGGGGGGGGTGGTCTGGACCCCATCATCTTGTAACACTATATGCACTGTTCCAGAAGTCCTCTAACAAATGCAAGATATCAGGAAACTTTTATGACCTTTAAAAACTGTTTTCTTGCTTTCAGTATTTCCCTGTGTGGTTACTGGCTCTTAGATGTACCAGGTGAACAAGTGGACAATACCAAGGTGTATCACCCAATGTCTGGCTTCAGTACACTCCCAGACTTTTTGTCTGATTTGAAACGCAGTGGAGACAAACCAGTATACATTGGTTTTGGATCCATGGAAGAACTTGGTTTCTTTTCAAGTATTGATTGTGTTGAACTTCTGGGGGTTTTGAATGAAGGTGATTTACATATAAGTAGAAGTGAAATGGTTTGTTTATTTACAAGATAAATTGCACAGGAAAAATCTTATAAAGATCTAAATGCAGGAATAACTGTTTCCTTTTTTATAAGCTGTGGGTTTCCTGTAGCTGGTTCCCTTCCAAACTTGTAATGCATAGTAAGGCATTCTCTTTTTGTTAGTGAACCAAACTTGAGTGATTGTGTAAGATACACAAATGAATAATTTCTTTAGCACTCTGTAAATAGATAGATTTCATATATCTTAACAAAAACAAATGGATTTGCTTATGAAAAATGTTCATGGAAATCGTTGGTGCTAACTTTCTATCCCTTGGTGCTTTGGGACAAAACCAGAAATGCAAAACTTTTGATGCTTGTATAACTCCATCATCAGTTGTCAAAATACTTTTTCTTTAATTACAACTTTTCCTTGTTCCAGACCATTCTGGAGGCAAAATATCTTACATTTATTGAATTAATAAGACAAAATATGGCCACATAGCACAGTTGTGCCTGCTGAAAGAATCTCAAAACTAAGAACAAACTTTAATACCAAAATGGTCTATAGCCAAAACAAAAATCTCTGGTTTGACAGCTAAAAGTAATATTATATATGATTATTGATATATGAAGGAGTAATTCTCAAAACCTGGCATTTTTGGCATTAACAGAGTGCTTGTTTGATAGTGGCATTCCATGTCTGTTTCTGATCTACACATTGTCTCTTTGATCTTAAAGGTCTTGTTCAGTGCGGCAAGAAAGCCCTGCTTCAGCTCTCCTCAACTTCCAACCTTCTCAAGTCGTGGGAGATGCTGAGGAGAAATGTGCAGAATTGTAACATTCACTGTATCATGGAATATGTGCCACACTCAAAACTCTTCCCATACTGCCAGACCATAGTTCATCACGGTGGAAGTGGTACTGTGGGCATGGCACTGAAATGTGGTGTCCCTCAGATAGTGTGTCCATTCATGTTTGATCAGTCATACTGGGGTGACAAGGTTGCCTGGATGGGTGTAGGTGTATCTCTGGGTCACCCTAGATCACTGAAGCCTGAATCACTTGCTGCTGCTCTCGGTGATGTTAATAGCACCGCAGTTGGTAATACAGCAGCTTCATATGCAAAAATGTTAGCGCAAGAGGATGGGGTGATGAGAGCTGTGGAGCACTTAAGAAGAGAGTTCACACAAAGATAATGTGTTATGTGCAGTTGAGTTATTAAGTACTAATGGATCTAGAATTTACCAACCTGTTTTCGAATCAAAGATAATCCTTAAAAAGTATATGAATTTTATGTGGGCTGGTTATTAATACGCATTCCAAGCTCACTGCTCATGTCAGTGAATTTATACGTGTGCTCAGATGCACAGTTAACCCTTTCACTTCCAAGGGGTCTCCATTTGATGAGTAAAAATCATCTGGCGTTAGACAGAGTAAAATCTATAAAGTCACTCTTTGGAGTGAAAGGGTTAACAAGTTTGTCAAGAGAATACAGGAGGTTGGGTCACTCGGAATATAAACTTCTTCCTTTGTCACACAAGTTTATATTGCAACTTCATCCCTCACAACAAACAGTAACACAGCATTTTTCATAACAACAACTGACTTGTTTCCTTTATCAGAGTTCTTGAATGTGTCTTGAAATTTGTGACTGTTGAATTTTTTTGTCTGCATTTCTGTCTGTGACAGTACCCAAATCACAGTGGCAACTCAATCTGTAATGGTATGACATTGTACAAATGGCATTTAAAATGTCTGTGAGCATTGTGAACACTCTAGTGTAAAGCATATTATTCAACCTTTCAGCATTTATTTCAAAGATGCAAACAAAGTTAGAAATTGCATCAGTTACTCACATCCCCAGGAAATCATTATTAATTTTATTTATGATCATTAATATACAGTATTTTAATAAGTTATTTAATAGTGATTTATTTTAAAACCACAACCACACTGTATGTGAGTATCTCATTGTTTTTGCTTGTTTATTACAGGGGTTTCAATAATACGTACAGCCTGTAGGTTGCATTCCTTTGGTATAATCTGGATCAGGATGTGTGGTCCTAGATCACATAGATCATGAAGCATCAAAGGAATCAATGAATCCACTCTTGGGAGGGATTTATTGGTTCCCTTGATGCGTAATACCTGAGAGACCTTGAACCACAAATCCAGATTCCCATTATACCAAAGGAACGCATCCTTTGAGTAGAACATCTGCTTGCCCAAGTGATCATGGGCAACCATTACTCATAATTTGGACTCAAGAGTTAAGTACAGACAGGTTTGGTGACCAGTGGTGAGAGATGAAAAGGTAGAAGCATACTGTCAGTAGCCAGCATCTGTTGAAGCCCACATTATTGGTATTCTTGACACTCAAATTTGTGAATTGTTACTATTTTACTATCATTGACCATATTTGAACAAAATAAGTCTAAGTTGGACTTTTATTTTACTCAGCCTGTTGGTAGCAGGTAGATATTTATTAAGAAGCAACTGTAATTATTATTATTAGACAAGTCATTTAATGAAAGGAATTTATGAGACTGAGGGGTACCTTTCCTGCCAAAGGGATGACTATGGCTTATTTAGCTTTTATTTGAATAGGATTTATACAAATAGGAGTTTTATTGTGTTTTACCAGGCATCCTTAGTGATCTGTGTTTGGCATGCTTAAACCAGAAATGAAGTAGCTTTTTGTTTCTTTGATCGTATGGTACAATCTTTGTCATATGAAATCTTTATTTCTTGGAAACCAAGTGCAAATCAGGCAAAGATAATGGAGTGATGTTTGTGCTGTTTAAAAGCAACTGCCAAAAAATAATGGTGATCGTTGAGAAATAGGAAATTTGCTGAAAAGCCAGTGCTAAAAAATGTGTATAGCTATGGTGCTAGTGTGTAACCGTCATAAGATATAAATGTAGTGAGTATTTAAACAAGAGACGCGGTGTGTAGTGGTTAGCGTGCCGGACTTCCGAGCAGGAGGTCCGAAGTTTGAGCCCTGACGGTGGCACTGTGTTGTTTCCTTAGACAAGAAACTTTACTCCACACTGTCTCTCTCTCCACCCAAGTGTATAAATGGGTACCAGCGATACATTGCTGGGGGTAACCCTTTGTTGGACTAGAATCCCCTCCAAGGGGGTGTAATAATACTTCCAGGTGCTTGATGCTACAGAAACCGGGATAAGTTCCGGCCGTGTGGACCTTAAGGCCCGTGTCGCCTTTACCTTACCTACCTATTTAAACATAAAGCGAGAAATAGAGTAAAAACGTTAGTGTTGCATCAGGCGTCTTTTCTGTTGTATTATTGTAAAGTGTGCAGAACTGTTGTCTGACAGAAGAATGAAGAATGGGGGATCATTTCATGGCTGTAAATTTCATTGTGGTCTTTGATGAATGAAGATAGATAATTTAATGATTTGTACTAGTTGTAATACAGTAAGTTATTCCTTGGTCTGTGTGCTTGATGTGTTGTAATGAATTATTTAAAGTGTGTTGTCTACTGTGGCCAAGCCACTGACTGTCTGTATGAATGCAATAAAGTGTCTCACATGAAACATCCATCTACTTGAATGAAACAATAGTGGTTAATATGTGATGTGTTGTAACCATCTTAATTTAAATTACTGTTCCATTCTTTGTCATCCACATTGCTCTCTGTTTTCTATGTGCTGTTCTCATCTTCTCCCCTCCCTCTTTAAAGTTATTTTAGTCCTGCTCTTGCCATGGAACTCCTCACTTTTGAGAGGGTGTAAGTCTACATCTGACACTGTCTACAGTACTTTTCTCACCATTTCCATCATTCCCTATCTTTGTTCCCTTACCACTCTTTTCAGACTATAATTTTTACAAAAAACCTACCTCCTGACCTCATCCTATTGTAAACTGTTTTGCCTTCTCCCTTCTTGGGAATTCAAAACCGCGCGCTCCGTTATTTTTTACAATACTGCTCGTGGCGCAGCTTAACGAGGACTAAGGTTTGATTACGCCAGGGCTTGGCGAGAGCGGCGGAAATAATGATATAAAGACCATTTGTTATGACTCATTACAATTGAAGTAGGGATCCCTTTGCAAAGTGCAAATGATAAAAATACCACAGCTAGAGTTAAAGGTTCAAATAATTCAATTGTTATATCTTTATTCGTTATAAGCGGGTCCTGAAGGGGTAAAATGGAAATTGGGATTGACCGGGTTTTGCCCTGGGAAAATGGTATTTAAGCCATAAGACTGGTATTTGGTCACTGGGAATGGGAATTTTCTTCCGAATTCTGCCAATGGGAGTGGGATTTAGGCACCGGGAAGTTGGATTTCAAAAGAAAAAAACGGGCTGGGAAATGGCATTGGTACCCCCCACTTCAGGACCCATCTAACAAAACCATGCGAGCGCTTGGTTCTGCAGACTTGACGATCGCCGTGTTAGTAGCGTCTGATCGTATTCCGTTACTCCAGAAAATTAATCTGGTTTCTTCTTTTCAGCTTATTCGCATTGTCGAGACTTGTCGAATTTTCTTTCCGCAAATGTTGAGACCTCGCAAGTACTTCAATAAGCACTGTGCATTTACCCTCATTCCTACTGGGTATGCTATCTTTATATCTTACATTTTTTATTCACCTTTTATTTTTGTATTATCTTTTGGCCGGTAAAAGCTTTTTTGAGAGAAAAGTTTTTTTTTTTTAAATGAGTTTTTTTACTGTTTCGCTCTGCTCAGCTAGTCTCGTTTCGATTTTTGTCTTTGTATTGATTCTTAAAGCATTTTTGTGTACGTGCTCGTTCGTGCTACCCTCTCTGAAGTACTTCTAGTGTTATCTTTCTTGTCCTCCCCCACTGTTACCGCGTCTTCTTCTGCCTTAGGCGTAGGTGGTGAAAAAAATGAATGTATATGCGAGAATTTCATATATATGCACTGCAGTAGAAGGTATTTAATAAATGAAAGATCCTCGCAGTTGTGAAAGCAATATAGCCAGTTTGCAAGATAAGACCTAAATAATATTCATGCTTGAGTGTAATTCGAACCCGTGGGTGGGCGTTGGGGGATGGGCACGTGAATGGCACGTGATGGTGATATACATTCCATTCATGCCGGGAGGGGTGAGTATTGAATTTGTCCTACGAAGTGTATTTGTTATGTCATCACGCACGCGCCGTGTAGTTGAAAACAAAATGGTTGCGGCAGAGCTCTTTCTGTAGAAAGCAAAGTGATTTCTCTTCTGTTGCCTCCACTGTCTTGTTTTTGAGGTCATTACATATTCGTCGAACTTCTTTTTTGTATCATAAAGCTTACAGCTTCGTACTATTTGTACACATTCTCCCAATACTCTACTCGTGTGATCTCTTACTCAAAGCATTGGAAACATCGTTTCGTTGTTTTGTGACACAAACATGTTCAGAATACCATCTTCTTTTCGGTTTATTGGCGGGCACACTAAGCGGATCTATAAATCAAAAGGTGAGGTGTTATTTAGATAGGTATCTCTCAGTTACTGTTGTGTTGTTTAGGTCAGGGTAAACTCGTTTTAAAAATTCCAGTTTTCATTGTATTGTTCATGGAGAAAATGTGTTATGGGGCTTTGTTGAACACGAGATATGACATCATGTTCTCGCCTCTTGAACTCAATTTCATTTTGCGATATTTTTCTTTTTTACGTTTTTGAAAAATACTCTGATATTACGTGCAACTTCGGCGAAACGTGACAACTCTGAAGGCAACTTCCGCTCTTATACAATGTACAAAACACGTCTTCAATTCCCTTACTTTGAATTGTATATCGACCGGCACGCTACTAAATCTGTTGTTATAACGAAGAAATAATGCACTGGATGATAGAAATTTGGTCGCCAAGGTTCCCGTCAGGCCGTGGGTCTATTTTCTTTAATCATGCATCTCGAGCATAAAATGTGTACTTTGGACTTGAATAGTTTGTTAGGAGTACCGTATGCCATAACAAGTTCTACAATTTCTTACTTTTGTCGTTTATTGGAGTCAGTTTTGCTTACTTCTCAACAGTCCGTTGACTTTTTCTTAAATCATACTGACTAAGATGACTTTGAAATGGGTGTTCCCAGAGAACTTAAGTAACTGACCACACAGTGACACTAAAGAGGTATCAACCATAAACATAGCATTCCCTCCCAGTTTTTGTTCCTGTGTTGCCTACAGCAGGATTCATATTCCCTTGTTCACTACAATATTTTACCTTCATTACCTTGTTCCCCAAAACCCTTGCAATGCAGCTTAATGTTTGAAGGACATAATTGCAAAAAACAAGGCCTTACATTTCAAAATTCATACCCACAGAATTAGATAAAAACCTTGCAAAATTGGCTTGACACATTACAGGGATCATTAATGTAGGTTAAAAACAATAATGGTCACAAGATGGAGCCTTGTGGAACTCCACATTTAACCAGCTTATATGAAGAATGTAGGCTGTTAAAACTAACAAACTGTATTTCAGAAAGGTAACTCTCAAACCACTTAAGTGAAATACTGCGCACACCATAATATTGAAGCTTAGTTAATAAAATCTCATGATTTACTGTGTTGAAAACCTTAGAACGGTCAATAAAAACACCTAAAGAATATTCCTTATTGTCAATTGCAGAAAAAAGCTTCTCATATAGATGAATAAGAGCAAGAGTAGTTGAGTGGTGTTTACAAAAACCGTATTGATTATCAAATAGTAGATTAACTTTAATTAAATAACTTTTCAAAGGGGTACAAATAACTTTTTCAAAGAACTTGGAAAAAATAGGTAAGACCGAAAGTAGTCTATAATTTACATAGAGATCCAGATCATTAGATTTATAAAGTGGAATAATGCAAGGTAGAAAATTTGTCAAAATTACAAGTAAGAGATCGGGTATTCAAGTGAAGAAGAGAAAAATGTTTCTCTGTATAACAGCTACTGCATCATTGAATTTACAGTTTACAGGGCAGTACTTATCATGCTTAACTTGTCAGTAAACTCCTTGACCTTCCTGTCTTTTATGACCAAGTGGTCCAAAACAAAGTATTCCATTTTGCCAGCATTCTTAGCTTCTCTCATCTTAGTGATCTTACTCTCCCGTTTCATCAAAGTAGCTCTCACCAGATCTTTTGCATCATAGAGGCTATCAGGCTTGACTTTCCTTGCTTCTCTTATAACTGAATCATGCTGTTATATTACCTATTCAAAGTGAAGAGGATAAACTCAATGTTGCTTTCAGTAGTGGACATTTGTAAGTTAGCATGCTTGTCACTGATAATTATTTTCTACTGATTCATTGCAGTATGTACAAGGTCAGGACTTGACATGACACGGAAAATGCACATTTTTAATGCAAGGGAACATTTGTCAGCTTCTGTTGTAGTTTCAGCTCATCATGGCTGGAGTCATTCTGGTTCTGTTATTCCTGAAAATTGCCATTATAGCTGTAGAAGGGTCTCTTCGTCAAGTAGTGGAGGAAAAGATAAGGGTGGGAAAGGTTCTGGAAATCAATGGAGTTGTCCAAAATGCGGTAATCCATGTAGTTCTGTGGAACGTAAGTCAAGTTTACACTGGTTATTAATTACTATCAATAGTCACTGGGATGTGCGTACAGTAATTCATAGCATTGCAACGCATTTAGTTAGACTTTGATACTAAAATTTACAGGTACATGTATATTTCAAAATTAGTAAATTGGTATCAAACTTAATGAAGTCAGTAGAATGTCAATATTCATTTAACTTCCACTGGTCAACGTTTATTTTGTGATACAACCTTAGCCTACGAATGCAGCCACCTCTCTGCGCTCCAACCGCTTGCAGCGTTTGGGCGGGAAACAGTGCAAGCAGTCAGAGCGCAGAGAGGCAGGTGTATTTGTAGGCTAACACAACCTGTTTCTATAAGTTATACAACGTTACTCAACTTTGCACCATGTACAGTACTTTGTCAACCAACTAGTGTGTCATTGTGACATTAAGAGCAAACTTTCAATCGAACATTAGGTACAATTTGTGTAGGCTATCACATATGGCTTTATACGACTTGGTAGTGTATTAAAGGGGTAGTCCCTAAATGTTTTAATATAAACTAGAGATAAAGATGGGTTTCACAGTGCCAATGCCTTTTAACACCCTGGTTTTAATTTTTGATTTCTGAGCAGTAGTCCTCTTAGTGAGTGCAATTTATCTGTTTATTTGTTAGCTCAAAGAATTTGGTATTAGATCACTTAATTTCTTTGAGTGGATAATTTCCTTAATTGCTTTCTTCACTATCAAGTTGTTGGGACAAGCTGTATTTTGATCACCTGGAAGTGAAAGAGTTAGAATTTTTTACCATCACTGTGCCTTTTAGTTGGTCCAGTTGTTTCCAAATGTTTTCATTTTTTGCAGCCTCTACCCGTTTTGTACAGTGTGAGAAGTGTAATCACTTCTTTCTAATCTTGTCTGAATCAGACTCAAAGCGATATATTCATGTCAAATATGACAAAGCTTCAGGCAATGAAACAGATAAACAAAATAAGACTTTACAGAAACCACCACCACCACCAAGAAAGGTAAAGAGATAAATATTTTCTTTTTTGTCACATGTGTTTTGGATCAATTGATGGAAGAATCTGAGTATCCATGCACCTACACCTCCCCTAACCCAACATTAATGCTAACTATTTGACTTATCATAGCTTGTTGGGTTAGGGGAGGGGTAGGTGCATAATTGCCCAGATACTTCAATTGATCCTACTTTTTTGTGCATGTACTTTGTACTTAAGACTCAATCTATTAAATTTTAGATAAGAGTATTCCTTAAAAAAGTGAATATATGGGACCTAGTTACACTGTTTATAAACTGGCTTTGAGTGGTAGTTCTATGCATCTGATCTTTTGAATGTTGTTAGTGTACAGTATCCCTTTTTTGGTCAAGTTATTTTTGGCAACTTAAAGGCTTATTGGCTCTGGTTCAATCAGAATTTTTCTTTTCATCATGGAAGAGCTTTGAAATCACTTCATGGCAAATGCGTACATCCCTGTGATTTGTAATCACAACAGGTTACTCACTCATTATTTTGTTTCCTTTGTCAGATTTTTGAGTACTTAAACAAGTACGTAATAGGTCAAGGCTTTGCCAAGAAAGTTTTGTCTGTAGCAGTTTACAATCATTATAAGAGGCTGTCAGTGAATTTACCACAGTCTCAATCACCTCCTGCACCAGCAGAAGTTAAACCAGTCCCTCTGACAAGGCCATTTCCAGGTTCACCTCAAGGTAAGTTTAACTTTCACTTGTGGGTAAGATATAGCCTCCGAGGTGATGAAACGTGAAGCAAGAAAACAAGAGGCAGAGTCACTATTGCTGTGTGAAATCTTTTCTCCTTGTTGTTGATGCTTTGAAAGTCAGAAAAAAGAGGCTGCTGAATGGTTCATCTTATTAGAAGTTTCAGAGTTAAACTTGTGGTTCCAGGAAACCTTGTTATTTTAGAGGAGGGATGGGGCAAGAGAGTTAAATAGATGGTTCCACTGAAGAAATTCATTGGAATTATTCTGTAAGGGTGCAGCTAATCAAACCCTCTGAATAATCTTCTTATTGAATGGAGAAGGTATGAATTTCCTGGAACAACGCACAAAACTGTATAGTTTGGAACTAACTTATTGAAATTTCATCAGAAGGCTTTGTTGTGCTATACTCTTTAAATAGGTAGGTTTATACTCAACACTACATTTTCTCTTTCTCTCTCTCCCAATGGTGCTAAGAATTACAAATGTTGATGACTCAGACAACCAATCTAAATTCTCCTTTGGGAGCTAGTGGAGTTCATTCCACAACCCACCCTCGGGAACAAGCTGGAAGTGATATACTGGACTCTGATGTGGAAAAGATTCAGTTGGACAAGAGCAACATTCTTCTTTTAGGACCTACAGGATCAGGTAGCTACTTGTACAATGATTGTAATTCCTGTTAGTACATGTTTTACCAGAGAATGATAACACACTGGAGGGAGCTCCCCCTGGAAATCATATCATTTACCTCCCCATCTTTATTCAGACAATCGGGTTGCAGCCTTCCATATTGATATCTAATATTGTACTTCTTGACTTTTTTGATGTATGCAATTTTATAATTTAAAATCTGTCTCATCTATAAACAGTGCAGACTTAATAATTTTAGTAAATTCATATATACACTGTATGTTGTGGTTCAATAATTATTTTATCATTGGTTTAAATTTTATTTTCCTTTGTTTTAAACTCTTCATCCATTACCCTACCAAAAAACAAAGGAAGATAAAATTTAAACCAAAGAAAAAACTGAGCCCCAACAACATAAATAAATAATAGTGTGCTGCGGTACTTTATGAAGACTAAAATGTTGTTTTCATTTTGCAGTTCTTAATGAAATATTTGCCCAGAAGTGACAAGATTTAGGAATATGTGAATAATGGAAATCTAGTTCTCTTTAATGATCAACTGAAAACATCTAAAGAAAGAGTAAACAAGTAGCTGAAGATACAGAGTCATATCCATCCACACTCTTATTTTAACATAACATCCCTAGGAGTATAAGTTTCTTGAATTTCTACTGCACTTTTTAATGGATTATGCTCGCCGCGACTGAGATAGTGGTGTGAAAGCCAATTAGCCTTTCTCATATTTAGCAATTAATGAATGAGGCTGAGTAGGATATGAAGAATTAAGCGGATCGAGGAAGGTGTTATCCACAGAGGCCGTAGGCCGAGGTGGATAACACCCTTCCGAGATCCGCTTAATTCTTAATATCCTACGAAAGCCAAATTCATTAATTGCTTTATTATTTATCAAAATATTTTCAAACACTTAAAGGAGAAAATGAGCTTCATTTTCACAAATTTCACACCCACCAGCAATATAACAAAACAACAAAATAACACAAGCTCATCCCCAGGTCTTCTCGGTTAACGGTGCATTAACCTGCGAAAACGCTGCATTTTTGACGTCATTTCCTTGTTTAAGTCAAAATTCTTCCAAATTTGGTCATCAGTAACTGGTTATGGTGAATTTAACGTGAGCTTTTAGCCAATCAGAATCGGGGAAATATTTTGAATGAATAATAATAATTATTATTGGCTCTCAACCACTTTTCTGCAGCAAAAAATGTTCAACAACAAAGTGCTAGGTTCAACTTGGAGTGGACTGGCAACCTTACATATTTAGTAGTACTTACTTAGGTGCAGTTCCAACCCTGAAGTATCCTTTCCTGAGATGGGATAGTACAGGGAGGAAAAGGAAACCAAAAGAAGGTGCTATACACCTTCTACAAATACAGGTTGTCAGTGGCTTATCCAGTATCTACTTCTTTGTTGCTTCATTATGTAAGCTTACTCATATAATATATAATGTAATTAACTAATTTATATTGCATGTATTTACATAACTCCACAGGTAGGCCATTCCAGAGTTTTGGAGCTGCTGCTGAAAATGATCTCGCTCACAATGTAGCAATCTTTCCCTAGGGATGGTCCAATAAGAGCTTACCAGTAGACCTAAGATTATATAATGAATTTGACTTCATACTAATAAGATTGCTAAGATAAGTTGGCGCTAGGCCATAAATACATTTAAAAGTCAAAAGTAAAATCTCAGAATGCAGTGTAACATGATTGTGTTTGTCTCTGTTTTAGGTAAGACCTTGCTAGCACAGACTATAGCTAGATGTCTTGATGTTCCTTTTGCAATCTGTGATTGCACGGCACTGACACAAGCAGGCTATGTGGGAGAAGACATTGAATCTGTTATTGCCAAACTGTTACAAGTGAGTTAACAGCTGCACTACATAACAAACATACAGATACAAAACTACCCTGTTTATTTATATAGTCATTTATTTATTTAACAGTTTTCCAAATAGCACTATATGAATCAAAAGTTGAACAAAGGTTGAAAATAGGAACATATTTGAGTAGGTGACAGCAGATGGATTCCAAACAATCATTGGATAAGGTTTTTGTGATATCCAGAATAATGAAGGTTGAAGGCTGAGGGTGATAACCCTTACCAAGACTTTGGTTATTCTGGATATCACAAAAACCAAATCTAATAATTGTTTTATTATACATTGAACAAAAAAAAATGGTCATGACTGTGAGTGGAACTGGTAATTTATTTCTAAACGAAGCTAACCTATAAGTCATGTTTTTGCTTCTTCACTGACAGCAAGCACCACAAAGCGTGCAAAGTTGACATCATTACCCTTAGAAATCACGCACTGCAGTCATAGATGACATGATTACTTGTGACCTTGAGTGTCCTTGACATGATTATTGTATAATCTGCAGTTATGACGTCACAGGCACTAATTTCAAAAATTCACTGTACACTTTTAGCCAATCAGAAAAGAGATAGTGAGTTCACTGTATAATAATGACACTTATTCCCATATTTATGACAATATTGCTATTATTGTTGGAGACCATTTGTCTGCACTAATAGTTATTGTTTGCACTGTGTTCTTGAGAACTGTTATCCAGTATAAGTGTGGAGTGGGGGAACTGTGATGTGAACCTCTTGCCATGTAGCCTTGTAGTTGTCTCCTTGACTGATACTTTGTCATGTTTCTATTTCTGAGAATTGTTTTTTTTCCTTTTTCCTTTCCCAGGAAGCTGGTAATAATGTAGAAAGAGCCCAACAAGGTATTAATTGGTTACCAATTTTGTGTTTTATTGTTTAGCATCACATTTCCAGCCCTCAAGAATATATTTCAAAATATGACACTGGGGAGGTCAGTGTTTTTGATGAAATTTGAAGTTGTGATAAGACATTGTGTTGAGAGTTTAATAGTCCATCGCTTCTCAAAAGAACTGATTCAGAAGGAGGAATTAAAGATGAAAAATGGGTCTTGTATATCTCAGTGCTTGATTTTCTCTACCTTTCACTTACAGTATACATTGCTAATGGGAATGAGTAGGCTTTTCTCTTCTAGCGAAGACTCAATAATATTATATTTTTGTTGGTTTCTGTAGGAATTGTGTTTTTGGATGAAGTTGATAAGATAAGCTGTGTGCCAGGTGTTCACAACCTTCGAGATGTGGGAGGCGAAGGTGTACAGCAAGTAAGCTGTGGGGTGGGGTAGGGCAGTGAAATCACTTTCAAGTAAAATTGGTGGTAGACTTTTATTTGAGTGTAACTTTGATTGCCAATATTGCCAAAAGGTCTACCAAAATTTTATTCAGAATGTTTAATTGCATGATCCCTTGTTAATAAGTCAAATCCGGTATGAAATTGTTCTGTCCCGTGTCTACAATTACACCTTTTGCTGTTCATTTACGCAAAATATACATTCATTAACATCAATGGTTGAAACAATAAGGCGAATAGACGTTCATTAGCACCAACATGACGTTCATTAACGCGAAAGAACATTCAAGTATGCTATTTGCATGTCTATTCACATTCAATAACATCAACGGACAAACAATAACGCCTTTGGACAATCAAAGGTAACGAATGTACTTTCAATACGGTGTTTTGAATAACCATTTACGCCAAAAGAAAATCAATTGCATCGTTTGACAATCATTGGTGCAGAAAAGACATTCAATGGTACAATTTGCATAGGAATGCACAATCAATTGCGCCTTTACACAATCATCCATCCAAAACCAACAATCAATGATCCCAACGGACAAACATTTGTGAAATAATGACAATCAACCACGGAAAAACACAATTCAAATTCATTTTATTATAATAAGATAATTATCCTTAAATTTCCTCGTTATTCAAACATCTGGGAATATAGGTTTGCATGAATCTGTACCATTGTCCACATTTAGCAACGGTGATCGTACCGATGTTTCTTGTAAGGGCTTCAAGTAACAATCGAGTGCGGAAATCGCCTAATGCAATTCCTTGTCTTCTTGCCTCTGCTCTGTTGTTCATCTGCTCTTGTATTTCTGGTCGGCTTATGTCCGCTTTCATGGCTGCTTTTAAAGCACTTATTGCTTGTTCAACAATATTCAAAAATGGACTGTATGGCGGCAATTTCTTTAGCTCTGTATTTGGACCAGGATTTGCAGGGTTGCTGTGGGCTGGCGCGCCGTCATAAATGAAAATCACGTGTTCATCAGGGTCGAGGTTTAATCTTGTCTGCGCAAGAAAATCATCAAATTTTGGGCCGGTCATTCCACCAAGAATTGGCGAGTGAAACACGACGCCATTGGTAGGTGAAATTGCAAGTGCAACAGTTATGTTTCTCCCTCTCTGACCACATACTTGTCGGTATGCCCTCTCTCCCGTTTTAGCTCTACCGTGACTCCTTGCTGTCCAGATATTGTAGCCACATTCATCTACGAACACAGAGTGATTCACCACAGCATAGCGCATAAACCAGTTGCCGTAGTCGACTCGTTTTTGCAAGACGTCGGGGCGGTTTCGTTCAGCTGGGAGTAGCCTTGCCAATTTCACACGATACAGCATACCTTCAAGCGTTCTTGCTACTGTGCGATCGTGTATTACCGGTTTTCGTGGAAGACGTCGTCTCAATTCTTGATTTATCTGTGCCAGTGTTAGGAGGCAGTTTTCGTTGATGATTTCCTCCAGGCAATCCCTCATTTCATTATCAACACGGGCGTTATTTGCGCCTCCTCGAGGTCTTTCTGCCACTCTCCCTTCTCGAACGTATCTTGTAACTATACCTCTTGCCGTGGACCTGTGTTCCCCGATAGTAGCGGCAACCGTCAAATAATCTTCGTTGACATCTTCGAAGGCTCGGATTATTCTTTCCCGTTGTTCAAGTGAGATTCTGTTTCTTGGTGGCATATCGATACTGAACAGTAAGCCTTCTCTCTCCATATGCTTTCAGCTGCACACAGGGTATTGTGTTTGTTCAAATATGTTCTTCTTTTATGTATCTGCTTCAGGCAAAGATTGTGTAACAAAAAATTGAAATAACAATAAACAGCAAATTTTTGACGCTAGTTACTGTACATATTTCATTGTTGGCGTACACCTACATGCTACCTGTGTACTGTACATGCCGTATTGTAATAAACATCGGTACGATCACCGTTGCTAAATGTGGACAATGGTACAGATTCATGCAAACCTATATTCCCAGATGTTTGAATAACGAGGAAATTGAAGGATATTATCTTATTATAATAAAACGAATTAGAAATTTGTTTTTCCGTAGTTGATTGTCGTTATTTCACAAATGTTTGTCCGTTGGGATCATTGATTGTTGGTTTTGGATGGATGATTGTGTAAAGGCGCAATTGATTGTGCATTCCTATGCAAATTGTACCATTGAATGTCTTTTCTGCACCAATGATTGTCAAACGATGCAATTGATTTTCTTTTGGCGTAAATGGTTATTCAAAACACCGTATTGAAAGTACATTCGTTACCTTTGATTGTCCAAAGGCGTTATTGTTTGTCCGTTGATGTTATTGAATGTGAATAGACATGCAAATAGCATACTTGAATGTTCTTTCGCGTTAATGAACGTCATGTTGGTGCTAATGAACGTCTATTCGCCTTATTGCTTCAACCATTGATGTTAATGAATGTATATTTTGCGTAAATGAACAGCAAAAGGTGTAATTGGTACTTTTTGTATTGCCTTTTTAAAAAATTAAATCCGACTGCACTGTATGTAAAAGTTATACTAGTTTTTTTTTTAGTGCATTATATAACCGTCTGTTACGTGTCCATGTATGTAACTTAGAGTGATTTAACTTAATGCTGTATTTATTTGAAAGTAGTACTAAAAAAAAGAAATCACTTTGATCAATTACATAATCGGTGCTCTGTTCAAGCCTTATTCAAGTGACAGAAGGCTCCCATGATCCAGGTTGTTACCTTTCTACATTAGATGTGGAGTTCTCTCCATCCCCATCCCCCTGAATGGCATGTTAGTCTATCAGAGCGTTTTAAATATCTTTATATTACCAATACCCAAAAAAAAACAGGGCCACCTAACGAGTCGATTGAGCCAAAAGCCTTTGAGAGACACTTCTAGGCTCCTTGTAATGTTTAGAGACTGTCTAAAGAGATATTTTATCACCAAGAAGAATTTGTTCTGTTTGGGTATTTTAGCTGAAACGTGAAGTGTTCGAAAATTATTTTAGGGAATGATATATTCATTTCAGAAATTGCTAGCTGGACGGCACCTACTAAAACCTTC
Source organism: Ricordea florida (assembly GCA_949710005.1). Classification (NCBI taxonomy): domain Eukaryota; kingdom Metazoa; phylum Cnidaria; class Anthozoa; order Corallimorpharia; family Ricordeidae; genus Ricordea; species Ricordea florida. Next base: position 28,644,722 of record OX453273.1, on the reverse strand, counting down.
CCAACGAACCACTTGCTCATCCGAAATTGCTAGGTGACCTTTTTAAGTGCCAAGAATTGCAAAAATATGATTTCCAACTACGTAAGAGACTACTTTCCCCTTGTTGCTAATCATTTAGGTGATGTTTTAGGGACTGAAAATCTGTTCAAAAAGGCGGTTCGAAAATCCGAGGACCTGTGTATTCGATGTTCGAAAATTCTAGCTCACCTTGCTTCCGAACAGATTTTTAGCAAGTCGTTGGGTGCCCTTGAGAAAAGCGACAGAGGATATTATTTGTCTGTTTTCAAAGCTGAGCAGACAGAAAAGGCAAAAGTCTTAACCATTTGAACAAAAGTCAGGTAGAAAAAGACACTTTGCCTTTTTTTCAGGGTTTACTGAAGATTCTGGAAGGGACAATGGTGAATGTCCCGGAACGGAATTCACGTAAGATGCGCGGAGATAGCGTGGCTGTGGATACTACGAACATACTGTTTGTGGCCTCCGGGGCATTCAACGGATTGGAACGTATTATAAAGAGAAGAAATCAAGAGAAGGTACTGTTCTCGGTCCTGTTCTATGTTGGATCGGTTTTAGAATATATTTAAACGTGTGAACAAACCACTTTTTAGGGTCAGACAGGATACAATCTAATTACCTTAACACCTTATATCTATATTTTTTTTTCTAAACACACTCATACAGTTAAAATACACACCTTTTTTCTTTATTTCTTAATGCTGCCTAGTATTTAAATTGCCCGTGGGGGGAAATCTCTATTCCTCATAAGCTCTGCTTCTCGGAGATTTCCCCGCCAATCCTTCCAAGCTGTATGCTTATTTTAATTTTAACAGTAACTAGCTGATTTATTATCTTTTCTATTCTACTTGTAATTTATTTTGAGTGCCGAAATAATAATAAATAAATAAATAAATAAAAAAGTACGGCGGTGGTTTTTTTTTTTTGTTGTTGTTTATTTGTTTTTTCACCCTTCAGTGTGGTGCAAACTGCAGTGTTACCTTTCGCTAGGCTGTTACTTAACTGTGCTCTATTTAGCGCTGCCCTCACCGTGCTAATTTTTTTCGGTTCCTTAGGTGATAGGTTTTGGCGCCCCTACAAGCGATCGTGGGTCAAAAGAAAAAGAGTTGGACATATTCAAGAACTCCAAGCCTGATGTGAAGGACGATAACGCTGAACGCGACAAGCTGTTGAGCACTGTCGAGGCCCGGGATCTCATCGACTTCGGGATGATACCCGAATTTGTCGGGAGATTGCCCGTTGTAGTCAGTTTACACTCGTTGGACGAGGACGCCCTGGTCAAGATACTTACTGAGCCCAGAAACGCCTTAGTACCGCAGTACCAAGCTCTGTTTAGTATGGATAAGGTAGGGCTTTTCCTAGATCTGAAAAATTTCTAGCAGTAAGCCTGAAACACTTTTGAAATAAAGTACGTCCGACGTATTCAAGGATGAAAAGTTACTGATACCGCATGACGGTATCGAGATTTTAGCAGTAGTCGTACCAAGCGAGGTCAATACGCGCCCTTGTAAGAATGAAGACGAGTGTGCTGGAGTCTAGATTAAGAGCATTAGATGAAATTGTTGGAGCCACATGGCGCGACCTCTGAAAGATTTATTTCTTAACGGGTTTGTTTTTCGTTCACTTAAGGTTGACCTAAGTCTTAGCCCAGATGCTCTAAAACTTATCGCCAAACAAGCCCTGGAGAAAAAGACCGGAGCCCGTGGTTTAAGGGCCATCTTGGTAAGTTCACCAGTGATTGAGTTTGATTCACCCTTGTGCTGTTGTCTTATAGCTGAGGAGTGACCAGGGGAACGGTAGACTCTCCCTCTCTCCCTGAGGGGCAGGTTGGGTGCTCAAAAAATTGAGAGTTAAAAAGTGGTAGCAGGGTCACAAAATTTCAGCGAGTCAACTTGTGGCAAGTCGAGAAAATCCGATTCTTCCATTCTTGCGATACTAGCGTAGTCGAAGCTGCCGAGGACCAATATTTTTCCGTGCCGCCTGGTAAGAAGGGGCTATATATTACAAGCGGTCAAATTAAATATTCCATTCTAAATCTTAATCTCTTAGTGTGGGCTCAGTCGTACACTTGATACAATTCACTTTGCGACTACACACTCCAAACGTACAGGAGTTGTGTAAGTTAGTTAAGTCAGACTCCTCAATTAATGTGGGGATAGTTTCTAAAGAAACTGGTGCTGCGTCGGTTGGAAGTTGAAACACAAGAAAATGGGTAAATCAAACGAGTTGATTAAGTAAGTTATACCACCATAAGGTAAAAAGGAGGTGCTGACGTTTCGAGCGTTAGCCCTTTGTCGGAACGTTAGCCCTTCGTATTCGCTCCGACGAAGAGCTAACGCTCGAAACGTCAGCACCTCCTTTTTACCTTACGGTGGTATAACTTACTTAATCAACTCGTTTGATTTACCCATTTTCTTGTGTCGTCAGTTAATGGCCTGGTAGATTCAGCAAGCACTTTGTGTTTTCTTTAGCTGAGTTTTTGTGCGTTTTTTAGTATATCAGTGATAGATCTGGTTTCTGAAACTGTCCTTCAGGATTTGATAGGCATCCATTGCGGTTTATAAGGGTATTTTAGCAGTAATCTTCTAACAGCAATAAAAATCCATCATTATCACGTGATTCCATCGTGCCATCCCCGTGATACCTTGGGGACGTCCGTCACAGATTGCCGTAGGTTTTATCTAAATGTCGGGTTTCCCTCAGAATTAACTAACTTCCCGGTTTCTGCTACGCAAACTAGAGGTAACGTGGCTTTAGTGCCCTCTAGGTACGACTGAAATAGACGAGCGCTGCTGAAACTTGCTTTACCTCCCTCTACAGGAAAACTTACTCCTAGAACCAATGTTTGATGCACCGGGGTCCAACATCCGGGGTGTTCACATCGATGAACACGTGGTACAAGGGGACAAAAAAGCGGAGTACGTCATGGCACCCGAAGAAGAGGAACCTAGCGCCGAGACAAGCGAAGTGTTCCAAGAAGAAGAAGAAGTTTACGCGGGGGATGCAACTTTCAGAGCGTAGTTATTCTAACCCTGGCGGCTATGAACTCTTCGAGTATTTTTAGCAAAACCATTGTAATCATGCTGACGAACGTAAACGACACATGCTTTTATCTCTTTAGAATGGTGCTGTTTCGAATTCTACAAATTGTAACTTAGCTTAAACGGCACTCTGTTATATCGTGGTTTGTTTGGTGAACTTTTAAGGGAAAGATCAAATTTGTGCAAACATGAATTTAGGCTTTCATTGGGAACTATGGGAAAATTACTACACAATGTGTCTTTGTTAATTTTGTTCGGTAGTTGTAAATTTTGGTTCTAAGATAACTTGTACCTTATCGTGTAACTTACATACTGTATTGTCCCAACTGGAGGGTTCAATCTTGTATAGATATTGAAAAAAAAAGATTGAACAACTTCGAGTTAAAGGGCGTTAAGTATTTTATAACTTTTATTATATTTGTTTTGAACTTGAATGAACTATGTTACACCAATTTGATATTTGCTTTTGTAAAGTTCAAGTATTGGAAATGCCAAATCATATGGGTAACTACATATGTAGCTTCAGAAAATACTTATTTCAGTTTTCTGTAGCTCCCTGATCAGAATTGTTTGGATTTCGTTGCGCAGAGAATGTCTGCTTAGGGGCTAGTAATGTGCCCAATCTGCAATGTTTAATCCGATAATTTGGTCGACCTTCCTTTAGTAAATGGACAGCGCTGGAACTTTTTTATCTCTGGAGAAATCATGCAGTGTAATCATTGCTAATGAAACCCTGTTATTTGTTGTTCTTGAATGCAGTATTCGTCTGGGAAGCTATGCAGTTTTTTGGCGAACTGTTTTCCAAAAAGACTTGTAGAATTCACCATTTTTGTTTCCCAGGTAGTTTCTGGGTTTAAGGAAAATTTACTTTCTTTTTAATTCATTATGGCTTCGCCTCTCTTGTGAGGAGATCGCATTTCTTTCAACTGTAGATCAGTAGGATATCGTGCTGGTTGTTAGCTCTCGTAGTGAAAATATACTTAATTACTGGCGCAGTTTTGTACAGAAATAAAAAAAAAATGAAGTGCCAATGTGTTGTTTGAAATGCTCTCAATACTTTATAATAAGTGCGAAGCGATGAGCACCTGAATACCACTTATCTATCGAATTTTGCCAGAAAGACATAAATAGTTCCACAAAATTGCGATGGATAGAGGGGCGACAACGGTACAAAAAGAAAGACGCTGGTTGATAACCCGACCAAAGTTAACGTTCTAAAAACTTTTGTCCACTGCTAATTTTTCTTGGAAACGTTTCTGGCCACTTTAAGACTTTTAATTTCCTGTAAAATTTCTTGGGTGTGCCAATTCCCGGTATCCTTTGCGCTAGTGGATATAAGGCGCCGATTCCGTGGATTTGGACCTCCCGGAATATCATAAAATGAACCCGTATGAAATACAACTTTTTCATTAAGCCATTAAGCTGTAATTACATAAATACTCAATAATGTATTTGCGCATGATAAAAGTTTGTCTGAGTTTTAAAATCGATATCCGATGAGAAAGCTATCGATTAAAACACGAGTGAAGAAATGCAACATCACTAAGCGCCCATCTGTTATTCTGTTTATTACATAAACAAAAAGAAGATATTTTCATAAAACGGTTTTATTACCAGATAACAATATTGTTCTTCACGACTATGATCAAATGATTCCAACTTGAATACTATACAAAGGAGAATGTTTTACAGAGAAAACAAAACATATTTATTAACAATCTAAAACCTTGACATACAACACAACTTCTTCAAGAGAGATAAAGTTCTACTCTTTGAATGTAAATATATTAAAACTTGATTCTTTATTTCTACACTTCGCTGTTACGGCTCGGACTACAGTTACTGTGCAAAGCGCGAAGCCTGCAAAACTGGAAAAATTTTCAGCCAGTGGGTTTGCTACCAACAGTAAACACTTGAATAACAATTCATTTTTTTTGACACAATTTGTATGTAGCATCTACTTCTATCTATGTAGTTGAAAACATTTCCTAATTATGAGCAACACAAGAGACCAGCACCAATCGCACTAGCTTTCTAAGAAATTGTAATAGAACAAGGTTCAATGCAAAGATGAACACGAACAAGTCTATCATTTGATGAGGAGACTAACACAGTGTTTCGCCAGGGGATTTTTAAATGCTCACTCAAGACCGACAAACTCGCCTACTCACTCGGAAAAAAATTCTACCTGACATCCCTTACTTGACTGACAGCCGTTTTCATAAATACCAGCTGACGAACTCCTAAGAATTGTATTGAAAAATTGAATTGCATTGAATTATTGAATCCTATTGAACACGTGAGTGTCAATGGATGTCAGTATGAGCACAATATTTGCTACCGATACTTCGATAGTTATAAAAAGAGGCACCTTCCGGTAGTAAACCATCCAGTATATCGGCGACAAACAAACTGGTCAATACTGGGAAAATGAGGATGTTGACGACGTTCTTGTATTCTGCAAAACGCTGTTTTGCATTGTGATGAAAAATGGTGGGGTTGTGGCATGTGGCTTGAAATGACAACGTCAAAATGTAATAAGGGTAAGTTGAAGCCACACATATGCGCACTGAGGCGACATTGGTAGAAGGGATTAAACCCTGTTGCTACCAAAAAAAAAGATGAAAAAATTGAGCTCAAAAGCCAGCAGCCATGGACAGCTGTTTCGGCCTTGTTGGGCCTCATCAGCATGGCACAGCTAGCAGATGAGCTCTGGGTTCCCACATTATGAATGTCAAAGTGATGAAAAATGGTAGGGTTTAATCCCTCCTACCACTGTCGCCTTAGTGCGCATATGTGTGGCTTCAACTCACCCTTATTACATTTTGACGTTGTCATTTCAAGCCACATCCCACAACCCTACCATTAATTGTGACTTTTTCACACGTGCAGAGGGGTTCACCTGAAAAAAAAAATTCCTGCACAAGCACTGAGCGAAAAAAAATTCGTGCAAGCTGAAAATTCCCCACCCCCCCCCCCCATCACTTTTCTAATGGTCCGTCCCTTACCAAGTCTGCGTGTCTACTAATTTTTTGCCTCCTTGAACATTCCTAAGAAAACTTGTGCAGTCTTTTTCTGCTCTCCTGAATTTTCATAAGAAATTTTCAACTAAAATGATGGAAGAAACGGCCAAATACAAATTGTGTCATTCAAGCCTTTACTGTTGCTTTCTAGCTAACCCACTTAGGAGAAGTGTAAAATGACCGCAAGGAAAATCATCGTACTAATATTTCATTATTTTAATAAGAACATAGAAATCTCCGCTCCCCCTCCTCGCTTCAGAGAATTTTTCATTTTCTCTCATTTTTCATTCCTTTAAACCTTCTTTGGGAAAATGTATTAACATTCGAGGCAAAAATTAACGTTACGTTTTAAACATGAGTGGTTTATCACGTTTCACTGAGAAAAGAGTTGAAAATACGGTGGATCCGTTATTTTGGTACTTTTTCTTGTGAAGTAAATCCCCGGGGTGGGTACTCCCATATATGGGCTATATAGGTACGCGCCGCGGAATAGGGTATGGTTTTTGAGGTTCTCGGTCCTTAAATAGGGTATCTTTTTTGACCCTTTTGTTTCTGTGTCCAGGGTGTGGTCCTTAGATAGGGTAGCTTAATTGTATAATACTGGAGTATGAAAACGCCCGCCTAAACGAACGGTTTTATTAAAACTGGATGTATCCGTTTAAGTGATTTTGCAACAGAGGTTTAATAGGCGTTAAGCGGTTTTTCCTTGAATAGGATGTCATTTTTCGGCTTTGGGCCTTAAAAAGGGTATCAGTTTTTGCTTTCTTAGTCCTTAAATAGGGTTAAGGTTCACGAACCTTCGCGGCACACTCCTATCCAAAATTCGCGGGAGTACCCCCCCCCCCCACCCGGGAGTAAATCCACATGCCATTAACTCCCATCCACGCAACCGAAGAAAAGATAAATAATTATTATCTCTTGTGTCAAAAATGTCAAACGTAAGGATATAGAATTTTTACCTTAATAAACTGATGCACCCTTCAAAACACGATTCCGTCCAGCTGTCAAGATATGTGCTTTTATACACCCATAAGATTCAGTTATCAAAGCTGCTTTTAAGACGAACCTGTTTTTTTTTCTGTTTTTTTTTTTTTTCTTTCCTGTTTTTGTTGATCCTGGCTTCCTCATAAGACGGGATTTTGATAATTCGAAGTATCACAGCATTGAATCCTATGTTGACTTCCTTTACAAAAGTAAACTCGGATTCTCTTTATTAGCTTTATCACAGCGATATCCGATATTCCCAACCATCTTACTTTCCTCTGCATGCGGGAATTCTTTGTAAATAGCTATCTTGAGCTTGTCGAAAAAGGTTGTAAAAAAGAATATCATAAAATGAACCCGTATTAAATAGAAATTTTTCATTAAGCCATTAAGCTGTAATTTCATAAATAAACAATAATGCATCTGCACATGATATGAAGTTTGTCTCTGTTTTGAAATCGATATCCTATGAGAAACATATCGTTTAAAACACGAGTGAAGAAATGCCACATAACTAAGTGCCCATCTATGATTCTGTTTATTACATAAACAAACAGAAGATATTCTCATAAAACGGTTTTATTACCAGATAACAATACTGTTCTTTATGACTGTGATCAAATTATTCTAACTTGAAAACTATACAAAGGAGAATGTCTTACAGAGAAAACAAAACACATTCATTAACAGTGTGAAACCTTGACATACGTTCTACTCTTTGAATGTGAAGATATCAAAACTTGATTCTTTATTTGTACTCTTCGCTGTTACCGCTCGGATTACGGTTACTGTCCAAGACATGAAGCCTGCAAAACTGCGTAAAGTTAAAGATTACATAATAATTACCTTCGGCTTGCAAAAAAATCTTGCCGAAAAAAGACCATTAAGTCTCCATGTGTCAAAGTAGAACCCTTTTATTACTCTATTAAACTGTACTGACTTAATTTAATAAGCTGTTTGTTTGGCGCTACATCCAATTACAAAATTTCACAAAAATGCAGTTAAAGGTATAAAATTTGTCACTTAGTCAAGGTACCGCAAGAAGAAGTTTCCTTGACATTATGCAGTGAACAAACAGTATCTGATTTTAGAACCTCATTGAACAACGTGAGCTCCTAGAAGCGGGTTCCAGCAACAGTTCAAGTTGATTCCTCACGCAATGTGTGATTCATGTTGTCTTTTGCAACAGCAAAACGTTTTCTTGCCTTCAAGCTTTCAAATGTCACTTGATACATTATTATTACCAGCTGCGTGCAGCAAAATTGCCAGTCCTCACAAAGTCCAAAAGTGAGTTCCATTGCTGGTTCACTTGTGTTGAGAGAGAGAGAGAGAGAGAGAGAGAGAGAGAGAGAGAGAGAGAGAGAGAGAGAGAGAGAGAGCGAATGGCGTAAGCCGGCTTTGATCATACTTTACTTTCCAATTGAGCAAGAGTGTGTAGTTGGGAACGGCTGGCTCGCAGTATCCATGGTTCAATAGAGGTTGCATCTTGTCTATTCCGAGAGGAATTTTTGCATAAAGGGAGCATTTCCCTAATGGCTTCTCTAAATTCCGGAATTCTCCAAGGATATATGACAACATTAACGAATGAGTTACTAAACAGCAGAAGCTTGATCAACAGAAATCCTTTAAAAGAAATTGAGATGCAGGAAGAGGAACAAAATACAAAGACAACAAGGTACGTTTCGTAAGGCAACCAAGTTACAATGGAGGCTACCGTAACTATAAATAGCGTCCTTGCAAGTCTTACATCGCGTTTTGTTTGAATTTGTGTGCAAATGCGATTTTTTTGTTTCTTCCAAATAACAAAATAAGCCCCGCAAATTATCAACAGAGGTACGAAAAAGAGTATCATTGAAGTATATATGTCAATATTGGATGTTATTAGTTGCAAATGATTTAGCAAAAAGGGTGTTACACCAACCACAGCTAGCGCCCATGGCAGACCGATGACAAAAACGTAATGTTTCGAGTTGAGTAAGCGATGACGGAATGGCCATCCAATGGCGTACATCCTCTCTACTGAAATAGCGGCAAGGGAGCAGATCGATGCAACGCCGCTGAAGAGGTGAACGTACATGTAAATGTAAAAAAATAGGAAATTTCTTTCTAGACGCAAACCGCCATGTAGCAATTCATTAAATGTTATGTAAGAAGGAACAGGTAGTAAACCAACCAGTAAATCGGCAACAGCCAAACTGATCAACAGAAAATGAGGACGTTTACGAAGTTTTTGTTTCAGAAATACAACGATAGTGAGAATGTTTCCAGCTGTAATCATGAACGCCAATAATCCAAACAATAAACTCCAGATAACCTTCCAATTGTTAAAATCCATTGTATTTTAGTAGCGGTTAAAGTTTCTTTGCGATGAATTTGATGTTTTAACTGCTACGAGGGCTCGTTGATATCGCGCCCCGGTTGTTAATGCATGGACCACTTCTGTTGTTCTAAGGTGTTCGTCAGCTAGTATTTATAAAATACTAATTACACTTTGTTCGTGAATCAATGAAAACGGCTGTCAGTCAAGTAAGGGATGTCAGGTAGAATTTTTTTTTTTTCTGATCAAGCAGGCGAGTTTGTCGGTCTTGAGCGAGCAATTAAGAATCCCCTGGAGAAACACTACGTTAGTCTCCTCATCAAATGATAGACTTGTTCGTGTTCATCTTTGCATTGAACCTTGTTTTATTACAATTCCTTAGAAAGCTAGTGCGATTGGTAATAGGCTGGTTTCTCGTGTTGTTCTTAATTAGGAAATGTTTTCAACTAAATAGATGGAAGAAGATGCTACATACAAATTGTCTCAAAAACAAAATGAATTGTCATTCAAGCGTTTCATTACTGTTGGTAGCAAACCTACTAAGTGAAAATGTATTCTGACAAGGTTTCATTAAAAGAATCTACAAAAGAAATTTTATAGATTTTATTTTATTGAAGGGACGCATTGAATATTATTTATTGCAGTTTAACACCATTTTGTTGAATGACTTTTGCAATTTGTGGAACTATCTGAAAAATGATAAAATTTTATTTCATGCACAAATAAAAATATATTATGAACAACACTAGTTTGAATTATCATTCGTAATTTAATGAACTTAGTGACAAACCTTAAATTAAACATGGTGGAAGCACGCACATGTATGCCTTACCCTTACGCTAAGTGCATTCGCTACCAACAGTAAACGCTTGAATGACACAATTTGTATTCAGCCGTTTCTTCCATCATTTTAGTTGAAAATTTCTTAAGAAAATTCATGAGATAACCAACCTTACACCTTTAACTGCATTTTTGTGAAATTTTGTAAATGGATGTAACGCCAAACAAACAGCTTATTAAATTAAGTCAGTACAGTTTAATAGATGAATAAAAGAGTTCTATTTTGACACAGTGAAACTTAATGGTCTTTTTTCAGCATTATCTAACCTAGAATTTTACGCAGTTTTGCAAGCTTCGTGCTTTGGACAGTAACTGTAGTCCGAGCGGTAACATTCAAAGAGTAGAACTTTATCTTTCTTTAAGAAGTTGTGTTGTATGTCAAGGTTTCACACTGTTGGTAGCAAACCCACTGGCTGAAAATTTTTCCAGTTTTGCAGGCTTCGCGCTTTGCACAGTAACTGTAGTCCGAGCCGTAACAGCGAAGTGTAGAAATAAAGAATCAAGTTTTAATATATTCACATTCAAAGAGTAGAACTTTATCTCTCTTGAAGAAGTTGTGTTGTATGTCAAGGTTTTATATTGTTAATAAATATGTTTTGTTTTCTCTGTAAAACATTCTCCTTTGTATAGTATTCAAGTTGGAATAATTTGATCACAGTCGTAAAGAACAATATTGTTATCTGGTAATAAAACTGTTATATGAGAATATCTTCTGTTTGTTTATGTAATAAACAGAATCATAGATGGGCACTTAGAGATGTGGAATGTCTTCACTCTTGTATTAATCGATATCTTTCTCATGGGATATCGATTTCAAAACAGAGACAAACTTCATATCATGTGCAGATGCATTATTGTTGACTTAGGTAATTACAGCTTAATGGCTTAATGAGAAATTTCTATTTAATACGGGTTCATTTTATGTTATTCTTTTTTACATTCTCTTTTGAAAAGCTCAAGATAGCCATTTACAAAGAATTCCCGCATGCAGAGGAAAGTAAGATGGTTGGGAATATCGGATATCGCTGTGATAAAGCTAATAAAGGGAATCCGAGTTTACTTTTGTAAAGGAAGTCAACATAGCTCCAATGCTGTGATACTCCGAATTATCGAAATTCCGTCTTATGAGGAAGCCAGGATCAACAAAAACAAGAAAGAAAAAACAGAAAAAAAAAAATTGTTCGTCTTAATAGCAGCTTTGATAACTGAATCTTCTGGGTCATTTGAAGCACATATGTTAACAGCTGGACGGAACCGTGTTTTGAAGAAAGCATCAGTTTATTAAGGTAAAAATTTTATATCTTTACGTTTGACATTTTTGACAACAGACAATAATTATTCAACTTTTCTTCGGGTGCGTGGATGGGGGTTAATGGCATGCGGATTTACTTCACAAGATAAGGGACGGACCATTAGAAAAGTGATGGGGGGGGGGGAAACCAAAAAAAATTCATGCAAGGGAAAATGCCAAGAAAAAAAATTCATGCAAAGAAGAAGGTAAAAAAAAATCCATGCAGAAGGAAGGTCCAATTGTGACTTTTTCACACGTAGTAAAAAAAAATTCGTGCACAAGCAGTGAGCGAAAAAAAATTCGTGCAGGCTGAAAATTCCCCACCCCTCCCCCCCCCCATCACTTTTCTAGTGGTCCATCCCTAAAGTACCAAAATGACAGATGTACCGTATTTTCAACTCTCTTCTCAGTGATACGTGATAAAAAAAACTCGTGTTTGAAATGTAACGTTAAATTTTGCCTGGAAGGTTAATACATTTCCCCAAAGAAGTTTTAAAGGAATGAAAAATGAGAGAAAATGAAAACATCTCTGAAGCGAGGAGGGGGAGCGGAGATTTCTATGTTCTTTAAAAACAAATCATTAAGTAATGAAATATTAGTACGATTCTCTTGGTGGATTGTTTAAATGCGACTTTGTGGTCAAACTACATGTCTGAATGATGCGATTTCTATGTTCATTAACTATAAATTATTAAACGATGAATTATTATAGAAATTCTCTTTGTGAAGTGATTTAATGCGACTTTGTCAGAATAGACATTTCCTAAGTGGTTTCGCGAGCAACAGTAAAGGCTTGAATGACACAATTTGTATTAAGCCGTTTCTTCCATCATTTTAGTTGAAAATTTCTTAAGAAAATTCAAAGGAGACCAGAAACAACTGCACAAGTTTTCTTAGGAATGTTGAAGGGGGCAAAAAATTAGTAGGCATGCAGACTTGGTAAGCAGAAGTCATAAGCAACTTTAGCATCATTTAACTAAGTGTGATTTTTTGTTTTCTCCCATGTCTTGCCTTTCCGACTTCTCCCTCTGTACGCTTTACCCAATTTTTATCAATTACTTAATTTTATTACGTTTTTCGTTGTTTGTATGTGTGCAATCATTTTACTCACGGTATCATTTTATTCTTACGACCTACTTTAATTCGAGTTCTGTGTTATTTGCTAAAACCGCCTTGCCATCGCTTTTAGTATTTCGCTGTATTTTCTACAGTGTTCAATTTTGGCTAATGGTTAAGAAAGGCGTGTGTGTTCTTTTCAAAGCATATCATTTAGTTAAATTTCTGTTTACAAGGGAGCCTTCGAAGTAGTCTGAAAACATTACATTGAACATAACTTTCTAAAATATGCAAAAAAAAAAACAAAACAAAACAAAACTTTTTGAATAAGAAATGACTACACCTTTTACAGCTTCTTTTTGTTCGTTAAATGTCAGAGGTCTAAACCGAACACGCAAGCGAAGACAACTCTTCAGGTGGCTGCATAATAATAAATTTGACATAATTTTCCTCCAGTGGAACTTTAAGAACGATGACTTTATTACCTTGAATGAGCAAATCATAATTTACGGCTTCACGAGCAATCTTAGAGAACACCTTGGCTTAAACCTCTGGCTAATAATCGCCAAGTATTACATCTACTTCGCTTCAAGAGAGAAGGAACCCTACTACTTCGAAGCTTTCCTTGTCTATTTAAAGAGCAAATTAGCCATCGAGAAAAGTAAAGCAATATCGCAAATCAATTCTTAAACTTAATGCAAGTTATTTTCACTTTTTTCATGTAAGCAATAGATTCCACACAACTATTCTAAAGCAAGGCCTAACGGTAATAACACGCACGCACGTAGTTTCTGTGTAAGTAGCTTTCTATTTATTTATTTACTTATTTTCTCTTTTCAGTGAGTAGGTTTTTTTTTTCTTTTCGTTTAAGCGTGTAAGTAACCTTATGTCTATTCAATCTTTGTAATTGTTGTAAACCATAAATCAATAAAGAAGAGAGAGAGAAAAAAAAAAGAAGTCATAAGCAATCCATGCATTACCTTGCGCGACATCAAGCGTTCCTTGCAGTAGTTGACGCATCAAATAAATGGCAAAGAAAGTTGAACCTTTCATAAAACAAATACAATGGGTTTTCAACGTTGGAATTTTATCAGGGGTTTATTGTTAGGACTAGTTGCGTCCATGATTACAGCTTGAAACATTGTCACTATCGTTGTATTTCTAAAACAAGAACGTCGCCAACAACCTCATTTTCCCAGTATTGATCAGTTTGTTTGTCACCCATTTACTTGGTTGGTTTACTGCCGGACCGGGTGCCTCTTTTTATAACTATCGAGGTATCGGTAGCAAATATTGTGCTCATATTGACATCCATTGACACTCACGTGTTCACCGGTCTTGCATCAATCTTCATTCTGGCCGCTGTTTTACTGAACAGGAGGTTCGTCATCCGATGGTCACTTCCGCGTCATCGTGTACTCATTTCAAAACATTACTGATGTTTGTTGCATTGGTCAGCCATGACCGTTAGCTGTGGTTGTTGTAACACTTGGATTGCTGTTTCAGTTAAAGGAAATACCAAATACATTTTGGGATGGTTTTCTGATCGTTGCGCTTTTTGCCTTCCTGTTGATAATTTGCGAGGCCTTTTTTGTAATTTGGAAGAAAGAAATAAATTGCATTTGCCAACAGATGCAACCAAAGCACGATGCGAGACCAGCAAGGACGTTGTTTATCGATACGGTAGCTTCTCTTGTAGAAGGTTCTTTCTTAACGCCTTTTTTTTTGTCGGAAATTTCTTTGCTTTTCCTTGCCTCGATATATTGCGTATAAAAGTATTGCATTTGAAGTCAAGCTTCTGCAATTTAGCAACTTAGTGACTAATCAGTGGTGCAAAATGTCCTTTGAGAATTCCGGATTTCAGAGAGGCTATTAGGAAAATGCTCCCTTCTTGCAAAATCTAAATTTGAAATGACGGCTTGTTCGTTTTTACGACTATTTTGCAGAATGCAAAATTGGAGTTTAGTTAGCGAGCGCGATGTCACTCGCTCAGACGGTCAACGTTTGATGGGTCGTAAACTTTTGTTTGTAATTCCGCTGACCAATGCATAACTTGACGATGGAATTTTCAAAATGTCTACAAATGTGAAATGTAGTAAAGCAGTGAGTGATGAGATAATTACAGCTATGTAAAAAAGCATGTGGTGCAAGCATTTTCCTCTTTGAATTGTTTAAAAACAACCTAGAAAGCTTTTGTTGTCCTTGTTACGAGATGAACGCGGGCTCCTGGCAAGCATGGATATTTTAATAACATGATGCATGCAATGCGTGAATATTGAGCAAAATAATAAAGGTTAAGCGCACGGTATGGCCTGTCACGCGCGAATTTTCGAAGTATTTACACTTTGTTCGCAATTTTCTCATTTCTTCGCAAGCCCCGTGGTATGTCATTACTAGAAAAGATCAGTTATATAATGTCTTATCGAAGAATACCAACTAAATGTTCGACTATGTTTAATTAACAGATGTCAAGACTCGTGGTTAGTCACGAAAGACATTACATTAGCAGACATTGCTCCTGTTGAGTGTGTCATAAAATTGCACTACTACGCGCAGAAAGCAATGACTACTTTATTTTACAAATAAAATTACCATTAACAACTTTGGACGCTTAACAGAAGTACACAATAAAGTTGACAACCATTTGTGGCAGTAAATGCATGGATATGGAACGCCATAACTGCCTTAAGATGCCTTTGGTCATTATATTTAGTGCTTAAATGATGATATTGGGTACAGTAGTCACTATATTCGGTGGTTAACTAATTGTATTGAGTGCTTTATTCATTATATTCGGTACTTAAACCATGTTCTTCGGTACTTAAATCATGATATTCGGTGCTTTTGTCATTATGTTTGGTGCTTTAATCATTATATTCGGTGCTTAAAGCATTGTATTCGGTGCTTTTGTTATTATGTTTGGTGCTTAAATTATTATATTCGGTACTTAAAGCAGGTTATTAGGTGCTTTTGTTATTATGTTCGGTGCTTAAATTAATAAATTACGTGCTTCAGTTATTATATTCGGAACTTAAGTAATGATATTCGGTTCTTAAACCATGCTGTTCGGTGCTTAAAGTAATATATTCAGTGCTGAAGGCATTATATTCGGTAGTTCTGCCATTATACGCGGTGCTTTTCTCGTTATCATCACGGAACCTCGTTTTCGTTTGATTTGAAACGAGGCCAAAAACAAAAAGAAACCTGGGTAGGAGTCATCAGCGGGGAAAAATAGAGGCTTCACTGGACTCCATGGCAAAGGTTCTTAAGTTATGTATCCCACATGGATCTACATATCTTCCTCTTCCCAATGACGACGAGTTATTTAACATGTATGATCTTGCTGTTTCAAATACAACAAAAAGTACAGCTGCTTAAGTTGTGTACATACCTGGGATGATCATTTAATGTCATTATACAGTTATATATCTCACTATCTTCTAAACTTATTCAACAACCTGATGCTGCGCGCCATATCGCAGAATTAACTTGTTGTGGCCAGTATTTGAAGAGTGGCTCATTTAACCAAGCATGACTTTCTCTTCCAGAATAGAAATCGATTCTAAATCCACTAAAAATATTTCTCATTTTTGCAGTAATTTTTTCTTTTTCTGATATATAAATATCAAGCTTTGTTAACTGATGGAGTTGGATCCGTTAATTTTTTACTAAAATCAACTGCAGGAATAGGATATGGTTCTATTGTTAAATCTTAAAATGTCGGGAAATTCGCCATTTTCTGGTAATTTTGGTTTAACTGACATCTGGTTTAATTTCCTTTTTAGGATCAAATGCAGGCTTACTATCTCCTATTTGCCAATGTGGATCTATTACCTGGTCTATGAACTGAAACATATTAAAGAATTAAGGTCGGAATTTTTTTAAAATCTTTCGGGAATTCTGTAACCATTTGTCTAAAGACTCCGTTTTTAATCTCACCCATATCCATTGCATTATTATCTTGGATACCACCTTTCATACTATTGTAATGACCTTCTTCCAATAATATCCTAGTAAATTCTTCATGCGTAATCTTATCGTTGTTTAAAGATCTAGAAATTAAATCCTCTATTCGATTGACCTTCGATCTTGCCAATTGTTGTAATTTTGGAGTGCTTCAATATTTTCTTGGAAAACTTTACACCAGCCGTTGTACTAATTACTCCGAATTAACCACACATTGCGCCTATCGGTCCTCCAACTATTCCACCAAATCCGGTTAATGATAAAACTAAACCAGTTACGGATAAGATGATGGAAATACTGGCTGTGGATCCAACCGCTATTTTTCTTATTGTTTTGTATCGGTCTCTGGTATTTTCATATTTATCGACTTCATGTTCTAAGTGTGGCAAACCCTTTCCTTTACCAAGGCGTGAAATCTGTTGGGATGGAGCTGAAGTTGTATTCTGAGTGTAAATCGATTCCGGACAAAAACTCCCATATGGGATACTTGTGCATTCAAGTCAAGGAAACTCTCATCTGAAAATTAAAGTGCAAGTGATTTCTAAGGCAGCCCAAATATTGGCGGGAGGAGTATTTGCCCTACTTCGTTTAGCGGAGAATTCACTGGGCACACTTTGACGTCACTACAAAACGGTAGGTAAGTTGAGTAAAAGAATGCGCATTGTACAGCATGTATATTTTCCACATGCGGCAGAATATGTTGAAGGGCTCTGTGTCCGTCCGAGCGGCGGTCCCTTGCTTTGACGAAAAGCGGACACTGAAACTTCAGCTTATCTATCATCCTGCAGTGCAATTTGGTAATCACTTCACATTACATTATTCTACCATTTGCGTGAGTTTTGGGGGGGAGGGGGTGGGGGTATTAGACCTAGCCTAAAATACAAATCGATTATTCTTTTTGTGTCGTATATTGTTAGTATCTACAGTAATCTAGTAGCACCAGACGGGAGCCAAGTCTGTTTTGCTAGACTTGCTCCAAGTCGACCTCTCGCAACCGTGTCGAGCGTGAGCGTGCAAGGTCGCGAAGCGACCGAGCAAAAAAAAAAATTTAAAAGTACTTTGAGAAAGTCTAAAATGTTTTGCCTGATCATGAAAACGTGTTGAAGGGACTGGTAACTACTATTGCACCACTAATTACAGTGATGCACCATGGGCAGTCCTTTTACAACATGGACGACATTGTTGCACTAAGGTGAAAACAGTCAGCAGTAAAAAAGTCTTGGATTTTCAACACTTAATCTTTAAGGAGCATCTAGAGTAGACCAAGGAACAATGGTGAGTACAATTCTTCTGTGAGAGTATATTTACTTTGGTTTTATTTCATCTTTCTGGGTTACTTGTTGCTTATTTTCATGGTATCCGGTCGATTAGCCCCCAAGTCGATTAGCCCCCAAGTCGATTAGCCCCCACTAAGTCGATTAGCCGCCAAGTAAAAGTCGACCAGCCCCTAACGAAAATCTGTTTTCAACTTACTAGATTACTCTTCTTCGGGTGTCTCGTTGTTTTACTTATGCTTGGAATTGAAGTCAATAACTTTAAAATCGTTTGTTCGTTCGTTCGTCCGTTGAGGGTGACCGGATTTCCTTTCTTCTCTAATCTTTACTTTGCGTTTAAAAACTTCATGACTTTTGGTTGGTTTAAGATCTTTAGAACGAGATTTTAGTTCTGAATGTTTATGAAGTAAAGAACATTTACAAGATACAGTTCTAATCGATCAGATCAACTGATTTTTCTCGATCGCAACAGGCTACAATTTCATCAACATTATAAAAGGTTGATTCGTGGACCATCGCAGGTTTGTTCAGTAGAATGCCGGTGTCAGCGTCCGGCACGATTAGATAACTTAGATCGCAAGTTACATTCCAAGCATTAGTAAAACAATGAGAAACCCGAAGAAGAGTAATCTAGTAAGTTGAAAAACGATTTTCGTTTGGGGCTGGTCGACTTTTACCTGGGGGCTAATCGACTTAGTGGGGGCTAATCGACTGGGGGCTAATCGACTTGGGGGCTAATCGACCTACAACCATTTTCATACATCGATTTATATTTGGTCTTGTAGCCGCAGAACGAGTTCGTGGAACAGTCTCGAAAACGTCGTGGATACCGACTCGACCATTTCGAAAAGAAGTAAGTTGTTCCGAAGCTATTATCATATATCTGACTCTTTCTTATTTAATGTTGATCCCCATTCATAGCTTTGCACATATTGATTACATTGGTATCCGGTCATTTCGCACCACGGTCATTTTGCACCAAACCAGAGTCAGATCGTTTCACGGAATGGTCTCTTCGCTCCATATTACAGTCAATTCGCTCCATGTTTAAGTCGTTGTTTACATGTTCTTGGGTAGAGAACAACAATCGCCAGAACATGAAATACAGATCACGAGCGTTCCCTGCCTACATTTACATGTTGTCAATCTACTGTTTCATACTGGTCATAGAACATGTATGTACAGTATGGAGCAAGTTACTTGATGTTTACATGTAATTGAGTGTTAGAAGAGGCGAAACGAAGTCCCCGCCGGTAAACAAGGATCAAAATCGTGACGCTGTCAAGACTGGCACTTCAATCGGTTGATGCTGTAATACCTGCGACTTCCCTCAGCCAATACCTGTCGCAGAAGGCACCCCAGTGGAGATGATGTAGGTTGAACTAGATTTTCATTCACATTTTCTTCGAACCTCTCACAGTCAGAAGAGATAGTGGATATATCTCTTTTCAGCTTTCTTGCACATACCCGTGATTTAAAATGTAGCAAAACATGGAGCGATCTGATTATGATGAGGAATGAAGTGACTATGATATGGAGCAAAGTGACCATCCTGTGGAATGATCTGACTCTGGTTTGGTGTGAAGTGGCTGGGAGCGAAATGACCGTGGTGCAAAGTGACCGTAAACTGTATTTAGAAGACAGGTCTGTCCTTGTAAAAGCAGTAAAAATCTACTAGAGTTTCTTACAAAGACTGCTTTTGGCTGTGATACTCACTATCTATTCTGTGATAGAAAGTGAGTAGGGTAAGAGTGTGCCATTGTCAACAAAAAATTATGGCCACCGCTCCTTTGGAATTATTTGTCGGAAAATATGAGATTTAGGCTAGCTTTCTCTGTCACTCCACGCTACATTATGCATGTTGTAGCTGTTGTGGAATTCTATGTGTAACCAGAGATTTATTCTTAAAGAATTAGATTTATAGGCAAGCAATTGTTTTCAATTTCTTTGGGTGAAAGTTGACGACACCTTTGCCCTCATCAACTGTCACGCATAGAATGGAGAGCTCATAATGTGGATGTCGACTAAATCACTTTCTTCAACTTCCCTCATATTTAGCACTGCTCTTTGAATTGGGGCACAGTGCATTGAATGTGGACTGAATGTTATAACCTTAGCAAGAATCCTTATTGGTGGGAGGCAGACTACAATCATGGACAAAAGTTGTTGAGACACATGAAAATTACCAACCTTTTTCCTTGGTGTAAATTATGTTCCCTCTCCTCTCGTGAAAGGTAGCCTCCCCTCCCCCCTTTTTCAATGTTGGAAACAACTGAACATCCGCAAAGCGTTTTGCAACATTGTTTGGGGGGGGGGGAGGGGGTGATTTCAGATGAAAAAGATGTCTTCGTTCAAATACAAAATTCTGTTGTTAGTTACAAAGCGTGAGTTTTGGTAAATTGTCTCAACATTTTTGTCCATGATTGTAGTTTCTCAAACACAGCTGGGCAGACAGAATGGAACTTGTAACTTGGGATATCCAGATTTTATGTGCAGTGCTCTGCCCACTCAGTAATGCTGCCTCCACTGTTCTTCGTTCATTTCTTCAACATCACAAGCTGCACTGACATATTATATAAATTTATATCCATAACCATGGCAACCCTGGCACCAAAGACTAAACTTCTTTTTGCTTTCGTCACTTCATTCTCACAGTAGTGAAATTGAAATAGGTTGCTTAATTTAAGTATTCAATTTTTTCAGGCGGAAGAAAGAGAGTCGTGAACCACACACTCATGCAAAGTATGCTCACAAACTCCATGGCCTCAGGTACAACATAGTGTATTGTGGTTATGATGTTGCTTGAAATCAGGCCCACATAGTAGATGACTCGCAGAACTAATGATTGAGTAGCATATACCTTTCTTAACAATCTGAAAACAAAAGCAAGCATCCAGCCTATGAGAAATTATCCCAAATTGATAAAAAAATGTGTACAGAAATTGGTTAAAATTTTGAGGTTGGCGGTCACTGTTAGGGGTAAATTAAAGTAAATTACATTTACATACATACTTTATTGGCTCGTCTCCACTGGGCTTTTCAGAGTCAATTTTACATTACAACAGAACATAAACTTGGGTAAGAATCCCAACTAGGCCACCATGCTGCTTCCAAGTTTAATCCCAGTTTAAGAACCCAGTCCCATTCTCTAAAGGATGGTTACAACCACATGTATAAACTATGGACAGATGTTGCAATTGAAGTTACTCAGCCTCATTTATTGTAAGTTTTGTGACAGAATAAAACTATTCTGTGACTTGCACTTTACACTCTTCCATTTAACAACTATGCCAACTTTTCAGCCATTTTTAGCTCAGGCAACTGCAGATCAAGAAACCAGACATGTAGGAAACTGTGTCCAGCCAGAAGTTACAGTATATATGTTGTAGTTCAATTTTTTCCTTGGTTCAAATTTAATTTTCTTTTGTTTTCTGGTATGGTAATGTATGATAATGAGTTTGAAACAAAGGAAAATAAAATTTGAACCAAGGAAAAAATTGAACTACAACATATATATATATATATGTCAGCATCTTTTTTGCAAGTCAGTTCGTTTGTTCTATATTATTATTATAGGGCCAAGCTCTACAACAAGAAGCGCCGCTTAGAGAAAATACAGATGAAAAAGACGTAAGTAGACTCTTGTAGACCAAGAGAACTGTTTACTACATTATCAATGTTCCTCTAATGTGTATGCTTGTAGTATTTTAAATTTAACCCCAATGGTATTAGAAGCAAATTGCTCCAAATAAATAATGAAATCTGTAAATATATAATTCTATATCATGTTTTGTTTCCACTCTGTTTACCTTTGGTATTCTCTTATTACTCTCGCTATTACTGTTGATATAGAACTGGCCAGCCTTGATTAGTGACAACTACATTGTACCTGTGACCAGTCTATTATGTATTGTAAGGCCTTGGAATGAAAATGAAGTTTTAATGCAAGTGTTAACAGGAATGGTTGGGATTTAAAATGTTTGTTTTGTAAAAAAAAAAAACTTTTAGGCTAAGGATGCATGAAGAGCGACAGACAAAGACGAGAGATAATCAGAATGTTCCAGAGGGTGCTGTACCTGCATATCTGTTGGACAGAGAGGGTCAGTCACGTGCCAAGGTGCTCAGTAATATGGTCAAGCAGAAAAGAAAAGAGAAAGCGGTAAATATACTCTATATTGTACAAAGTCTTACATGCTGTGACTGATATCATGCATTCCCCAACAGACTCCAGCACACTACACAGTTTTCTCTTTTTTTGGTCCTTGATAATAGAAAAGTTTGCTCTTCGTTTTCATACCTGTTAACCAATTGGCTTTATTCAGTTGTATAAAATTTAATGTTGGATGTAAGTTGTTACATCAGACAAAATAGCTGAAGTTTGATGGGGCTGACTGTCAAGCATAAGGACATTAGATTTGGTGCAACTGGGGTCCATCTCAAGGTCCATCTCAAGACTACATCAGCCTGCCAAGTACATTAAATTTTTGAAAGATTAACACTGCAGACCCATACTCTGCAAAAAGGAGAGCAATAATGCTTCAATCATTTTAAGTAGAATAAGAGAATTCACAATAAGTTGCTTACATATTGACAAAGGACTTCTTCTATGATCTTTTTTTATAGGGAAAATGGGATGTACCACTTCCTAAAGTCAAAGCTGTTGGAGAAGATGAAGTTTTTAAGGTTATTCAGACTGGTAGATCAAAAAGTGAGCAATATTTCTCATACTCTAATTTCTGTTTTTAATGATTATTGATGAAGTAAAGGCAGTGTGCAAATGAAATTATTGGAGTTTGTTTTACATCCACCCTAGAGTGACACAATAAATCTTAAAAGGTAGTCTCATTAAACACTGTAATTTTAAACTTTGGTTGTGATTGTTCTTTTTCTTACTCTTCCAGAAAAAGCGTGGAAACGAATGGTGACTAAGGTGTGTTTTGTAGGTGAAGGCTTTACAAGAAAACCTCCTAAATATGAAAGATTTATCCGACCTATGGTAAGTGTTTTATAAAACTTTCTGTCTTTTTAGTATTTTTAGTGTTAGGTTTCCTACCAATGGCACATCACTTTCTTAGGGAACTAGCTCTTTCATATGAAATTATGTAGAGAGTGGAGAATAATTATCTCATAATTATACTGTATCACAAATCTAGAATTAATGGTTTGTTATCATGAGTTAGATTGCTGATGTCCCATGTTTTTGTGTGTTTTTTCTTTTTTTTTGTGCTATAACACCTACATGTAAGCTACAAATTTAAGACAAACTGGGCACTTCAACTGCGTGGGTGATTTCTAAGAGATTCTTCCTTAAGACAGCCTGATGGTTTTGGCTACACATTCCACAATACCTAGCCTGTTGTTTGAACCAGTGAAACCATACTAAGCACAAAACTGAGTTTGCAGTTCTTAATTTGGTACTTTAAGGTATTTTTCAGGGTTCTCCCCTGGCCCTATGGTTTTGAGTCCACATGCCATAGTACCTACACCTGAACAACTGTAAACCTTTTCAGTACTAAACTGAGTTTTGTAATTGCAAGTGTGGTATCTTAGGGTGTTTTTGGCCCTATGGTTTTGGCTCCACATGTCATATGTAGGAGGCACAGTAGTGTAGTGGTTAGCGTGTCGGACTTCCAAGCAGGAGGTTTGGAGATCGAGCCCTGGTGCTGGCACTGTGTTGTTTCCTTAGACAAGAAACTTAACTCCACGCTGTCTCTCTCCACCCAGGTGTATAAATGGGTACCGGCGATACAATGCTGGGGGTGACCCTGCAATGGACTGGCATCCCATTCAGGGGGGAGTAGTAATACTCTCAGGTGCTTCATGCTATTGAAACCGGGATAAATTCTGGCCGTGTGGGCCTTAAAGGCTCGAGTGTGCCTTTGCCTTGCCTTGCCTATAATGCTGCCAGTGAACAAGGTACTGTATTTGGGTTTAAAAGTACTATTGTTATTCTCCAGGGTTTGCGATTCAAGAAAGCTCATGTCACCCATCCTGAGGTAAGACTGCTGTTTGTCTCTCCCCCAGCAGCAACATGATTTACTATTTTTTAAAACAGGTTTGTTGGTCAGAACAAGATAACTATGAATTAGGATCCCTCTGATTTTATTTTGTAATGTATTTAGGAATGGTGTTTACAGATCAGAACCAGCTAATTGGAAGTCAGTTAACTTATAGAGTCAGCTATACATGTAAGTTAAAAAACCTAATCACTAACTAACTGTTAGTTGTTTTGCTCTTGCATTCAGCTCAAAGCAACATTTTGTCTCCCTCTGATTGGTGTAAAGAAAAATCCACAATCACCAATGTATACACAACTAGGAGTTATAACAAAAGGAACAGTCATTGAGGTAGGATAAAGATTGCAGTACATAACACATTTGCTGCACTGTTCTTTTCCTATACAGTCCTTTTTCAGATTTTCAAAGTGTCAGAAAATGATTGTTCAAAAACATTTCTATTAGAACTAAACCTTTAAGAAACCAAGTCTTTTACCTTGAGATCAAACTTCCTTTCTGCACCTGTTAGTCATGGTATATTTCATTTTCAGTAGCATTTTTTATGATAGCTAATTTTGTTGAAATTAGTTGGAGTTACATTATTAGAATAGCAGTAGTAATGACCCTGGAGTCACGAGGTGGCTGTAGTCACTTGAATGTTTTTTCAGAACATTGATAGAATAGAAAAAAGAAAGAATGATGAAGTAATGCCTTGAACTGGGAATGATGACACAGTACTGGGACATACATGTGAGTGGCAGCACTGATGTCTTGTAGTTAAATCTGTTTGCTCTCATCCATTCTAGGTAAATGTTAGTGAACTTGGTTTGGTGACACAAGGCGGCAAAGTTGTATGGGGTAAGGTCAGTCCATTCACTGATAACATGCTAGCTGAGGCTAAAGCACATTATTAATTTTTAGTAATGACTAATTAAAGTACTGGATTATTATTTTGCTTGTCAACCTTTACCCATCCCTTATTACTTAAATTTCAGCATGTGGTTTTCATAATTTCATGAGATTTTTGTTAAATGTTTTCTGTTCATGTAACTAATGGTTATCTTCTGTGTTTCCAGGCAAGTATGCTCAAGTAACAAACAATCCTGAGAATGATGGATGCATCAATGCAGTATTACTAGTATAAGATCTGGAACAAGTGCAAAATGAAGTTGTATATAAATAAAAAACTTTTACCAAGAATCTTTGCTCTTTTTGTAACTGAGGTAGTAGCCATGAATTTGCCTGGTGGTTAGGGAGCAATTTAATACTCAGGATTTTCCTTCTGGGTATTTGGAAACTCTCTTAACACAGTACATCAAAGAGTTCATCTGACTGCCCAAATCAGGTATATGACATATAGCACCTACTTATTACTAACAAACTGTGACTCATAATTAAAGTGAAGAAGAAGCAAGGTATGTCTTAAACAACCAAAGAAAAATAGGTTGATCATGTGTGACTTGACCTTGGAATGGGCATATTACAGCTGGTTATCTGCATGGCATATTACAGCCATGCTTGAAAGCATAAAACCTGTTAAGACAGTGCTCTTGTGCGTACCGTAAAATTAATAGTCTGTTAAACCATGCCATGCAGGTGACTTATTCAAGGTACCTTTTGGGGTGGCTTATACATTTCACTAAATGCAGCACTATAGTACCTATAGAGATATGTGATATGATAACTTCACACAAAAAAATTGTAGTCTCAACGAGTGACAATAAATATTATTCTGATAAACATGGCATTTTCAAGTTTTTGTGCAATGTAACATTCCAGAATCGTTCACCACTCCATGGTTGGTGTTCAACATACTCTCAAAGTTAACTGCTCGTGCATGAATAAATCATGGTTTCTGTGCTTAATTACTGGAGAATTGTGAATGGTTCTTTTTCTTCAGGGGAAGTAGTGGCTTGAATCAGGGGGGTGGCCTAAATTTTTCCTTCCAGGGAGGGGTGGCTCATTAGAGGAGTTTTGGTATATATTGTTTAAGATGGTTTGGTTATTATCAAACACCCAAGGAAAACATCAGCTGTCTTGACTAGGAGTGTAGCTGTTATATTTCGTGATGAAAATGGAGTAGACAATTGAGTTCCATCTATGAACCTGTACATGACTGAGCAGTAATTATTTCAAACAACAATCAACAACACTGTAGGAAATGAATTCCTATTACTACTTTTATTTTAACTGCTTACAAGCAAGGGTGTAATGCATAAAGTAGTGCAGAAAGTTGAAATTAAATTTTTGCATGTGTATCATTAACCAGTAATCAAATAATTTTGAGTGCAATTTTGTATAGATAAGCACTTGTATATTACTCAAATACAACAAATTGCGCTTGCCTTGGAGGCTCGTACAATTTTTCAGTCTTCCAAACTGCACCATAACTCGTTGGAGGGTCCATGATAGCACTCAGTACAAACCCAACAAAAATTGAGATGTCTTGGCACAGTACGTGTAATTGTACATGACGTCCATCCTCGCCAATAGCTTGCCTTTGTCAAAGTGCTCTAACCAATCAAACGTTGCCATTCTTAGCTGTAAAAATCAAAATGGCTTATCACTTTGTTCGGTTTGTTTGTATAATAAGAACGTTAGCTGGTAAATTAGCAATGGCATAGACGGTACCATGTCAGTGTACTCCTAGTATTGAATGTCTTACAAAGGGGAAGGGATTCACTAGAAATTGAATGCCAGCTTTTTCACTTCTTTGTTCGCGATGACGTGGTACGACGGTTGTGGAGCTCTTAGTTTACGCAGTGGATCAACATTTAGTATTTTTCCAGCTACAGTGCGTGTATTTTTGTGTGTTTGTTTTATGGGAAAGCTTTCGTTTATTGCGCTGTTTCTGTAAAGCTGCCAGGATCGGATTAGAGGATTGTGGCGACATGAGCAAGACAGGCGCCAAGGCTGGGTGAGTAGAGACAAATTGTGCAACCATTGTCCGTAGAATGCAGCAGTGTTTTTGTGGACATCGGCCCGTGTTTAAAACATTTCGTGACTTTTACTTTATCATGTGCGATGCCGTTTTATTTAGAAGCAGCACCAGGATCGGTACTTTGCTCGAGCAGCTTCAGAAGCTATGCCTTGCTGGGTCTTCAGCTGAAGCTCGATGCGAACAGGAAAAACTTGATGTTGACCAGTTGCGCTACGTGACTAACAAAATTCAGCAGCTTCTGTTTTCCCAAGGTGAGGTTTTTTTCCCCAGTGGTGAGGTTAAAATGTCTGTGGTTATAAACAGAATGACATCCATAGTGCAAAGTCAGGCTTTTTACTTCATCGTTTTGCACGACTGTTAACAACTTCTTACAGTACCGGACAGAAGTAACCTAACAGGGAACGCATTACTGGACGCTTAAGGAACGCTAATTGGAACGCTTAGGGAACGCTAAGGGAATGCTAAGTAGAACGCTAAGGGAATGCTAAGTAGAACGCTTCTGTCCGGTACTGTATTTTGCTCTGTACCCCGCTGGTTGAGCACGAAGCGCTGTTGGTGGCGGTTAGCTAATTACTGGGCATTGTTTTACGCTCCACAGCAACTTTTGTAGCCATTGTTGTAAAATATAATGCAGAGAAAGCCCACAAAATGTTTCAGACATCATTCATTGATAAAGAATGTTCATTTTTCCCTTTATAATAATGACTTAGTTATAATTTTATATTGTATCTTGTCATTAAAATTCTGGGTGGATTCTAACACTAAATTGTTATTTGGGAATGTCAGTGAAAGATCCTCGCAGTTATGTAAGCAGCATAGCCAGTTCCCAAGATAAGACCAGAAAAAAGGATTGCATAGGTATGACAAGGTCGTGGGTTCGATTCCCTTTGAATCCTGAATTTTTTCGGGTCTTACCTTAGCAGCTGATTATTAAGAAATAGAAAGCATTTTCCGTGTTTCTATCGAGTTTTAGTATAAATCTACTAGCGTTCTATCACAAATGCCGCGCTCTGATTGGCTATGCTACCCACTATCTATTCTGTGATAGATAGTGAGTAGTGTAATGGCGGCCGCTTCTTCACATTTTCGAGGTGTCTGTGAAGAAGATTTAGACAGTTTACTGGTCGAAACTGTTCCAGAAAAACAAAGTTTTGAACGAGTAGTAGACTTATTCTAAAACAATTAGATTATTCGCTCTTGATTTCTATGCATGAATAGTTGACTCGGGCTGCGCCCTCGTCAACTATCACGCGATAGAAATCTCGAGCTCATAATCTAATTGTTTAATAGAAACACGAGTGGAAGTTTGGGAGAACGAGAAATGCTGTGGGAACACGAGCCGGAGGCAAGTGTTTCCACAGCTTTTTCGAGTTCTCCCAAACTTTCATGAGTGTTTCTTTAACTCAATAGAAACACAAAGAACGTGTTTTCTATTTCTTTTAGAAAACACCTTGACGAAAAAAAGAAAAACAACTTGTTAACTTTGATGACCAAAATGTAAATACTCTTTAGTTGCGTCATCATTACGTCAACAGCTCGTGCTAGTTCTGTGTTTCTATCGAGTTATAGAAACACGAATTCTAACCAATCAACGCGCATATTTTCTTAGGACTGTTTTCTAATGTTGCTTACATAACGGTAAGGATCTTTCATTTATTAAGCACAAGTAAATTTTCCAAGGAATGAAAAAATAAGCCCATACAGTGAGTGTAATTTCTTGTCTTTGAATAATTTTGTGGATAACCTTGCTAAATTTTTTGCAGAAAAATGCCGCAAAGAACTGATGACAAAATATACAGATGGGCTATCGACTCTACTTGTTGTTCTACAGGTATGACACATGTCAGGCATACAGACCTCAACGATAATAACTATTGATGGGCTTTGAGTCGTTATTTAAGTGAAACCTTTGTTAAGTGGATCCTAATTAAAGGGACACCCTTTATTAGGTAGACACTTAGCTTGCTCCTGAAACTAGCGTCTTATATGTCCCTTTATAAAAACCTCTCTTCAGTGGACAACTGTATCCAGCAGATGTTGAAGTTGAAGTATATTTTTGGTAATCTCACTGGGTTGTCACTAAGTGCCGTGGGCCAGAAATTTTCCCTGGCTACTCAGAGTATGACCCCTGGCTACTTTTGTTGTTAATTTAAACCAAACGAGCAACCAAAAGTTCTACATTAAAAAAGCTTTGAAAAAGGTAAAATTAATAATTATAGCACATCCTTGAAACACACAAAATCTATCCATCAAACTATAAAATGCAAGTTTCATCTGCAGCAGGTTTAATTTAATAATTTTGAAAAAGACATCCGACTTAGATTTTATATTAGAACACACATGCAAACTCTGTGAATATAGTTCTCATTGGAAGGGATTTCTGTTAAACTTTGCAGTTTATATAATGGGCATATTAGGCATATCTACAGGGTTGTCACTAAGGGCCGGGGGCCGGGGATTTCCCCCGGCTACTCGGAGCCTAACCCCCGGCTACTTTTGTCCTTAAACCAAAACGTGTTGTGTGTGTGTGTGTGTGTGAGTGTGTGTGTGTGTGTGTGTGTGTGTGAGTTTGTGTGTGTGTGTGTGTGTGTGTGTGTGAGTTGTGTGTGTGTGTGTGTGTGTGTGTGTGTGTGTGTGTGTGTGTGTGTGTGTGTGTGTGTGTGTGTGTGTGTGTGTGTGTGTTGTGTGTGTGTGTGTGTGTGTGTGTGTGTGTGTGGGGGGGGGGGGGTGGGACATGACCGCTTGCGACTTCCCCGGCTACTAACAACAATTACCCGGCAACTTGAAATCTTAGTGACAACCCTGTATCTATTTCTTTTTGTTGGTTTTAGATGTCTGTGGACACTCAACTTACACTCAATGTTTTGGGCTGCTTGTGTGAATTGCTGTCAACAGGTAAGAGTGATCCTAAAATGCATAAGTTAACAGGGATATGAAGCGTGAGGTTGACACTGGAAAAATATTGGTCAAATGCCTTATTTGAACCAAGCTGAAAAGAAAGATCCAAAAACTTGCAAACAAGACCAATTATTATTTTCTCACTGCAGAGTAAACAAACTTGTGTTTGTTACCATTAAAGTGTTTGTTACCATTTCTCCACTGCAAACTTGCATAAATAATTGATGCACATGCAATTAGCAATTGCTGCCAATTGTATGTGTATATGTTGTAGTTCAATTTTTTTCTGTGGTTTAATTGTGTCCAAACCAGTTCAATTTTTTTGAACCAGTCCATTTTTTTCAAACCAGTATTTTTAACACCTGTCTGAAAAGGGATTTATTATCTTTTGGGGTGAGGTAAAAATAGGGGCATGGCATTTTAGGGGGGTGAAAAGAATTAATAATTATAAAAGTTTAAGTTATTACTAAATTATGACTGTCACTCCCCTCCCTTAACTTTTTATCTGTTCTCTTGTCTCTCCACCCACCACCTTACCTAGCATGTACAACTCTTACACACTCACTACCCCTACTAAGTCATGTACACAATATTCTTTTATCACTTATTTTTCTTATACTTACTGAGACTCGAACCCACAACCTTCAGACTTGTAATCCTCTCTCATCACCATTGAGCCACACAAGAACTTGATGCAAATTGGTTTCATAATCTTGTTTATAAAACAACTCATTAGTCCCAGGCCCCCTTTCTCTCTCAGCCAATTTGATTAAATATTCAAATAGAGTAGCGCATGCGTACTTAATACAAATTGAGACTTGAAAACATGACTGAAGTCTCCACCAAACCATGCGTTGCAAAGGGAATATTTTACCAACACTTGGATGCATTAAAAAGCAAACAAGTTAAAAAGGAATCGCAGATAACGCTCTTTATTGAGGATGCATTTTACGATAAAGCAAAAGCTTTCCTAAAATACCAAACTGAGAAGAAACTCGGAATCGAGTCGCAAGAAGTGACGACGTCAAAGTGGGAAACCTCGACAATTATTAGAAAAAAATGGGCTTACTCAGATGGCTCAGTAATAACTACAAACAAGAGAAAGGTGGTACCTAAAAGGGACCTTTATGAAGTGCTATCTCTCTCTCACAGTCGCACTGCTCATTGTGGGCGACAAATTACTTCCAAATGGACAAACAATAACTATTCCGAAGTCAACATTAAAGTGATAGCCATATTTGTTGGCCTTTGTCCAATTCACGTGGAACAGCAGTCAATTACGAGTCGTGTTAAGCTTGTTACTAAACCTATCCAATCTCCGAAATTTCTTTCTCTACTCGAGATGGATCTAATGGACTTCCGTAACTGTGCTTGTGATTGTACCCATAAACACACCTGGGTAATGAACTTTACGGATCACCATACAAAGTATGTTCACGTTTCTGCTCTAACAGATAAATCTGCGGATGAGGTACTGAAAGCATTCACATACTACTGCTTCACATATGGCTTTCCGAAAAAAATCCTAACAGACAACGGAAGAGAATTTGCAAACAAAAAGATAAAAGCATTTTGTCAAGAAAACGGCATTCAACTTGCTCATGGTTCTCCGCGAACTCCTACAACTCAAGGTTTGGTCGAAAGATCAAATCGATCATGGAAAGAAGACACAAGAGCCTTAATAATGAGCACCTCTTCCAGAAATCGAAAGAAATGGTGTGAAAAAGTACAAGAAGCGGCTTACACTAGAAACATAAGCTACCATAGAGCAATAAAAATGAGTCCATACGAAGCTGTGTATGGCATGAAGCCCAACAGAGAAGTCTTTCAT
>OX453273.1:28508249-28608249 GCA_949710005.1 Ricordea florida | reverse complement strand
GATCTTATTACAGCTTATTGTTTAAGGGCCCCTCCAGGGATTTTGTTGTTTGTCAACCCTTTAATGCTCCAAAGGCCTCGATTTGGGATTTTGTTATTAACCCTGTCCAGCGTAAACATAGGTTTCTTCTGCATATCTTTGTAAACTAGTTTTCCCGTAATATTTACCGCATTGCAAGAGTCCGTTTTATCTATTTTAACTATTTTAGTTTTTAGGTTGAATTTAACCTAGTTCTGCAATTATCCCGCTTTATAATGTAATTTATGCACAGCATTGTATCTTTTTCGTTTGGTCTATTAATTATCACCCTGTATGACGTAATTTATAGTACAGCATTGTATTTCTCGTTTTGCATTTTTTTCCCTGTATTGTATTAATCACGATGTATTAATAGCACGATAGTATTTTTCATTTCGGTATGTAATCTCCCACACTGTAACCGTATTTAAACTTAGTTTCCGTCCTTTTTCTCCTGTAACTGACGAAGGTCTAAGACCGAAACGTTTTTTCTATTAAATTTTTAACTTTTTAACTTTTTTATCGTCAGAAGTTGTCCGTCCTTGCTTTATCTAACGTTTTTAAATTCATTTTTGTGGTGAGGCTTGGACTGTGAATCTTCATTGATCCTCCTGACGCAGTGGCATTCTTTGTTGGCTTGAGGCATTTTATAACCGTTTTTTATATATATATATATATATATATATATAGTTGTGTAGAAAAGAAGGTTTGCCAACGATGACGCTAGTGAGAAGGATCCCAAAGGATACACGACGCTTGCACTCGGTGGATTTAGATGGAATGAAAGAGAAACAGCGAACTTCTCACATGAGGTTTAATACTGTAAACGTTTCGCCCATTCGGCCTTCTTCAGTACAGTATGTTCTATGTTCTTAAAAAGATTAAAAATATTAAAAAACTTTTTAAGAACATAGAACATACTGTACTGAAGAAGCCCGAATGGGCGAAACGTTTACAGTATTAAACCTCATGTGAGAAGTTCGCTGTTTCTCTTTCATTCCATCTATATATATATATATATATATATAATTTAGAAGGGACCAAGGACGGACAACTTCTGAATGACACTTTCATTTGAAGAAAAACTGTTTACACCCTGTGAATCCATTTGTGATCTTCCTGTGGGCAAAGATGCGCTGTTGGCTCAAGAGACCCTTGTAATTGCTGTTACCTTTGATGTGTTTACATTTTCAGCTGTAAACTGTAATGCCTTGGCCAAGGCAGGAGCTGTTACTGTTTTGTTTCGCATTGTTACAAGCTGTGGACACAAAAGAGTCACGTGTCTGAAGTAAGGAACTTTGCATTTTTCTCTTTCATGTGAGGGAGCGATTGGCAAAGTTGATTTCTTTTGCTACCCATATAAATGATGTGCTTATGACATTTAATATATCTCTCAGTTAGTGCCAGTTTGTGATTGGTCAGTTAGTGATTGGTCAATTTAGCAGGCTGTACGTCACTGTACAGCCCGCTAAATTCAAAAGTTTGTTTTGTTTGTCAATATGTCTCCAGAGATATAATAAATATCTTGCAAACCTCATTTTCTCGGTCTGTACTGTAAGTTACTGATTCTTATTTTTTTTCGCATGCATTTATGGCCTGGTGCTTTGCGCTTGCGCCATAAATCTGAACTGAAAAAACTTGATCCATAACTTGTGGTGCAGCCCTTGAACTTAGTAAGAGTTGTGTTTATGTTCCACACATGTTTGATTTATTTTTAAAATTTTAAGTTTGTTTGTTACATGTACCTGTAAGTCATTTGCTTGTTTGTTTGTTTGTTTTTTTTTTTTCATATTTTTAGGTGTTGTCCTCTTTACTGAACTTTTCACATTTGTCTATTTATTCACATATTTCTTCTGAGCCATTAAAGTCTCTCTCTTCAGCTCTCTTTTCACCCATCCTAACATTCCTGTGAACCTTAACTCAGTTATGTTTATGGACCGTCATATTCATTTTAATTGATAAGTACAGTATTTCAGTATTTCATCTATGTATTTATACTCAGGTTTTTAAATTTATTTTATGTTGAAGTCTTGAGTTTTGATTTCTTGGATTTGGGGCAGTGCAAATAGTTTGTGTCAGTGATGGAATGTTGACAGTAAAGAACTATTTAAAATACATAGATCTTTTTAATTTCAACTGTTGTCTCCATTCTAGGCTGGTTTTGGAGATAATTGCAACTCTTGTGAAATCAAGTGAGTGATTATCAATTTCCAGATTCAGTGTTTTTATTTTGGTACCAAATCTTCCATAAATGCTTTTTGACACAATTAACAAGAGTTATGACAAGTAGATAGGGCATAATAAGTGAATATGATTCTTTGCGTGAGCCTTGTTAAAACCAAAGTACCATTACTAGTATTCATGCTCAGGCAGAGTCAGATTACAGGACAGTACTGTCAGGTTTTTGGTACATTGGTATTTCAATCAGTTTACAGTATTATACTTGCTATCAAGGCTATAACCAATTGACAGAGTAAATGTGATTGGTGATTTGTCGTGTTACAGAAAGTTGTGCTGCAAAAGCTGTTGGGAATGGTGCTGTTCCTGTCCTTCTGCAGATGTTTTGTGACTGGAAGAGAACAGATCATCATCATAGACAAGCAAACATCAGAAAAGCTATTCTGAATGTCATCAAGAACATCACTATGTCAAGTAAGTTTATCATTGAACATGGTTGTTATTGCTGGTTTGCACATGATGTCATCAAAATTCAAATTAAAGAATTGTTGATTCTTCTGATTGTTTACTTCCTTGATATATTACAGTAGTCAGAGTACATGTTTTATTAGTTTTCAGCTGGAAAGGGTTGAAAGATTTTGCTATCTGAACATTCCTTGTCTTAGTATAAGTGTTACTGTAATGTTTAGGAATTCCTCTAGTTGTGAATTCACTCTTATGTAGCAAATCTCACTGACAGATGTTTATGTTGGTTTCCAGCCACCCATGCTGGTGCCCCTCAGTGGAACACCAACATAGAATCTCCGTACTAAGTTCTACTGGGTAAAACATTTCTCTGAGTATCTTGTATATAAAAAATCACATAGACCCGAATCTTGAGGAAGCTGTTTGCACATTTATCTTCTCTCAAATCCCAGATTCTGGACTTGATCTATTGAATGGTTTCTAACATTTTGATGGTGTGACAGTGGAAACCAGCTATAAAAAGGATTTTTTTTCTGCATGAAGGCACATTATAATGTCAAGTAACAGCAGTGCACATGGTGATCATAAACAGAGATGACACATTGAAGTGCTGAAAACATAAATGGGCCGAGTTGAATTTCAGATCAAGTTGAAACCAGTTCTGCTTGGAATTAATCAGATTTCAGCTTGTGACCTCCAGCTTGTATGAGTATCCTTTCTTGTACATTTTAGCTGGTTTTCTGAAATTGGTCCCTTTTTTGGTGAAATCATAAAGTTGACCAAAAATGTTTCACCTTATAGATGCTGTTAGACCTCTAAAGGTACTTTCTTAATGATTTGCTATTGACTACTTGCTTTTGATCATTGTTCTTTATTTCAGGAACAGGCAAGAAGGCATTTATCCAAGCAGATGGTATCAAGACACTGTACACTTTATCCTTGGAAACTTTAGAATGCAAGTATTCATACTTTTTGCTGGCCAGGGCCTCTCAGATTCTCTTTTATGGCCCTTACGTTGTACTTGTAACTTAGATACAATACTAGACGATTGTGTCGATCGTGAAGTCGGGCTGCAATAATGTTGAACATTATGCAGGTGTTCGATTTATAGACTTGTACCAAGCTGTTACTTCTTTCCTCCTACGCGCGTTTGAAGGAGTTGATGTGAAAGGGAGAGTAAAATTTAAAGTCAGCCTCATCTGTAGCCAATTTTTCGTTTTTTTTACCCACTTCGGGTTTCCTGTGGCTTTGGCCTCCCACGAAAGGATAAAATGAAGGTTGGCTGTGGAGGAGGCTAAAGAAAAAGTAACATTTATCACTTTGTTCTTTTCTTTTGCCTTTCCCCTAATGCATTGTGCCTCTTTCAAAAGCTGGAGAAGCGGAGCTGGGTACGAGTCTGATGGAAAATATATATATCTATGTACCGTAAATGCTCTATTAAGCCCCCCTCTCAATTAAGCCCCCCTCTCTATTAAGCGCCCCCCTTTCCACGGGAAAAAAAATTATTAAGCCCCCCTCTCTAGTAAGCCCCCCCCCCCCACCCCGCACATTCTAATTCTACAACAAAAGAAACATGTCTGACGATCAACCAGGGACATTTAGTGATATATTAAGTGCAGTACAATCAGATGTTATTAGATCATGTAAATACATCATACGTTAACGTTATACAAGATTAAAGTCACAGTTGATCGCTTCCTAAAACAAAACAATGCCTTACTTAGGTTGTTCTTATGGTACTTCACTTTGACGAAATTAAAAGCCTCCTCTCTATTAAGCTCCCCCTCTAGAGTGCCTGAAATAAATAAGCCCCCCGGGGGGCTTAATAGAGCATTTACGGTATATCTATATATGGTAAAAATACATATGAAAGTGAGATATATGCTGTTCTGGTTAAAGGTACACTGAAAATGGATGACATGTACAGTAAGCTATGGTTAGCTCATCTGGGGGCAGTACCTTTAGGTTATCAAAGAAGTGAAGAAGGGGGTAGGGGGATAAATATTCTATAATCTCTAGCCCCTCTTCCCCATATCCAAAGTTTTTTTTTCTTTTCTAATAACACAGGAATTTAGATGCATTCATTCTTACTCTGGTATCTTGGATTTGCAAACTGAGAAAAGATAGCTTAATTGTTTTTCAAGTTTACCCCTCACATAGATTTGTGCATGTTGTCCTTGATTTACTTTGTGTATATTGGTATTGAAGAGTAAAAGTAAAGGTGTCACAAAAAAGTTCAGAGTTGGTAGTTATTACCATGGATTTAAAAATGTATTCAAATCTTTCATTTTTCAGGGGCACTAATAAGCACTATATGAAAAAATAATATAAATCATTGTTTTATTTGAACAAATACAACTTTTTTAAAACTTTAAGAAAATAAATGATTAGGATTTGCAAATAGAGGGATAAACAGTCCAGGTATTATGACATTTTATAATTATTATAACACAACATAACTTACAAGCAAACTTTTGGTTCTTTGACAATACTAGTTAGTTCGTGCATTGTTATAACAATTTTGAACACAAATTATGTCTTTTGCAGAGATTGGCAATAAAAATAGTAATCAAATAGCGAGAATCGAGATAAACATTAATATAAACACAAATATTCAACATACATGCATAACTATTGGTTCTTTGACTATACCAGTTTGTTCATGCACTGTTATAATAATTTTGAACACATAATGTCTTTTTGTCTTTTCTTCTGTTATGAGCAATAATTGGACTTCTGCATCTTAAATTTTTAGTTTTTGTGGCAAAGTATTAAAATTAAAACACTCAGTCTTGACTTAATTCGACCAGCTTTTTCCCTTGCTCAGAAATAGAATCCAAAGTATCTGACTTCCAGTAACTACATGGTTTTATAATAGAAAAACATATACAATAAAATAATATAGCAGAACAACACTTTTGAGTGATATCACTGTTTATGCTTGAATTACTACCGTAATAGTTTTACAAGTATCACGGCAGTTATATTTATCCTTCCTTGGTTCACTATACTTTTTGCCTTGAATATCTTGTGCAATATCATTATTCAGTATTAATTCACAAATACGCGCACCTCAAAGTTCGAATGAAATACTATTACTTTCATCATAAAATTTCTGAAAGTAGCTTACTAGATCATTATAGTTATCAACATGCAGACGTACACAAGTACCTTGAGGGTGTGGTAGCCCAAACAAATCTCTTGCATGAGAATCAAAAACCTTGAATTCACCATTACCTTTGCAATAAATAGCTACTGTGTTACACTAGCTGAACAGTCATTATTAACATAGTTCTCTTGCATCAATATTTGTATAGCATTTCCCAGTGGCATGCAAAACCCAAAGTCAATGGTAGATGATATATCATGTATATTACCAGTATAGCTTGGACTGTATTGCATCTCATAATTGTGTTCAATTATGTTTACATTATCTGGTAATTCTGTTAATAGCAAAAATTCTAGGTAGTACTTCATATAACTCATTTCCAACATTCAGTATCTTTTCTAGGTCCAGAGAGGAAGATATTGCAAGACAGTGTTTGTTATAGATCAATGCACAAACTGACATAGCAACACATTGTTTCCCTGCATTCAACCCAAATAAACTGATTTCACCTTGAGAATAGTACAGTCAGAGCACAAATTGTTTTGCTAGAATTAATAACTGTAGAAGGTCCTGGGTTTTTCTCCACATCTCTACTTAAAATAAACTTAGAATGACTGACGTTATGGTTGAGACTTTTATAAGTATCGGATAAATATTTGTACATAAAATTGGATTTCTTGAATGCTCCTTACTGTGCTGTGTTCCCTGATTCTTACAGCATTATGTACATGTACCCTGTGTTTCATTCTATTTTGATTTCTGAACCCCTTTGTTTTTATTCCCTTGAATTTGCAATGTGTTGAGTGAAAACCACTTTTATTAACATGGCAATGTATTCTAGATGACATAGGTACTTTCTTTGCAATATACTTACGGATGACCTTTCTTAAATTCCTGCTTTTCTTCATTATACGTGCAAGTTGTTTAATTGGGATTCTGCTCGGTTCTCTATCACGTTGAATTAAGCACGAAGTTTGTTTACTACACATTCCACGGCACATTCAGAAGCAAGAAACTTTGCATATCGAGACCTCAGACATTGTTTGGACATATAATTTTTATTTATTGTATTTACATCAACAGACAATCGTACAGCTTTTTCAAACAAATTACAATCATTTTCTAACGACGTTAACACATTGTTCATGGACTGTTGTATTCTTACATATACGAGCTGCGACACGAGCAAGACAAGACTAGCGACTACTAAAATGCTGAATAAAATCACCTTTTTATTGAACAGTATTACGAAAATATAACCATTCAATGGACTCAAGAGCTTACAATAAGTAAAAACCAAGTAAATAATATTAAAAAGTTTGTTATTTTGGTGTCCTCATGACTTACATAATACTGTAGGTTAAAATTGTTGTTCTCCAATATGACGGACGTCTTCGTGCTCAGTTCTTCTCTCAGTTTGACCTTGATCTCTTCACATGATAACTTGCTGCTTTCCATATCTTGTGAGGAACTTCAGTTTAGTTCGTTTTGTCACTGTCATTTGTATTGTCATTTGTGATATTTTTACTATGATCATCAACGATCTGGTGTGAACTCGTTTAAACATGTTAGAATTGCTAGACAGTCCTTGAAACAACCCGTGTCGAAATATACGCTCATAGGAATCTTTTAGTGTCGGTCTACCAAGGACGGCGTGTGCATTTGTATGTAAGTTGAGCGTCTTAGCAGGTAATTTTTCCGACATTTATGACATCATCCCATTTGATCGAGTTTGAAAAGCATCATGGGGGACTATATGCGACGTTGCCAGATAGACTGATAGATTGAAGAAGAGGTAAAACTAAAGTCGGGCCGCCACAGGCAGCCCGACTAATAAGTAATGAGGGTTAAGCTTTGCTAGTACAAGGAGAACTGTAATACTGTAATACCACCTCCAATACATCAGAGATTTAAAGAAGCTGTTTGAGACTTCCGGTCATCGTGGTCTATTTTCGTTTTGACCTTGACATGTAATACAATAAATACCTCTTACTAACCGAGTTCGAGGTCCGTAGTGTAAGTTATGGACCGAGTTTTTTCCTCGCGAATTTATGGCTCAAGCGCGAAGCGGGCGGTCCATAAATCCGCGCGGAAAAAAACTAGGATCCGTAACTTACATTGCGGACCGAAAAAAACGAGGTTTGTAAGAAATTATATCTCAAAACAAACTTTTGAATTTAGCGGGCCGTACAGTGAAGTACAGCGCGCTAAATTCATCTCTCTATTCAGTATTAATTCATGGCTTCTTATAGTCTGTTTTAATTTCATACATTTTCATTTTAACCAACCTGAACAACTGACTCAACAATTTTCTTTTTTGTGTGCGTGTCTTGCTTTCTTTGATCAATTCAGAAATGACATGCATCTACATGTATGTTGGCACAGAGAATAGGAGACAATAATATTCTCAGTTCTGGTCATTTATTTGCAAGAACAAGTAGCATAAAGAACAAGTCGCTTGCGCTATTGAGCCATTGCTCTCTTTTTCCTCTGTGTTTTCTACTAAAAGTAATTCAACTTCTTTATCCTCTAAATGGAGGGACTAATTGCAGTCTATAACTACACAAAAAGTGATCTAATTTTGACATAATTTGAATTGTTCTTTAAACAAAGGTCGTGAACTTGAGGGTGTTAACAACATCAGCAGTCAGATCCTGAGGAGGTGTTTCCCTACCAACAAACTACCAGTCGCTTCGCTCTCGTCGCCATTGACATTTCCTCTGCTGGATTTGAACAGTGCTAGCTCGTCAGCTGGCGATGATCTCATGGACGACAGTGGTGAAGGTCAGTAAAGCAAGCCGTCCTTGACCCCCCCCCCCCCTCCCCTCGGGGGGTACTTTAGGAATTTTTGGGTGGGGATGTACCGCTGGAACCCTGGAACCCTTAGCCTATTCCAGAGCTGGTTCAACTGGATGTTGCTACCCTGTATTACAGTAAACCCCCCAAATCACTCCTATCCTAGAGTAGCTGTTTTCCAGAAACTGAGGTCACCAGCACAGTCTTGCCAAAACAAAACCTTACACCACAATCGTTTTTCTCTCGAAAAAAGATTTATTTTTGTTCATTTTTTTTAAATCTTCAACCAACTGGTCAGTTTCGTGAAAAATGATACCCTATTCGAGACCCAAACGCTCTGATTTATATACCCTATGCTAGAGTAAACTGCTTGAAAACCACACCCTTCACAGCGACACCCACCTATATAGCCCATATATGGCAGTACCCCCCCCCCCCCCGGGACTTGAAGTTGGCCAATATGCAGCCATGTTGACCTCACGCTTGTTCAGTAACGCGTATGTATTGCAGGTGAGTCATCGGAAGTTGAATCAGAAGACGAGGAAGACGAAAATAGCAGTACCAGCCAAGATGACAAGGAAGCAGTTGATAGTACCAACATGACTGTGAAGGCTGAAACTAAAGGTTCAAAAGAGTCAGTCAAACAAAAACCACGAGATGATCTGGCCTCGTATGAGAAGTTTTTTCCAGAGTTGTTTGAACTGCAGGTAAAAACAATCAAAACATGTCGACGCAGAAAGAGTGTGGGTTAGTCTGTTCTGTAAGGGGGACAGAGACAGTAACATTGACAGTAAGAATGGCATCTGGCAGTGATATTTAAAATAATCTCGTTGATGGTGACAATGGCATTGATAGTGGCCGGACTGTGAAAGTAACAGTAAAAGGAACAACATTAAGAGGGACGATAATAATGACAGTGGAGAAAGAGGATAGCGCATTTTTACAGACCAGACATAACAAATCGATGGTGTCACTGACATCAATGAAATCAATGAGCAATCAATAGGTAGTTGATAGGTGATCAGTTAATTAGTCATTCATTATATCCGATAATTTCTCAATAAGTTAAGTATCCGATATTCTCAATAAGTAAGCAATGATTAATTGATAGGTCACACAATTTTCAAACGAACATTCCTCGCATGTTCCTTCCCTCTTTGCTGATTGTTATCGTCACAAACCACAAATCCCAATTTTTATCATAGGAATTAAGTTATGATAAAGATATTGCTAGGAAATTGTGTAAGACGTGCTGGATTATAAAACCTGTGTAATCAGTGACAAATCGATGGATAATCAACAGATATTCGATGAGTAGTCGATCGCATCAGTGACATGACCACAAATTTTTGGTGATTGTTCACCTTGTTATTGTCGCCAACTAATCATTGATTGCTCATTGATTATCCATCCGACGATTACTCATTGATGTCATTCATCACTGATTTACAGTACTGTGTACGGTGTAGGATATAGAGATTACTCCATGGAAAATGCGCGCGTACGATTTTTATATTTTGAATAAAAAATCGTACAAAGCATTTTCCTTGGTGTAATTTGTTTATTTTATAGATACTGAGATTTTTGAAAAGCCAAATTTTGTCAATCTTACGCGCGTGTTTAGGGAATCCATTCAACTGCAATGTATGCGTGTAAAACTAGAATAACTAAAACATCAGTTTCTCTTTCAAAATGAAATATTTAATGAAGTAACACAAGAAATAAAACGTCAGTTTATACCTTCACAACTTTTATAAACATTTTTCAGCTGAAAAAAAAACCTGACTAAGGCTTACAATCGAAATCGCGATGCGATGTTGTTCACTAGTGAGTTTTCGTCGTTCGCGTTTGTGATTGGACGAAGGACGTTTTTTCACCAGTGAGTTTTCATCGTTCGCGTTTCCTATTGGCTAATGCATTTTACGTATCATTTTTACGTACTCTTTTTTTCGTGAGGAAATCTCAGTATCTATGATATAAATAATGTTACCATTAACTTGTCCTTGATATTGCGCAGGTTGAGGACAATGAAGCAATGGAAGATTGCTTGTTGGAATCATATCCGATAGTTATTCCGACAGCTGTGGAAGACCCATTGTCCAGTCCAGTGGCATGTGTAGCCGCAAACTCACCAACAGGGCAGAGCCCTTTGTCAAACCAACTTAATGCTATGAATTTTGCCAGGTGTGTGGGAATGACAACCATTTAATGTGCATGGTGGGAGTTGAAAAAATTAGTAGGTCCACGTGGCAGTAACGGGCAGATGGACTGATGTTCATATTCGGCTGCAGTGGTTAGCTTTCAGAGGCGTGTTTCTGGAAAAGCGAGTTGTAAATTTACGAAGATCTTGTTTTCAAAGTATTCATTGAAGTATCATGGCTGAGTTTCGTGGGCAGAATTGTCTATGTTCCGGACATCAAGAGTCCATTATTGCACCCGAAATGATCCCGAAAAGGAATTTCGAGAAGCTCGTTTCTCCGAAAATGATTCTTGCTCGGAAGGCAATTTGCTCTACGAAGTGATTCTTTGAACATGTGTTTGGGAGAAGAATGTCTTACCTTCTGGGATAGGGTCTTGGGCAGAAATGTCTTCTTCTCAAACTCAAGTGTGTATATTAAAATGCGCCCAAAATAATCACACAAGCCAGATTTAGGTAATTCCCTAATCATCGTGCGCAGTTGGGCAGTTGTCATCTGTTTCTTCTAGTTTTCATAAAGAAATGACCATGCAGGAATTAGTCCGGGAAGTAGAAACGTGTTATTCTAGTCTGTTTGCGTATGCAACTTTCCCTTTTCATAAACAACTGTTTCCGGCCGTAATGAGCCGTTTACGAACGCAAACGTACCTTAAGTCTATTGTGCCTTTCTTTAAGTGTTGATTATCCCGGCGTGATCAATCGATAACAATCGATCATCGGAAACCAATCGATCAATCGATATCAATCGATAACAATTAGTTAATTGTTATCGATTGCTATCGGCCAATCGATGACCAATCGATCATCGGAAACCAATCGATCAATCGATATCAATCGATAACAATTAGTTAATTGTTATCGATTGCTATGGGCCAATCGATGACCAATCGATAATCACAAGCTCGAACATTTTCATCCCAGTTTAGTTTGTGTTAACAATATTAATTTTCTTGCATTATACCCGCATTTAGAGAGATCAATAAAGTTATTGTTACTGTTGTTGATGGTAACGATGATCTTCACAATTACATGTCACCAT
This sequence comes from Ricordea florida, assembly GCA_949710005.1. NCBI lineage: Eukaryota > Metazoa > Cnidaria > Anthozoa > Corallimorpharia > Ricordeidae > Ricordea > Ricordea florida. The sequence continues at coordinate 28,596,447 of OX453273.1, read as the reverse complement.
ATTTCTCCTGTCAAATCATTTTTTTACCTCCCCAAAAGATATGGTAATCAATGACAATCGACGACAATCGATGACAATCGATGGCAATTAAAAAACACAAATTTTTTGGCCATCGATTGGTCATCGAATTCCGATATCAATCGATTAATTGTTATCGATTGATATCGATTGCCATCGATTGTTATCGATTATCGGTTCAATCGATTGATCACGCCGGGTGATTATGGATTGTTCTGCAATTTACTGACAGTTTTTTTATTATACTTCGAACCATAGTCCCTCTAGTGAAACTCACGTTGAGGAAACTCGTCACAAAACACAGGCAGCAGCAACCAAAGAGGAACTAACAGTGGAACACAGGACATGCTCTTCAGACTGTAAACCAGTGGGAGGCAGTAATGGGCATCTGTGCAGTGTCCTGCCAATCATCAAATCTCCTTCTCCTGACGTGTTTGGCCATTACCCACCAGTGGAACCTGAAGCCCTTGGACAAAAGAGGGCGGGGCTGCAAAGGTGGGTCTGGCCGGAAGAAGGGGTGAACATGTACCCTGTAACAACAACAACAACAACAACAACAACAACAACAACAACAACACACACACTTTATTTTAAAAACCACTGCAGAGACCATAGTAGCCCACAATTAGCATAGCTATTCTAGGCGGGCTACTTTATTTTGGACTGGATGTTTAAAGATTTATATGTACAACATATGTAATTTACGGAGGCTTCAGCAAAATGTGCCAACATTTTAACTTTTGAGTACTGACTTAATTAACAAATTAACTCAAGTTTTCAGGGTTGTCAATTAGGGCCGGGGGCCGGGGATTTCCCCCGGCTACTTTCGTCGTTGTATTAAACCAAACGAGCAACCGAAAATTCTACATTAAAAAGGAGACAAGTGTGCTCCATAACCGCTTGCGGCTTTCCCCGGCAACTAACAACAAATACCCGGCAACTTGAAATCTTAGTGACAACCCTGAGTTTTTTTGCATTTGTAGTGAAGCTGTACCCTGCAATGTTTAAAAACGTCAGTAAAATTTTACATTATTCTACACATACCTCTTGATTTCTAACGTGCAAAATTGACATTATTATTTTTGCTTCTTCAGGACAATGATCTTTCGAGACATTGAACGTCAAATTCATCCTCAGAAGGTGATTAGCAGAGTCGTGTATGACCTTGATGTACTGTTGAAAGCAGAATACTCTGCATGTGACAGCTGTCATTTGGTTGCTGCGAAAGAGGAACTAAAGGCGGCAAATTCCAGGAAGGCCAGTGGCTCCAGGTATTAGGCAAACTGCATTATCGCGACTAATAATAATACCAATGAACTTTATTTGAGTGTCAACTGTATTTAGCACTGCTGTACTAATTGGGGACACTGTAAAGCACAAATGAAATGAAATTAAATCAAATCAAATGTTGGTTTTTGTGGAGAGGGGAAAACCGGAGTACCAGGAAAAAAACCTCTCGGAGCAGAGTAGAGAACCAACAAACTCAGCCCACATATGACGCCGGGGCCGGGAATCGAACCTGGGTCACATTGGTGGAAGGCGAGCGCTCTCACCACTGCGCCAACCCTGCTCCCCTTCTTAAGGTGCATACATAACTGTGGTGACCTTTCACCTGTTAAGTTCTTTCTTCCGCTGCTCACATATAGGAAATTTTCATATACATGTATTCACATTCATTTCTTCATCTTCTACGGGTATATCACGAACTCAAAAATGACCAGCTCCCGGTTGGTTAGAGCATTGCAGCGGTATCGCAAGATCGTGGGCTCGAATCCCATTCTAGCCTGAATGTTTTTGGGCCTTATCTTGGCAACTGCTAAAGTTGTATACAGAACTGCGATGACGTTTCACTTGTTGAGTTCTTTCTTCTGCAGTTCAAATGTATGAAATAATATGAAAAAAATGATATGCTTGCACTGCCGACGGAAACATCGTTGAAGATTTGCTATTTGTATTATTTATCAGCAATTTTGAGTAATTTCGAATGAGCTTGAAAAAAGGACAGACTGGAACGTGATTCAAACTCGCTGGATGTGGCAAGTGTTGTGTACATCGCATGCATACAAGTATTTACAACAAGGCTTTTTCCGACCCCGACCCTTTCACCCCTGGTGTGATTTTTTTGGGGGGAGCGGGGAGGGAGACATTTTTGTAATTTCTCCTTCTTCGCAGGATTGCGCTCCTGAGAATTTATAAGTACTTTCCATTTACTCAGTTTAACAGAAGGTGAAAGAATGTCTCCTGAAGAAGCACCCAAGCCGCTTAAATTTGAGTCGAGGTTTGAAAGTGGAAATCTTCGCAAAGCCATTCAGGTAGGAATCAAGTAACGTTTTGAAGTTATTGGAGAGTTTCTAAGCAAACACAACGCCAAATTCTAGTTTAAAACTGATCTAAAAATGATCTTCCTTTCTGTTAGGACCCTGCTGGTCGGCTTGCTTTATTTTCTCTGCATTATTCTCCACAACTGTGGAATAGGTATTGCCGCAAACAATCTCAGTGTCTCTATCCGTTGCTTGATTCGCGTAAACTAAGCTCATTCCGATGACTCGGAACCACACATTTCCAGTACTTTAATACCCACATCCCCAAATCGCACGAAATCGTCAGTTTAAATAGTATTTACGTTCGAGATGTCACGGTTGCGTGTTATTATTGTTCTGTCAGGTGCGGGATTATGAATATGACTTGGTCCTAAATCCAGACATCAACTGCAAACATCATCACCAGTGGTTTTACTTTGAGGTTGGTAATATATTTTCATTCCCAGAAAAGGTCCTCTTTGTTCCATGCTCATTAAAATGTGGGGTTAAAATGTTGCGTCAGGCATAAATAAAACTGGGGGAAGTTAAGAGATGGCTGGCGTCAATTTACGATAAGATGATGGAGCCAAACCTACTGCGGATTCCAAACGGCGCCAGCGTAAGGGAAAGAGGACAAAATTACCGCGCGTGGGTGCTTAAAAAGGATGGGCACAGTACATGAAACTATTTGTTTTTTTGAAGCCGAAATTACGCGTTTTGAAAAAATGAGTCTGATTTATTCACGAATCGCGCTATCTTAGGCTCTAAATCGCATCTTTTTTTTTAACCAATGAGAGTAAACCGAATTGAAATGTAAAAGTGTATCTGGTCCCGCCTAAAAACCGGCCACAACTTGTAGCAACTGAAGAAGGTCTCTGACCGAAACGTTTTTAATAAATTTTTAACTTTTTTACCGTCAGAAGTTGTCCGTCTTCGCTTTCTTTTAACAGTTTATATTTAACAATTATTCCACGAAATCGAGTAGTATATGAGCTAATAGCCAACGAGGCGCGTAGCGCCAAGTTGGCTATAGTTCATATACGACGAGATTGAGTGGAATAATTGTTTTATTATATCTCTAAACCCTCTCTTGTGAGATACTAGAACTAGTTTGTACTAGTTTGTTATTGTTTGTGAACAGAACCACGTTTTTGTCGAGCCGACATGTTGTCGAGCCGATGTGTAAAAAAGTTTCCAACACTAGTCCGGCTCTTTCTTAAACATCTCTTTAATGTACTTGTCAATTTTTTTCGAGTTAGTAAATTAGTTTGAGAATTAAAAGTGGAAAAAAGTAGGCAGAAATAAAACAAAAACTCAGTTTACGGGCTCCACAGATCTTTCAAAATGGCGGCTGATTGTAAGAGTTTCGCTTTCGTTCGTAATAAACAATTTCGCTATATAATTTGCTCTCTTACCGTCGAATCATTTAATCCCATATTTATTTGCTTCGGTTGTATTTTTTGGTATATTTTTTTCAAGCAAGACTTGAATTTCTCCCTGCCTAATTCAAGAAATCGTTCCTCCATGATGGCCGTTTTCCATACTAATGGTATATGAGCTGATAGCCTGAGAGTAGGGAACCAATCAGAGCGCGCGTTTGCTCATATACAGGGGTTGTAGATATAATAAATACATATATACAGACTGTCATAAACAGAGACAATCTTCAATCCTGTTATATCACTTTGGTTTCATATTGTTATTTTAACGATGTGTTCAATAGGCAGGCTACATTGAGTTCACACGATGGTATCTTAACCGGTCCCTCTTATTGTTAATCAGTTTAACCCAACTGTGTCCATTTTTATGATTACCCCGCGTGCGTCAGGACTGAAGTGGTTAGTGATATTGACCTTCTTTAGTTCCAGTACCACTCATGGTAACGTTTCTTGTTTATTTTAAATTTTTATCATTTTTTAGGTTAGCAATATGGAAGCTGATGTCCTTTACAAATTCAACATAGTGAACTGCGAGAAAGTGAACAGCCAGTTCAATTTTGGTGAGTTGCTGAATCTGACCCTATGTATAGCGCTTTCTAACCTCGAACAGTCAACCGTTCTTCGTTTTCGAGCGCCTACCCGTAAGCTAGCCCGAACACGGCCCGAAAATGTTTCGGGGAGGTTTCGGAAAGGATCAAGAGCTTTTCCGCCCACTGACTGCTCAACGTTTCAACCCTGCCTGGACTGAATCATTTAAAAGCAGTGCCTGGTGGTTCAGTTGAAGTTGAAGGTGAAAGGTACAGCGCACTAAGACAGTAAAATTGCTCACGTTTGGAGCGCTAGCCCGTCAAAGCGAATGGCTAACAGAGGGCAAAGATTCGAAATGGCCGTTCTTTTATCATCGTAGGATGGTGTAACTTACTTTTAACAACGCATTTGATCACTTCAAGTTGTTGAACTTAGATTCTCCAACGATGGAGCACAGTTTCTTTTCTTTAAAAAACGAACCTTCCCAACTGAGTTTGGTTGCGTTCCTGTGGTATGATCTGAATCAGGATTTGTGGCGGCGCAGATCATGGAGCATCAAAGGCACCAATGAATTCTATTCCATAACGGGTGGATTCGTTGATTCCTTTAATGTGCCATGATTCAAGTAATCTTGGATCCTGACCCGGATTATGCCAAAGGAACACACCCTTTATGTTATTTGTATAGTAAAGTAAATTTTTCAAAGGCTAACCAAATTGCACGAGCCCGTAGGGCGAGTGCAATTTGTAGTCTTTGAAAAATTTACGAGTGCTGATTTATCCCAAATTGCACGAGACAAATCATGTGATTACTTGTTCATAATATACATGCAAAAATTAAATTTCAACTTTCTGCACTCAATTTCAACTTTTTGCACTCAATTTCAATTTTCTGGACTGTTTGGGATTAATTGACGTGCTCTCAGCCAATGAGCATGCTGAAATTTTTGCATGTATATTATTACACCGCTTACAGAGTTTGTTTCACCTTCAGGTATGCAACCAGTAATGTACTCCACCGTGGAGGCACAAGAGGGACGAGCCGGTTGGATACGAGTAGGAACAAGTGTGTGCTATTACAGGAATTATTTCACGCGTAGCCGTGAAGCAACTGGCGGTCAACGTGGGAAGACATACTATACATCGACTTTCACTGTGATTTTTCCACATACAAATGATGTGTGCTACTTTGCTTATCACTATCCGTACACCTTTACTATGCTCCAGGTAAGATCTTGGTAGACCTCATGATTCGCGTTTGAAGAATTGCAATGATGTACAATCGCCAGTAATATAGCATAATGGAAAAAGCTGCGACCAAAAAATTGGACTTGATTTCCCTCTGGGATTGACTTACTAGCTGACTGGTTGAATGATGTATTGATCAATTAATTGATGGACTGAGTTATTGGTGTGATCATATTCGTGCATTGTGATCAGTTGTTTGCAAAGCTACTGAACAGTAATGTACTGTTGTACTGTTTGTTTTACTATACAGTGTGGTTCTAACTTTTTCATCTGTTTATCAAACCATGCAGTGTCGCCCTTATTTGGAATGCTACTGAACAGTTCTGAACTTGAGAAGTGTTTGTTTTACTATACAATGTGGTTTTAACGTTCTCATCCGTGAATCAAACTATACAGTGTCACCATTCTTTGGAAAGCTATTGAACGGTATTCGCACTACTGCAGTGTTTGCTTTACTATGCAGTGTGGTTCTGACGGATTTTTTTATTGGTGGATAAAACCATGCAGTTTGACCATTGTTTGGAAAGATGCGGAACAATACTGTACTGTGGCACTGTTCGTTTTACTATACATTCAGGTTCTGGTTTTTTTCTGGTCGATAAAACCAAAAGGTGTGATTGTTTTCTAGAAAGCTGATCAACAGCACTGCACCGCGATACTGTCTGTTTTCATACACATTGTGAATTCAACTTTATGATCTATGAATAAGACGTGAAAACTTAAATTTTTGGAATTTTTTTCTATGCAGTTATTGTCATGCCAGTCAATTTTAAAACTTAAATGCTTCAAGGGACTTTATTTTTGTGCGCTGGCCTCTTTTCAGAATCACCTTTCGCGCCTTGAGTCCTCTCTAAACACAAATGACGTCTACTACCGCCGCATGACTCTCTGCTGTAGTTTGGCGGGAAATCCCTGTGACGTCATTACCATCACGGCCAACCCGCGACGGCGAGATTCCAAGTCTGTTGAGGCATTAAGTAAGTATTACTGCGTGTTGCAGATGCTAGGTTAATGCTGCTGCATGAGATTACATGAGTCGCCACAATTGCTTGATTTTATTGATTTTGGGCACAGTAATCCACACTGGGGTTTGAAAAATTGGACGCTTCCGCGCATCCAACTTATCCAGAAGGCAAAACTCTCTTCCCTTGAAGACTTGTTACATGTAAAAGAGTAAGTTTGTGGAGTGAGTATTTCATATTTTTACGACAGACCTTTGTGCCCGAAAAGGTTACGGAGATCTCGATAAACGCAAGCCAGGAGTCCATAGTTCATGTTTTCTTATAAGCAAAGTTTTTGATTGCTTTTGATTGCTTTTGAATGGCTCTGGTCTCACAAAGGCGCGTAAAAACTCGTTTTCAAAGTAACTCTTTAAATGCGCCAATCAGAGCAGACACAGTTACACACAGGCATGTGGTGGGGTACGGGAGTTAGTCGATTCTGTCGCCGGACTGAGGCAAGGAGAACAAGTTGTTTAGACGTTGACTGCGTCGTGAGACAAAAGACTTATGCCGCGTTCATACCAACTAAAATTGTCTAGTTAAACTAGGTTTTGAGATTTTCACAACAGCCTCCCAAACGATTTAAGTCTTATCTTTACACACAGTGAGAAAGAGAGTCCAAGAGTGAGTCATTAGAAATAATTTTCAAGTCAGCAGAGAATTTACACGGAGCTGTTTTGCACAAAGTGATTCCAAACCATGTTTAACTAAACAGTTTTTAAACATGTTTGAGCCCCGGTGTGAAGGCAGCATAAGTTTGTTAAGAACACTTCCTTCATAATGAACTTCACAACGTGTACTCTCGTACCCAGATCCCACTTAAGGCTTTTTATTCTTCCTTGTGTAGGACGTAGGCCGTATATATTCTTAACTAGCCGAGTCCACCCTGGTGAAAGTAATTCGAGTTGGATCATGAAAGGTAATCAGATTTATCAAGGCTTTGATAATCAATATATCTAGTTTACTCGTTGCTATCAGTAGCCATAAAATGCTACAGCATTGTGAGTTTCGAAAAAATGGTCACACTGCGTGGTTTGATCCAGAGATGACTGAAAACGTTAGAGCCACACTGTATAGTAAAACAAACAGTACCATAGTCCAGTACTGTTGAGCAGCTCTCCAAAGTTTGTTTACACTCTATGGTTTTGTTGGCAAATGAAAACATTAGACCCACACTGTTAAGTTAAACAAACAGTATCACAGTGTAGTAGAAATAGAAGTAGAGTAAGCTTGCATAGTAAAATATGTAATTCCACGGTACTGTAAGGTTTGATAAGTCATATTTTGTTTTTCATCCTATCCAATCGTAATCCTCATTAAATGCACGCGTAATGGATCAAATTCTTGCTTTGTTACTGGCAGGCGTACTGGACTTCCTCTTGAGTAACTTCTACACTGCACGTCATCTCCGAGAGACTTTTATCTTCAAGATTGTACCCATGCTTAATGCGGACGGAGTCATCAATGGATGGTAAGAAACAAGTGCACAGAAGACGAGAATTGTATCCGTTTTGCAACTTTAGGTTACAAGGCAATGAAGGAGTGATACCTTTGGTACCAAACTTTAGATCGGTTGGTTGGTTTATCGACTAGGATTGAAGCGGTGGGAACGTAACTCAAAATTTGATTCTCACAGTATAAACGCGGTTTGTAGCAATTACGATTAATTTCCCGACCCAGTCGTAATTACTACTGCAAGGGTGTAATCTTCAACAAGAAGACGCCCGAAGGCGTTTACGCGGGATGTGTTGGTTTAAAATTGCTGACGCTGTATGTTTTTTTTGCTGATTGTGCGATCATGGATATCCATGGTGCAATCCAACCTGACTTGCACGTGATTCGGAGTTACAGCCAATAAAAATCACACAATTTTTTCGGGACGGGCTCGGGATACGGGAAAGTTAAAAAAACAAGACAATTTTTGACTCCCAAGACGACGAAAGGAATGCGCTACCGAATTTTATACGCTGGCTGACTACGTCATCCCGCGTAATTAGAGGTCTTACTGGCGACAATCTTACAAATAGCCTGCGTGCGGACGTTTCCAAATTATTTTCGTGCAAGAAAGGAAATGGAATATGTGTGCGCGCAAGCCAGGAACGAACAATTGTAAAGTAAGTAAACAAAACTGGAACCGAGTATAAAGAATGAAATTTTATCCAACTCTTCCGTGAAGTAACATTTAACAGGGGCTAGCTACAAATTTTAATTCATTTTTAATTGAATTTTAATGATCTGAGGTTTCTGACGTGTTAGAACTGTTGTTATCTCGTGTTTGCCTCTCTCACTTGTTGTTTATGATTTTCTGTCCTGCAGTCATCGATGTTCTTCAATTCATTTTTAATTGAATTTTAATGAATCTCAGGTTTCTGACTTGTTAGAACTGTTGTTATCTCGTGTTTACCTCTCTCACTTGTTGTTTATGATTTTCTGTCCTGCAGTCATCGATGTTCTTTGTCTGGTGACGATCTTAACAGGCGATGGATCCAACCCAGCATGCTTCTGCACCCCACTATATATCACGTCAAGGGACTGCTGTTGTATCTGAAGTCTTTAGAGAAGGCTCCTTTGGTTAGTGTATGCCAATAGAAGTCTTTCAAGAGAAATTGTTTCATTTTCTTGCAAGATTCCAGTCCATGAGAAATATTTGACCCGAATTCGTTGCGTACGGTTCACCTCAGTCGGCAAACAATCTTTGTTCCTCACCCCGATTACCTCACTTGGGTTCAGAAATCTGGTTTCATTGCTTCCGCTTTTTTTTCCTCTGGTAGTAAAGAAAATAGTGGTTGAAGATGATGCAGTAACGTGTTTCTAAATGTAAAAACATGTACAGAGGGGATGATAAATACAAACTGATCAGTAACCAATAAGTGGAACAAACCTTTGAACATTCCCCTGTTTCGATCGAGGCAATTAAACAAGAAAGTCTCTTCTGAGTTTTTCTGTTCATTTTATGAAACTAGTAGGTTCTGCATGTATTTTGTCGTGTCTGTTCAGTTATAGATTGAAGACGACACCTGTTCCTCGTGTGCCACTTTCTCAGTGGTAAAATGGATAGCATTCATTAAACTTTGCCATCGCTTGTTTGGGCTTTTTGAAACAGAGTTTGTCCGCAAGCTCTCTTGTTTTGACGATCGGAGTGTCAGGAGCAGGGGCGCTTGCTTCCAGCCCTGATGTGTAAAGCCGTGCGCACTACAAACGCTTATTGGAACGAATCCCCTGACAGAGAAACTGCTCGCTGGCTAAGCGACATTAGTATAAATACTCAGGTGATTATACAAAATCGCGTGCTCTGATTGGTTTGCTATCTCTGCCGATAATCACCTTGACGAACAAAATGGCTGCCAGTCGTTCGCGTGCTTTTGATGAAATATTTTTTTTCGTGTTGTACAATGCTTTTCTTTTCTTTTTTGAAATAATCACCTGTGTATTTATACGAAAACAATTATTCGCCTCAGGCTCAGTGATTCTCGCTGAATATTCACCGAGAATCACTGAGCCGAATAATTGTTAATTATGCACTGCTGCTTAGAATTCGTGAATTAACCTTGACTGAGTAGTGGTCGAAAACCAGAATGCGACCGCCAAAGTGATGTATCATATTTAAAGTACCGTTCTTGTTTTTCAGGTCTACTGTGACTTTCATGGCCACTCCCGTAAGAAGAACGTTTTTATGTACGGCTGTAGCACCCTGGCTACCCTAGCTGCCGCCGCCAGTAGTTCTGCTGATGCAGAACATGATCTTGTGGACTCAGCCAGAGAGCGCATGGCTGATCTGTCTGGATCTGACTCTACCGGGAGCATGGAAACTAGTGACTTGGAAGAAGATCCCGGATATAGGGTGAGTTGAACACAGATCAAGTGACCTAAGCCCAATATCAGAGTACGCCAGCGGTTTTCATGCAACAACTAATTAACTTTTGAATTGGAGCCCATGAAGTGTGCCACGCTTTGATGGTTCGCTTTATGGTTTTATCGAATTTACGGTCATTTTGGGAAAATATAATTTACTTTTTGTAGGGGCTTATTCGTATCGTTGAATTCTCATGGAATGATTTATGATTTGTTTGACATCCCTATCTCGATGTTTCGTCTGTTGTCCTCCATTATTACTCCCAGGAAGCATCGCAGCCCCCCCCCCCCCAGAATGTCTGAAAGTAAGAGTGTCCTATTTTTTTTTCTTCCCAATAGACTTTGCCACGCGTACTTCACAACATTGCACCTGCTTTCTCCCTGGGAAACTGCAGTTTTATCGTGGAACAGTCAAAGGAATCTACTGCCAGAGTTGTGGTTTGGCGAGAGATTGGAGTGGTTCGCAGTTACACAATGGAGAGTACATACAGTGGCTGTGACCAGGGTCCTTATAAGGTACGTTTTTGACTGTTACTCACCTGGGCCCGGTTGTTCAAACGTTGGATAGCGCTAACCACTGGATAAATCACTATCCAGCGGATAAGTACTGTGGGAAAGCTAATCGCACTATCCACTGGATAGATGTTTATCAGGTGGATAGCGCTATCCAGCCTTTGAACAACTGGGGCCTTTTCGATAATCGCTGTTCTGCAATGATTGTACTTAATTCAGACGTAAGTTCAACACTTTTCCTTCATGTTTTGAGGTAAGCGTTTAACAGGCAGTTGTGGAAACACTTGTTCAGGTTAACTGGTGGCTTACCTGTCGCATACCCTCTCACGTCCACGGTTTCCTGTTTTTCTTCGACACCAGGAACCTTGTGCTTTGTACAGATTCAGAACAAAGTAGAAATATTAGTTCCGGGACCACAACTTGATTCTTTTGTTGGTTGGTTTGTTTGATTTATAGTGAAAATTTGTCCGCTGTTTTCCGTTTAATTCTCGGCAGTCTGGCATGAAACGCGTGCTTATACATTATGCATATTAGGCATTCTCGTCGTCTTGTTAACTCGCAAAGCTCCCTCGGCCGCTTTTCAAGAAAACAAGCCGCTTGAAAATACGTATCCATGTCTACTGTGTCGTTGAGTAACGTTTTTTTATTTTTAGCTGGTTTCGTGAGCAGGCAAAATGAGGCGGATCCCGAGTTCTGATTGGCTACTGATTGGCTACTGATTGGCTACTGATTGGCTACTCGTGCGGGCAAGATGGGCCTATCGTGTTCGCTTTGTTCCGCAAAACAAAACAAAACAAAATGGCCGTATGATAAATCCTTTATTGACCAAGCATGAGGTCAACATGGCTGCGAATTAACCAAGTTACTTTCTACGTTATAACTGACCCAGCGGTGGCCATCTTGACTTCGCGTGTAGTCAGTAACACATATGTGGTGTATAAGAACCCTGATGAAGCACTGTTCCTCGTAATATATCCGTTATTCTTAGTGGCTGAAAGCTGTTGTTTTACCGATTTATATCCTTTTTTGTTTTTTGTTTTGTCGGTCTTTTCCTATATCTTTTTCTATTTTGTTTTCTATTTCCAGGGTTACCATTTAGGCACCAGAGAACTGGAAGAAATGGGACGCTTTTTCTGTGCTGGGTTACTCAGGGTCGGACGCTCTTACTTCTATAGAACAACATCAGGAGACGCATCATCGGTCATCGACAACCCAACAGAAACTGCAGCTGATAGTTCTTGGTAAGGCAATTTGAAATTTGAATACACTGACATAGTGCAACTAAATTTGGTTGAAAATTACCCCAGCACTGTTTATAGCCTCATATCGTTTCTATCTTTTTTTACGTTTCTGTGGAAAACAGATATCACGTAGTGGTGTTTTTTTAACGGTTTGAATCTGTCAGAGCATTGTGGAGCTTTCCATTGACAAGATCCACGTCGCGTGACATTTTAACATTTGGTTCTAAACGTTTATTGTCAAATTTGTATAGGTTATCACATGAGTAAATTTTTCAAAGGCTAACCAAATTGCACGAGCCCGTAGGGCGAGTGCAATTTGTAGTCTTTGAAAAATTTACGAGTGCTGATTTATCCCAAATTGCACGCGACAAATCATGTGATTACTTGTTAATAATATACATGCAAAAATTTAATTTCAACTTTCTGCACTCAATTTCAACTTTTTGCACTCGATTTCAATTTTCTGCACTGTTTGGGATTAATTGACGTGCTCTCAGCCAATGAGCACGCTGAAATTTTTGCATGTATATTATTAGCGTTCTAATTTAACGTCTGGTTTTAATTTCTCCTCAGGATACGGACTAGTGAACTATTCGTACCTTGTGAACTTGTTAGCAGTGGTGTTGTCATTTAATGCAGGAGCAGGAACATAACCTATCAACGTCGAGACGTTTTGCTTAATCATAGTGACAATCGCGCCAATAACCGGAAGATCATTGCCTCTTACCCGATGTAACTGTGTAAGTTTTCCTTACACCCGACGCAGACAAGCTTTGTTGCTCGTGCTGCCTACGTCATGCAAATACCGCACTCAACTTTGCCCACAAGATGCAGCATGCGAGAAAAAATCGTCCAGTCGACTTTGTCGACCTTTACATATAGTGTTTCAAGCCTAAAATCTTGAACATTTATCTTTCAAAATCTGGTCATGGCGAGAAAAGAAACCGACGGGCCTTCATAGACACTCCGTATTTGTAGGAGAGATGGGTGACTTCCTTAGGCCCAGTTCAAACGCCGCCCCACTCATGTGCCGATTCTAATTGAATTAGGTTCGATTTTGGAGCGACATTGGCATGTCAGGTGATTCAGAATGCGTACCGTGTGTCGAACCTAATATGTATTTTATATATGGAGAAGGCATTAAGCATTTGTGCATTCATAATTAATTCATTTGGTTCGGCTCATGAGAAGAGCGCCGTCTAAATCAGTCGCCGTTCCAGTGTTGAATAATGCGGCAGACCTTGTCGAACTGTTGTACCTATTTTTTCTTTTCGACTGCTGCTTCAAGCTTGAATTTTTGCAAAAGGGAGGAATAGGTTGTACATTTAACCGGGTATGTGTCAACGCTGCAACGATTTATTCGAGCGTTGTGTAGTTTAACACACTGTCTAACGCGTTTCCCGCAAGTTGTGTAGTAACACATCTGCCAATCAAATCGCTCCATTTCCAGGTGCCAGTTATTGAGACGTTTGGCAGAAAAAAGAATCGAGCAAAGAGACTGGAGCCAAACGACTTGCTTGTTTATCATTTACACAGGAAAACCAGTCAACGTACGGTTTCGGCTAATGGTAAACAAAGTTTAAAGTTGGGAAATTCTGTTAGGAATTGTCGTTAACCAATTTTCAAAACCCACTCCTGAAATTCCGTTCGAAACATTCCGGTCGGAAAAAAACAGTACTGCCTTTTCAGACGTTCCATTACTCCCGAAAATATTTCCGGAACGCACACTTGAAACTTGTGTTCGACTGTTTACTTTTGCAAGTGGAATTTCCGGAACGTTTTCAATGGGTCAGGGAAAACAGTTATGGTTACGTTGGGTTCTCAGAACAGAGATTTCCTTTCACAACAGATCATTAGATAAACTGGTCAAATATATTTTCCTTTTATACGTACGCAACAGATGCTATATAAATACAACGTTGGAAGTCATGTCTTTTTATTTCCAGTTAATTCCGTAATTGCAGGAAACACTGATTTTAATTCGAAGGGGCACTATATTATTGGGAATTAATGATCAAACGAATCGTGTCTGGTTGTTGTAATTATTTAAGAATAATAAAGTGGTTCTGTTCAAAGGTTTCCAAAGAATGGTGGCACTGCATGATTTGATCCATAGATGAAAAAGTGGAACTGCACTGGGCAGGGTTGCTCGAATCAGGGTAAAGGTAACCCAGGGTTAGTGCGAAATTTATACACATGCAGATACAAGAGCTTAAAAAGCTCATTCAGTATAATTCTTTTTAAATACAAGATGATGATTGTATATTCTGAAAAAAAAATTGAGAAAGTTATCGTAGAAAATGTTTTTTTTTTTTTTTAACAAGAGGAAAAGAAACCGGGGTTAAACGTTGACCTTGGATTAGCGCTTATTGGCCAACCTGCCCCTGTTCAGTAGTTTTCCAAACAATAGTCGCACTCTGGTTTAACCCACTGATGATTAAGTTAGAATTACACTACCTTGTACGTCAAGCAGTGTCATAGTACAATACTGCTCACAAGCTTTTCCAAAGTTTGTTCACCCTGCATGGTTTGCTCCATAGGTGAAAAAGTTTCAAAAAGTTTTGAAAAGAGTGGAACACTGTCCAGGTCCAGAAAGATGACGTTTTTTTTTTCTATGCTGTCCCCGAAATTATCCCTAGGTTATTCTTGGAATGGCAACTTTAACCAGGGATTTTGGAGCGTGCAAGATACACTCCAAAATTTAATATATTGCCATACAATACGAACCTTAAACTAATAATACTTACAATAGCAACAATACTATACTAACAACAATAATAGTAACATTGCTTACCATACTAAAATGTCACTGACAATAGTAACATTACAATTACACTACAGCGCAAGAGAGGAGAGCAAGAAAAATAGACATTGACAGTACGACTGCTCAAACCAACGCCATCCAAACAAAATTTCATCCACATTATACAACCTTAATCAAGTATCTAAACAATAGAATCTTTGCAGGTATTTTATATTTTCCTTAAAATGAATATAATTTGCTTTGTAACTGTACTAAACATATCAAGAATCATCATAGTCGGTAGAAACTCGCCACAACTCTGCTGTTAAGCTTCAAAAAAACAGGCATTCAGAATTTGTATTAAACTTAATGTAGATGGCCTTGGTTCGAGTAGTCGCACTGTACTAAAATCAGCTTGTTACAGTACAGTACGTAATACTAAGGAGAGCAAGAAAATAGTACATGTAATAAAATCAGCTTGTTACAGTACAGTACGTAATACTAAGGAGAGCGAGAAAATAGTACATGTAATAAAATCAGCTTGTTACAGTACAGTACGTAACACTGAGGAGAGCAAGAAAATAGTACATGTAATATAATCAGCTTGTTACAGTACAGTACGTAACACTGAGGAGAGCAAGAAAATAGTACATGTAATAAAATCAGCTTGTTACAGTACAGTACGTAATACTAAGGAGAGCGAGAAAATAGTACATGTAATAAAATCAGCTTGTTACAGTACAGTACGTAATACTAAGGAGAGCGAGAAAATAGTACATGTAATAAAGTCAGCTTGTTACAGTACAGTACGTAATACTAAGGAGAGCGAGAAAATAGTACATGTAATATAATCAGCTTGTTACAGTACAGTACGTTATACTAAGGAGAGCGAGAAAATAGTACATGTAATAAAATCAGCTTGTTACAGTACAGTACGTAATACTAAGGAGAGCAATAAAATAGTACATGTAATAAAATCAGCTTGTTAGAGTACAGTACGTAATACTAAGGAGAGCGAGAAAATAGTACATGTAATAAAATCAGCTTGTTACCATGTGGAGAAATTGTGGACATGAGGGGGAGGAGTTTGATTTTAGGAGCTCCCGCGACCTGCCAATCAAACCAGTGAAATTCGCGAAAGCTAAAATTCAACATGGCGGCGAGAAGTAAGAGAAGTCAACATTCAGAAAGATTCTTTCGAGCGCTTGACTGCCTTTCCACCGCCGATTTCACCCAGGAAAGGAAGCGGAGGCGGAAAACAATCGAGGGAGGACGACGTTTTACTGTAGAACGTATTATATCTTGCCGGAAGGACGAGTTGTAAGTTTGACAGGGGCACCCAACGAATGATTTCGGTAAAATATCTGTTCGACTGTAAGGTCGCCTAAATTTTTCGGAAAATTTCTCCTCTAGGGAAAGAACATGTTGTCTTGATTTTCGGAAAAAAAAAATTGCCCTAGAATTTTCGTAATTTAGGTGGTCGAGGAAAAGTTGTCCTAGACTTTTCGTAAATAGATAGTCAACAGAAAGTGACCCTAGAATTTTCGTTCGAGTTACAACTCGCAATTTTCGGACGTCGTCCGCAAGTTAGAGATGTATATAGCATGTGATTTCTTCCCCTGATACTTTCGAATAAAAAAGTTACTCCCCTGCAATCTTCGGATGCGCGTTACGGTTTGCCTAAAATGTTCGGAATCTTTTCATAGACGCAAGCTTTTACAAAAAAGGTCTCCTAAAAATTTCTAACGACAGCAATGCTAGCACGAGTCCTTCATTTTTCGAACAGACCTATAAAGGTAGCTAAAACTTTCGGATGAGCCAAAAAGGCCGCCTAGGATTTTCGAGACGAATACAGTTCCCCTAAGAAATCCGAACAGATAGATAGTTTTTAGGGCAGCTCCAAATTAATGAAACAGGCTTCTAAAGCATAGAAAAATCAATTTAAGGCACTTCTGAGGTATTTGGAAAAATTTGGTCGTTGGGTGCCCCTGGTTTGAGTCATGAAGCTTAAGTTATAAGCTTATTTGTTTTGCAAACGTGCGCGTGTGTGTGTTGTAGTTTCCACTGCTTCTGAAATAAAGAAATTAATAGAAGCAATACTTGCGTGTTAGTTGTTTGCTGGTTTATTTTATTAAGAGTCTGTTTCGGATCGCCAGAGTAAACAAAACGTGGTCGGCTGAGATAGCCTGATTTCGGATGTAATTAAGCTTATTCAAAGGGACTCCTCCATTCAACAGGAGATCAACATCCTCCAGAGAGGGAGAAATGTCTGACATCCTTACAGAGGTTTATAAGACAATATATATCATTCACGGTCGATGAACGAGAATGCAATTTTTCCCGCCGATATTTTGTATTTATAATGTTATTTGTCTCAGATTTGCTCGGTCAAGAAAATCGAAAGCAACTTTGAAGCCTGGAAACCAGGAGAAGCGGTTACAAAGTTTATTGTTTTCGTTTTCAAGATGACAAAAAGCAACACTGGAAAAACGCTCGAGTGATGCGTTTCTTCATAGAAAATTCGCTTCCTGTCACGCTTTCGAGGAAAGTTAGCAACGCAAATTTAAGCGAAAATAAGTCTCAAAACCGCAGCAGATATTTGTTTTGAAGTATTTCTGTTGGTTGTTACTCAACGAACATCGTTTGGAAAGGGGAAAAGAGATGCAACATTTTGGATACCTCTTCTACTATCGCTGGGAACCGGATTTTAGTAAGCCTCCTCTTTGTGAAATTAGAGACAACATGTGGGCGATTCGTGGACTTTTGGTGGTTTTCTTTCTGGAACAAAACCGTGATCATTATATTTTACCGTGTCTTATTTTTTATGGCAAGTTTGAGTTAGCTGAATAGTGGACGCGGAAAAGATGCAACATTGTGCAATTATTGAAACGGAGAGAGGTAAGAATGTCTTTTTTTGTTTTGGTCCATACAAAGTCTCTTCTTGAGAGGGCCATGTTTGTTTGATTACACAATCTTAATCCCCTATTTATTGCGCGTGCGTGTCCATAATTTCTCCACATGAGTACAGTACGTAATACTAAAGAGAGCAACAAAATAGTACATGTAATAAAATCAGCTTGTCACAGTACAGTACGTAATACTGAGGAGAGCAAGAAAATAGTACATGTAATATAATCAGCTTGTTACAGTACAGTACGTAATACTAAGGAGAGCAAGAAAATAGTACATGTAATATAATCAGCTTGTTACAGTACAGTACGTAATACTAAGGAGAGCGAGAAAATAGTACATGTAATAAAGTCAGCTTGTCACAGTACAGTACGTAATACTAAGGAGAGCAAGAAAATAGTACATGTAATAAAGTCAGCTTGTTACAGTACAGTACGTAATACTAAGGAGAGCGAGAAAATAGTACATGTAATAAAATCAGCTTGTTACAGCACAGTACGTAATACTAAGGA
Source organism: Ricordea florida (assembly GCA_949710005.1). Lineage (NCBI taxonomy): Eukaryota > Metazoa > Cnidaria > Anthozoa > Corallimorpharia > Ricordeidae > Ricordea > Ricordea florida. The sequence continues at coordinate 28,578,143 of OX453273.1, read as the reverse complement.
GAGCGAGAAAATAGTACTTGTAATAAAATCAGCTTGTTACAGTACAATACGTAATACTAAGGAGAGCGAGAAAATAGTACATGTAATAAAATCAGCTTGTTACAGTACAGTACGTAATACTGAGGAGAGCGAGAAAATAGTACATGTAATAAAATCAGCTTGTTACAGCACAGTACGTAATACTGAGGAGAGTGAGAAAATAGTACATGTAATAAAATCAGCTTGTTACAGTACAATACGTAATACTAAGGAGAGCAAGAAAATAGTACATGTAATAAAATCAGCTTGTTACAGTACAGTACGTAATACTGAGGAGAGCAAGAAAATAGTACATGTAATAAAATCAGCTTGTTACTGTACAGTACGTAATACTGAGGAGAGCAAGAAAATAGTACATGTAATAAAACCAGCTTGTTACCCAACGGTGCAAAAACAGGCTTAGAATTTGTGTGGAAAGATGCATCATTATTTAATTATGCTAATGAATGGTAGAAAGAGGAGTTGCTTATACCAATACAGAAATAAAGGAATCCGACTTTTTGTAATGTTGCAAACGTTTACCATTTCTTTTGACAATCAATAATTCTATGTTAAGAGTGGCTTTAAATTTAGCCTTAATAACTTTTAAAGATGGTTTTATATTATCGAGCTTACACCTGTAGATATAAAAATTTACAAGCAAAAGAATGTGGTTTATTGCTATAAAGTCTTCATCAATATCAAATTTACCAAACAAAACATCTATGAGTGAGAAATCTACTATTTCGTTTTTGTGGATAGCCAGGCATGATAACACCTCTTTCCCAGCGAACTCAGTTGTCCTACAGAAAACACAATAATTCCGGAAGAAGATGCAAACGTAAAAAAAAAAAGTTAAAAATTGTACAGATCAGGGGCCTGTAGTGAAGATAGTGATGGGCTGCTGTACATATTGAAAAAATAAATTACGTAAAGAAAGTGAAACAAGCCTTCCGTCATAAGTGCGGGAGGAAAACAAACGCATTTTTGCTGGTGTCTCCCTCGGCGGCGTCGTCTGGTGCTTCTGGCTTAAGCTCCCTACCAGTACTAACTTTGTCCACCATCCTGTCGGTCACCTCTCGGAGCTGACGGTTCATACGAAAAACAGTTCAGCAAACGAGTTGATTCTTCTTCTTCTTCTTCTTCTTCTTCTTCTTCTTCTTCTTCTTCCTTGGCCTTACAGTCGACTAAACAATATTGCAAGGGCAAACTCTCAAACCTTTTCCACAAGGAACAAACCTATCTGCAAAAAATTTAAATCAGGGAGTTTTTAGAATGCGTACAGCCGCTCCCGTCTCTTCCAAAAAAATCGGGAAAGGAGCGGCGCTCTTTTCCCGATTTTATTGGAGGAGAGGGGGACAACTGTACGCAGGCCAGGAGTTTTCAGTTGAGCTTTTTCATTCCTCTGCACCTCATAAATTAAAATATTTGTTCTGTTACCATTTTGTATTTGTAGAAGCTCAAAGTTCCAGCTGTATTTTTGTTAACGAACGCACATTTTCTGATTCGATTCAGTCCGTGAGGCACTTCTACAAACTCCGCACTCGAATTTGTAAAACTTTTAAATTTTGCAGCGTTTTTTGGAAACGTTCCTGTATTTTTTGTTCATCAACAACTAGCTCACTCATGGTAGCTTTCTCTACTTCCCACAAAAAAAGTCCAACCCCCAGTTTTTCTGTCTTGAGCCGTTAAATAGAGACCGTAATTATGATTGAGGGTCCCCTCTTAAACCGCAAACGCCAGCTCTCAGTTTACCAGACAGATGAGCGCTTGGAACACTCAATGGATTTCGTTCTGAAACCTATGTAAAAAACAATCGCTTCCTATGATTACCATACCACATGGAAAATACCGGTGCTTCGTCGATCACCGACGTTAAGCCCTGTCGGGCGGGGTTAGTACTTGAATGGGTGACCCCATGATAATACGCCGTGTTTTCAAGTGTTTTCCCGGGGAGGATACTCCAAGAAATTTCCGATAAATTTCGGATGGGTGGAAGGGTCTTAAACCCTGACACTATTTAAGGATGAAGCAAACGAAAATTGATTCCCTATTTAAGGCCCAAACACGAAAAATGACACCCTATGCAAGGGAAAAACAAAAACTGAAAATATCTTGAACGGGTCAACTTTATTTCGTTTCTGTAAGATTACTGGAAGTTAGCATCAGGCATAGTATAGTAGCCTAGCTGATACAATTTAGGTATCCTATCTAAGGATCACACAGGGAACACTATGCCAACATGGACAAAAATGACACCCTATTTAAGGACCGAGAACCTCAAAAACCATACCCTATCCCACGGCACATACCTATATAGCCCATATATGGGAGTATCCACCCCGGCTTTGCATAGCCTTGTATAGCTCACTGCGGTCGGTCTGTACTCACGACCTCGGTCAAGATTCTCCCATACAGACCTCCAGCTCGGTTAATAAGAGCTAAGGATAACCTTGTATAACCTTGTACACCATTGCATAGCCTTGTGTAGCCTTGTATAACCTTGTACACCATTGCATAGCTTTGCATAGCTCTGTATGGCTGTGTATAGCCCTAGTTGTATAGCTATGCATAGTCCTGTACAGCCTTGTATAGCCTTGTATAGCCCTGTATAGCTCTGTGTAGCACTGTATATACCTCTTATTAATCGAGTTCGAGGTCCGTACTGTAAAATACGGACCGAGTTTTTTCCATAAATCGACGGGAAAAAACGAGGATCCGTATTTTACAGTACGGACCGAGAAAACGAGGTTAATAAGATATTTATTATATCTCTGGAGTCATTTTGGCGACCAAAACAAACTTTAGCGGGCCGTACAGTGAAGTACCGCCCGCTAAATTGACCAATCACAGCGCGCGTACTAACTGAGAGATATAATAAAACCTCGTACACCATTGCATAGCCTTGTATAGCTCTGTATGGCTGTGTATAGCCCTGTATAGCTGTGCATAGTCCTGTACAGCCTTGTGTAGCCCTGTATAGCCAGGGGTCCTTTACGCTATTATGCTATAGGTTTATGCAACAGGGTTTTCACAAGTAAGGTTATTTGTAGAACTGCTCCTCCCGCGAAAGAAAGTTGTTTCCGCTGTCTCAGTTATCTTATCGGAGCTACTATTCTCTGTGTAAATACCTTGACTATCATCAGAAATGCTGTCCGAACACTCCGATGAAGACTCGCGTTTGTCGGCTATGTTCGTTGTCGCTACAGGCGGTTATACTTCTACATATCAATCATGCACTAGCTTGTGATTGGCTCTCCCAAACCAATTCGCGGGAGAGACGATCTAAAAATAACCTTACTTGTGAAAACGCCGTTTTACAGACTTAGTATGGGAGTTGCACGCTCCGGGTAATGGGCTCCCGACGATAGCTCTGAGTACTTGTGTAGCCTTGTATAGCCCTGTATAGCTCTGAACACCCTTGTCTGATAACCTTGTATAGCTTTGTATAGCTGTGCATAGTCCTGTACAGCCCTGTATTTCCTTGTATAGCTGTGTATAGTCCTGCACAGCCTTGTATAGCCCTGTATGGTTGTGCATAGTCCTGTATAGCCCTATATTCCTGTATAGCCTTGCATAGCCTGGTATGGCTCTGTCTAGCCCGGTGTCTAGCCCTGTATGACCTTGTATAGCCTTGTATGGCCTTGTATAACCATGTACTTGATTGTACGCCCTTGTACAGCGTTGTATAGCCCTGTGAATATCTTGTATAGCCGTGTATTATAGCCCTGTATAGCTGTGTATAGCTCGTAAATAGCAACATATAATTTGTTATATGCTGGTGCATTCACGTTCACGACCATTCATGGCATTCTCCAACGGGGTACGAACCGCAAAAAGTAAAAATTTCTATGCGCATGCTTGAATATCGTGATTGCCTTGTTCGGCGACCCCAATAAACTTCCTATGTAAGTAAGTAAGTTGCCTTTATTTAAACACGATGTAGATAAAAGCTGACAAGCTTGTGGGGTCGTGTAAAATTAAAGTATTAATAAAAATTAAATTAATATTTACAATCATTTAAGCTATTTACATTTGGATTTATAAAACTATGTACATTTGAATTTAATTTAAAAACTAGCGCTAAAAGTAGGTAAAATCTTTCTGTTTAAAATTAGTGGTTGACACAGATAAAACTTTAAAATTGAAATTAATAAAAACATCCGAAGTTTTAAGCATGTGGACGAGGTCCTTTCGACGTGTCACATTTGCCAAGTCCTTATGTTTAGTTGCGAGCGTATTCCAGAGTACGGAGCCTCTGTAGGCTAAGGAGTCTTTCATATAACGCGTATTAAAACGCGGCACTATCAAAGATTCGCGTGCCCTAGTTGAGATCTTATGGTCTCGCTTCGCAATAATGCATTTACTTAAGATGGTGGGTAATGTGTCGTTATATGCGTTTTGCACGAGCTTCAACACGGCGAATTTGTAATGGAAATTGATATTTGTCCACGCAGACCGTTCTAGTACTTCGGTGGAAGCCATATCTTTGGGCAGATTATAGATAATTCTAGCGGCTCTACAGTGCAGTCTTTCAATGGAATGAATGAGTTATGTATTGCAGCACGATCCCCACAGAACTAAGCCGTAGTTCACGGAGGGCAATATGATCTTAAAGTAAAAATGTTGCCTTCGATCCAGGGGGGGTGGGGGGTACTCCCATATATGGGCGATATAGGTACGTGCCGCGGAATAGGGTATGGTTTTTGAGGTTTTCGGTCCTTAAATAGGTGATCTTTTTTGATCCTATTTGATTCTGTGTCCCTGGTGTGGTCCTCAGATAGGGTAGCTTAATTGTATTATCAACCGCCGACCAGTTAGCTCAGTTGGTAGAGCACTGGACTACCGTGCGGGAGGTCGCGGGTTCAAAACCCCGGCCGGACCAACACTCATGGTCTTAAAATAATTGAGTAGAAAGTGCTGCCTTTGTAATGGCATCTGCAAATGGTTAGACTTTCTAGTCTTCTCGGATAAGGACGATAAACCGTAGGCCCCGTCTCACAACTCTATCTGTAATGTGGGACGTAAAAGAATCCATGGCACTGTTCGAAAAGAGTAGGGCGTGTTCCCGGTGTCATGGTCTATTGGTCTGATTGTAATGCGCATATGATTATTAATATAGAATATGCGCAATATAAATGGAGTATATTATTATTATTATTATTATTATTATTATTATTATTATTATTATTATTATTATTATTGGGCTCCTGGTATTATCTAATACTGGAGTGTGATATATATATTATGCTTGATCTATACATTCAATGTTACAAAGAAGAAATAAAGTTTTCCTTTTCAATAATTTTGTTTTTTCCTTGAATAGCGTGTCATTTTTCGGTATTAGGCCTTAAAAAGGGTATCCGTTTTCGCTTTCTTAGTCCTTAAATAGGGTTAGGGTTCACGAACCTTCGCGGCACACCCCTGTCCAAAATTCGCGGGAGTACCCCCCCCCCGCCCGGGTCTTCGATAAGCAGACCTCCCTACACTGTACATTGTTTTTACTGCTGGGAGAAAGAACATTGAAGAAAGAACATTTGGAAGTTGATCATTACAAGCCTTAGCGAATAATTTGAGCGAAGGAGTGCACTTCAGAGCTGGACAATATTTGCACAAAATAAATGGGATATGAGGTCACTACCAATGACGTAGAGCGTATATCAGATGTTTATGACGGTGGCCGGCGGTGGTTAAGTCTTGTTGAGCCAGTTGGCTTTTGTCTTGCTCTGTTAGTTATTATTTGGCAACAAAACTATTCTTCAGCTTCTGGAAAAGGATATCGCGATTGAACCTCTTGCTCAATTATATTTTCATTCTCTACCATTAAAAGCGTAGGATGTAGGGATTGGTGGCTGTGAATTTAATGCGAGAGATTACGGATTGATCTGCACTGAAGGTCATTTCTGTAAATTGATTTGATTCGGTTGGTCCGACTGAAGGTGTTACTTGGTTCATCGACGAGCATGAATCGCAGAATCCTTTTTACTTTGCTTCTTATGTGGAGTTTGCGTGTTTGTGGCGAACGGGAAACAAACTTCAAACGTGAGTATACAGCAAGCATTTTTAAACTCTATGTTCAATCGGAAGGTGTCGGGTTGTGGTGAGATCTAGCCTTGCCAACGCTCATTCTTAAGGTATTTTCGTTTTTTTATAGTTTGCGCAAAGGAAACAAACTTTTTTCAGAAGGCAGCAACACTTGTTTTAAAAGTCACAAAGAAAGGATGTCAGGGCTGTAAGGAGTTGAAAGACTGCACCACATATGAAGGCAGCATTCAAATCCAGAATGTTAGACAACACGTAAGTGAGGAAATAATGAATCAATTCTATTTCCCGAATTTGACGGAGATAACTGGACATTTGCTTGTTTCCTTGGTTTATGGAAAGCGTAGCTTAAAGGATGTTTTCCCGAACCTCGCTGTGATACGAGGAAGAGAAGTTTTCCTTGACTACTCGCTGGTTATCTATTGGAACGACGGTCTTGAAGAGTTGAACCTCCCCTCTCTTACAAAGATTTTAGATGGCGGTGTTCGGATTGAGAAAAACATAAACCTGTGTTATGTCAAGACAGTGCGGTGGAAATCAATCATGAAGACCAGCGCAGATGATAACCAAGCTTTGGCTTTAAATTCTAATAATAATGAATGCTATGATGCGTGTTTCGAAAAGTCAGGCGCAGAGGCACGGAAGATGTGTGTTCCCCCAGCAGGCCATGGAAGTCTTGTTCAACAACACTGCTGGGCTCCGGGAAATGAGAAAAATTACGAATGTCAATGGCGTAAGTAGGAAAAATTCATTTCTTTTCTTTTCTGATATGAATTTCGATCGAAGAAGGATCCTTAGCAACCGTGGCGCTCGAAATTGAATAATTGATATAGGCACTTCTACTCTTAATGACTTCTAGTGTTCGAGTTCTGATTTCCTCCATTTTAAAATTATAATGCCATTCTTGAAGTCGATTCACCGTTTTCGTGTTCTAGAGAGCTCTTTTGTAAGTTTTGCACTGTAACACGAAAGTTATCACATTACGTTTCAGAAAATAATTTGTCAGACAGACAAGTTTCACATTGAGCAAGTGAACAGGGAAGTCAACAGTAAATTTGCATTTAACTTGGATAAATTTAGGGTCTATAAAATTATGTTTGCAGCTGCGCGCCGTTTGTTGTATTCTAGTCTACCGTAAGATGATTTTATTGTGGCCGTTTTTTATGTATATTATGATGTACCAATTAACGTAGTTACCCTTACCGTTTTAGGGTTGCAAAGACTATGCAAAATAAACCCGTGTTTAGTGGCTAACGAATAATAAGGAATTAACGGAAAAAATTGTCTCCGAGAATGGGCGGAAAGCTAATTGAACTATTGTGTAACATCACTGGTTTCTTCTATTCAAGGTTCTTGCCTCAATGTGTAATAAATATCTAAAGTTATTGCCAACAGTTATTCCCTTGCATTAGAGCAAAGGTCACCAAAGTTTGCACATAGAGGAATGCAGTTGTGTACAAAGTGTGGAGACGTTTAATAATTATTTGGCAAATTACAGTTTCTCTTTTTTGCAGACTGTTTTCTAGCTGTTTTCAAATTGAAAATCAAAACAACTGCATGGATTTGACCATGCTGATATCAGAGTGGGTTCTTTCTCCATGGTCTTGAATTCTGTAAAGAATTAATATCTGCACAACTTGATTGACTGCTTTTTAAGAAAATGTTATATGGTCAGAATTGTTTGGAGTGTCATAGGTGTTCAATATATGTATTTCAGAAAGTAAATGGTGTTTTTGGCTGTTTGGAAGGGACATGCATACAGGGTGTTAGTTGCCAATTCATTAGTCTTAATTACCTAATTTTCTTTGCATCATCTTTCATTGCAAGTGAATGTTTCTGTTGAATTGTGTTTGGTCAATGAACAGCGTGCTGCCAGAACTAGTAAATATATTTTCAGATTGCAAGGACATGTTGGGATATTGCATTTAGTGCAAGAACAATACCATTCCTGAATGGAATAAGCTACCTTTTGAATCCTAATAAAGGTGATATTGGTTGGATCTCACCAAGATTCCTATGTTGGGATCCCTTTTTGTAAACTATGTTTCTAGGTTTCTTGTTTTCAAATAAACTCTAATGTTGACATTTTTTTCATAATTTAACAGGGGCCTGGTAGTTAGTTTACATTTTGGTTCCATTGTTTAACTGGAACTTTTTTTCATATTTGCCTACCTCTGAGAGTAGAAAAGGCAAGTTCAAAGGCAAATATAAGATAACAAAAACTGTTAAACCATGTAGTCATCTGGTAATCGTGGGTATTTGTAGCTAATTAATGGACCAATCAGTGGAAGAGTTCACATTGAGGGTATTATTTTTTGATTATAGTTTGTGATAAGACTTTGTTAAATAATCGCCAGTGAAATACATTGTGAGCTTTTATGCAAAACGTGGTATCTTCACATGTGTTAATAACATGTTATGTTTCACACATGAAATTATAATGTTGCTATGGTAATGTAATAAATCACCCCTGAAAACAGTTATAGTGAAATAGTTTGGTATTTTATTGGCCTTGATATATAATGGGCACATCATATACATGGCCACATGAAGATACAAAATTTCTCTTCTTGGGTTCAAGAACATTTCACTCTAAGAGAAATGTCGTATCTTTGTGCCATCATGTAATAATAATAGTAATGTAATCTTTCCTGTTGTAGTCTGTGATGTGGTGAAATGTGGTGACTCTGGCTGTCTGAATTCAACAAACAATGTCTGCTGTCACAAGCAGTGTCTTGGAGGTTGTTCCAGCCGTGACTCTCCAAAGCATTGCTTTGCTTGTCAGCATTTCCGTATCCCAGAAAGTGGTGAATGTGTGGAGAGATGTCCAGATGACTTGTGGGAGGTACAGTTGTTTTGTTTTCTTGGCCTGTATATGAGTTTATGGATGGCAGTGGATCATTGCAGTCAAGTCAGTAAATCTCTGTCCAAACTAGTGATATAACTTAGCACAAGCATTTTAATACAAGTGTAGGAAGGGTAGCATTGACTTATTGTAACTGTCTTTCTTAACACTCTCCTCAAATTCTACAATCTGAGCTACCAGCTGGGCCAGTCAGTTATCTTTTTTGCATTTGGCTCAAAATGATTGGTCTGACTTTAGAGATTTATGTACTATTGCAAGTACCACTGCCACTATCACAGTTAATTACTAGTGCTACAGCTACCATTACCCCTACCACTGCCACTGCCACTGCCACTGCCACAGGAAAAAGAGTAAAGAATTAGAGGAAGTTAGAGAGCAAATAGATCAAAAACTCATGCCATCCTATTAACATATGTTAGTAGTTTGTGTAGAGTACATAATGGTGTTTCGGGGGAAAAGGAAAATTATTCAAGGTATGCTTGGAAACAAGTAGGTTGAAGAAGACAAACAATCAAGAAATCAATTTCAAAGTGAGGAAGGAAGACTCATTGACTTACCAGTGCATTTGCATCCACTCACATTGATAAGAAATGCATGCATTCTTGATGGTTCGTTTGGTCTAGCTGATAACTCAGTAAGTGGACAGGTAGAATCGATCAAAATCCCTGAATCTGGTGTTAACTAGATAGAATTTCCAGATGGAATGCTGCCTTTTTAAGTTGTGTAGATTTATCATCTCTGTCTGTGCAGTCAGTGCATTTGAAAATGTTTAGGTTGGAAGGATGCCTGACTGGTGAGTCAGGGGAGACAATCAACAAAAAGTGTTCAGGCAGTCTGGGAACATTGTTAACTGTAGAAAAAGTCACTTTTTAATTGAGGCAAAGGAGATCCATTAACAATTCCACAATTGACATCAAATTAAAAAAAAAATGGGAAATTGAGCGCATGCTGAAAGACAAGCAAAATTAACACCACGCATGTGCACGTCAACAAATTAAACCTAAGTGTTCAGAGTTCTATACTATAAGTTTAATTTTTAAAGGGTCACAACCCCATGGACAATTTCCAGTTCCACAGTTTGTTGATATTAACTTCATTTTTTTTTTCTGTCTGTTAAACAGATTGATGAGTTCAAATGCGTTAAAAGATGCCCTTTCACACACTTAGAACTGGAAGGAAAGTGTGTTAAAGCTTGCCCTTCTGGCTATGCAGCTAATAAATTGAGGTGTCGTAAGTGTCAGGCAGAAAAGTGTCCACAAGGTCAGTTTAATTTACATAAATGTAAATTTATGATTATTGTCTTTGTAAAAAGTTTACTTGTAATTAAAAACAATAATAGTAATTAGTGTCGCACTTCCAGGTAAACGTCTAAACGACTTGAGTTAATGCTACATGACTTATTACATGACCACTCCACATATTACTAAAAACAAGACAACAACACCTGTTTTGGCGTAATGGGGGGACACCGCTCAGTGATTGGCATGACAGGCGACTTCGCTTGCGTGACCATTTCAAGGCCTCACTTCACTTGGCAATACGAGCTGCAACCAAGGTCCACCTACTGCTGCAGCAGCACACCTGAGGCCAGCAACGCGCCAACTTAGGAAGAGTATTGGCAGGTCAGAAAAACCTACAAGCGCTAAGAGCTGTAACCTTGGCCAGCAACGTGCTACTGCAGCAGCACTACACGCTGAAACCTCAGGCCAGCAACGTGCTACTGCGGCAGCACTACGAGCTGTAACCTCAGGCCAGCAACGTGCTACTGCGGCAGCACTACGAGCTGAAACCTCAGGCCAGCAACGCGCAAACACCGAGTGACTAAACAATCTATAGGGCCTCACCTATCTCCCCAGCGGAGCTGGATCGGACAAGACTGTTGGCCATTAGCAAAATAACAAAATCAAACAAAGGAACTTGCTTGGGGAAGTCGCTGCGCAGACTTAACCAGGAGTGAAGTGTCCCCTGGTTTATTGAATTAGTACACTGGCCTCCTAAAGGGAGGGAGGGAGGGTAAATTCACAAGGTTGACTTTACAGTGAGTAGTACAGCTACTAAAATGTGACTTGGACCTTGTACATTACATTTTTATAGTTAGACAGTGTCTGAAGCCTAAGCCAATTGACACAGTTCTACCATAGGAATCTAGATATTACAAGTTAAGAACTGAGACATGAATGAGGATATTTACAAAACTGAGCCACTTAGAAAGGCTGAAATATACTGCAATGGGACAGTTGTGAAATGGTACAATGGGTCCCTAGAAAACAACCGACAACAAAGAGGTTTAAAGGTACAATGAACCGATTCAGAACAGTAACCAACTTGAAGCTCTCTGGGTCGATGAGTGTCACGCTCCATTAATTGCGTTTTACATTTCATGCTGTAAAACTTTCTGATAATCACGTAATATAAGTGCCAATGTACATGTATTTAACAGAGCTAATTGGCAGGCAAAGGCACACATGAGCCTCTAACAGTACTCGACCTTAACTTTTTAAATCGCTGGTCCTTGGACTAGTTGAACTGAAAATTTGCTAGTCCTGAGTAAATCTGTGGTAGTCCTGTGGTAGTCGGAACATTGCGAGGAACGCATCGAAACAGGGTTTACAAGACGTATATTTTGTTTTCTCCTTGTATTATTTTTTGAACATTACAAACTACAAAGTAGTTACTGGTCCTGTGACTAGTGGTTCTAAGTTTCTACTAGTCCAGAAGCATTTTGCACTAGTCCAGGACTAGTGGACTACCGCTAAGGTCGAGCACTGCTCTAAGGCCCACATGGTCGGAGCTTATCCTGGTTTCGATAGCATGAAACACCTGGGAGTATTATTACTCCCCCCTGGATGGGATGCTAGTCCATCGTAGGGTCACCCCCAGCATTATATTGCCGGCACCCATTTATACACCTGGGTGGAGAGAGACAGTGTGGAGTAAAGTTTCTTGTCCAAGGAAACAACACAGTGCCAGCACCAGGGCTCGAACTCCAAACCTCCTGCTCAGAAGTCTGACACACTAACCACTACACTACTGTGCACTAATTGGGAGTGCTGTAAAATAATACAGAAAGAAAAAAACATTGCAAATACATAGTACAATACCGGTTAGCTCAGTTGGTAGAGCATGGGACTATTGTGTGGGAGGTCGTTGGTTTAAACCCTCAGCTGGACAATCACACAGGGTCTTAAAATACCTAAGGAGAAAGTGCAGAATGATTTTTCATACAGGTCCCTACTTTATTATGCATGCTGTAGCCATACTGTTTAATTCTGCAATAACAAGAAATGTTTACATGTGCATTACGCTAAACAATTCATCTGCTGCATGCATAATGAAGTAGAGACCTGTGTGGAAATCTTGCCAAAAGTGCTGCCTTTGCAATGACTTCTGTAAGTGGTTAGACTTTCTAGTCTTCTCGGCTACGAATGATAATTATTGGTCGCGAAGAGTAGGGGAAGTAGTTCCTGGTGTTGTGGTCAGGCCCTTGTAAATGTAATTTTATGTCTTCCGTGATGATTATGTTATGGCCCATTTGCTTATATATATAGAAATTGAACCTTATAAATTGTATTGTATTGTATTGTATTTACAAGTGTGGTCAAGGATTTGACCGTGTTTCAAATACACTGGGTGGTGAGCATGCAAGTTGAACCAGGGACAACCAGTCTGGTGCCATAATGACTTGGCCACACTGCCTCTCCCGAATGTATCTTTTAAACATCTGCCATTTCTATCAATTCTGCAGTGCATCCAAGGACCCTTGATACAGGGCTAAAAATTGGCGGTCGCACGGTCGCCAGTGGCGAGTTAAAATTGACCAGGGCTACCAAAAGTTAAGGTTTGAATGCCCGATGTGTGACTATGCTACAGAATTTCGAAAAGTTGCAATGTAACTCATGTGAATTATAAAGTTAAAAATACTACTGAATTTTTTAGTTCTGAAGTGGAAATTCCGATCTGTTTTAACAGTGATTTCACAAGCAATCCACATTCACAATATATAGACGCTATTTTGATTTTGTGATTGCGACTTGACTCTGAAAAAAAAATCGAGGGCTACTTCATTTTGGGATGGGCCACTGAGAATGCAAGGAAACTGGCCCGACTGGCCACCAAGCACTGAAGATAATTCTTAGCCCTGTTGATATAGCATATTTACTATAGTGTAGCCGGGGCTATGAATGTGCTGCAGAACTTTTTGACTGCGATTGTTGTAAGAAATTCAATTTTACCAATGCATATTTCCTTAGAAGAATGGCTTGCCCTCTTAGCATGAAAAAGGCAGTGTAATTGGAAATAAATGACATAGGTACTTGTAATTGTGGAATCTCATAATTGAGAAGCGAAGATATTTCCAACAAACATGAAATCTCGAACTGCTAGCATTGAATACTATGCTGCATTATGCCACTAGAATTAGGTGATCTCTCACACGGCACGTTGTGACACAGTGCCAGACCATGAATCAAGTCTCCCCACCAGTATACAGTATACACATGATATGTCCATGAGTCAATCTTTCTTGATAACACTGTTATCAGTCCCAAATGTGATAAGATTCTGATAACTAACTGATGAAACTCTAAAAGGAAGATGACAGTGCAGGCCTTCTTTGTTGTGGTCTTTCTTTCAAATCAAGGCTCTACCACAGTGCAAAGCATTGTGGTCGACTAAAAGCAAAGCTAAAAACCACAGCAAAATCTCAATTTTGTCACCTTTCTTTTAAATTTTGATCAGAACTGGCCTGCCAAATCTACCTTAGCCATTAACAAAATTTTGCCAAATCTGCCATTTCTTCTATAGGGTGCATTTTTATTGAGTGCATTGCTCAATATTATTATTATTGAGTACATTGACTTTCCAGTGTGTTACCAGTGCATAATAAGTTAATTTAAAATTGTTTCTTGTCTTACTACAGAGTGCGACACCTCATCAATGTCACCAGTTGATTCTATGGAATCATTACTGAAGTACAAAGGCTGTACAGAAATTAAGGGCAACTTGATGATAAACATTAGAGGCAGTGGAGGATCAGGTTTGTCCTCCTTCTTTGTTATATGGGTGTTTAACAGGTGAGAGATAGTCAAGGATGGGGATATGTGACCCTTCATCTCCTTGTTATTTTGGTGTGGCATGGGGACATTGAAGTATCCTTTGTGTTGTGGATAGTTATGATGGGGGTACAGTTTAGGTAGGGAGGTGGGTGGCTTCCAAACAACAACCCTACCCATGTTAGGTGGGTGTACTTGTTTATTGGGTGTGACATGAGGGAGGGCACAGTGGAACATTCTTCCTGTATAGTGGTGGGCAGTATGTTCCCTCCCCTTATTAGGTACTGTAAGTGTACCGTACTACTGATGGAAGTGGAGAAAGTGATCCATATGACCACCCTACCCTTGTTGGGTTGGGATAACATAGGTGTGGTTAGCTGGAGGTACTTGCTACATAGTGGGGACAGTATGTCCCTTCCCTTTGTAAGTAAGTGTGCTGCACTATTTTTGAAAAGCAGAAGAGGATTGATAGCATTATGTTCCCTTCCCTTGTTGATTGGGTGGATGTAATAATTATTAAGTAATTATTATTTTTTTTTGTAAAGGATTTAGAGTTTTGAGAGCTGAAAACTGAGAAATTTTATAGCAAGATCTTTTGGCAAGCAGTTTCTTTTTTCTATCTCCAATGGGTCAGTTTTTGTGTAATTACAGTCTTACTTGGTTCCAAGGGTTGGGAGGATAAAGCTAATGAGAAGATTTATGTCTTTATGAACGTCTGTCTGATTCCATCTGCTTTTTTTCAGATCAATGTAAGTATCTGGGAAACTGTGTGCCTACCCCTCCCCTAACCCAACATTAATGCGAACTTTTTAACTTATTATAACTTGTTGGGTTAAGGGAGGGGTAGGTGCACAGTTACCCAGATACTTACATTGATCCCTTCAAGCCCTTGTTGGTAGAGCATGGCATCAATGGTGCAGACGTTACAGGTTGATGTCCTGTCAGTGTCGGTCTGTTTTCGGGCTTAATAATGTAATCCTATCTACATTTTATGAAACTTGCATAACTTTAGTGTATGTAACTTACAGTGCTACTTTCTGGAGTTTGTGAGGAAAAGTACAGTAGCACCCCTCTCCCTAATTCCAATTGGTTCCCTTTGTTTCATTGCAGGTATTGGTAAAAAACTAGAAGAAAACTTAGGCAAAATCGAGAAAGTTAAAGGATACATTGTAGTGCGGGAGTCAGTGTCCCTTGTCTCTCTCAACTTTCTAAAGAATTTGGAAGAAATAGAGCCCAGCCTGAAGATAGATCTTGATACTGGCAAGAAAGTTCCTCGGCTTTACAATGACAGGTAAGTCTTTAACAGGTGGGGAGCAGGGTTGTGAGAGTGCTTGCCTTCCACCAATGTGGCCCGGGTTTGATTCTCAACCCCGGCGTCATATGTGGACTGAGTTTGTTGGTTCTCTGCTGCTAGAGGTTTTTCTCTGGGTACTCCAGTTTTCCCTTCTTCACAAAAACCAGCATTTGATTTAATTTAGTTTAATTTAATTCATTTCATAAATAAAAAATAATAAGTAATAAATATCTTACAAACCTTATTTTCTCGGTCCATACTGTAAGTTACAGATCCTTGTTTTTTTCTGCTTGGATTTATGGCCTGTGCGCTTCATGCTTGGGCCATAAATTGAGCAGAAAAAACTTGGTCCAAAACTTACAGTATAGACCTCAAACTCAGTTAGTAAGAGGTATTTATTGACCAAGCGTGATGTCAAGATGGTTGCATACTGGCCAAGTTTGTTTTTGCATTTATATTGACTGCAAAGTAGTCAAAGTCAATAAAAAGAGAACAAGACCATTATCAAGGCATCTGGACCGAACGAAGTTGGCCAATAAAGGATTTATTTTATGGCCATTTTGTTTTATTTTGTTGTGTGGTAAAAGCAGACATTTCGCAAGTGGGGAAGGTGGGCCGATCTATTTGGTACAACAAAAACTTCGGTTTAATA
Organism: Ricordea florida; assembly: GCA_949710005.1. NCBI lineage: Eukaryota > Metazoa > Cnidaria > Anthozoa > Corallimorpharia > Ricordeidae > Ricordea > Ricordea florida. The sequence continues at coordinate 28,562,220 of OX453273.1, read as the reverse complement.
GTCTGCCGTGTTATTTGACAGTGAGATGGCATAATAGTCTGCTGTGTTATTTGACAGTGAGGTGGCAGGTGATTTATACAACACTCTTTTTATATGTGAAACCAAATGCATACATTCTTTAGGACTGAGGCCTTTCTCTTTCTGCTTACATGGAGGAAAAGTTGTTTCAACATGCAAAATGTCATGCCAACGTCACTCCAAAGTCATACCTAACTCAATTAAGTTCAGGGTTCGTGCTACTCCTTAAACTCCTTAAAAACTCCTTAGATTTGATTTACGTTCTAAAGGGCGCTTAAAAACTCCTTAAATGTAACAAAGCTCAAACATTAAATTTCAGCAGAAAACATTTCACATGTTAGATGGTGTTTATACCTTCATTGACATTATACATTTTTGGGGGAAGTTCCATGTCGTGTTATGATGTTGTCTTCACATTATTCACAATAATTCTCCTGTTTCATCATTATTATGAAATTTATATTCAATTATACAACAGTAGCATATTGTGCATGAATAATAAATAGAAACAATGGCAGTTATTTCTTTTTTTTTTTTTCAAAGAAACAAACAAACAAAATGCTCCTTAAAAATTGTATTTTGGTCCTTAAAAACTCCTTAAAAAGTCCTTAAATTCTGTTTACTTACCCCAGTACGAACCCTGTAAGTTGGACACATGAAAAGTGCAGTCTCTGAACTGGGCATGAGCTCTCTCTTTTAGGTCTATGATTGCTCCTGGACACTTTTGGGTACATGATTTTCACATTGTACATATGTGGATGCAACATTTGCAAGTGCTAGTACATAGCTATATCAGAACTCATAGCATCTACTCACATACAGTCTTTCAATAAATTGTTTTCAGATATGCATTGGCCATCTTGGACAACCCGAAGCTTGAAGCTATGTGGCCTCTGGAGCGGAATCTGTCAATCAGTGCTGGTGGAATAATGGTTCACCTCAATCCTTATCTCTGTCCAAGTAAAATAAAGCCACTTAAGGACCATATTGAACGTTGGGGTAAAAATGATACAAAAAATCTGATTGATATCTCTGACAGCACCAATGGCAATTCTGCTGCATGTGAGTCTATGTGTGTAATGTAAAGGGGGGGGGGGGGCACTGTTAAGCAGCACAAGTTAGCTGCAGCCAAAACCTGGTGATTTGTATGGCTACACAAAATAGCATAAAGGATTGAATAGCAGGGTTGTCACTAAAGGCCGGGGGCTGGGATTTCCCCCGGCTACTCGGAGCCTAACCCCCAGCTACTTTTGGAAAATGGTAGAAGTTGCACTTCTAAAACGTGTTGTGTGTGTGTGTGGGGGGGGGGGGGGGGGGACATGACCGCTTGCGACTTCCCTGGCTACTAACAACAATTACCCGGCAACTTGAAATCTTAGTGACAACCCTGAATGGGATACCCTTTTTCTCATTTATGTCCAAGTTCACAATGAAGAGTCGTTCTCATTACTAGTTGGATTATTGTTCTGCACATGGCGGTTTGGAGATTATGGTATTTGAACAATTCAATGTCATTGCGATGATAATCACAATCATCTGTTTGCTTTGTGATATGAATTCTTAAGAGAGATCACACTTTGATCACTCCTTGGAGAGTTAAAGGGTCAACATGATCTTGTTGCCATCATTTTATTTTGGGCACATCCTTTTTGAAAAAAAAAAGTTTTGATGTTGAACATGGATAGAGGCCACCTATATCAGAGTCTACAGGGAAAACATGAGTTGACATTATCCTGGTTTTAGTCAAATGAAATAGTTTTAGTCACTTGTGCTCCTTTAAAGGTGTCACCTTAGTCTACTGTAGGGTTACCCATGCAGTATATTGCTAATAGCCATTTGCACACCTGGGTAAAGAAAGAAGGCATGGAGTTTAATGTACAACACCGTGCCATCCCTTTGGTTACAACCCTAGATGTTCCAATCTGAATTCTAACCTGGCAAGCACTATAGTCAATACAATTATTTAGATACCAGAATTGCCATTTATAATTATAATAATAATAATAATAATAATAATAATAATAATAATAAAAATAATAATAATAATATTTATCCAGGGAGCCCGCTTGCCATGGCAGTTTTCACTGGGGCCCTGCAAATCATAAAAATCCTTACCTACCTATTTGCATGATTGACATACGTCATTGAAGAACGAAATTGTATAAGAGGCGCTTGAGAGTTTGTGATGAACAGAGACTATAAGAGGTTGAGGCTTGACTTAAAACTGAACATTAACTCCAAAGAGTGTGCATTTGGTGCGATGATACATGATCGGTATGTTTGTTAAAATAGCCAACATCTTGAACTTTGAAGCAACACTTTATATTATATGGCTGGTTCTGCCAGGGGGCAGGGTGAGGCGAATCCTTAGTTCTGATTGGCTATTGAAGCATGCAAGGTGGGCATGTATCTTGCACACTCAATCAAGATGTCATCTTTTGTCCTACAAAACAAAACAAAACAAAACAAATTTGCCACAATTCTACTAAAACCTATTTTGACTAAGCTTGTTTGGCCAAGATGGCTGGATATTGGCCTGGTTCTCTTTGGCAGTTTTATTGCTCTTGACTTATCCTTGATCACTGAAAATGGAAAGAAAGAACAGGGCCAATATTTAGCCATCACGAGTGAATGAGATTGGTCAATAATGCATAATTGTCATGGTAACAGGTGATGTGCGCATGATGAATGTCACTGTACAAGAGGTTCCTAAAGCGCCAGGAAGACAAAGGTGTGATTCTATTTGTATAAAAGTGGAATGGGAGGAAGTGTCCATCAGAGATGATTATAGGAATGTTCTGTTCTACACTGTGTCATTCCGAGAAGCGTAAGTACTTGCCTGTGTCTGTCCTTGCCGTCATTTGGTATTTCATGTTTTTTGCACCTTCATTTTTGTTGGAGATTGATAAGGAATTACATATGAGATATACAATGTATCTTCAATATATTCAGTAAAAGATTCAAAGTGACACCATCCAGTTGAAAAAAGCTGACAATAATTTTTATACTTAGTAACAGGAAATGCTGTATGTTGTTGTGGGTTAATTTTTGTTTTCCCAAGTGTTCTCGGTTGAAGAGAGCTGCTATTTTTGCTGCAAAAGCCTTTAACACAGTTTCTTTAGGAGCCATGGCAGCTATGTTGGTGGACAAGAACAATGGAATTTCTGTCCATTGGGAAAGGCGCACAAGGCCAGAGCTTATCCCGGTTTCAATAGCATGAAGCACCTGGAAGTATTATTACTCCCCCCTGGATGGGATGCTAGTCAATCGCAGGGTCACCCCCAGCATTGTATCGCTGGTACCCATTTATACACCTGGGTGGAGAGACACAGTGTGAAGTAAAGTTTCTTGTTTAAGGAAACAACACAGTGCCAGCACCAGGGCTCGAACTCCAAACCTTCTGCTCAGAAGTTCGACACGCTAACCACTACTTAACTATGCCTCCAACTGCCCATTGAGAACTTAATTCTTTTGATGCAAATTCTTGAAAATTGTTCCTCATTGTTTTGTCTACCAACATGATTAGCTTGTCACTTGGGCAGAAATCCTGTATTTTTTTGTGAGTTAGTATATCCAGTTCACGAACGCTGTAGGCATTGTGTGGTTTAGATACCGATGGCATTTATAACTGATGGAGATTCATTTCATTGGTTTGTTGAGATATTTTTCATGATATTTTATTGTTATCGTTTTTCAACCACACTGCAAACCTGTCAAGGCTCGAGGTTTCTCTTGAAGACAAGTTTTTGAGCTGACACCCGTATGACACTCACTTATTTTAATATGTGAAATGTTTTCTTCTCAGCCCCAACACAGAGATAACCGAGTATGATGATACTGATGCTTGCAGCAGTGATGACCAGATGTATGTGCAGTGTAATGTGCTTGTTATAAATTGAAATGCAGTTACTGCTTGGCATGTGCGCAACATTTTATTACTGGATTATGGCAGTTTCCAGCTTTCATAACAGCATGGTTCAGGCTAGGGTCGGGTTGTTCGAAACAGGATTAAGGTAACCCAGGGTTAGTGCGAAATTTAAATGCAGATATGACATAGAGCTTAAAAAGCACATTCAGAATAATTCTTATTGAATACAATTTGATGATTGTATGCCCTGAAAAAAAAAAGTTATGGGAGAAAATGCTTTTTAACAAGAGGAAAAGAAACCCGGGTTAAAATTTAACCCTGGATTACTGCTAATCGGACTTGGAACAGCCGGCCCCAGGATAGTTAGGGAAACCCTGGCATACAACTGGCCTTAACAGGAAAGCATTGCTTTGGTAGCTATTTTACCTCGGAGTTCAAATACATAGTGTTTGTCATTTCAAGTACTGGCATATGTATAAACCCACTGTTGACCAGCTTCCAGCCAGAAATACTGTTTTTTTTTTTCACAATTGCTACTAATCTCGCTATCTGATTGGCTAATTTGCTGTTGTCGATAAGAGTCCAGACAACGCTTCTCGCGTCATTGTGTCACGATCTTGGTCACACTCTTAAAAAAACATTTTGTTTCACGTTGATATTGTGGCTGCGTCTCGTACGTCCGCGACATTTTGACCACAGGGAAGACGCGTACTCGTTGTCGACAAGAGTACAGACAACGCTAAACCACATTCGATGTGTTAATCAGCTCAGTTACTAGGGCATCATGTGGAGTAAATAGATACTAAGAAGGTCACATCTTTAACTGCATTTCCATCAGCAGTGCAGACAGATTATTTACTTTATATATGTACACTCAAATTGTAATTACCATACTGAAAAATTCAGCTGGGTTGGGTTCTGTCAGGTTTTCCAGGCAAGACTTTCCTTTAATGGAACCAGTGCCTGCTTGGACAAGCAGGTTTAAACGAAAAATGAGACATAACATTTGTACATTATAACAGTCTCCTGTTAACAATTTTAAGCTTGATGAGTTCCATTTTGTTAATTTACTTTATAGTTATCATATATGAGGAATCTCCTCATACAATGTTAAGATGAGTGGAATAATTTTCAGCAAATGGACAGTGTAAACTTATGGTGTTTATTCTACTTCCGTTAACAGATGGACTCGGCGGGACGTGATAGTAGATTCTCCTCCTGCGTGAGTAGTGTAGTTTTTATCAACTGATTCCAGTTGTGAAATAATCTAATGAAACATCACTCATCGACATCTGATAAAGTTGAATGATTATGATAATGATTTTAAACAGCCCCTTGATCCATCTTCTTGGAATTAGCGACCCTTGCAGTAATCAACGTCGCACCGCAACCAGTCCACCCTATCGCCACAAGAACTGAGACCAGCAGTTAGCAGTCAAAACGTCCAAACACACCTAAGTGACATGTTGCGAGGCAAACGAAGTAACTTATGTAACAAGTCAACTGCTCCGTCCACAATGAATAACCATAAAAATCAGTATCCAGATCCATCTTACATTACAAACACACCATAAGAGTTTAGAGAAAGTGTTGAAATTACCATACCAACGATACTGAATAGGTAAAAAAAGAAACTTTATTTATCCATGGTGGTGATTTAAACTAGAAAGCTCATGGGGCCTTGCATGCGAACTACGAACATAAACTTTGCTAAGAATCCCAGTTGGCTGTTTTACAAATGTGGCCGAGGATGTGAAACTTGGAACTCCAGGTAGTGGTCAGGACGGTATACCATGCATGAGCAGATTACGAGATCGATGCCCTAACCACTCAGCCACGGTGGAACCAAATTCTCCAAACTAACATAAGACATTTGTATTATCTGTAAGTTTGTAAGTTTGTATGAGCTGTAAGTCAGTAAGTTTGTATTAGCTGTAAGTCAGTAAGTTTGTATTATCTGTAAGTCTGTAAGTTTGTATTATCTGTAAATCAGTAAGTTTGTATTATCTGTAAGTCAGTAAGTTTGTATTATCTGTAAGTCTGTAAGTTTGTATTATCTGTAAATCAGTAAGTTTGTATTATCTGTAAATCAGTAAGTTTGTATTAGCTGTAAGTCTGTAATTTTGTATTATCTGTAAGTCTGTAAGTTTGTATTATCTGTAAGTCAGTAAGTTTGTATTATCTGCAAGTCTGTAAGTTTGTATTATCTGTAAGTCTGTAAGTTTATATTATCTGTAAGTCTGTAAGTTGGTATTATCTGTAAGTCTGTAAGTTTGTATTATCTGTAAGTCTGTAAGTTTGTATTATCTCTAAGTCTGTAAGTTTGTATTGCCTGTAAGTCTGTAAGTTTGTATTATCTGTAAGTCTGTAAGTTGGTATTATCTGTAAGTCAGTAAGTTTGTATTATCTGAAAGTCTGTAAGTTTGTATTATCTGTAAGTCAGTAAGTTTGTATTATCTGTAAGTCTGTAAGTTTGTATTATCTGTAAGTCTGTAAGTTTGTATTATCTGTAAGTCTGTAAGTTGGTATTATCTGTAAGTCAGTAAGTTTGTATTATCTGAAAGTCTGTAAGTTTGTATTATCTGTAAGTCAGTAAGTTTGTATTATCTGCAAGTCTGTAAGTTTGTATTATCTGTAAGTCTGTAAGTTTGTATTATCTGTAAGTCAGTAAGTTTGTATTATCTGAAAGTCTGTAAGTTTGTATTATCTGTAAGTCTTTAAGTTTGTATTATCTGTAAGTCTGTAAGTTTGTATTATCTGTAAGTCTGTAAGTTGGTATTATCTGTAAGTCTGTAAGTTTGTATTACCTGTAAGTCTGTAAGTTTGCATTATCTGTAATTGTTCCTGTTAAGGTAACGCTACCATGTCAATTTGTGGCACAGGGTGAATGTAAGTCAATCAGGCACCAAACGACGCAAAATAGCAAAGTATGTTGGAAAACTGAAGCCATTCACACTGTATGCATTCCAAGTGGAGGCAGTGGTGCTCAAAAACGAGGGAGCGAAGAGTGACTTGGTCTTCATCCAAACTCAAGAGAAAGGTGAGATTATAATGCCCTTGCTCCCAAGAGCGTCCTATAGCTCAGTGGTAGAACGTCCGAACATAGTTAGTACTAACTATGGTCCGAACTGGTAATCGGAAGGTCGAGGGTTCGGGAGAGCTCGGATTTGCTTTTTCGGAGTTTTCCTCTGACAGCGCCGAAAAATAAAACATCTTTCATAAATAATTCTTCATGCCCAAAATATACCGTTTTCATTATTTCACTACCCTTTTACTTTGACCTTGATATCCTAGCAGTATGCAGGATATTTATCCCATGAACCCAGTTTAATGGCTTTGCTCCCATGTGAACCTCTTAGCTCTGTGGTAGAGCGTCCGAACTAGTAATGGGAAGGTCGTAGGTTCCACTACTATCGGAAGAATTCGGATTTTACTTTTCCGAGTTCGGCTGTGGCAGTGCTGAAAAATACATCTTTCACAAATTTTCCAGTCTTCATTATTTCGCAGAATTTTTTTTACATTTTGAGAGATATTGCATGATGCTTTTGTGCAGTACACACTAGTGACATACTCTGTTGTTGGTTCTCTGTTGCTCATTTTTGCAAGACAGAGTAACTCAAACTTGAGTTATACTCTAAAGGCTTTTAACTTGTAGTCCTCTTCCACCTTGCCATCCACAGGCAAAGCAAACAGCTCACAGTACGAGTGCAGTTGTGCAACAATTCTGGTTCATTGTTTTATGATTTTCAGTGATGGGAATACTTTGTTTAATCGTGACAGTAATAACACAATTTTATAACAGGGTAGCAGGGTTGGCGCAGTGGTGAGAGCGCTTGCCTTCCACCAGTGTGTCCCGGGTTCGATTCCTGACCCCGGCGTCATATGTGGGCTGAGTATTTTGGTTCTCTTCTCTGCTCCGAGAGGTTTTTCTCTGGGAACTCCGGTTTTCCGGTTTTCTTTTAAAATTATGATAATGATAATGATAATAATAATAATAATAATAATAATAATAATAATAATAATAATAGTAATAAAAATAAAAATAATAATAGAATAATGAACTTTATTTGAGTGTCAACTGTATCTAGCACTGACGTACTAATTGGAGACATTGTAAAGGACAAATGAAATGAAATGAAATGAAATCATATTAAATCAAATCAAATCAAATGTTGGTTTTTGTGGAGGGGGAAAAACCGGAGAAAACCTCTCGGAGCAGAGTAGAGAAACAACAAACTCTAAGAAAGATGCGATTTAGCCTAAAAAAAGAAACAGGATGGTTCAAAATTCAAATATTGCACTTCAAATATCTATGCTGTGCTGTACAAGCGGAGCTATGCAGAGGTCCACCGGTGGAGTAGTTTATGAATGGGTCAATACAGTGTATGCCACGTTCGAAAGACACTTACAATTTTTATCCTTACACTTCATCTGCTATTCAATCCGCAGTTCAAGAAAAAAACTTGTCTCATAAATGCAAAGAAATTCAAGATATAAACTCGAGACAATTCTCCTTTGAAAGAAGTCTTCAAAGAGTAAAATTAAGCAGTAATATACTGTTCTCATTCTTTCAAATGGTGTCAGTATGGCTCTCGTTTCACAAATAGTTGCGTGTGTTATGCGGCACGTTCTCGCACTTTATTTACCACTGGGTTTTCCATCCTTTTTACCTCATGGTATGTATGTCATACCGTGAGATATAGTAATGGTTGGATTTGTCACTCCATTCCCGTTAGACAATTAATTTATGCATTAAATCCGCATTAAAAGTGTCCTTTGTTTTACGTCAGTTGTGTGAATAAATTATATTACACCGGAGATGAACCAGAAGTTGCCATAACAGCATTGTAATTTTACATGTGAAATTATTGATTAGCGCTGAAATTTCGCGCCAAAATTAAGGAGTAGTTTGTCATCCATGATATTACTAAAGAAACTGCTGCTGCGTCGGTTCGGAATTGAAAATGACTGGCTGATAAAGTAAGTTTTACTGCGCTGGTTTTGAGCGTCAGTTCAGATGAAGGGCTGGCGTTTGCAATGTCAGCACCCCTTAAATTGCACGGTGGTAAAACTAACTTCATCAACACGTTTGATAAAAACTTTTTTGAGTAATGCAATCCTCAGTCTAACTTATTCTGATGCCTCTATTTTCAGTGCCTTCACAGCCTGTTGGTCTGGAAGCCAACTATATTAATTCCTCTGCACTACTCGTCAAATGGCAGCCTCCCTTGTTTCCCAATGGCAACATCACAAAGTACATCGTGAAATACAACTTGAGCTCCTACTCACCTTGGAAACGAGATTTGAACTGGTGCAACCGACAGATATTTGGCAGGAGACACAATGAAGACAAGGGCACTGACAAAGGAAACACCGACAATGCCCCTGATGGTAAGGGCTTCTGAACAGCTCTCTGCTGGGCAAATCCTCTATTTAACTACCCGGGTGGCGTATTTTTTGAAGAAATCTTTGAAGTTTGATTTAGTAGTGGGTGGAAATAAGTGATATGATTGCCTTAAACAAAAATTACAATGATTCAAATGAATATATGAAAGACCATATATTTGAACTGCGGAGTAATTTGTAATGACATTAATTCATCATCGAGTATATTACGAACTGACAATATGACCAGCTCCCAGTTGGCGTGATAGCTCACTTGGTAGAGCACTGCTCCGGTATCGCAGAGGTCATGGGTTGATCCCGTTCAGGTCTGAGTTTATTTTTTTTTTTTTTTTCAGGCTTTAATTTCACAGCTGCTTAAGTTGTGTACATAACTGCGATGATCAATTAATGTCAGTACAAAAATTACAATCTTTAAGGTTAAACTTCAATGCCTCAGTAACATTTGTCCCTTATAATGGATTGTACATATATCTGGTCTATATTAATGGCAGTATAAGTCATTCTTTGATGGCTCAGGAATATTGGGTTATTTCAGATTCTCACGCTACACTCCTCCTCACACTACCCGTGTTGGGGGGGGGACGTTGCGTGGCGAACCAGATAAGAGCTGCGACGGAGACTAAGCGCTACGAGGCAACTTACTAGTTTTTTTCCTTGCTTTCAAATGATTGTATCAAATTAACTGAATTCGTTTTCCTCGCGTGCATGCGTTGAGAGTTTACACTGTGGAATAATATTTTTGAATCCTCAGAGAGTTGTTCGTTGATTGTTACATGCGACTGTGACAAAGAGGAAAAGATCTTACCAGAAAAACAAGCTGCGCTTTTTGCAATAGAGTTCCAGGACAAGTTGTACAAGACGATCTTTACCAAGACAGAAGACAATAAAAAGAATGATACACGACCAACTGCAGCACCAACTACAGCATCTACCACAGCAGCAAACTGTTCCAATGATGCACAGGTAAACGAAGGATGTAATTGTAAACAAGGAATGATCGTTTTATCACACTACCCTAATGAGCGCCGTTCTTTCGTCTAACTTACTGAGTCAAACCTGAGGAGGTGTTTTAATGATCTCGGAACGACTTTCACCACGTAGCGAATACACTCCAGTTCCCTGTTTTGGCACTCTGTTTGTTTGTATGATACCACCAGTAAACGTCCTGACGGAGTGAGTCATACCGGAGCGGGTTTACCTCGCCTTCTATCGGGGTGCTTACCGGGGCGACTTTCACCCCGGTGCGATTCCCTCTTGTGGCTCCGTGTTCGTTTTCATCATACCAGCACAAAACGTCATAACGGAGTGAGTCATACCAGAGCCAGTCCACCCCGGTTTCTATGCCAGAGTGAAAATCTAGTTCTGATGTCCCAGCGGATTTGATTCCCCTGGTCCGTATGCGAGGCGCATTTGCCCCCCCCCCCCCACCCCCTCGCGGATTTTGGCCACCCCCACTATCTCCTCCCATGACTTGGGTTTCGTTAGAAAACTGGAATTCCCTTCAAGTGATTGTTAGTTTCCGACTCCTAAGTTTCTATGGGTCGAAACTACTTATAAATTAGAATAGTCTAGTCGCCACGAAACAAACGGGAGAACTGTATAAGTCTCACATGCAATGTTTTATTCCTTAATCTACGTTTTACATATTTACTATTGGTGATTGACAGGTGTCTTTTCTTACGTTTCCTTAAGCCTTCCACTCCCAGAAGTGACCAGTATGTAGGTACATCTTGTGAACAGTATAGCGCAAAAAGATGCCAAGAGTCGAGAAGTTGGTCGACTCAAGCACAAATTGATCAAACACCAACTTATCCAAGCTAAGGAAATGTAAGGGGACCACTAGGGAGGATTGCTACAAAGATCTTTGGGTTAAACAGCTATAAAGGCAAAATTGAATCGCGAAAATCCTCCCGCAGGAGAAGCGTTGAAGGGGAACAAGGCAATGGCTGTAAAGGAGATTACCTCTTATAATGCCGCCTCTTTCAGAATTCTTCGTGTACGCCACCAGCAACATCCAGCGCGAAAACAACTATCGCACCAAAAGAACCAAGCAAATCGCCACCGACAGTATCAACCACTCCCAGAGCGACTCCAACTATCCCATCCACTGAGGTCATCGTAAGCGGTAGAGATTTGATGGTCACTCTTGGAGGATTGAAGTACTTCTCAGATTACACCATCACGGTAATTTTTTCCCCTCAAAAAAGAAAGATAAACGTTGCCAATTTTTCTGATCACGTTTACTAACACAGTTTATTATATGACTGGTTCCGCGAGCGGACACGATGACGCGAATCCTGCCGGGTTCTAATTGGCTACCAAAGCGAGCAAGATGGGCATACCGCGCCCGTTGTCCCGCGAAACAAACAAAGCAAAATGGCCATGTAATTAATTCGTTATTGACCAAGCCTGTTCGGTAAAGACGGCTGGATGTTGGCCGCGTTCGTTTTTGCGTTTTTATTGACGTCGACTACATCTCGGTCAATAGAACTCGGCCAATATGCAGCCATTTTGACCTCACCTCGTTATCAAACCTAATACCAAACCTAAAAACAAAGGAAAATGAAATTTAAAGCAAGGAAAAAATTGAACCACAATATCTATATATTGTTACACTAGAGGTCTTGCGATTGGTTACTCCCCATCAAGTCCTGTTGACCTCAGATAGGGAGCACACTGGCAGTTCTAACCTTTGTAATTAATATTATTTCTTATTCATATTATTCTTATCATTTAGTATTATTGTAGACTTAATTGATAAAATCATTCAATGTATATATCAACATTTTTGCGGGCACAGCTTAGGCAATGTGGACTAGGATATAAAATGTATATATGTACGCGATTTAATAATAATAATAATAATAAATTAATTAATAATAATAATAATAATAATAATTATTATTATTATTATTATTACTATTATTATTATTATTATTATTAATTCGTCGTTGTAACAGTCTACTTGTTAACTTGGTGAACGTCAAACTTTATTATTTCTCACCAGGTTTGTGCTTGCACAAAAGTTGGTTGTGCCAGTGGTACATCCTGTGCTGTCACAAAAGGATTAACATTCAAAAATGGTAAGTATAGAAATAACCAGGAGCGTCATTCGCTCCTGAAATAACCAGATACGGGGGGAGGGGGTGAGGAGATCAAAAGTACTGTAGCAAGGATGAGTGAGTGGGGGGTCTTCGAGGGGTTAAATGTAGGACTCAGCACCTAACCCTTTAAGGCGCTGTAATGATCACATTTCAGCTTCTCCTCATGATATCATTACCGTACACTGTACGAAGTAATTAGGACAGTTTTTGAAAATATAAGAGTGTGGTTGCCAATAATGAACGATGTTGATTTTTGTACACAATCCTGGTACCATATAGTCTCCTCCGCAGCCGTTATTAGGATCGTCACGCAACGCTTCTCCCCCACTAAGTGGGGGAGAAGCATACCATAGGGTACCATATGAACTGTATGAGGATCGCAAAGGAGAGTTCGCATCTTGATGTCGAGAATTCAAAAGGTTAAAGGGGCTTGACTAACTCATTTTTTAACTAGAAATACGACTCCCAGAAAACCTCTCATAGGTATTTTTTTAGAGGAACACGTAATAGTTTTTCCTGTCAGAGCTAAGACCCCAATAATTGTATTCATCTTATCATTATATCATTATCATTCTGCTTTTATTGTTATCATTATTAATATCATTACCGGTGTTAAATGGTGACCAGTGAAATTAGGGAATAATTTCACGCGCGTTTTGTCCAAATTGCAATAATTTCCCCAGCCTTTATCTATTAATATCATGGGTGACAAATTACTCCTTAACGTTTTCAAACCTGGACGCCATTTTGACACCGTAGAAGAAGTTGCCATAGCAACATTGTAATGCCACATGTGAAATTATAAATTAACGCTGAAATTTCAAGCCAAAATTAAGGAGTAATTTGTCACTCATGATATTATTGTTGTAATTGTGTCAATAACAAAATGCTTGAATATGATTGGTTGTTAACAGCTCTTATTTATGGCTCAATTTGCTGTTTCAGGTCCAAATTGTCCGATTCGACCTGTCCGAGTACAGGCCAAATCGGACAAGCCAACAAAAATTAAGCACTTCATGCCATTAACCAGAGCTTTAACTACCTAGCCCATCCTAGCCAATCAAGTTCAAGGAAAATTTCTTGAGCAAGCAGGTTGACAGGTGCAGTTTGATATGTTTTCCTTACATTTTGACACCATTACTAATTCCCGAGTTTCTCGCATTTTGTTATTGACACGATTAGTTGGTAATCGGACCTCGTGTTGTACAATTCAAGTATAATCGTTCTCGTAATTTCAAATCCTTGGCCCGATTACTCCCTAAATTGTACCCCACTTAGTCCCATTACCATGACTTGTTGTCGCCCTGAGTGTCAATGTAGAACAAGCTAAATCCTCGACCTGTTGTAAAAATAGGTCCGCAATGCGTACATGTGTGGCTTACTAGACCGCGTGACTTGCGCTTGGCTCTCGTGGACAAATAAATGAATAAATAAATAAATAAATCGGATCCTGCCACAATGTTGCTACACACTTCGCGTAAGCCACACAAAAAGCAAAGTAAGGCCATTTACCTTATTGTGTTCCACTAGAGTTGTTAGGGTTCCATTACTATTGTAAATTTGATTTCTATCTAATTTTTACCTGGGAAAATCAACTTTACTTTTTTGAGAACTTTCGTTACAAATAAAGATTGATTTATCAGCAATCGGAGAATACAGTCATTTTACTGCAATGCATAAACAGGTGTCATAGCGAAGCTTAAATTTAATTTCACCCAAACAGATCGACCTTGCCGAAAAATTCGTGTTGAAAATAGACCAAAAAGCACGAAAGCTTGGTGTGGACGAATTAGCCGTTCACCACACGACCACATCATATCACCACCGCCTTTAGGGGTGGGGTGGGGGGGGGGGGGGTAACTAAACAAAGGCCCAGTGCTGTCCTTATTTTATAACCTAATTTGTTTAATTTCTCCACCCACCCCACCCGATCCCCTTCCCTTTATTCGTTATGATTCCCCATCCGTCTTTTTCCTTATAACAGAGTTTAATATCCAGATAGGCCGGCTTTTCAGTACCAAAAATGATGAGAGCTATTCGTGTCTGTGACTTGCAGTTTATAGTGTTATAATAATCCCTTTGTCAATATCTCGGTTTTTATAGTAGTAGTGTCACAAGTAATGGTTTTAATGGTAAAGCTAACCCAATTTTCCTGTTTTAGCGGTGGTCACTCCAGCTAGGGTTGTGGTCGTGTTTATTCACATCATTTTTGTGTGGTTACTTTCAGAGGAAGCTGATAATGTGGGTGACTCGCTGAGAGTAACAACGGATAATGAAAAAAAAAAGGTTAGTCCATTGTTGCATGTGTTTTTGTTCAAGTCATGACTAGGTTTGATTCACAAATGAACAAGTTAGCAATACTCTGTATAGTACAACAAACATTACCCCTGCAAAGTGCTGTTCAGTAGCGTGACAAAGAATAGTTAGTCACACTGCATGGTTTGACCCACAGATAAAAAAGGTTAGCAGTACTCTGTATAGTAAAACAAACAGTACCACTGTACAGTACTGTTCAGTAACTTCACAAAGAAGGGTAAACTGCATGGTGTGATCCACAGATAAAAAAGTTAGAACCACACTGTAAAGTAAAACAGCCTGTAGAACGGTACATTTTTTTAGGTGACCTTTCGTGTTTTCAACAATACTTACAGTGAAAGATTAAGATACTTAATGTCCAGTAACAAAAACTAATGATGAATAAGTGATCATCTGTGAGCCGTACCACAGTACAGTACTGTTCAGTAGCTTTCCAAAGAATGATCACACTACGTGGCTTGATCCACACGAGAAAAGATAAAACCACACTGTATTGTAAAACAAACCGCAGTACCTCAGTACAGTACTGTTCAGTAGCTTTCCAAAGAATGGTCACACTGCATGGTTTGATCCACAGATGAAAAAGTTAGAACCACACTGTATAGTTAAACAAACAGTACCACAGTACAGTACTGTTCAGTAGCTTTACAAAGAATGGTCACACTGCATGGTTTGATCCACACGAGAAAAGGTAAAACCATACTGTATAGCAAAGCAAACAGTACCATGCGCAATAACAGTATTGTTCAGTAGCTTACCAACGAATTGTTACACTGCATGGTTTGATATACAGTTTTAAAAGTTAGAACCACTCTGTATAGTAAAATAAACAGCACCACAGCACAGTACTCTTCAATAGCTTTACAAAGAATCATCACACTGCATGGTTTGATCCAGAGATGAAAAAGTTAGAATCACAGTGTATAGTAGAACAAACAGTACCTCAGTACAGTACTGTTCAGTAGCTTTCCAAAGAATGGTCACACTGCATGGTTTGATCCACAGATGAAAAAGTTAGAACCACACTGTATAGTTAAACAAACAGTACCACAGTACAGTACTGTTCAGTAGCTTTACAAAGAATGGTCACACTGCATGGTTTGATCCACACGAGAAAAGGTAAAACCATACTGTATAGCAAAGCAAACAGTACCATGCGCAATAACAGTATTGTTCAGTAGCTTACCAACGAATTGTTACACTGCATGGTTTGATATACAGTTTTAAAAGTTAGAACCACTCTGTATAGTAAAATAAACAGCACCACAGCACAGTACTCTTCAATAGCTTTACAAAGAATCATCACACTGCATGGTTTGATCCAGAGATGAAAAAGTTAGAATCACAGTGTATAGTAGAACAAACAGTACCTCAGTACAGTACTGTTCAGTAGCTTTCCAAAGAATGGTCACACTGCATGGTTTGATCCACAGATGAAAAAGTTAGAACCACACCGTATAGTTAAACAAACAGTACCACAGTACAGTATTGTTCAGTAGCTTCAGTATGGTCACACTGCATTGTATCTTCCACGGCTGAAACTGTTGGAACGACATTTCATAGTAAACAAACAGAACTGCAGTGTAGTACTTTTCAAAGGGTTATTACAGTCTACTTACTTAATGTCTTAAGAGGATTGTAAAATGTACCCTTCTTCCTTTTGCAGTTTAATCTTTCTTGGGAGCATCCTAAAGAACCCAATGGTTTAGTTCTCAGATATGAGATAGAAATTGGATTGGTAGGTTATGTTGCTTTGCGTGCTATGCTTAAACTGTTTCACTACTTACACAGATTTGTTATATGTCTGGTGCAGCTTAACGTTGTATCTACATTTGACTTTGGCGATAAATTAATTTTTGATAGCCGTCTGTGATTCTCATTGCAGCTAGGTGAACGGTCAGACATAATGTGATGATACACTGGTTTACTTAATGAATGGAACTTTAAAGTTACTTTTTAAAGAAAGTTACAATTTACGACCCGACGTTTCTACGCGGCTATCTCGTGTCTTAGAGTGGTTTGGCTGTGCGGTTCTATTTATACTCCTTTAGTGTTTTTTTATGATATCTTTAAGCTCTAGAGTACATGCTTATGTTGGTACTGTCCTCTGTACCGGTACACAAGAGCCAATACAAGAGACCAAACAATACATTAGAGCTAAACAATGACTCCTAAACAAAGAAAATACAATGGTTATTCCCTCGTGTCAGACCGGTATACGAGCACAGAACCCTTATGATTTTTCCTTTTTTTTATTGGACAGGAAAAAAATTCGTCTGTTCCTCAGTGTACAGAGGGTAAAGAAAACACGTACATCGGGAGCATGCGAGTTGAAGGGAGTTATTCAGCTCGCGTACGAGCTATTACTCCTGCTGGAAATGGTTCTTGGAGCAACACAGTGTTTTTCTCATGGAAAAGCAAAGACAAAAATATATGTGAGTTTATATTGGTTTCTTTTAGTTTATATATTTCACAACATAAGGGACCGTTCATTTTTTACTAGGGAGGGGGAGCTGGTGTGATTCGGAAACACCATTTAAAAATTGTATAATTTTTTTTCGGATGACTCCCCCACCCCCCAACCCCAATTTCTAATACCACAGGGAGATGTTTATCAGAGAGCATAAATCAAAAGAAAGAGAAATCAATTTCGGATTAAAACATTTTGAGATGGCCCCCCTGAAAAGCAGTATTTTTCGCATGCCCCCCCCAAATCCCACCAGCCCCCCCTCCCTCGTAAAAAATGAACGCTCGCTAACCACAGTAGATTCGAAAATGAGTGGACTTTTCAGTAAGATGCTTAGAATACAGAGTTTGCGGAAATTTTCATTTTCCTATCTTTTGTCGACTTAGTTGATGTGGGTTTTCTAACAGAGGAGAGCTGAACTGTCGTTATTATTAAGAAGAAATTAAATAGTCAAGGTCCGAAAGCTTGTGTTTGCTCATTTTGTGTTTTCACATAAACTCAAGTAATGATCATCACCATCATGTGTACTGATTATAGAGTTTCATGGTGCCTAAGCCATGCGTTAAGCTCCTCACGTTTGAAGAGCTTGTAAGGTATTTGCGTCTCGTACTGTCCGATGTCCCGGATAATGGGGTTATCGCTTTTTCTCGCCAAGTGCAGGTGCGTGCTCTGTAGCATGTGCTCCAAAATATCAGTTGTTCACTCGCTTGCTTTGTGACCTGTTCTGTTAGAAACATTTTCCCGTGAAACTTGTTAACCACGCGCGTGTTCGCTTACGCGTTCTGTTAAAATCATTTTCTCGTGAAACAAGACTTGTTAACGACACGCGTGTTTTTCACTTTTGGAATCGCTGTTCTTGTTATATCTGCTGTACGCTCTTTCATCACTCACTAAAATTAACGAAGTAAAAATCAAATACAAAAAAGTTCAAAATGTAAGACATGTAGCCTTACAAAGTGAATCAAAACAAACGTTATTTCTTATCCGTTCAGATGCTCCCGAATCGTTGCCGTTAGGGACTGTTGTTGGTGCGAGTCTTGCAGCAAGTGTTGTACTTGTGTTGGCCTGTGGTTTTGTGTTGTGGTACATAGCACACAAGAGGTACAGTATTGCACTTGTTTATTCCTGGTAATTGTCAGTCCGGCAGTTGTCAAATTCAATTAAATGCCCAACCCAACCACCCATCCCCTTCAACCCCGTCCCCTCCTCCCCGAGGGGAAGAAAACTGAACTGTCGTCGGTACACCACCTACCATTTTCTCCTCTGTTGTTCTTTGGATCTGGCTTGCTTGGGACGCGCATCTCACGACAGTTAAGCCGGGATTCAATTCTCACCGACGTCAAAGAAGTCCTTCTTTTCCTCGTGTCGATCTTGATGATGATTCAGGATTTATATAGCGCTTTATCCCAAGGCTCAAAGCGCTTTACAACACTTTTTTGTGGGGGACTTTGTCAGACTGCTTATTAAGGCGCAAATTGCAGCCACGCAGTTCACAATCTTATCATAGTGAATAGTAGAATAGACAGGTGCCCCCATAACAGAATAAGTGATAGACCATCACACCGGGGACTACGTCCCCTACTCTTTCCGAACAGTGTGTGGGTTCTTTAACGTCCCACACCAGTACTGTGAGACGGGACCTACGTTTATCGTCCTTATCCGAGAAGACTAGAAAGTCTAACCATTTGGAGGTGTCATTACAAAGGCAGCACTTTCTCCTCAGTTATTTAAAGACCCTGAGTGTTGGTCCGGTCGAGGATTTGAACCCACGACCTCCCGCACGGTAGTCCGGTGCTCTACCAACTGAGCTAACCGGTTGCGGATCTTATTTCGTAATCGAGGGCGAACGCTTACTGGGAATTTCAGGAAGTTATTTGTAGCACTAAAATATACACTTAGTGTTGATTCTCTGCGTTCAGCCTTCACCTTAATCTAACAGGGGTTTTCCCGCAGTTTTGTGATCTCCAGTTTGAAATCAAACTCTGTATATTCTAGGTTCAAAGAAAAGCAGATACCGGGCGTTTTGTATGCGTCAGTGAACCCTGAGTACACGAATGCTACCGATGGTACGTCTCTCTTATGCTTGTACTACATTCATCACTCTGACGACATTGACTAATTTTTATGTTGTTGTTTGTAAGTAGCCGGGTGCGGTTTTAGTTCATTGACAGAATACATTTTTTTAGGATAACACTCTCACGCTCGGTCTCTACTGTTTGGCAAGCTACTGACCAGTACTATACTGTGGTACTGTTTGCTTTACTATACAGCTTGGTCCCAGCTGTTTCATCTGTGGAACAAATCATGCACAGTGCCCATTCTGTGGAAAGCTACTAAACAGTACTGTACTGTGTGCAGTGCTGCACAGTGGTTTTGGTTGTTTTTCATGCTGTATGATGTTTTTGTACAACTATACATTCCGTGTGGTTTCATGAATTTGTTAAACTTATCATTAAGTTGAGGGTTGATACAAGTGGATGGTTCGCGCTGTATGTTGTTTTATTAATTTATTGTTGGTTTAGTGGTATCGCCAATGTCCACTAATATCGCGGTTTTAAGTTCACTGTCTTTGTGAATTGGTTTCCAGTATACATAGCGGACGAGTGGGAGGTGTTACGAGACAAAATTAAACTGATTCGCGAACTTGGAAATGGCTCGTTTGGTATGGTGTACGAAGGGGAAGCCGACATCGTGCCAGGGCAATCCCCACGACGAGTGGCAGTCAAGGTAGGTTTCGCTTTTTGAACCTGCAGCACGGTACATTACGAAAGCAACAGAAGTTTACATTTGCTTGTAAAGACGATAGGGCGCAGCCATAGGCGTACGGGTCGGGGGGGGGGCGCTGCAGAACTCCCCCCGGCAAAAAAAATTGGGCAACTTACATTTTTTGGGCATCAAGAGAAATTTGAGCAATGCCAATTTTTAAAGAAGTTTACATGTGTGTGTGTGTGTGTGTTATGTGTGTCAGGGGTTTCAATAAAAGCCGGTTTTAACGTGAGATGCGCGTCCCAACGACGACGACCATTAAAAATTTTTAAATGCCATAAAAAAGCAGGCAAAACAGACCCAAGGCCAAAAAACGGACGACCCAAACGCTAGCGATAATTTCAACGTCCAGCGGTACACTAAAAAACTGAAGCCTCGATATCATGACAAAGCAATATGGCGTCTAGAAAACGTAAGCAGAACGACACGAGGGACAAAAATATTAATGCGTTTAAGCGGTTTTTCAAGGACTCTAGGTCAAACCCTGACGGGAACCAGTCTTCGTCAACCGGTAAGAATAATGTTATCATTTCTTTGGATTGATTTCCTTTATGTAATTGCCGTATTGTGTCCTGATTGTGGTCAATTGTAGTTTCCTTTGAATCCGTAGAATAAACACATTCTTTCATTCGGCACAATCTTTGAAGTTAGTTTTTAAGAATAACTTTTAGTTTCTATTAACTGCATGTACTGAGTATCGACGGCCCAGCTTACAAAAAGACTTACAATTTTCTTCAGACGATTTCTCTTGTGAAGGAAAAGGAAATCAGGCCGAGACCCCACAACAAACGTTAGTGGGAAAAGAAAGCAGACAAGAAATCTCTAAAGATGCTTCCAAGGTTGATACCCCTTCAAACATTCAGAGAAAAAAACCTACTGCATTACAGGCTGAAAATGAAGAAAGTGAAGCGAAGTTTCTAAGATCCTCATTCAGGCCAGAATCTGTGGTACATAGTTTTCACAAGTGTAAAAGCAGGAGCTGCAGTAGTGTTTCTTCCTCCAAACAAGACCGTTTGGCGTAGAAATCGGATGATAGGTTCCATCATCATTGGATCAATGACAACATAACATTCTGCAGCAAGACAGGTTACAACTGGCTACTTTATGAGGAAGGGCAGGGAATGTTCTGCCTCCTTTGTAGGAAGCACAACGTCGCTAACACAAAAAAACAAAAGTAAGAAGTTTAATGTGGAACCAGCAGTACGATTCAAGAAAAAGGCAGTAGAGGAACATGCCAAGTCGCACCAACACTCAGCAGCTATTTCTGCCAAACTGTTGAGTAGGGTCTCAACCTTTAATGAAGAGATAGAAAGAAAGGAAAAGACCAGAGATGACGTCTACTACAACACATTTCTTGCCATGTACTCGCTCGCAAAGGAAGAAATTGCGAATAAGAAATTCGGCAGCTTGCTTGAGTTGTTAGAACAGGTTGGACTTAAAGACATGAGATTTTTCCAGCACTGATCTGCTGGCTCAGTAAGGGAGATGTTTTTACTTCTGGGTAAAGTTGTTCGAGACACAGTAACAAACCCTTTTTCAGACGTGAGAAGCTTCGGTTTGTTGTGTGACGAAGCCAATGATGTTGCCAATAGGGAGCAACTTAGTGCGTTCATTAAGTTTGTAAATCCAACCACTGGTACACCAAACACTAAATTTCTTGCTGCAAGCGATCTCCTTGAGAAGTCGACTTCGGCAAACGCTGCAACAATAACCAATGCTATCCTAAAGCAGTTGGAAGAGTCCGCGATTGATAAGCATAAGCTCGCAAGTTTTTCTAGTGATGGCGCATCTGTAATGACAGGAAAGACAAATGGCGTAGCCGCAAAACTACGGTCTGAAATAAAGCCATTGATTAACGTTCACTGCATCTGTCATCGACTGGCACTGGCATGTGCTGACGCCTGTGATAGCGTGACCTATTTACAGCAAGTGGAAAAGATTCTTTATCAACTGTGGTCTTTTCTTGACCATTCAGCAAAGAAGTCAGCTGCTTATGCAAAAGCTGTGTTAAAAGTTAAGTCGTTGAATCTCTCTCGACAAGGGAACAAGAAGATCAAAACAAGAATTCAAAAGGCATGCAGAACTCGTTGGCTGTCAACGAACAGGGCCATAGAAGGCGTTTATGAAGACTTCGAAGCTCTAACCACGGTTTTGAAGTCCTTTAAAGAAGATGGTGACGCCACAGCCACTGGACTGCTGAAGCAAGTAGGCAATATCAAGTTTGTTGGTGCCGTGTACCTGCTTCATGACGTACTTCCTGTTCTGTCACATATTAGTAAGGTTTTTTAGGAAGGGGAGATTTCATTTGGCTGTATTGCACCTGCAATAGAATACACCTTCGAAAAGGTTGACGACATTGCATCTGAAATGAAGCATCTGTCTCGATTAAAGGAAGATATCGGAGAAAATGGAAGACTACACAGATGTGAATCTCTTGAATTAACAACCCACAGCGAAGGTCTGATTACAAGCTTGTCGAAGCAGTATGTTCAAGCTCTGAAGGACAATCTCTCAAATCGATTTGATGGAAACCTCCCAGTCTTATCCGCGTTCAAAGTATTTGACCCGATGCCTGTTCCTGAAAGAAATGCTGTTGGATTTAAGACCTATGGGGTGGCTGAAGTAGAAATCCTAGCAGATCATTTTTATCAAGGATTACAGGACAGAGATGGCAAAAAAGAGGAACTGATTTGTGAGTGGAACAAATTCAAATGCAACCTTCTACACCTTCAAAAAGAGGTTCCTCAAGAGATAGCAAGGCCCAAGGCTGGTAGGAATCTTGCTCATAAAACGCCCACTGAATGGACATTGGAACACCTTCTGCGAATGAGCTCGACCTACAAACACCTTTGTCCAGGTCTGCTTGAGCTTGCCGAAGTCTGCCTTTCACTTCCAGTGAGCAATGCATGGCCAGAACGTGGAGCCTCTGCCATCAAAAGGCTAAAAACCAGATTGCGTTCGACACTAAAAAATGACATGCTTAACGCTCTCCTACAAGTATCTATCAATGGGCCTCAAGTTGAAGATTGCCGACCTTTAATCACAACGGCAGTAAAGGAATGGTTAGCAAAACCACGTCGGAAAATTGCAAAGGTGCCATCAAGAGATGCTCAACAACCTGTACAGCTTCAAGAGGCCGGTGTTCAAGTGGACACTCAGAGCGAGGAAATTGAAAGGGTGTGGAGGGTTGCAGAAGCTTTAGACCAGGAGGTGGATTTCCTAGAACACGAACTTGAACATGCAGAAGCCCTGCTGAAATTGCCGCCCGAGAAGGAGAGCAGCTTGGATTCCGCCTCAGAATGGGAGAACAGTGATTCCGATTTGTCCGATCAGGACGACTTAAATTAAACGTTCCAAAGAAGTAGCGTGCATGTTGTTTTGCAATGGTCGATCAATGTTATCACTGTTCATCTCAGGATACCTTAGACATCCAAATGATTTAATTATATGATTTAATTTTTCATTTGTCTTTTATTATTGAATACCTTCATAATGTGCCATAAGAGAATTAATGAAAAGTTTAAAATGAGGTTTGGTTTTGTAAGAATATTAGTAAAAAGACTTTTGTTGTAAAATTTCTCTCTATTTCAGTTTCTCTGAAGTGTTAAAAAACAGTTCGTTGCCATCTTGGTACATTTAAATGAGTAGCAGAGAAGTTATACTTGTTTTAAAAAAGGACTTTAAAGAAATTACTGCCTAAGTGGATATCAAGTGTCACTAAGAGATATCTGCCTAGGAAAGGTATTCAAAATGCACCTCTTAAAACTTTGTATCACAAAATAAATAGTTTGTCAAAAAAATCCTGTTTTGTGGACAATAAAAGAACCCATCAGCTGCACGCTTTTTTAAGCCCAGAACGCTGGAAATCGCATTTTCGAGCTTCTAGATTTCAAATTTTTCTGGGGGACCATGCCCCCAGACCCCCCTAGGGGAAGGGGGCCTTACGGCCCCCTTAAAAGTCACAGCCGCCTATTACTCCTTCAATGGCCGCTTATACCAAATGTTATTGAAACCCCTGATGTGTGTGTGTGTGTTTATGAGTTCATATGGTAGTTTCATATGTAAGAATATTTTTACTTAATATGTAGGCACATGTTAGTGCATCATGTGACCCGCGTTTCGTTTTAGAAATTTGGGCAACTTGCGAGAATTTTGGGGCAAATGGTTCACCGCCCCTCCCCCTGGCCAAAAAAACTTCCCGTACGCCTGCGGGCGCAGCAACGAAAGCAACATAAACAAGTGATGCCGAGTTCAATTCCCACTCTTAACAACAACTGGGTTGTGATACGTGTTTCTAAACTTTGCAGTGTTACCTTAAGCTTAGATCGGTTTTCCATTCTATGTCTAAAATCATTCGGATCATTGTGAGTATGTGAGCAACTGTGTACCTACCCCTCCCTTAACCCAAGAAGTTATAATAGATTAAAATGTTAGCATAAATGTTGGGTTAGGGGAGGGGTAGGTGCACAGTTGCCCAGATACTGACATTGATTCAATCATTTCTAGGTAACTTCACGATTGGTTATGTTCCCATCGGCTAAAGAATCACGTGCCACAATTTCAACCAATCAAAACTACTGTAAAGCAGTCATCAATCGCGGATACCACTTTTTCCCGCGCTTTGTGCTTTAAGCTTTGATTGGTTCATTATTATTAGTGCAACTGTAACTGAAATTGGTCAGAGTAATTACTTTGGGTTTGGATCGAAGGCAGCAGTAATTAGCTCCTGATGTAAACCGTTTTCACTTAGACGTCACTGTTGTGTGTGTGTGTGTGTGTGTGTGTGTGTGTGTGTGTGTGTGTGTGTCCTGTCTTTTACGTCACTTACAGATCGAATTTTCTATCAACTTGCAGACTGTTAGTGAGAACGCATCCATCCGTGACAGAGTGGAGTTTCTTCAGGAAGCGTCCGTCATGAAGTAAGACTTCATCCGAGACCAATGCAAAACCAAACGTTTGGCTTATTTTAAAAATAATAGTACAATAATAATAATAATAATAATAATAATAATAATGATAATCATAATAATAATGATAACAATAGCAATAATGACAATAACAGGATAATGATAATAGACCATACTTAAAAGGTTAAACCATTTTACTCCGAGGGTTAATTTTCGAGTTCACAAATGTAGCGTTGAACCAAACATTCAGTTATATAGTGTGATTCTAACTTGATATCCCGACAATAACATTGGTTAACCAGCAACGACCACTATTTTTACATGTATTACCACAGGGGAGGTCGGTCCTGAGCTCTTAGCTGTTAGCCCGAGGCGTTTATAGACCATTTTAAACAGAAAGGGTAAATGCGGTTTTTTTTCTGAAAGTAACTATTGTTGACGTTGACAGCATTTCGTAGGGAGCTTTCCTTTGCAGGATTTTTTCATGTGACGTCAGTCACGGCGGCCATATTGGGACAAGAACAATAGAATTCACCTCTGTTGGAACTGTTTTTTTAGGCAGATTCCCCAAAACGATTTTGCATATTTTTGTCCACCAACATGGCTGCCTTGTGATGTGTGTGAAGACACTCGATGATCCATTTTACGAGGACTGTTATCCACACAAACACATCGTAGAACAAATGAAACTAGTGTGAGCACGCCCTCGCTTAAGTTTGCTGTTGTTGTTGTTTCATTTGACAGAGCGTTTGACAGCAACCATGTTGTTCGTCTTTTGGGTGTTGTTTCCGAGGGACAACCAACTCTGGTGATTATGGAACTCATGCAGAACGGCGATCTCAAGAACTTCCTACGGTTTCGCCGGCCAGGGGTAATTTTGAACAGCAAAAAGACGTCTTTTGTAGTTACCTACTAGCGGATAAAATATTTTCAACACTCGAGGAGAAATTGTCATATCTCCAAGAGACCATGTAGTTTCCTTCTTATTATATAAGCATTTAGTGGTATACCGAGTACCGAGTGGTCGCAAATCGATAAAAATGCTACCCCGCTCATATACATATATGTTATTTACCGGGTTGAAGGTCCATATTGGAAAAAACTGTGCCCGAGGTCTCGGGCCGTACTCAAGACCAAGGGCACAGTTTTTTCCTATACGGACCGACCTAGATTGGTAAATAACTCATTTATTTTTTGGATGTCTTCTTTTTAAAGTAAGAAAAGAGAGAGGAAACTGCTACAGCGGGGAAAAACTCCGGCCCGTTGGCCGTATTGTAAAATTCGAGGATTTAGCATTCCGGTCCGCTCAGATGCTTGAGAAGAAAAAAATATTTGATATCACACACGTATAATGTCATTTGTATTGTCAAATGCGTGATATTACTTTTATCGATTTGCTTCCACTCGGTTTACCTGTAAATGTTATTTAATGTAAGGCTAACTTTCCCTGTTTATTTATTTTTTCTTTCATTCTCCTATTCCCTGTTTATTTATTTTTTCTTTCACTCTCCTAGCCCGCCAGACTGTTTTAGTAAAGTAACTGCATGTGGTAGTCAAAACACGTTAGTTCCTTTCTTAAGATATTGCCAAGAATGTGTGATATCCTGCTCTGTCTTCTTTAATACTCTTTCTCTGTCAATCTCTCTCCTCCCTCGGGCAACGTTCATTCCTGAAATCGCTCGGCAAGCCATGAAAATCCTAAGATTGAAACGGGGGAGGAGAAGGGGAAAATACAGTTTAATTTAGCAATGATATTTAGTTCTAGCTTCTGTTACAAAAAGACACTGTACCGAACCTTTCTTCCGGGATTGTAGGTTAGCTGTGTGCCTGCCTGGCACAGGATTGCTCAATTGTCTTCAGTTTTGTTCCAGGCGGTGGTAAAAGAACGGTAATTTTTGGCGTCATTTTACGCCGTCAGATTTAGAAGTCTGAACCCTATGTCCATATTTCGAAATCGATGTACTTCTTAAAAAAAGCGTGCTTAACTTATGTTGTATTGAACAGGAAGGGTCATTGCCGCCTCCAACTCTACAAGAACTGCTACAAATGGCTGGTGAAATCGCTGACGGAATGGCGTACCTTGCATCAAGGAAGTATGTCCACAGGTAGGCTTGCTACGGGGAAGACGGAGTTATAGCTTAAAGGAGAAGCTCGATAGAAAAGGCATATTTTTTTCTTCTAGCCAACGTAAAGCTAATACATAGATAGATTAATGGCTCTTTTCGCTCGTGAAGTAACAAATAAATTAACCGGTCGAAAAAACCCTCAATTTAAGGGCACATTTCATGAAATTTATGGCTAAAAATCGTGTGAAAATCTGACACTTTGTTTGCAAGCTCACTTTTCATGAAATAATATTGTAAAAATAATGTGACAATTGACAAGCCAAGTAATGATATATAGTGATTTTATTACTTTTGGTCAGATACGAAATACGATACGATAAAAATTACAACACAAGCAAAGCTCGATACCTTACATAGTCTCCCCTTGAACGTTGCGTGACATCCAAAAAACGGCTGCGAGGGAGACTATACCTTACAGGACTTTTCGAACTAGCCTAAGTTTCAAAAAGTCGACAGCTCATGCTTTGTCCCATATACATACTGAATGGGCGAAAACTTTACAAAAATCTGCGATTTCGATCTTCGAGACAACAGGTACACTCTCTTGCAGTCTCTCTTAGCACACAGCAACTGTAAGTACACCAGTTTAAATGTATACCGAGTCATTTAGATTCCTAATTGTCGTGACCAGACGCCTGGTTCTCTTCTAGAGCACGTTCTGGCACGAAGTGATAGTTAGGCTTCACAGCAGCCATCTCTATCAGCAATCACGGTCAAAGCTCTTTGGTGCCACGCATACATTGCCAGGCTGCTAAGCTACTCCAAGATGGCGGCGTTTTTTCTCGATTTAAGTCCGAGTTTAAGCAGAAATTTCAGACGGTTTGGAAGCACTTTGAAGGCTGAACCTATCTCTATCTATTTATTAGCTTACCGTTGGCTAAAAGACAAAAAATGTGCCATTTTTTTATCGAACTTCACCTTTAATTGTTCTTTCGTAGTAAAAAATACGACAATCTTTCTTTGACACGGAAGTATGCATCGATATTTGTCCCAGGGCGATTTCTGTTGCGAGAAGCAAGTAGTGTAACGTATAAGCGGTCTCCGTTTTGACTCTAATGACGACTTTTATATTTAATGTTCTAACAGTTTCTTAGACATTGATTTTGGTGCTGGTAATTATTTACGCCAATTTGTCAACCTCAAGATATGAAATCTGTTCATAGGGACCTGGCTGCGCGAAACTGCATGGTTAACCACAATTTTACAGTCAAAATTGGAGGTAAGCCACTGAAATATTCACATGAATAACAAATTGTAATAAACTAAAATCGCTAATTGTTCAGCCCTTTTGTGTAGTGCACGAGTGATTGTTGAAACTCTGAATATAGATTATTTAAGAAGTTCGTAGTTCATAGACCCTTTGTATTTACTTTGTACAGAAAGCTTCGGAACATCAAAACACGCCTACGACACATTTTAAGTAATTAGAAGCTTTCAATATGAGAGCTGAAAAATTTTGGTACCTTGAAGAAGTTGGTTTTCATCATCGTGTATATTTGAAAGCTCCCACCCTACCGCACGCGCCACCCTCCTACCCCCTAGTACCTTGAACAAGTCTGGTTTCTTTGCCGTGTTTATTTGAAAGCTCCCACCCTACCCCTCTCCCCCACCCCCGAGAACCTCCCCCCCCCCACACACCCTCTTGTTACCTTGAAGAAATCTTTTCCCTTGTCAAGTTTATCTAAAAGTTCCGACCCTGCCTTACCCACCCCACCCTATCGACTCCACCCACTGCACTTCCGTGAAACCTTTTCCTGGTTATGTGAAACGTTATTTATTTCGTCTTGTGATTTTAATATGGAAAGTTCAATCGACGTCTCTAACCCACTCCCCCCCCCTTTTTAAGTAGACACTGAACCATCGAGAAAACTGGTTCTGTGCTTTGTGCGTATGGACATACAAACTCCACTTTCCTTATTACAGATTTTGGAATGACTCGTGATATATACGAAACAGATTACTACAGAAAAGGTGGAAAAGGTAGGACCCGATCCTCTTACTCTCTCCATTAGGCTACTTTGTTGATGTATTGTTTTGGCATGGTTTTTGGTGTCAGTGCAGTTATAAAAACAGCCGAATAAATTATCAGTCCTATAAGTCGTTTGTACCTGTTTGTGGTAGGTCTACTCCCGGTTCGCTGGATGGCACCAGAGTCCTTGAAAGATGGCGTCTTTACAAGTTACAGCGATGTTTGGTGAGTCACGTAAAGGTTAACAAGTATAAGCTCCCAGCGGAATGATTGCAGATCATACAGTAATAGAAACAGTACTGTAGGACAGTGGAATTTTCTTCATCTACTTTCTAAAATACTGACACATTTCATTGTCATCCACAAAAGCAAAGTATCGCCGGTAAATCTTAGTTGGCTTCCGGTGTTGGCTTTATTTAGAGCCACATTTCAGACAGTTTTGCACATAGTATTTCTTTGAGTCTTGAAGAAATAATCCGCAAATTGTGGTCAGTAGAGCCATGGAGGACTACTAATCGCAACGTTTCGCTCAACCGTTGTATGTCATAACAAAGCCCCTTGCAACCCTCTATCAGCCATGTACTTATTAAACATATGTTCTCTATGTAAGAGAACGAACCTGTTATGCTGATACTGATAACTCTGTAACGCGATGGTTCAGTGCCGTTTCAGCCTCCACCTCCAGTATTTCGGTAGCGGAGCGCAGGTGACTGGTGGCTAGCGTGAAGGCAAGACTGGTGTAGTTTAGTTTATTTGGAAAGTGCGCTGGTAATGCGGCCCGAGATATCTCGATCTGAGCGATGAAACCTTTATCGTCATCATCATCATCATCATCACTATCATTATTATTATTATTATTATTATTATTATCGTTATCGTCATCATCATCATCATTGTTGTCATCGTCGTCATCATTATCGCCTCTGTCATCGTCATTGTTATTATTATTATTATCTATTTATTTAATAATTTATTTAATTTTGTATTTGGAGTGAGGATCACGGGTAAAAAAAAAGGACGCATTCGACTTGGACTACCGGCCTGTTTGAAGTAAAACCACACCCTTTATTATCCGTCATCCTTTCCGTAATTACCGTTATACAAACTCTCACAGTTGAGTATTGCTTCGCGGCTTATTGCGTTTTTCAGGTCTTTTGGTGTGGTGATGTGGGAGATGGCGACGCTAGCGTCCCAACCTTACCCTGGAAAGTCGAACGAAGACGTCCTTAAGTTCGTTGTGGACGGAGGACTATTGGAGAAACCAGAAGAATGCCCAGACAGACTGTAAGTTGATTATTGATGTACGAGTCTTACTATTAAACCGAAGAAGTGATGTAGTTGTGGCTCTTTTTGTACCTAAATTCGCTCGGCATTAGGGCCGACAAAACTTCGATCCTTAAAAATCCACTAAAAAAACTGGGAAGAAAAAAAGTGCTATGGTCGATTCTTTTTTGTATCTAAATTCGTATTGCAGAGGGTTGACAAAAATCTTGTCAAACTCCTTTTTTAAACAAAATCACCTATGAACTCGATACAGTTTTACGCAAAACAAAACTCGACACAAAAACAAAAACAAAAAAAAAGAAAAAAAACTCGATCAAACACGACGAAAAAACTTGATCTAAGTTTACTTAAAACAAAGCTAGGCACACAATAACCGACAAAAATCTCAAGAAAAAAATTGAATGAATCTACCGTAAAACTATATTTCTCCGTTTCAGATTCGAACTCATGTCTCTTTGCTGGCATTATAATCCCAAATCTCGACCGACGTTTGTCTACCTGATCAGTCGTCTTGAAGATGACCTGTCCTCGTCCTTCAGGGAACTGTCCTTTTATCACACCCTGTCTCCTGACCAATTGGAAGGATTGCTGAACAGCCACTGCAAGCATAGGAACAGGACTGGAACCGTGGAATCTTCCCCAAACATCGAATCCATTGCGTAGAGTATTTATGATTGTCGACGCAAGTGAATAGAATACTTTCAGCTGTAT
Organism: Ricordea florida; assembly: GCA_949710005.1. Classification (NCBI taxonomy): domain Eukaryota; kingdom Metazoa; phylum Cnidaria; class Anthozoa; order Corallimorpharia; family Ricordeidae; genus Ricordea; species Ricordea florida. The sequence continues at coordinate 28,531,278 of OX453273.1, read as the reverse complement.
CATGTATCGTAGACTACCAGGTTAATACCACGGGTTAGCACCGGTTCGTTCGTGCGTGCGCCTTCAGCCTTGTCCAGTGGTCAGGTTAGTGACGACTTTCAAGGAAGAGACTTGTCGATATTCAGGTTATCAAGTTGGCAGACTGGCCGGTCTATACGGATTTGTATACGTGAATAGTTACTTACGCCCTTTAAGAACATCTTTGCATGTTACAGGGCAGTAGCGTCCTACGTAAGAACTGGATCTTTGATCTCCATATTCTTTATATTCACCTCGTTGTTTATGGACTGAGTAAGAGGTGTATATCAATTTTTGTCTCCTGGTGATTTCGTGCTTCACTCAAGTGATATGGGCACTCCCAGTTTGCGGCCAATCAGTGTAAGGAGTTGGTCAGTTGAAACTCTGTATTCAAATTATCAGTTCTGGTGACGAGTATAATATTGGAAGATTATGGGACATTACAGTCGTTCTCCGGTTAAAATATAAGTTAAATGATTTTTTAGTGTATACCGGACATTAACGGATCAAGACTATGCTAAATAAAACAGAAGGTACAATATTGCTAATGTAGATGGAAATCCAAATCAGATATTTAATTTGCAATTGTAAATAGAGTAATTCCTGTGGCATACTGTCAAACGATTCTATGACCGCTTTTTCCTGACATCTGTGAAGATATTGTTGTTTAACATTCTGCTGTCACTGTACAGGGGCACCCAACGAGAAGATTGAGCCAAAAGCGTCTGAGAGATATTTCTAGGCTCCTTGTAATGTTAAAAGACGGCCTAAAAAGGTGGTTTTATCACCTAGAAGAATTTGTTCTGTTCGGATATCTTAGCTGAAAATTGAAGTGAATTTTAGGGAATAATATCTTCATTTCAGAAAATGCAGGCTGGAATGCACCTTCTTAAAACTTCTCAACGAACCATTTGCTCATCCGAAATTGCTAGGTGACCTTAGTGAGTGCCAAAATTTGCAAAAATAGCCTTTCCGAAAACGTAAGAAACTACTTTTCCCTTGTAGCGAATCTTTTAGAGATGTTTTAGGGACTGAAAATGTATTCAGATACACGGTTCGAAAATCCGAGGGCCTGCGTTTTCGATATTCGAAAATTCTAGCTCACCTTGCTTCCGAACAGATTTGTATCGAAAGTAGTCGTTGGGTACCCTTGACTGTAGACGCAAGTTAGTATAGTCTTCATAATGATAAAAAACCAGCAATAACGGGATTGAGGTTTAAAAGAAATAAGTGTGTTGTATCGCAACTAAATTTAACGCTATATCCCCGAACAACGAAGGAGAAATTGTTTGTTTCCATGTTATCCTCAAAACATTTTACGTACCTACCCCCTGAAATCATGTATCATGTGTTGTACATTTTTTGTAAAATAAAAGGCTGTAAGACGAAGTAGAAGATTTGAACAATTTGATCTGGAGCGCCTTGCACATATCCCAATGAACCAATCAGATGCCAAAGTGAACATATGTCACCAACACTAAGCGCGGGAAGACCGCGTGCGACCTCGTTGTCATTGTTTTCAGTTTTACTCGTTGGTTGAGCAAGTTTCTTTAGCAGTTCTTTTTTAAGTCACGATATTACCTTTTACCAGTATTACCTTTTTCTCGGTTGTACCGGAATATCCGGAAATTTCTGTACCATTTGAAAATACCAGTGCCAGGTTCCTCACGTTAATATTTTCGAGATGACAGCATGGCGGATATCGCGAATGATCATGATCAAGTGTTACAAGTTTATCGATGCGAAAACTGCTTGTTCTCCTCGCCAAATCTCTTCCAGTTCCTCCAACACACCTATCGCACCCCAGGTGTGAAAGCTCTAAGTTTTCGTTGTTGATACTGTTATGTTTTTCTTTTGTTCTAACGGTTCGTGCTTTTGAGTTAAACAGTGCAGGAAAACATTGATATTAGGTCCCAGCTTACTGGCATCCGAGACTTCGGATCAAATGGTACAGATCAATCCGTTCGGTTTCCTTGACGAGAAAAAGTACAGTACCATTTGTCGCAAAAAATTCATCGAAAATTCCATTCAAATGGTAAGCGCTCCTATAGTCAGTTGCCCGACTAAAAAGTCACATCCGCTGAAGGGCGCGCGGTACCTTGGGAATCTGTCACAAAAAACCATAAAGCAACCTCGTTCCCAGGGTCCTCTCTCACTGGGAACGAGATTGACCATAAAGAAGCAACCACGCGTCGACGTAAGCAAGCAGGTAAAACAAGAGAGAATTTGTTCATTTATCAATTGCCCTGGTTGTAATATTCCTTTATATCCATTTCGCTTACAGAGAGTACAAGGGAAATTTTGGGACGATCATATCACTTTAGAACAGCACCAAAAATTTAGGCCATAAACATTTATTACATTCCATCGCTTACTCTGTTCGAAGGACTGCATTCTTCAACGAAATTATTTAATTTCACTGGACCATGATGTAACTCAGCTGGAATTCGTTTTCTTTTTCAAAAAAAAAACCTTCGTTTTACGCGAGTTTGAATACATTTTCGTTATTTCTTCTTCTTTATACTTAGCGAAAACTCCATTGGATAAGTCTGCTGCCCGATCTTTAACCTAACTCTGTAAAGGTGTACTCAAATAAAGGCTGAAGACGAAGACTGTTTATTAAGATAAGGGAGCAAAAGTCTAAATTTCGTGAGAACTGAAATGGCATCGCGCTTAGAACAAATCGTACATTCAAAGTAACGTGAATTTTGCATGGTACGTGCAGGAAATCAAAGTCATGGGATAATGTCATGAAACAGATACATGGCTAGTGTGACATGTAATTCTGTCAAAGAAACCTCATTCGTGTGATGTCAAGGTGCATAGTGAACACAAAACTATTTTAAGCTGTGAACTGGTCGCCCACGTGCAAGTCGTAGCGATATATAGTTCCCGACAACAAAGAACTCTGGCAGAGGTCACTTAAAAGTTTATTTTTATCACGAAAAGATCACTCGCACCGTTTGGAATAAGAGATATTGATCAAAACAAGGGTTCGAATATAACTAATAAACACTTAGAAATCTAAGCCAGTACATGATCGAAACGGAACAAATAAGGCTTCTGTAGCTGGTTCTGAAATTTTATTGTTCTTTTCGCACAGCTATTGTACACAATTGTTCAGCGACTCCATTCTCTCAACACCGTAACAATAGCACATGAGTAGTTGGGGCACGAACGTCGAGTGTTTTATTGTTTCGCGGCTGGTTGCGGAAATAAATACAGGTTGTCACGTAATAGACAAAAACAAAACACGCAGTCACATTTATAGACGAACACACGACCATTTTCCGGCCATAACATAAATACAGACTAACGCTCTGTACAACGATGCGTTCGAAATAACTTACAACTTTCTTACACTTTAATTCATACAGGCGCTTTTAAATCTTTAAACAATGCACTTTGGATAGTGTTTGATTTACATATGTACACTCCAATATACAGCAATTTTCAAATCGGGCTGCTTGCAAACTTTCGTTTGAACTGAGGCAAGTTTCATACCGACATACGTGTTTTTTACATCATAGCTATTGGAGAAAAACTCTTGAGCATTGAACTGCTCCAATAAAGTACATCCCATTGGGATCGATCTCTAACGAGAGCTCGATAATCATTTCTCGTTAGAAAGTAAATTTAGAGCTTTGAATTGTCAGATGTCGAACCAATCGCCTTTAAGCGCTCGACCGTCGCCTTGACTCGTCACGTCTCAGCTCTCAAGAGCAAGTTATTGTAAAATTGCATAACAACGTTAAGATCTTATGCCTGCACAAAGTTAGTAAAGTTGGCTACAAATCCTAGCAAGATACGCAATTGCAATTCTAGGTGGTTTGTTTCGCAGGTCCGCGAACAGTCCTCAAGGAATCTTGCCAGATTGTCTTCAACTAACAGTCATCACCTTGCTTTTGATGTGGCATTTTTATCCATTCTGGCTGCTTCTCATATGATACTTGAATGAACTGTTCATAAGCTCATCGCCTATAGCCCTCAAAATCTGACCAAATTCACGCGGGGATACGTTGTTATTGTTCACCAAAATATCCGCAAAATTCAATTGCGTCACAGCTTGTTGGCTGTCGTCCACATGGTTTGGTGATCCCGAGATATTCCTTGGCACATTCGTTTGTCCTTCAGGCCTTGCTCGGTCCGCAGACTGTGTGATTCTGCTTAATCGTGGCTCCATTGAGTCTTCCCAACGCTCAGAGTCGAAATCGTTGAACAATCTTTCGTGTTAACGTTGCCGGTACAATGGTAAAGAACAAGCACTCCCGTCGCAGTTGAAAACGGTTTGGCAGTGCTGTGACGCAGAGACTTGAAAAGTGCTCTCAAAATCAAAATGATACAAGATCACCGTTGAAGATTGATAACTTAATGGCTTGATTGTTCTTGCGAAAATTTTTTTTTCCTCTTTGCGGAACACTCGACCGGTCCGTGGCAGAGACCACAGTTCCTTATAAAAACAACGTTGGAGCAGCTCCAGCACCGATAAAAATACGTATTTTCAGTCGAAAGAGGTTCTCAGCTGCTTCTATAGTCCTTTCGTACGGACCAGCTTCTAATATTTCAAAATCAAAAAACGATACCTTCTTGTGCGACGTCTGTATTCGTCGCCTTCGCAATGTATTATCGAAACAAACAACGTGCCGGGCAGCCTCTGAAAAATTTTTTGTCAAAAAATAACCCTACCTAAAAATAGACTTGACGCTGCAATTTTTTCAGCCAATAAGAACACGGAAATGCGGGATCTGATTAGACATGTGTGAAACGTTGGCGCTTTTATAGAAGGCACCACCGACGCGTGTTTCGAGATGCTACGTCACCCTCGTAACAACAAATCGGTCACCCGACCATGACAACCAATCAAGATCCACCAGCAGTTAAATCCTTCGACAGGTCGATAAATAACCACTGTCGGGTCCAAGGCCTTTTGGCTCTTCTGAGTAACAGCGATGAAGGAAGGTGAAAATACCATGTGTTTACTTATGGAACGTTTTTCAGTTGTTGGAACGATACCAGCGTTGTCTTTTCATCTCGTTTATCGCGTTGCAGTATTCTCTTTATTGAGTATAAATCTTTGTTTTCAGATGGATGGAGGGAAGGAGTAAATTCGCGAAAAGTGAATGGCCAAATGTCGGATTTTGTTGTGGTACTGGTAGGATAAATGCGTGTGGTCCTGATAGCGCGTCGATGGTGAACTACAACACGACTCACAAAGCCCATGGAAAGTCGACCAAACTTGCCGCAAGTAGATTCGCCGATAGCCCAAGAAGCCGAACGCCTCGCTAAAGATTTCATTTCGTATAGACTCGGAAGAGGAGCTAACCCTGCAACGACCACTGCTGCAACACTACGAAAGCTTGCCGACCAAATAGAAGAACAGTATCCATCGCTTTTAAATCATCTTTGCCACAAACTGAGCATAACTCGAACGACGGCATATCCAACTTTTGTTGAAATTGCTAGTGAGGTTTTTGCTGATGGTGTCAATTGGGGAAGAATCGTTGCCCTGTTTGCTTTCGGTGGAAAGCTAGCTGTTTACTGCGACCAACATCATATGAAAGACCTGGTCGAACTTGTCACCGAATGGGTTGGAAAATATGTCGGAGGCCTTAGCGACTGGATAGAGAACCATGGCGGATGGGTATGTAAACGTTTTTATGTAACCCCGCAATTTCATTTTATATTTCTTTTGTTGTATTCAAAGTTCTAATGTACGAGATGCCTCGTACATTTTCCCAAAACCCCGGAGACCATGTTGCAAGGATTTTAATTATAGAAGGCTCTCGTGTAAACAAAGGAAGGTTGAAGTTTGTGCTTCTTTCAGCTGGCTTTAACTGGTATTTATAAATAATAGAATACCTCTATTAAGTACGGTTCAACATCAGACGTACGTACGTAATTAGTTCGCCGAATCGCATTTTTGCATTTTGGCGGATTATAGAAAACGAAAGCGACACACAAGAGAGCATTGCCAAGATGGGCATTACGCCGTCAATTGTTGTTTGTTTTCAAACATTTTTTAAATTTTTATCAGTTTTGAGAGAAGGTCAGTTAGATCTGGGGGAATTGGCATATAAATAAACAGGGTTTTTATCTGTTTCCCATGGTATGCCAGCGACGCCTAGAACAGCCCACGCACTACTAGCTTACTTACTGATTGCAATTAGCAACACTCCAGGGAATTTGTACAAAATTTGTACACTGGTTTCGTGAGAACATTTGTGACTTTGCTGTGATTGTTGACAAAAAACCAATTTTTCATATGCAAGCTTACTTATTTTTCTTAATCTTCGGTCGTAAGATGTTTATTAGTTACAGGTGATGCGGATAAAGCTAATTTAAAAGCGATTGATATGCGTTCTTAGAATTCCGATAAATATAAAAAGCTCATGCTTTGTTCGACATTTCCTTTTCCTGGAATTGTTCTGATGCGTTGCGTCGTGTACTGTAAATTTCGATTATCACAAGGTCACATGGTTTTCAGCTGGGCTTTAATTGCTTTCCGTGCATATGCAATACAGGACGGTTGCTAGGGGAAGCCCCACAAGAGGTATTCTCTGTCCTTGACTAATGTTGAAAGATATGAAGTAGAAGCAGTACATACATTGGTAAGGTTTCCTCACAGGTCCCTACTTCATTATGCATGCTGTAGCCGTATAGTTTCGTTCTCAGAAATGTTTGCATGCGCACTTCCCAAGACAATTCAACTACAGCATGCATAATGAAGTAAGGACCTGTGCGGAAATCATTCCCGTACATTTACCATTAAAAGCACAATAGAATAAGAGAATATATTTCTCCAAATAATAAAATTTAATCTCCAATGAAAACAGTACTGTTTCTTTGCAATTATCTTTGCAATTATCACTATGTAATAGGATAGTCAAAGACATTACCTCAGTACTACATGTTCCTGTTGGGGCAGACATTCACATTCTGCCCATATTTGGACTGGTCCAGAACCATATGGGATATACTTTGCACCTAGCTTGACCAGTGCCAAAATCCTTGGCTCATATTCCGTGTAATATAATTTATTTGCACAACTGATGTAAAACAAAGGACACAAAGCATTCTTAACAATGTACCTAACCCTACCTAACAAAGAAAATGAATATTATATGACACTGGGCATGGCCCAAATCCTTAATCATAAGTTCTGCACAATTAATTAGGCCAGTCCCATGAAACGTTTGTTTCCTATTGTCCGGCCAGCAGAAACATTTTTATGGAAAAGCAAAAAAAAAAAAAAAAAAATACAGATTGGAACATTTGAAAATTTTTCTGTACACATCTGTATTTTCTTTTTCTTTTCTAAGGTAGTGTAATGCAGTGTAGTGTTTTGTGTTTTGTATTGCTGGGTGTAATGAATTACCTGTAAGTTAATTATTGAAAACATTCAAATAAAATTATTGGTTTTCTCTGATTTAAATCAAAAACATGTGATCAAGACTTTATTTTGAAAAGATATTTTCTACACCCAAATTAAGTACCCTTAATGATAATGAATTGAGAATGTTTTACAAGGAAAATTTGTTTGCCAAGGCACACATGTAGCCAGGCCTTCATACTTAGCATCCAGGTTTTTTCTGGACTCAGCCTCCCTCTATCAATCTTTTTTGCCTGGCCAGCAGACCCACTTTCATAAGAAGTAAGGCAATGGGAAACAAAACATTTTATGAATATGACCTTATAAATTTAGTAGTTGTTTGCAGTAACATGTTCTCTTTGTTTAGCAAGAGGCTTTAATTGTCCGCTTTTTAGCCACACATGGCATAACAATGTAGCATGTGGAGGTTTGTAGTCAAACTACTATGCTGATGGAACAAACTGTCTGGGAGTCATAAGTTTGTATTGAACACATTGTATTTTTTTATTTAGTTCTTCCTTGTTTAAATTTCTGCGAGTGTAGTATGCATTTCAGTTGGTGAGCCAACTTGTTATGAGGCCCTGTTAGGGGGGTTCTTTATGTCGCCCGTCTGAGTTTCAAACCTTTTCATGTCGCAATTTCGGAAGGTTCAAGGTCTCTGTCGTAATTTCACATGAGCAGCTCTTCATTCGTCATCATTTCAGCTCCTTTGTGTCACTGTTTCAAGGCCATGTCGCTTGTCGGAATTTACCCCTAACAGGGCCTCTATTATACTTACTGAAAAACAGTACTTTATTTTACAAAAAAGTAATACTAAACCTATAATATTTAGTGGGTGGTCTTGCTGGAGGGGATGAACAGTAGTTATTAAGAACTTAAAAAGAATTAAGCCTTTAAATTAAAGGTCCTATACATTTTATTTCAGGATGGTCTAGATAAACAGTTCAATCAAAAAGGCCAAGACAGTGGTTGGTGGAAAGGGGTTTTCCTTACAACCCTTGGACTTGGTACCTTGGCTGCCTTTATGTATAGCCGCTGATTAAAAAAAACCAGCAAGAAAATTTTTGTTGCACACCTGTATGTTTGCAGACATCTTTTTAGGTGTGGAACTGCAAATTGCACATTGTCAAAGTGTTTTGCCTTTCCTCCCTCATTTTAACCCTTAATGTCTTGATAGTGGCCATTACCTATGATGTACCCACAGAAAAGGTGGATTGTTTGCATGTTAACGCAACTTGTCTCATAAATTTCAAACGAGAATGTATGGTGGAGAAAATTTTGACTTTGAAAGCTGGCATCTTAAAGAGATCAAAATGCAACTTAATTACTTACCGGTACCATACAGAAAACTCCCTGTATTTTTTTGATGTAATAGTTTGAATATACGATGTATTGGTCCCCTTAAAGGTTTCAAGGGTCAAACTAAGGAGAATAAAGGAAGCAAACCCTTAAAGTTAATGGGCATCACTGCATGCAGTTGCCATATGTAGTTGAAGTTCATTTAATTGCTACAGATTGCTGGTACTGACTTGATTGGGTGCAAAGTCAGTTTGATTGGTACCAGCTACATGTTATGCCCAAGACTTAAATCCAAAAAAGCAGCTTCAATAACCAGGTAGGTCTGCCAGCCAAGCTTTAAATTTTCATTGTTTAACTGTCAGGTTCATCTTGCTGCCCTGATCATGAAAACTTGAAAGAGAATTAAACTAGGTTTAACCTTGTAATTTTTGGGGCAAGTCCTGTTTGTTCTTAGAGCTGGCAAAATGTTAATATTTTTGAAAATTACTGTCTACAGCAGTTATAAATATCTAAATTTGAATTTGAATACAAATGCAGGTGATTGACTATTTCATTCAAAAATAACATTTCAACTATGATCTGCTTAAAAATGGAATTTTTAGCATTGATTCTTAATCAAGGTTTATATAAATTCACATCGTGATATTCAATATATTACTGCTAGAGTTTGGTGAAAGAGTATTTCAAAAACACTAGCAGCATTGTAGGCCTTTTTAGGCCATTAACAGAAGAAACATTGAAATTCCAGCCAACTTGATTTGGGTTGGATTTGTGAAAAAAGTTTCTGTATACAAAATTAGTTGGTATTTATACAACAGTCACTTCGGCAAACTTGCCGAGAATTATAATTTATAAATAATTTTAGAATACCATTTTACCTTACATTTGCTAGCTATAGCGTCGACATTGTTTTATATATTTTCTTCATAGTGCATGGTAACCGAATTTGAGAGTAAGATCAGTATACACACTATATAAATAAATTTAAAAAGGTCTTCTATTTGGTTTCATGTACTTTAACATTACATCAGAGGCTTTTTTTTTTCTTGCCGACTTTGTAGTTTTCTCTATAATAATCAGTTTACCAATAATTTGAAGATGTGATATGCAAGATCCAACCTGGTGATTGTTATGAGATTCATGTGTATGATATAATTAGAGAGAATTCCCAAGATGAAAGTTAGGTTAAAAAGTGTTATCAGTCATTTGTCTTCATTATATACCTTTCCACCAAATCAGCTTTCAATTGACTGTCATAAACCAAACTCTTATAGTCATTACTCTGGCCAACCACAACGTATGCAGATTGATATGAACCAATCGAAACTCAATGCAGTGATGTATCATAACCACTACAAAAGTGGTGCGACTCTTTGAGCCTAACTCCTATCATCATGTAAAATCTGCAAAGCTTAGCAGTTGGAAAATTATTTAAACAGTGAATTGAAAACTGCTGCATGTGGTCCACAGGAAATCTGAGTGATTTTAATTTAGAATTATGATGTAAAATAACCCTTTCACTCCCTGAAGATCTTCATTTTATATATATGCAGGTTGTCCTTGCAGTACATTGTTAAGCAGCAGAGATTGAGAGCAATGAGGCAATTAAGACTAATTAACAAACTCCCTTTGATTAGATATTTTCAGTTAATTGGTATCCCAGTTTTTTATACTTGGTTCTTGGAAATGAAATAACTAGTGTTCAGAATAATTAAATTTAATAGACACTGGTCTGATATATATCTGTGGATAAGAAAAGAATTATCAGATCCAAATTATAGTATTTACTTATAAGTTATTCAAATTAATTTTAATCATTGTTTAGGTTAACTTAACAACTTGAAAAAAAGTTGAAGAATTAGAGGGCATTGCATGTGTATTTAATAGTATTTTATGGTTGTGCAAATAGGCATTGTATTTCTTGACGGCAGTATGCTGTTTTTTCATAGTTTATAAGCTGAATCATTTTGTTCAAGTGGCATTTCTGCTTTGGTTCATATCAGTTCAGGATATAGCTTGGTTTATGTTCAGTGTAAAATGGTGTGAAGCTTTTCTCTGTTTTGGGTAATTGTTGTCCTGGCCTGCATTGTTGGGATTTTCTATATAATCTCTTGTTACAACACTGGTGTGTTTCACACTGCACATAAACCCATGGCTTATCTGTTCTCTCACATGAACTGTTCATTGGGTTCATTTGGTTTTTCTATAAACTGTTAATTAGTGGGTGTGGTCATCTTATTTACTTATAAAGAGTTCATTTGAAATGACATGAAGAGTGTCACAGCAAAAAATACCAAAATTTGGGAATGTCATATTTGAGGACACAAGAAATAATATAATTAGTTCCATAGTGTCTTCTTTCATTTGTAGTATGCACAAACCCTAATCCTACCTGTTTCTATTTCAAGATGTAAGTACTGATGGATAAAAAAAGAGATTTAAGGGTAACTGTGTTTGCATACTAATTTTGGTTTACTAAGCTAACTATAGCACAATAAATATGTGATATTCCTACACTGGAATTCAGTTCTCAGGTGCCTGACATGCACACCACAAATGAATGTAAGTTACTGATAATTTTCAGGCAGACAATAACACAGTTAATCTTATCTCTTCTTTGTAATCAAATTTTGTCCCTTTAGCAATATATCTTGGGAGTTTTGAGATTGCCCTGCTGTCGGGATCCTGGGATCTATCAAGATTTAGCAAGTAAAATCTGTTGGACCTGGTTGGATCTTTGGGTATCTGGATCCAAACAATTTAATAAGTAAATCCAAGAAGACCACAAAATAAGGTCTCGAGGATACTTCAGTACTTAGGCGTGAGTGTGGGAAGAGATGGAGTCGTGCTGTCTTTGTGTGACACCAGCAATGAGTTCATGTATGGTTCTGCTTTGATTAGCTCAATTTTTCTGCCATAAACTTTGTAAAAATGTTCTTTTTACAGCACAATAAGTATAATAAAGACATCCACAATAAGATCATGTGGTGATCCATGTTTCCCTTGTTTGATGCCAGGTCTATTTTATAGGTCACATTCTACAGGTCAGAGGTACAGGTCACTCTTTTATCAATTGGTAACTAAGCAAAACAGTTGCACACCAATCTAGAACAAATTTTGGATAATCATTAGGAGCTTGTTTATTTATATGTAGAGCAGTGACCTGTGCTTTTACCTGTGGAATATTGTGACCTGTAACATAGACCTGCCTCTTGCTTGAATTAAGGTGCAATTGATTTTGCATCTCTATGCAAATTGTATTATTGTATGTCTCTGTGCCATTGATTGTCATACTCTACAATTGATTTTCTATTGGTTTTAATGATCAACCATTGTGCAAGATTGAAAGTATATTATCTTTGTTTAAAGGTGCAATTGTTCATCCATTGATGCTATTGAATGTTAATACATATTTGCAAAGAGTGTTATTGAAAGTTCGTTCACATTAATGGAGTTCATGGAAGTGCTAATGAACGTATATAATTTTGCCATATAGTTTCAACTGTTGACATAAATGAATGTATATTTTGCGTATTATAAAATGAACAGCAAAAGGTGCTAGAAATCAGGTTCAAAAGTTCCTTCAAAAAAGACTGGAATCTAATCACCAAAGAGACTAGATACCACAGAGATCTTCATTGCCGTATGCATCATCTTTATACTTGACAGCTTATTTGACGCGGGATGGTGACACGAACATTGCACCTACCGATGTAATTGTCACTGATGGGCCGGTTGCATCCCAGTTTCCATCTAGGGATTTTTTGGCTGACAGCCTTGTGGCCTCACTCAGGGTGGCTTTTCTGCTGATGGGTTTTGTTTTGCACACAGTGGTCATTGCTCTACGACAAGACCCAGGCAGAGGGCGCCTCAAAAAAATAAAATAACTAGACGCCTTCGTCTGATGTTTACTATAATGCATCCAGCTTATTTCCCATATCGTATTTATACTAGTCGTCTAAAAGACGTTTTAGATATCAACTAGTATAAATACGGCCATTTATAGCCTAAACGTGCATTGAGGTCAGACAAAATTAGGACGTGTACTATTTTTCAATTACAGATGCGGCTACGCGTTGCTTGATAAAATAGAATTAAGAATGTCTCTGAATTGTTTAGTGTGGTAAACTTGTTCAAACACTGGTGCCTTGACCCTAGCCTCTTCAACAGAAAACCAAGAACATTCTTCATGGACTCCGCCTTGGACATATGGCGACTTTGCTTTTATGACTTCCTGGTTTCCAGGTGTTTGTGTTGCGCTTTGATAAGGTTCTTCGCTGCTGAGTAAAGCTTCTTGGTCCACCTCTTTCAGTTGCTCATCTGGTATCCAATAAAAGAGACTAGAATTATCCCGAGCCTTCTAAAATAGATTTATTCCTAGTACCGGTAAACCAAATACTTGTATCAGCTTTGTAATCACCAGACAAAAGTTATGAATTTAAATTAGTGTCCAAGTTTTTTTTTTCATCAATTAAGCCATTAGTAAACAAATGAAAAAGCATACTCTCTTTCCTGGGGGTTTATATGGTATAACGTTCCTTCACTTTTCTTTACTGCTGTTTATTGAGGATGGGATATATAGACTGCAGAAGACATCTTAAAAAACTTCTAACTGATTGAAAAAATCTAATTAACAAACAAAATTCAAATTGTTAAATTTGATAGTTATCAAGTGTAAATGCTTGAATCACTTACCTGGAGTTTCAAGCATGATTTCATCATAATAATTATCATTGTTGTCGTCATCATCATCATCACCTCTTTTCCGCTTTGTGCCCCTTATTTCCACTTCTTCATAGTTGCCACTCATGACACTACACTTGCTTTGACATAGTTTGTTTAAATTTGCAGTGTTATTTTTGTTGGATGAACATTCTTCCTCTAAGGATCTTCCATCATGGCCACTAAGATCCTGCGCATTTTCCTTGTTCTCTGTTGCCTGACAATGATCAGCTAAACCAAAAGTACTATCAGACTGAGAATTCTGTGCACCTACTGCTATGTCTTCAAGATCTTCTTCCTCATTGGAAGTGTCAAGAGAGGGAAACTTTGGAAGGAAAGCTGTTCCTTGAAAAACAAATCAACATTTGGCCTTAGCTGTTAGGTGTGATAACATAGCTGTTAGGTGTGACAGCATAGCTGTTAGGTGTGACATCATAGCTGTTAGGTGTGACGTACAACATGGCTGTTTGGTGTGACGTACAACATGGCTGTTTGGTGTGACATCATGGCTGTTTGGTGTGACATCACGGCTGTTTGGTGTGACATCACGGCTGTTAGGTGTGACATCACGGCTGTTAGGTGTGATAACATGGCTGTTAGGTGTGATAACATGGCTGTTAGGTGTGACATCATAGCTGTTAGGTGTGACATCATAGCTGTTAAGTGTGATAACATGGCTGTGAGGTGTGACATCAAAGCTGTTAGGTGTGAAGTACAACATGGCTGTTAGGTGTAACAGCATAGCTGTTAGGTGTGACATCATAGCTGTTAGGTGTGATGTACAACATGGCTGTTAGGTGTAACGTACAACATGGCTGTTAGGTGTAACAGCATAGCTGTTAGGTGTGATGTACAACATGGCTGTTTGGTGTAACGAACAACATGGCTGTTAGGTGTAACAGCATAGCTGTTAGGTGTGACATCATAGCTGTTAGGTGTGACATCATAGCTGTTAGGTGTGATGTACAACATGGCTGTTAGGTGTAACGTACAACATGGCTGTTAGGTGTAACAGCATAGCTGTTAGGTGTGATGTACAACATGGCTGTTTGGTGTAACGTACAACATGGCTGTTAGGTGTAACAGCATAGCTGTTAGGTGTGACATCATAGCTGTTAGGTGTGACATCATAGCTGTTAGGTGTAACAGCATAGCTGTTAGGTGTAACAGCATAGCTGTTAGGTGTAACAGCATAGCTGTTAGGTGTGACATCATAGCTGTTAGGTGTGACATCATAGCTGTTAGGTGTGACATCATAGCTGTTAGGTGTAACAGCATAGCTGTTAGGTGTAACAGCATAGCTGTTAGGTGTGACATCATAGCTCTTAGGTGTAACAACATAGCTGTTAGGTGTAACAGCATAGCTGTTAGGTGTGACATCATAGCTCTTAGGTGTGATGTACAACATGGCTGTTTGGTGTGACGTACAACATGGCTGTTAGGTGTAACAGCATAGCTGTTAGGTGTAACATCATAGCTGTTAGGTGTGACATCATAGCTGTTAGGTGTAACAGCATAGCTGTTAGGTGTAACAGCATAGCTGTTAGGTGTGACATCATAGCTGTTAGGTGTGACATCATAGCTGTTAGGTGTAACAGCATAGCTGTTAGGTGTAACAGCATAGCTGTTAGGTGTGACATCATAGCTCTTAGGTGTAACAGCATAGCTGTTAGGTGTAACATCATAGCTGTTAGGTGTGACATCATAGCTCTTAGGTGTAACAGCATAGCTGTTAGGTGTAACAGCATAGCTGTTAGGTGTGACATCATAGCTGTTAGATGTGACATCATAGCTGTTAGGTGTAACAGCATAGCTGTTAGGTGTAACAGCATAGCTGTTAGGTGTGACATCATAGCTGTTAGGTGTGACATCATAGCTGTTAGGTGTAACAGCATAGCTGTTAGGTGTAACAGCATAGCTGTTAGGTGTGACATCATAGCTGTTAGGTGTAACAGCATAGCTGTTAGGTGTAACAGCATAGCTGTTAGGTGTGACATCATAGCTGTTAGGTGTGACATCATAGCTCTTAGGTGTAACAGCATAGCTGTTAGGTGTAACAGCATAGCTGTTAGGTGTGACATCATAGCTGTTAGGTGTGACATCATAGCTCTTAGGTGTAACAGCATAGCTGTTAGGTGTAACAGCATAGCTGTTAGGTGTGACATCATAGCTGTTAGGTGTGACATCATAGCTGTTAGGTGTAACAGCATAGCTGTTAGGTGTAACAGCATAGCTGTTAGGTGTGACATCATAGCTGTTAGGTGTAACAGCATAGCTGTTAGGTGTAACAGCATAGCTGTTAGGTGTGACATCATAGCTGTTAGGTGTGACATCATAGCTGTTAGGTGTAACAGCATAGCTGTTAGGTGTAACAGCATAGCTGTTAGGTGTGACATCATAGCTGTTAGGTGTGACATCATAGCTGTTAGGTGTAACAGCATAGCTGTTAGGTGTAACAGCATAGCTGTTAGGTGTGACATCATAGCTGTTAGGTGTGACATCATAGCTGTTAGGTGTAACAGCATAGCTGTTAGGTGTAACAGCATAGCTGTTAGGTGTGACATCATAGCTCTTAGGTGTAACAGCATAGCTGTTAGGTGTAACAGCATAGCTGTTAGGTGTGACATCATAGCTGTTAGGTGTGACATCATAGCTGTTAGGTGTAACAGCATAGCTGTACGGTGTAACAGCATAGCTGTTAGGTGTAACAGCATAGCTGTTAGGTGTGACATCATAGCTGTTAGGTGTAACAGCATAGCTGTTAGGTGTGACATCATAGCTGTTAGGTGTGACATCATAGCTGTTAGGTGTGACATCATAGCTGTTAGGTGTAACAGCATAGCTGTTAGGTGTAACATCATAGCTGTTAGGTGTGACATCATAGCTCTTAGGTGTAACAGCATAGCTGTTAGGTGTAACAGCATAGCTGTTAGGTGTGACATCATAGCTGTTAGGTGTAACAGCATAGCTGTTAGGTGTGACATCATAGCTGTTAGGTGTAACAGCATAGCTGTTAGGTGTGACATCATAGCTGTTAGGTGTGACAGCATAGCTGTTAGGTGTAACAGCATAGCTGTTAGGTGTAACAGCATAGCTGTTAGGTGTGACATCATAGCTGTTAGGTGTGACATCATAGCTGTTAGGTGTAACAGCATAGCTGTTAGGTGTAACAGCATAGCTGTTAGGTGTGACATCATAGCTGTTAGGTGTGACAGCATAGCTGTTAGGTGTAACATCATAGCTGTTAGGTGTAACAGCATAGCTGTTAGGTGTAACATCATAGCTGTTAGGTGTAACAGCATAGCTGTTAGGTGTAACAGCATAGCTGTTAGGTGTAACATCATAGCTGTTAGGTGTGACATCATAGCTGTTAGGTGTAACAGCATAGCTGTTAGGTGTGACATCATAGCTGTTAGGTGTGACATCATAGCTGTTAGGTGTGACATCATAGCTCTTAGGTGTAACAGCATAGCTGTTAGGTGTAACAGCATAGCTGTTAGGTGTGACATCATAGCTGTTAGGTGTGACATCATAGCTGTTAGGTGTAACAGCATAGCTGTTAGGTGTAACAGCATAGCTGTTAGGTGTGACATCATAGCTGTTAGGTGTGACATCATAGCTCTTAGGTGTAACAGCATAGCTGTTAGGTGTAACAGCATAGCTGTTAGGTGTGACATCATAGCTGTTAGGTGTAACAGCATAGCTGTTAGGTGTAACAGCATAGCTGTTAGGTGTAACAGCATAGCTGTTAGGTGTGACATCATAGCTGTTAGGTGTGACATCATAGCTGTTAGGTGTAACAGCATAGCTGTTAGGTGTAACAGCATAGCTGTTAGGTGTAACAGCATAGCTGTTAGGTGTGACATCATAGCTGTTAGGTGTAACAGCATAGCTGTTAGGTGTGACATCATAGCTGTTAGGTGTAACAGCATAGCTGTTAGGTGTAACAGCATAGCTGTTAGGTGTGACATCATAGCTGTTAGGTGTGACATCATAGCTGTTAGGTGTAACAGCATAGCTGTTAGGTGTAACAGCATAGCTGTTAGGTGTGACATCATAGCTGTTAGGTGTGACATCATAGCTGTTAGGTGTAACAGCATAGCTGTTAGGTGTAACAGCATAGCTGTTAGGTGTAACATCATAGCTGTTAGGTGTGACATCATAGCTGTTAGGTGTGACATCATAGCTGTTAGGTGTGACATCATAGCTGTTAGGTGTAACAGCATAGCTGTTAGGTGTAACAGCATAGCTGTTAGGTGTGACATCATAGCTGTTAGGTGTGACATCATAGCTGTTAGGTGTAACAGCATAGCTGTTAGGTGTAACAGCATAGCTGTTAGGTGTAACATCATAGCTGTTAGGTGTGACATCATAGCTGTTAGGTGTGACATCATAGCTGTTAGGTGTGACATCATAGCTGTTAGGTGTAACAGCATAGCTGTTAGGTGTGACATCATAGCTCTTAGGTGTAACAGCATAGCTGTTAGGTGTAACAGCATAGCTGTTAGGTGTGACATCATAGCTCTTAGGTGTGATGTACAACATGGCTGTTTGGTGTGACGTACAACATGGCTGTTAGGTGTGACAGTATAGCTGTTAGGACCAGTATAGCTGTTAGGTGTGACAAGTGACAGCTGTTAGGTGTGACTACATGGGTGTTAGGTGTGACAACATGGCTATAGCAGTCATTGTACACATGAACATCAGGAGGTAAGTGGTTCAAGCCCAGTGCTCATTCCTGTAATATATTATTCATCACTTTTCTTAAACATTAAAAAGTAATTATACCACACACATGTAGCTTTTCTCCAGGTCCTGCTGTAAAAAGATAAGTAGTGGAGATTGATGCAAGCAAGCAAGCTACAGTTGTACCTGAGACTATGTACTAGGCTATTGTGATTCTAGCCCTTTGCCAAGCTTTAACAATTCTGTTTAACAAAACAGCCAATATGGAAGACTAAGGAAGTCTATTTCGTACATTGTAAAGTAATAGATTACTGTAATGTACAGTATTGTAATCATTGCTAATTGTAAATTTGTAATGGATTGTTAACCCCTTCACAACTAAGGTGTCAGTAGTGTTCTCCTCAATGACTGCCATACATTTCCTCAAATGTTTTACAAGAATTTGGTGCTTGATAAATTCAATATCCTGCAGTTAATAAGTTTCCCAATTTTCATCAGCTGTCTACATATATATTAACTTTTTATTAAAATTGTGGGGAGAAGTTGTACATTGGTCACCTCTGGGAATCAATGATCTAAATCTTAATTATTATTTGATGTTAAAATTATATCCCCATCTTGGGTGTTAATCATTGCCAGTGCCAATAGCTATAGTTACAACTTAAAATCAAAACGTATACATTGTTATACTCAACAACATTACACAGTACAAACCTTCATCAGAGCTAATTTCAGTTTCTGAATAAGTCACAATGGATGCGTCCGTCAGCTGCAAGTTACCCGAGTCACTCTGATTACCTGTGGTATCTGGACAGTAGACATACAGGAAATAACGCACCACATCACCTGGTGTACAAGATTGAGTAAAGCAGAAAATGATCTGCAGTTACATCATTGCATGATTACAGTGTACTAATAAATAAATAGGTGATGAAAAATGGTAGGGTTGTGGGAATTTGTGGCTTAAAATGACAACATCAAAATGCAATAAGGGTAAGTTAAAGCCACACATGTGCACTGAGGCGACAGTGGTAGAAGGGATTAAACCCTGTTGCTACCAAAAAAAAAGATGAAGCTCAACTTTTCATCTTTTTTTTTTTGGTAGTAACAGGGTTTAATCCCTTCTACCACTGTCGTCTCAGTGCACATGTGTGGCTTTAACTTACCCTTATTACATTTTGACATAATTAAATAGGTACTACGGTGGCTATAATATGTACACAAGAAATCCAAGATTAAATGGAAATCTGTAGTTGTTGATTGAGTTTGATTGTCTGGTTGTTAATAAACATGCAGTACTACTGGGAGGAGCTTTAAGTTGGTAAAGTTGACTGACATTTTAACAAGCTGAGTGGAAGTCATCCTCATGGTGAATAGAAATCTGTTGGTTAGTACAGAGTTAATAGAGGTAATGGTAGGATTTGCTGGTAATTTATCAATAACTCTCCACCACTGCTCAGCCTGCAAATTTAGAACTCTATACTTCATCATCGGCTTGATGTATTTATTGTAAGGACAAGTTGCATATCTGTCTTTGCTGGGAGTAAAATGGTTAACTAAAGCATGAAAATTTGGAAGCCAGCGAAAATGAGTTTAGGCATTTGGTCGGTCAAATCACTTCTCATTTTTTCATCTCCACTGGCATTGTGTAGCACAAACATTATTTAAAGAAAATTGAACATTACACAGGGGTTCAATAAACACTATCAATTCAAACCCTAATTACATCAAAAACAAACCTAATATACCTTTATGAGGATTATAGAAATTTTCAATCTGAGGCAAGTCAATCCAATGACAGTTATCCAAGTCACAAGCATCCAGCTTGATTCCTGTTTCTTCTCTCAACTCTCGCACTGCACAATTTGCTGGGGGTTCAATGAACAATCCTGACAGAAAAAACGTTAGACTGCCTTGGTTAAATAACAATATTACCACAAAGACATTGTGAATCATTCATAGAATGACTGGTTAAAGGATTGCTATAAAGGATTTCCCTCAAACGAAACTAAGCGAAGGAGCGGTCTTTACTGAGCCATATCGTATTATAACTTTATTCGTGATGAGCACGTAAAAACTGGAAAAGACAAATAATGCCATCGTTAAGACTCATAAAGAGCTTAGCGTCTGACTGACGATACGATTGAAACAGAATTGATCACGGCTTTACATAGGTAAATATCTACGACAATTACCATTAACTACAAAACTAAAGACTTTAACATACCTCGATCCCGGCATTAAGGAGAGAAATCGAACGCAATATTAACCACGTATCCTTTGAACCCTTTAAACCATATGCTTTTTCTACGAACTACTCCGGTTACGCTTACGTCACACAGGATCAATTATTTGGAAACATAACAATTATTAACTCAAGAAAAAATGTGCAAGAGTCCGTTACAATTGCTATACAGTAGTTTGACTGTGTTACAAAATTACTAAGGAGCGGTGAACGAAGGGAAGTACTAGCTGTCACACATATTAATGTACTAAAAGTATGTGTCAGTAGTAGTTGCAAATGATAGGGTTTGAACTGCAACTGATAGTGTATAGCTAATAGAAAATTGCAATATAAATCAGTTTATATGGAATTGACCATGTAACTGCATGCTGGAAAAATTGGTGCTGAAACAATTCAAACCTCTTTCTTAATTACCAGTGCAGTTGTACTGTGTGACAGATGCTTATACATACTGGTTTTAAACAGTGAATATTATCATTATTATTTTTATTATTATTCTCAGCTTTTTCTACCTGTTGAGAGCATTTTGTGTTTGAAATTTCCCTTGGGAAGGCTCCAAGGATGGTAATATTCCTCAGAGGGGTGCACGTCACTTGCCTGACGACGTACCAACTCATCTACTGCTGCAGCCTAGTTGAAACCACAACGTTAAACTGGTGAGAGCAGTTTACAATTCTCTGTCCAAAAATGTTATGGTGGCTTTTGAATTGGCTTTGTGTTGCTATTATAAGTGGCTATAAACACTGCCATGTCACTTGCACAACCAATCAGAACAAAAACAAGGCAAGGAGTGTCCATGCAGGTAATTTTAATGTGTGACCTTACAGGTCCACATTAAATTCTACTGCCACATGCTGATACAATGACACTACTAAAACATACATGCATTTGGTGAATTTCTGACAATATCTCACAAACCTTCAGCATCTGAAGATCATGTGGCAGAGGTGGCTCCAGTATTGAACACCATTTCGTGTTAAACTTCCACATGTAAGCAAAGACTTGCTGTAGAGCAGCTGCATTCATTGTGGCTATGTTTTCAACCTCCTGCAGCATCCAGCCCCTGATATGCTCAGTAAGGCTTGGTATGTCTAACATTGCTGTACGGCCCGCTATCTGACGGCGAAAGTATTGTGCTAATGCAGCTGCTACATTAACAAATGCTTGGCTGGAGAGGTATCTTTTCAGAAGTACCTGTACAAAACTGAAAACAAATTATTTTACAGCCAGTTTATCAACAGTATATTCTCACAAGTAGCAGGGCAAAATTAACATGATATAAAACCAGATCTTGTAGTGCAGTGAAATACAAAATGCAAGCAAGCACTAAAAAGAGGAAAGGAGTGTTTGCATTCCAAAGGATGGTAATCCTGAACAGTTATTTCCACAAAGCTATGCAAGAACCACACTTTATAGAGCAATTTATTATGCCCAAGCACAATGATGGTTCATTGTTTTAGAGTAAATGCCAAGGTACAGTGATGGCATAAAGATTTGCCCAGTTTTCTCAACTGATGTACAATACTTGGAACCCACATAGATTGGTTCTGTTTTCTGTCTGACTTCAGGAAAGAGTTTTTATTAGTTTGCCTACAAAGAATTGCCTCTGCTGTAATGCATGTATCTGATATTTACATGTACAAGAAAGAAACATGCAAAGAAACACCCTCACTCACCAAAATCACCATCTGATTCAATACTACAATTATTGGTAGCACCAGTACCCCGCGCAGATGTATTGAAGCACTTCCCATGTATAAACTGGGAGAAAGTCCATTCTGTTATGTACAGTTGACACGCCTATGATGTGCATCAAGTTAGTGTAAAGCAAGATGGCAAGAACAACATTAATACAGTTTGTTCCCAACCTTTCTTGAGGATCCTGGTATAGTAGCACAACACCACAGCTGGTTAACACAGGATCTGGCATCTCAGGTATAACAATGTCAGCACACCTCTCTGCTTGGAGAGCCACCTTACCATGATGATCAACATACTTGGCATCCAAGCCTATTATACGGCAGCCTACAGTGCACAGGGGAATGTTAGTGGTGGTGAAACAGTTCAAGACTCTGACATTCCTTATTCGATATAAAAGGCTGGGGAATGATTCAATAGTTCAAATAATATTATTTCTAGAATTCTGAACTTAAGAATTCAGCATTCCTGTCCATTCCATTTAAGGAAAAGGTCTTTGCACTTGTACTGTCTATATCATATACACGTAAGGGTGAATACTTGTTGGCCACTCACTATGTTTGGGGTTACTTAACTGTCCACAAAATTCACTCTTCACAAACAGTAATTTCATCAATAACAATATTCTAATAATAGCTGGAGACAAATAGACATGGTGCTCCTGGGTGATGGCCTTACGTGCACCCAGCACCAAAGAAGACTAATTAAGTAGTAATCTTACACTAGGAGGCCTCCAATCAATGAAAGCTGTAATCAGTGTCCGCAAAACATAAAATGTGTGAAATAAAAAATAAAGTGAAAAATACAGCAACTCAATGACTTACACTGTATTAGTCAACTTAAAATCAATTTTTGTACCATCAGAAGTAATTAGTTACATGTAACTAATATTTGCTGGTTACCCAGCTTCTCACCAGGATCAAGTGAGACCAGAGACATTGTGCGAGTGTTAAAAATATTGCATGTTCCTGGGACTCTTGTGCAGTAAAGAA
>OX453273.1:28313249-28498249 GCA_949710005.1 Ricordea florida | reverse complement strand
GACATAACTAACCTTTGTGTCAAAATCAGGTGCACTGTTAATTGTCAGACTCCCTACCCCAGAGACATTATACACTGAAGAATGTAGTGCAATCCTTGCACTATAGTATTCCTCACCTGAGCCCCACCCTGAAGATAAACATTTCTTGGTACTTCAGGTAAACTGGTTTGTTATTTGTTTATCCCAGGGTGACACTAGAGATGTGGTGGCCATCAAATGTATTCAGAAACGCTCTCTAAGCAAGACAGCAACAGAGAACTTACTTACGGAAATTGAGCTACTCAAGAAGCTGAATCATGAACACATTGTTAAACTTAAAGACTTTGAAGTAAGTAACTAGATTTTGGCCTAATGTAAAGGTACAAATTATGTATAATTATTCTATATGTACAGTGTTAACCACTTACTAATATAGTGAGATGTCTGCCCTGGGGATTATTGCCTTAAGGTGCAGAGTTATCCGTAAGCTCCGGCGACTGGTGAAATTCACTGTCTTGTCATTCTTGGCGCGCCGGCTACTCAAAGTAAATAATAATAATAAATTAATAACCACACCATGTCTTTCTATCGGCATTGTCCGCCACCTACTCAAAGTTATGTCCCTCTACTTCAAATTTTCGGGAGAACCCTGAAGGTGCTGGCAGTATTGATCACACTTAGCAAGGTCCCTAGAAAAAGGACTGGTTTTAAGTCATACCTTAGCAAAAGGAGGGAAAAGGTGTACGTCAATGGCGATACATGTATGTCTGACTCTCTTATGATAAATTCAGGTGTACCGCAAGGGTTGATTCTGGGTCCTTTCCTTTTTCTAATTTACATCAATGACATTGTTAAAGCAACAAATTATTTTTCAATAAGACTCTTTGCCAATGATACTTCTCTTACCTTAATTGGTAAAGACCTAGATCTTTTGCTTCAACATACAAACAGTGAACTGCCAGCCATTCACGAGTGGCTATCTTCAAATATACTCACCCTGAACTTACTTAAGAGGAGCTAGTTAATATTTCAGCCAAGACAAAACTTTAACTATAATTTACACAAGCCTCTCCAACTTGCGGATCAGTGTTTGGAGCAGTCTTATAGTATAAAATATTTAGGATTAATTATTGACTGTTTTTTGTCTTGACATGACCATATTGATTACATAAGCAGTAAAGTTACTAAAAGTTTAAATATTATTAGTAAACTCTAAGTCACCAAACAGACTCTGATCACTAGGTATTATGCATTTGCATATCCTTACCTAATCTATGGTTGCGTATTGAGGGGTAATAATTATGAAACACCACTAGCTCAATTGGTTAAGTTGCAGAGCAAAGTAGTCAGAATCATAAACAATGTGCCACTCTATGATCATATTACTCCTTATTATGTAAACCTTGGTCTTATCAAGCTTCCTGACATTGTAAAACTTTATACCTGCCAACTACTTTATTATCACATCTTAGACAGCAAGCTGTCCAATTTCACCCTATCTTTTGTATCTGAGCAATAGTACAGTACTTACAGTACTTACTTACAGTACTTGTTGTGCATCCCTGCAGCATCTCAATCCCAGTTCTTTCAGAATGAACATAAGGAAATTTTGCACGTCAGTAATCAGTTATTACTGTAATATCATGGGTGACAAATTACTCCTTAATTTTGGCGCGAAATTTCAGCGTTAATTCATAATTTCACATGTGAAATTACAAAATTGCCATGGCAACCGTTCCGACGCAGCCAAAATCGCTTCTTGTGAACGTAACTTGTCACCCAAAATATTAATAGGTAAAAGGCTCGGGAAATTATTAAGATTTGGACAAAACGTAAGTGAAATTATTCCCTAATTTCACGAGTTCAGCATTTGATTACACATACGAATACTATTCCTATTCCTATTCATCAAAAACCGACAAAACGATTATTTAAAAGAGCAGTATTATTCAGTATTATTTTGCTCAGTATTAATTTCTGTCACACGACCTTTGTAAAATCAATTTTCCTCTCTGTTCCTTGTTTCCTCTGTTTATAGTAAGCTTTCCTTTTTTATCTTAAAAGATGTATTAATTATATAGGGTATATAATTAGTCTAGCTATATCATTCCCTTCACTTTTGTTTGAACTTTGTATTTATTGTATTTAATATTTATTTATCTCATTTAACTTGTTAATGTGAAGTAAATAAAAAAATAATAGTAATGAAAAACAAAAATGACTGGGGGCCAATATTCCCTAGTAGAGCCTGTGCAAGCTAAGTTAAAGTAAGTTGTTTAACATCTGGCAGTTTGCTCCAGCTTTTTTAAACAAAAATACACAGGCTATGAATGTTTCCATGGAAATGGTCTGTATGGTAAATTCCCTACCCCAAGAAAGAACTAATCACGAACCACAGATTTTCCTTAAGATCACATTCCCATGTAATAAGGTTTAATTGTTCTTGTACAGCTCGTGTTTTTTCTTTCACAGTGGGACCACCAATACATCTTTTTGATAATGGAATACTGCAGTGGAGGAGATTTGTCAAGATTCATTCACAGTAGACGTGTTCTACCAGAAGAAATAGCTCAGAAGTTCCTACAGCAATTAGGTCTATTTGATAAAATTCCAATGATTTTATTACACTTTAATCTGAAAACTAGATATTCAATGTTGGATAATGCTCCAAATAAAATAGAAGTGTCCCCTTTTTTATCTGCACATGTTTTCTGTTTGCATAGAAACAGCTGGGGTTTTGTATCTAGTTTAATTGAGATCTTTATTTTTGAAGGAGTTGTAGATAATTAAACTAGGTTAAAACAATTTTAAAGGTTTCATGGTTTGGTTTGTGCTTTTGAAGTCAATGTGCAGTGGCAATTAGAATGTTCCAGCTACATTGTAACCATGACAGTAACTCAGGTTTGGTGATTGTTTCTCCAAGGTGGTTGTGACATATTTTGCAATAGGGTCATATATGAAGTCATAAATCAACCTACAGACTGTAGTAAACTTTATTTCTGGTTTGTATGGGGCAAATGTTTGGTAGCCATTCAAAATACCACTGAAAGTAGGTGTGAAAATAGAGCTTTTGCCAGTTGTATCTGCAATCAACATCACATTACACCTTGCATAAGGATCAAGAGAAGTAGTCACATTTTGACATCCAATCCTTTTCCACCGTGGTTGCACTGTACTGTACATGTTTGCATCACACACTGTATCTTTGTATTATTCAGTTATTAACAAGAGGGTTTTGAGTAAGAAGCAATAATTTATTACAACTTGTCAAGGTCTGACCTAGGGAATCAAGAGACAAAGTTGCAAATTATGCCAGATTAGATGACATTTATGATTGTTGTTCTCTAGTTTGGCATTAGTGTGGTTTTTACAATGTCAGTGGTATGGATGTAAACGTGAACGCTTAATCTCATTTTACAGCTCTTGCCATTCATTTTTTGCGTACAAACAACATTGCGCACATGGACCTAAAGCCACAGAACTTGTTGCTTTCAGCAAGACAGAATCCTGTCCTAAAACTTGCAGGTGAACCCTCTTCTTTAGGATTGAATTACCAGATATTTTTCTCTTTCTCAGTGTTTGTTTATTAGTTTGATTGTTGCAGTGTTACAGTTGCAAAAAAAAAAGTTGTGCAGGTAGACAGCATTTTTAATCTAATAAATTTTACAGTGATCAGAAACTAGTCTGACTTGTAAGGTGTTTTGCACAGTTTATCTATAAATTACCCTCACACTGCTAATTCTTCAGCTGTAGGTATCAGT
The DNA here is from genome assembly GCA_949710005.1 of Ricordea florida. Lineage (NCBI taxonomy): Eukaryota > Metazoa > Cnidaria > Anthozoa > Corallimorpharia > Ricordeidae > Ricordea > Ricordea florida. The sequence continues at coordinate 28,494,509 of OX453273.1, read as the reverse complement.
TTCTTCTCTTAGTCAGGAAACGTTGTGTAAAGAACCTCAAATCAACAGAACAAGGGATTTAGAAAGCTTACTAGACACCCTGACAAAGTGTTTACTAATTCATAGCAGTTTTCTGTTAGTGAGTGCCATAGCTACACATCTCTATGTTTGGAGATTTGTCCATAACTATTTTTCCGTTGATAATTTTTTAGTCTCTCTTTACATAATATGTGTACTCTTTTTGATAGTTTGGCTATTTTCGTTTACCTGAGTGTAGGTATTAAATTGCAGTTCATTCATTTTCAATTCTCATCCTTCAGTCAATAATGTCTAACTGGGGAAATCACCTCTAGGTGATAACTGTTTTTTGTATAATTTCAGATTTTGGCTTTGCACAATATTTGCAAAGGGAAGAAGAGACCCATACCTTGAGAGGTTCCCCTCTTTATATGGTAAGTAAGTATGTAGGTCCTCAAATGTAAAAAATGTTGCCATAAATTGCAATACTGTGTAAAAAAAAAACTACATAAAACTGCTATGGTAAAATGCCTGGGTATTTTTATTACATGTGTGCCTGTCATGGAATGAACTTAAATAACGTCATTTACCAATGACAAAAATACAGTAAGCGATTTAGTATTTATTGAAAAGTAGAATGGTGGTTTTTGTTCAGACGTAGAGGGTTAAGAAAAGCAAAATAGTTAGCTTGTGATTTTTTCAGGCTCCAGAAATGATCTGTTCTTTAAAATATGATGCCCGAGTGGATCTGTGGTCAGTTGGAGTCATTCTTTATGGTAAGCCGCTGTGAGGTACACTTAAGCTGTGATAAATGTCATGCTGTATATTACTATTGAATCTTACTGACAATACTTGAGAAATTTTTAAAAAATGACATGTAATAACTATTATGATGTATTTATATCTCCGGCTGCAGACCTAAATACTGTAGAACCAAACCCACACTATATATTAAGCTGTGATCTGATTAGCAGTTTACTCTATTGAAATGGATAAACAGCAGCTAACAAGCTGCTTCAGTGATTCCTTTGTTCAGACTTTGTAGACAAAGGTCTCTTGTTGATTGCTTAGAGAAAAGGGCTCTAAAGGGAACCGAAAATCCAATGTTTTTGCGTATGTTATTTTTGGAAAATGAAGCAAACTCTGACAAAAAAATGCCAGGACATTGCTTATCACAGGGAAACAAGTCTTCATGCATTCGTACACAGCTCTTCAATTATAAACGATCCACTCAAGAGTCTTGTTCAAATGGTATAATTTAGGATTCACTCAGGGTGGTGTCACCCAGCCTTCTATTCAGCTTTTTGGTCAGTTGGCTTTTTATATGAGATTTGTTGGGAATTCATGTAACCAGATGTCAAACCAATAATTTCCAGTCACAGACAACTTGTATGCAGTAGTTAAAGTGTTTTTTGTTCCTGTGGTTTTTCAGAGGCACTTTTTGGCATGGCTCCATTTGCTTCAAATTCATATGCTGAACTTGAGACAAAGATTAGGTCTTCAGACCCAATTGCAGTAAGTAGATAAACTCAGAGAGTCTCAAAGTCTCATTACTTCTTCCCAGCCAGGCATAATAAACCCCTAATAGTGTGACTGTTAAACCCTGCCAATTGGTTATGGAATAAATAAGTGCACATTTGCCACAAAGTGGCATGACCAAGGATGACCTTCAGAGATTAGGAAGAAAAACAGGCAAATGAGCCTATGGCCCATGTCATTGGAAAGTCATGTGCCATCTATAAAAAGTTTGGGCCAGTAGGGTAACTAAATGGGCCAGGAAGAACTTCAACAAAGGTTACGTATTTCTTTATTGCTTGTATTTTTTTTCGGAGGCAAGTGAACTTTATACAATTTAGGCTAATAAAACATGCAAATACATTCAAAGCACAGGAAACCACTGAAAGCACATGGAACTCTGAGCAAGAGCCTTGTTTTCAAGTATAGTCCGAGATGAGGATCTGGGGACAAAAATGAAGCAAACGCGAATCAAAGAGCGAACACACCATGGTTGTTCGCTTGTTCCTTCGTCATTTAAACTGAGAATTTTACAAATTAAAATCCTTTTCACAAAGTAGTGTATATTTCACTAGCTGTTTTGTGGCTTGGGCACATCACAGGCCCAGTAAGTTCTTTTTAATACGCCATTTCACAGCTTTATGCACCATACACGCATGGTGCACGGCCTTCATAATCCCTGACCTTGAAAATGGTCCTCGAGAGGGCCACAGGGCTCCATGAGGAGCATCTGAAAGCAGCGCTCCTTGTCAAGTCACTGGCTTTCCAGTGAAATGATGATGATGGATAATGCTGTCTTTTAGGGCTGGTTCACACTTTGACATAAGCATAAGCATAAACATAAGCGTAAGCATAAACATAAGCATAAGCATAAACATAAGCATAAGAAAAATATGTGTGAACTGGGCTTGCATAAGCATAAGCATAAGCATAAGAAAATGGAAAAAGTTCCATTCCTTGTGCTGATGCTTATGCTTCTGCTTATGCTTATGTAACCCCGGTTCACACATATTTTTCTTATGCTTATGTTTATGCTTATGCTAATGCTTATGTCAAAGTGTGAACCAGCCCTTAGTGTGCAACTGTTTGTTTTGTGAGTCCAATTGAAGTAGTTAATGTACATTGTATATATACAAATATAAGGGGGGGTCAGGTTGCAGTCCATTGTTTTTTTGTTTCATTTTCTGTTCTTTTCACCTGACTAACACATCAATTGAAAATAGAACCAAATGGCAATACACACCAACCCTGATACTCAGTTGATATTTTACTGACATACAAGTCAAAGATGCTTTTGTCTCTAAAAAAACACTGGTTTTATCTCATTTGTTTTCTTTTTGTCTTTGTGCCAGGTCCCTAATGGTGCCAGGGTTTCGCCAGAATGCCATGATCTCCTCTTTGCTCTACTTCAAAGAGACCCAATGGCTAGGATCACTTTTGAAGAGTTTTTTGCTCACCCTTTTATTGATCTGGAACATGTGCCATCAGCTGAGTGTTTGGAAAAGGCAGTGAGTATCAAAAGCTATTTATAGCTAATTGATAATGCAGGTACAGAAGTTGATAATTTTTGATAATAGTAACTTTTATTTGCTGTAGTGCTACAGTATGTAGAATAAAAACCTGATATCAGTGCTTTCCCATACATATTAATAGCAAAACAATCTGTAAACTTTAATAAAGCTATGCTTTATTAAATATACATGTACAAGAACTAAATATCAGATAAGTTAACTGTCAGTGGTTATAGGTATTGCAATTAATCATCTGCTTTAGTGTTATTGCCATTTTAATAGCAATGCCACATCAGCAGATGATAATGATAATAGTGATAATAATAATGATAATGATAACAATAACAAAAATGATAATGATGATGATAATGATAATAGTAATGATAATGGTAATGATAATAATAATAATCATAGTAATGATAATAATGATAACGATAACAATAACGATAATGATGATGATAATGGTAATGATAATGATAATGATCATGGTAATGATAATAATATTGATAGTCATAATGATGATAATGATAATAATAATGGTAATAATAATGGTAATGGTAATGATGTTGATGATAATGACAATGATAGCAGTGGTTCATGTAGTACTGACATTTGCCAGTGGGAATGTTAAGTGTTATGGTTTTAATTTCCCCATTATCCAGGTGAAACTAGTGACAGCAGCTATACAAAAAGACGAGCAGGGTGAAGTCAGGGAAGCAGCAAGGCTGTATTGTGAAGCCATGGCTTTCTTTTTACCTGCTATTGAATGTAAGCAAACAGCATTCCATAAGGTCTTATATTTATGTATGTAATTCATGAAGCTATATCATTCTTTTTCCAATGTATCCATAAATTTTTGAATGTGAGCTACTTAATTGAGCCTTTTGTAATGATAAATTGAATGACTTGTTTTAGTCTGGTCCAAGAAGTCAGGTCAATGTTGGATTGATAAGGCAAAGCCAGGGGCTCAGTGTAATTGAATGGTTCTTCCACATGGTCTTAAAAAGAGAAAGTACAATTTTCTTTTTTTTTGATTGTCCTAACATGGGAAAAAATTGCTTCATTCTGTTAGTTAATTTTTGCGTTCTTTAATGACACTTTATCATGGCTTTCCAATGATGCTGCCACAAAAAATAGTGTCTATTGGGATGCATGTTGTAATTTGGTTTAATAAAGCTGTGAAATATAAACCAGTACAAAATCTCAACAATTCATTTACCCATTCCATTTAATTATCCTTTCAATTTAGATGAAAAAGATCCTCAGATGAAAATAAGACTAAGAGAGAGGGTAAGATGCGCTTATGATTTTCATGTATGTGCTCCAGACATAAAGATTACTTGTCATTTTATTTACTTGCAATGTGGCAGTCAAAAAATGTTTCAATCCCAAGCTGTTTGTAACAGTAGCCAGAATTCTCGTTGAGAGTGCCATTCACCTTCTTGTATGTTGGTTGAGAGAGAGTTACATACGTGAGGTTGCGGGTTAGAATCGCGAGTGCTAATCTCGCTAACTTGCTATTGGTCAAAATTGAGAAAGTAAAAAGCATAGAAAGAAGTACATGGAAGAAGAAAAAATAATTTCTTTTTTCGCTTCCCGCTCCAGCATTTCATGAACTTGCATGCGCATTCTGGTTTTCTTGCGTTACACGCCTTAAGATGGCTGTGAACTTACTACTGTGTGCTTGAAAATGAAGAAATCCATGGGTTACTTTGAATTCCTAAGTATTTTCCCATAATGGGCTGATTATGGACAATGTCAACAATGGGCAACAAATCAAACCAAATCACGTGTTTGTATCATGAAGCATTTAGAAGGGAATATTTTATAACATTCATAAATAAGTATTTACAAAATCATCTCCTTATTACAAGCTTACATCAATAACTATTATTCGCAAAGGAGTGGGATGATATTGATTTAGTTTTTTGATGTTTTATTTATGTTTTTAGTAGTGATGTTCTAAGGAGAAGTTGTGAAGTGCCAGTCACATTTTCCTCTTTGGAAATATAAACATTGGACAATAATGTTACTTAGACTTGAGTTTGTGGTTTTTGTTGTTTAAGGCGAACCAATACATGAGTCGAGCAGAGGAACTGAAGCAATGTCTAAGAACAAAATCTCGTAGCAGTCCCGATGAACTCCTAGGTAAGAGATTTATTGTCTGTGAAACCATCTGAAAGAACTAGAGAAAAGAAAAATTAATATGCGGGTTCTTTTTTTTTTCATTTACAGCCAAGTTTTCCAAGGAGCATCCTCAGCTGACAGAGGCCCTCCGTCTTGCAAATGTTGCTGAGATAAGGGTAACCTCTTTTGTTATTATTGAAGTCATTACACTGAGTGAATGGAATATACCTACCGATAAGAGTCAGGTTTAAGTCGTTAATTGGTCACCTTACCTTGTCTCGTAAACGGTGGTCTCTTTCCAAGGTACTATTCCAAAATGATTCATTACTACTACTTCCACGGTGACGGACGAACCACCATTGACAAAAGTTGCCTTTTCCGCGAACCACTGCCTCTACCAAAAACCCACCAAGAATCGCCAACTTAAACCCCTACCACTGTCACGAACAACTGCTTGTACAAATACCTCAAAACTACCACAAACCACCACCAATAACCACTATAAAAACAAAACCAACTACTACATACCACCACCAAGAACCATTGCAAGAACTTTATACAACTACTACATACCACCATCAAGAACCAGTACAAAAACTATATACAACTACTACATACCACCATCAAGAACCAGTACAAAAACTTTATACAACTACTACATACCACCATCAAGAACCACTACAAAAACTATATACAACTACTAGATACCACCACCAAGAACCACTACAAAAACTTTATACAACTACTAGATACCACCACCAAGAACCACTACAAAAACTATATACAACTACTACATACCACCATCAAGAACCACTACAAAAACTGATTTACCACCAAAAACCACTATAAAACAATAAGTAACTTTCACTAACTCGTACCACGAATTCACCAGCACATCGCAGTCCATGTTTCATTCTGCGTGCGCAGCCTCTGCCTCGACCCCTTCCTCCCTCAGAATAAAACGACGCACGTGTAACACCGAGGTTATATTTGCTGTGTTCAAGAGAATACCAATTGATTCGCTCCTGTGACTGAAGGGCTACTTTACGTTGAAGATTTCACTACTAACTGATGATTTTCGCGTACATGACCGTACATGGAATTTATTTGCACTTGTTGTAGTACAGTCAACTGAAAAATTAAATTAAAGAAGGTTATTACATATGTCGATTTCGGTTGAAGCGACAGGCAAATATAATACTTACAATTTGTGTTCCTTATACAGCTAGTAAGCTTCGATTTGCGATCGGTGCTGACACTTTTGAAATGTACCTTGCCTAACGAATTTCTGGCTTTTTAAATGATTAGTCACCTGACCAATTTTTGCCGCGTTACGCTAAGATAATTAAATATTCACAAAACTCGACAAATTGCTTGAAAAATGCAAATTATGTTTGAATTTTGAATTTCAATGAATTGCGGTTTGTTATTATGTTTTCAATTAGTCTTTCCCAACAACTATTGTTTTAAAGACTTTATGTAGTGGTCTCAGAGGTATTCCGCGCTACACATGCACATGCTTGAAAAATGCAAATTACCAATGTCTACCACTCCCCTGTCTTTTGCCTTAGAACTTATGTTCCTTTACTTTTTTAGGATGAACATGGGGCGTATGAAAGTGCACTGACACAGTACCAAGTGGCGTTAGAAGCCTTACTGCCTCTGTTGTCAGGTAAGAGACGTAAGCTGAGTTTTTACCGCTGAGATACTCGTAGTCTATCGAAGGGTCCAGTTTTGAGAACAAATATTTCGGTTGGAACCCTTTTAATCAAGATCTTAGCCAGCCCATGATGGTGCTTAAGCAACGTTACGTAGCGTGGGGAAGTAGGAACTAGACAAGAGTCTTGTGCCTCTGAGGACTCAGGTCACGATAACAAACCAGTTATTGTAAATGAGTTACCTGTATTTGTGTAGTATGCACAGGTAACGACATTTCTACGAATCTTCTACAGGCACCTCGATATTCCAGCACTTTCCTCACTGAATCAAAACTTCTCCTTAACTGTGGCCGGCGCGTATGGTGACTTTTTTTGTATCACATTGGCTCTTGACAAATTGTTGTTCTTCACTATAGCCTCTGTTAAAATTAGAAGTGCGCATGTGATGGTTATTACTCACTATAGTATGTTGCGTGTGGTACTTAAAGCAGGCAGACATTGTTGTGTTTATAGCAATAACATTTCGTGGTGTCATCTGTCAGGAATTCCCCGTGGACCTTACAAGGAAGCCCTGCACTTAGAGGTACGTTATCGTGGTTAAGTTAAATCAAATGGTGAAAGCACAAAACTCAGGAGGAACGTTCAACTGAAGTCCAGTACCAATCAAGTAGCATTTTTGCACTGTAAAACTCTAAAAGTGTTCATCTCTGGACCAAAATGAGTACTGTAAGATGTCCTTGGAAAGCTACCTAGTAGTTTTTTGATGTGATTAGGAGCATTTTCTTTGATTTCTATCGTTTTTTTGGTGGACCTAAGTGTGTTGCTATTTCTTTAACCATGTCATTTACTTGTTTCAGGTCAACAGGTACATGAGAAGAGCGGAAGAAATTAAGCTTTATTTAAAGGTAGGCATCTTGATTCTTCTCAATTGATAAGTGTAACAGAGTTGACCTGCCGCAGCCTGCGTGTCCGGCGCTCGAAGGGGAAGGGGGGTTCAGGTACAAAGTCCCCTTCCTCGCACCCAAACTCCCCTTCTCCACTTTACCTCCCCCCCTCCCCCATCACGCCACCCCCTACCCCCTCACGCCACCCTCTACCCCTCTTTAAATGCCGGCCACGCAGGCTATGACAACGCCACGCCTTGGGTTGGTTTTCACCCTTTCACACCTAAGACCCGAGTAGCAAACCTCCCAAGTGAGTGCCATACATGTTGCTGTAAGTTAAATTGGAGAGTTTGTCGCGTTTAGGTTTGATCGTTATTTGAATTCTCATTATCATTTTACTCTGTAGTGTGTAGTTATTCTAAGAACAAGTTCCATGTTGATCACTTTTGCGAGTGAAGGGTTTAATGTAACTACAGATTTATTTCCATTCCCATATTAGCCTGTTCTTCTTAGCAGCTGTTTCAGGGTCGTCATGTAACGCTCTTTTCCGACTAGAGGGTTGTGTGACTTCTCAGAAACATCTTTGAAGGAGGCCATCGATGTTCTTTATGTGGTATAGAACAGAAACACACTTGTTCTTTATCTTTTTAGTTGAACAAGGAGAAAATGAAGGCTTTGCCTGTGGGAGAAGAGGAACAGTCACGTGAGTGTTTATATTTTTCCGCATGGTTTTCTGGTATTGTTGTTGTGTACATATAATAATAATAATAATAATAATAATAATAATAATAATGAACTTTATTTGAGTGTCAACTGTATTTAGCACTGCTGTACTAATTGGGGACACTGTAAAGCGCAAATGAAATAAATTAAATCAAATCAAATGATATCAAATGATATCAAATCATATATAAATAGAATGTTGCAAACTGTAAATGAGATGGTCTGCCTGAACAGTCGTTCCCCTCAAGTTTGACACTCTGTGGTTGGTGTTGAGGTCTCTGGTCTAGAATGTGACATAATGTATGTGAAATGATCATTATTTAAGTACACTTTGACTCACTTTTAAACTGGAACACTGTAGAAATTTAGAATGCTTAGTCTTGCTTTTAAAATTGTTGCTGACTGTGGTTTGGTTATCTGGTATATCCTACAGGTTCCTTGCACCCGAAAAGTTGTAGGGTTCTCCCTTCCGCTACTTTGCAACATTAAGATAGTCTAAACAACCTTTTTAGGCTCAGCAGGTGGTCATACGTTTCAGTTGTGTATGGAATATCCTTACAGTAGTCAAACAGAATCTGAGCGAGAAACAATGTTGCCATTAATTTCCAATCGCTCTTCACCGTGCTTGTACGTTAAGTGTGATTTGAGAGTGACAAGGACCTTTCGCTGGCTCAGAACCCGTCAATTCAACACACGTGTTTTTATCAGGTCTTTGCGGCTCAGTGTACCCTTATATATATATAGATATATGATATCTCATACTTCAGTAGTAGTTGTCAATGACCATACTGCATGATAGGGTTGTTTGTGTGTTTTTTTGCACAGGATGCCTAATACAATGAATGAAACAGCACTAAAGCAAGGCAGTGGTGTTTAGTTACCAAGCCACTCCAGGTCAGAGGTACGCCTTGTGGGCTCATGTCTTACCTATCCGGCGACATATTCAGTGGAACGACAAGTTGGAGTTGAAAATCAAATTGAACACTAAAGAGTGTATTCTCCGCACACGTCACGTTCTTTATCCTTGTGGTATTTCCCAAAAATAGTTGTCTTCAGTAACAGCTTTTCCTTGTTTCTCTCTTTCTCTGTTTTTGTAATTAGCGACGCTACGGTGATTTGATGATGAATGACATCAATGAATAATCGATGGTTAATGAATGTATAATCAACTTATTAGTCATTGACTATTAGCGATAATCAAAGGGTGATCCATGACTAATCGATGGCCAACTATTTTGTGGCCTGTCGATTACTCGTCGACTACTCATTGATTGTCGGATATAATCAATGACTAATCAACTGATTAACTATCGATTACCTGTTGATTGCTCGTTGATGTAATTGATGTCATTGATTTGTTACGTCTGGTAATAGGACCTGAGTGGAGTTCCATTCTGTGTGTAATAATGGATCAATGTTACTGGGCACCCACCCCTCCCCTAACCCAACAAGTTGAAAAGTCAGGGTTAATGTTGGGTTAGGGGAGGGGTAGGTGCATGGTTGCCCAGCTACTGACATTGTTATTAAGCATTAGTATAAATACTCAGGTGATTATACAAAATCGCGCGCTCTGATTGGTTCGCTATCTCGGATTATCAGCCGGTAATCACCTCGACGAACAAAATGGCTGCCAGTCGTTGAAGGCCAAGGTCCGTACTCAAGACCAAGGGCACAGTTTTTTCCCATACGGACCTCCTGCCCGGTAAATATCTTATTTATTTTTTTCTGTTTGTTTGCTTTTTTTTCAATAGCGCGGATAAAAATCCGGACCGTGGTCCGTATCGTAAAAAGCTGGACCGGTTACGAACGCGCGATTAGCCAATCAGATTCGAGGATTTGGGATTCCGACCCGCTGAGATGCTTGAGAAAAAAATAAATGAAATTCTCACATATTTACATTCATTAAATATAACACAAATTGTACTAAAACTCCTAGATTCATTGTCGTGTTTAGTGTTACGTTGTTTTACGTAGATTTACGGATGAAATTGGGCGGGAAACGCCCTTCTTTTTGAAGACGTACTGTACATGATAAGTTGAAAGTGAAGTACTGGTGAATTAAGTGACTGTGGGTAGATGTTGAAAACACTATAGATTAAAAAGATTTCCTCGGGCTTGCAATAAAAATGTCTCAAGACGATTTACTTATATCTCATATTCGTATGCTAAACCATGGTCAATCGTGAAAATTTCAATTAAATTACTTAACAAAGGATAAAGTTCAAATAATTGAAAACTAGAGTAACGCAATGTAAAGAAAAAGTATTAAACTAAGAAAGACTAGATTTTAGATATAGACCGATATAGATAATAAAATTACACGTATCTGCTTGTTTTTACTATGTTAGTCATGTATATGTGTAGCTGACGGCGGTTTCCTTTGTGCTGAAAGCTAACAGGCTTCATTAGATGATGGTTTAGAGCGGGGCTAGAGTAGACTGGATGGCGTTCCGTTTTTATCTAGCTTCCTTGCTGGGTCATCTTCGTGCTGATTGGATGATAAGCCTCTCGAGGATTGCCCCTTCGTTGTTGTGTCCTCTTCTGGAATGTTTCCATGTTGATTTCTTTTCTGCTGCCTGTATTGACTTTCTTAGAAGCCGCTTACATTGTCTTTTTTCGGTTGCAACTTTGAGATCTCTCGTGTAAACGGCCGGCGATTTCAGCACCACCTGTCACAAAGGGAAAACTGGCAGAGCTATTGCTTATGCGATTTTGGAATTACAATCAAAGCGCTTCTCTTTTTACGCGACATATCGCGCGATCTCGCGATAACATCATCTTTGTGAACAGCCCTTTCGGGTGGAGTCTGATTTGAATGGCTTCTGTGAGGGCCAACGTTCAGTCAGATGTGCAGTAAATAATAGCAGTACTTCACTGGCAAGATGTCAAATTGACTCCATGAACCCAGACTAGCTTCTGTTACAATTTACGTTTCACATGAGAAAATAGCTACTCCCAACCCGTCCTCAACTTACTCCTCACCAAGTTTCAACGATGTGAGCATTTTGCGTAAGAGTGACTTTTTTACTTTTTATTTGAGGTCTTTGAATTCACCGCCTATTGACGCAAGTGAAAGCTACAAAGACGCACTTCCTACGAAATGCGAACCGAAGAAATTACCACAGATAGTGATATTCGTAACCACTGATAATAAATCAGATTATAGCTTATTTCCTGAACAACTGTATATTGTTCATTAAACCACCCACTTCCTGCCTTCTTCCCCGTTTGGACTTTAAGAAAATGAAACAAAATTAATGGTTTCGACTGAACTTCCGTGAAGCATCTCTTCTTACCGTTGAGAACCGCCTATTCTTCTCATATTGCAGGAAAAAATGTGATTTTTCCTTTGCCCTCAAGAACTGAACCGCTGTTTTCAAGACAAAAAAAAAAACCACCATTGACCTTCTCCCAGCGTAGACGGCTGGTTTAGCTCGCTGAGCTGTTAAAAGCATCATACTGATAAAAAGAATAACGAAATAAATAGATAGCCATGAATTGCAGTGTACACGAATTATACTACAAAGACGATAGAGTGGTACCCAGATGAGACATTACAAGTGTGATTTTTATCTTAACAGAGTAAACTACCCCTACGCTTAATAAAAGGCAGCTCTTATCCCTATCTGTATTCATAGAATACTGTTAATCTTAGGTGGTAAACTTGGCTAGAAAGCTAACAATACTCTACAAGCAACGAGCGCAACTTACATAAATTACAGAGTCCTACTCTATTAAATTACCGAATCACGAATCGTGTCTTCTGCTATAAATTACCGAGACGATCTACAATAATGACAGATAACTGAACGTCAAACGACCATCTATAATTAATCACAGAGTTCATCTGCGATATTTAATCGCTTGCTATATATAAGACAAAGCCCATAATCCATCTATAAATTGTAGCTGGAAACCGTGCAGTTCATATTATATGAAACGGCCAAGAAACTTCGACAGTTTTGTCCTTCTTTATCTTTAGTTCAACCTAATAAATCAGCTAATAAATGTAATCTTTCTTTGAAACACTTCCGTCGTTGAAAGCTTTGGCTATTTGCCTTATCATTGTTTTAGCGCGTGAGCAATTAGTTAGTCATGAAGTTAATAAGCAAACAGCTGTCGAATAAAGTTTGTAGAGTTTAGAGTAACTGCAGAATACCTGTTACAATTGGCACTTAAAATGTATTCAAAAGCAAAAGGTCTTTCAGGAGCCGCGGTACGTAGGAACTTGTCTTACGTGTAGACGCAAGCTATGTTAAAGATAAGTATTGTGGGGTAGTTTCTAAAGAAACTGGTGCTGCGTCGGTGGGGAATTGAAACACAAGAAGTTGGGATAATCGAACAAGTTGGCAAAGTGATTTGTACCACCGTAAGGTGAAAGAGGGGGGTGTTGACGTTTCGAGCGTTAGCCCTTGGCCAGAGCGAATGACTAAGGGCTAACGCTCGAAACGTCAGCACTACTCTGTTTTACCTTACGGTGGTACAAATCACTTTGCCAACTTGTTCGATTATTAAGAAATAGAAAATATGTACCGTGTTTCTATCGAGTTATAGAAACACGAGTGAACGTTTGGGAGAACGAGAAATGCTGTGGGAATACGAGCCGCAGGCGAGTGTTTCCACAGCTTTTTCGAGTTCTCCCAAACTTTCACGAGTGTTTCTATAACTCAATAGAAACACGAAGAACATGTTTTCTGTTTCTTTTAGAAAACACCGCGACGAAAAAAAGAAAAGCAACTTGTTAGCTTTGAATATCAAAATGTAAATTCTCTTTGCTCGCGTCATCATTACGTCAACAGCTCGTGCTAGTTCTGTGTTTCTATCGAATTATAGAAACACGATTTCTAACCAATCAGCGCGCGTACTTTCTTAGGACTGTTTTCTAATCCCAATTTCTTATGTTAAAGATATTTTGCCCGATCTTCGTGGTGCTTACCATTTCACCCCCATGATACGAGTCGTAATTCTTCTTCGTAATACTACATATTTCCTTAGCTATTAGTTTGGAGAATATGTTGTTAGATCAATTCTGGATCAATGCCATTTCCACCTCATCGCCTGCTCCCTTTAAAATGTATTGGTTTTTCAGGGAGACGTTGCACATTGGTCACTTTTGGAAGTAAAAGGGTGAAAAAGCTGCTTCTGAAATAAAAAAACCTGTTGTGACAGTGATTCTCCATACTCATCTTGCCGTTCTTTGTATTCCTTCCTCCCAGTAGGTCAACAAGTTGCGCGTAAAATGTCACTGAACATTCTAGCACAATTAAAATGATTCGAAATTGATAAAATAGAGCGATTTCCAAGTCATCGTTGTTAAACCAGAACGATTTCTTTAACCAATTACAGTAAATGCAAGCAGTTCAAAGAACCAATCAGAAAGCAAGGCAATAACATGTCAGCGGCAAACGCGGGAAAACCCCTGCGACCTCTTCACGATTAGTTTTAGTTTTACATCTGATTGGTCCATAAGGTAGGGCGAGATTCTGTTGCCAATGACCTATCGTACCTATGCAAAACTGAAACAGTCGCAAAAATGCAACTGAATGGAAAAGCGCTAAGCGAAATCTTAACTACATGCTTATGTCCTAGTAAACACATTCCTATCATGTCCAATGTCGTTACAGTTTCTCCTTAAGACTTGAAAGAAATAAGGAGTTTACCACGCTCAGCCTCTGAGGCTCAGTATAACTTCGTCCCTTCTTTTCAAGCTCATCTGGCTGAATCTGTGTAAATTTTTTGTTGTTTTGTAATGCTATTGACCACAAACCACATGGGCAAAACTTAAGTATGACGGAGGCATTTATAGGAAGGTAGATGGATAGATTTGTACAACGTGTTACATATTCGTGCAAAATATTCAACACTTGGATTTTTCTTCTTTTCTTCCAGTTCGCAATTAATCTTATTATGGAATTTTTCCAGAACATTTCCACTGGAAAATGTAAAAATTGAAACAGTAGAATCAGCGAAACACCCAAGCTTTGGAGTTTGTGGAACTTGGTCTGTTTCTTATGGCGGCTGTCAAACTACAGTACTTCTCAATGTAATTTGTATATCCGTATGATAAACATGGGGCTGACGCTTCCAGCGTTGGCCCTTTGTCAGAACTTCATCAAAGCTCATCATCAGTTAGTCTCCTCCACAGCCGTTATTAGGATCGTCACGCAACGCTTCTCCCCCACATTAACGTTAGTGGGGGAGAAGCGTGGCGTGACGATCCTAATAACGGCTGCGGAGGAGACTAATCATCAGTCTGCAGGAGTACAACTTACATTTATCAGCCCGTTTGATAAACATGTTTTATGTGTTTCAATAATTGTCCACTGCGGTTATTGCCCACTGACGCAGAACCAGGCTTAGAGACTAACTCCTCTGTATTTGTCAGCAGTCCGATCTCCGGTAGATCTCGTCACAATTAAACGTCATCGCCGTCGTCGTCAATTCAACAAAGTAGATGACAATAACGATTCGCTTGGAGTTTTTGTAATGATATATTGATTTCCCACACTCTTAATTTTTCTCTTAATTTTTCGTTTGCTCAAAAACAGACTTACAATAACAAGCCGGGGCACAGGCTGCCTGGGTGAGTTTACAAAAGCGGTTTGTGCATAGGACCTGGTTTTGGGAAGCCAAACTACTTGAAAACAGTTCTAGTGCCAAGGATGCTCCCATACTTTTGGGTTATGCGATGCTCTTTTTTTAACATAATTCAGTGATTTAATTGGATATAACAGCCAATCTTTTGGAAGAAAGTGTTTTCATGTGGATACAGTATAGTTGGCACATATTTGGTGTCCATAACCGTGTTAATTACTATTAAAAATACTTAACACATCGTTAAAAGTTGTCTCTCTCCATTTAATATGAATCTTGAGATTTCGTTGCTCATTGTATTCAAAACTCCGTTTTCAATTTATTTGGGATCTAGGGTTTTTGCACGAACTGTGTGACATCTCGAACCTTCATTGGTCGATAGTTTTGGTTTATGTGGCACTGACAGCTGTAACGCAACGCACAGGTATCAAAACGACGTTCAAGAACTCACATTTTTGTTTAAATGTAAGCTAGAAATATCGCCTTCATCTAAGGAAAAGTTTCAGTCGAGCCATAGTGCTATCAGGGGTATTGTAAAAAGTAGTAGACATCAATATCCCATGCTCTGTGCTCTTTGTAGATCTTCAGTTATAGCAAGACTACTGCCACCGTAAGTGGCATCATATTCGAGAAGGAAGAATGCACTAATTGACTTAACGAATAGATGTTTGTTTTTCTTCAGTGCTGTCATTTATATTCTTCACATCCGAGGTTAATTTTCCTACTATTTAGGTTTTCAGGATTGTCTTCGTTTGCTTTCATGGAATTCTGTATTCACAGAAATCGTATTCGGGTCTGTCCGTCACTGATCCTCACTCGTGCATCGAAAGAGATAATTTTATATTGAGAAGAAGAACCAGATCTATTTCCAAAAATGGGTTTGGCTGTCTTGTTACCAAAATTATCTCAATAAATCTATTTATTCCGCCCCTATTGTCGTAAAAGCGGATTACTCCATATCGCTTCTAAGTGAAATAATCTAATCAAAATTCCCACGCGAGCATAGCAATCTTGCAAAGTACTTACACCGCTGGGTAAATTTTTGCGTCATTCTGGGCGCCTGTATAATGAAAATTTGCAAATGTAAAAAATACCCCAGGATAAAATGTTTAGCAACTATGTTCCCAAACAACTAGCGATTAAACCGCGCTATTCCAGGTGCAACAACTGCAACATTGATCTTCAATCAAACTCACAAATATGCTGTTTACTGCATTACCATATTCTTAAAAGACGCACTGAGAGTCTTCAGGGTCACTCTTGTTAAGTGGCATCAATACTTCTGAACAAAGTAGAGTGACTTTGGGGCGCCGAGCGTCGATCAAACCTCGAAATGACATTAGTTTGGTTTATCCCAGACATACAGAGATATCGTGTGTCGGATTAGGTTTCGTTCGCTTTCTTCAGTACGCCGCTGTCGGAATTCGGCGGGGACCAGAAGTGCTTTTTCGCGGGTATTTTTGATCCTGGTTGTCAGTGGTTTGGCTAGAGCGAAAGAAAACAATTGGAGCGCTAGCCAAAGTTCAGAATTACGAAGATACAGTTACGTGCAGTTGTTGACAAAACCTAAACAGATCCATACGTTGGCCAAATAGGCACTTGCCTTCGAAGTTGGATCTGAAAGATTTCCTCAGGCACGTTTTTGTGAAATATTAAACAGTGAAAATATTTGTAATGGAAAGTACTTGTTGACAAGTAGATGTTTAGGGTTATGGTTAGAACCGGAAGTCCCAAGGAAATAAACCGTGGAAGATGCTTTTGATTGCTAATATTCCTTCCTTATGTGTCACCTTCAAACATTTGTACAAATAATTTGGGCAATAAAGTTAAAAGGTGTCCCCGAACCTCGACTGTCGACGCCATGGCCATGTTCCCTCGTCAATCAAGTCGCAACGTGAGCAAGTCGCGGCAAATTTTCACCAATTTAAGGGTGACCTCGAGAAACGTCATCTTTGTACGCAGGAACGAAAGTATTAGTAATTGAATCCGTAGGTTGTGGCTCGCCTTTTTCGCTTATTTTCTACTAAGCGATGTTCAAGACGTAGCGAAAATTCCACGTCTGTTCCTCGTGTCTTTTGTATGAAACAAAACATGTCTTCCCTGAAATACAGATAATTTACTTTTCAGACTTTTGGGTAGATTTTAGCCACATGATTGAACGTGTTGGGAAACAAAGGGTAAACTCGTTCCACGAAACTCGAACCTGCACAATCCTCAATATTCTTTTCACAGCATTAAATCTTTGCCTTGCTGTGAAGAGCTTTCCTTTGCTGACATTTACTGGGCAGACGTTTCGAGAAAAACAAGCTATAAAGTCTGCACAACTTCTTTGCAATCCTTGGCATCAATTGAAGGCTATTTGTGACCTACAACTCCTCGAATTCTCTATCATCAGTGTTATAAAATGTCGCAATCAAAATCACGACGAAAAATGTTTCCCATTGCTTCGCCTCTATACTTTTAAAGCAACTCAGTTACACCTTTCAAACGTTCCTTGAGCAATCAAATAGCGATTTACTGTGCACTGTTTTGCTAACTTTCATCGAAAACTGTAATTGAAACAGCATCTTGTAATGATGTCTCTAGTAGGTGTGGCCAGATGGAGTTCTTCTATAGCGTTGACAAGCATTTACTTTGGGGAAGTGTCACGGAATTTTTTCATTCCCTGTTAACTCTTTACGATGTGAATTGTTTCGATGACCAATGGCTGGAAAAAATGACGCATTTTAATCGTAGTTCCCATCGTTATGAGCATCAATCTATCCCCACCTTCTCAACCTCTGACTTGCATTGCTATTTTCACCTCGCAGAAAAATACACCACATTAGTACAATAATTTAGTACTGTGCACCAGCATGTAATTGAGCATCCACTTTCATTCATGGCCATTTCACAGCATGGACTCGTGTTGGCGGGTTCTCGTTTCAAGCATTTTTGCTATAAAGAAAGTTATATTTTGGAAGGATAACAGGCTTTGCTATCAGGGTAGGTATAATTAGTACACTGTCGAGTCAGAGATAAAATCTCGGTTCCAACCATCTTCAACAGGGTTGCTTTTCCACCGGAGATTCAGAAAAGGTGATTATTTCATCAACACATTAACGTATCATCTGAGAAATCAATAAAGCACGTCGCTTCCTTTATTCCAAGTTGTCACATTTTTATAACAGACACAGATTACAACCTTCGGTTGTACTTATTCCCTTGATATTGTCAAGACGTATTGACTCCAGAAAAAACTTTTTTGTCAACATTGCTTTCAGATAAACTAATTGATTGTGCTTGGGGGTCGCTGATTAATTTTATACAGTTGAATGATTTAGCGTTGCTCGCAGTAGAAAGATTTTGAGGTACCACATACTTTTAAGACAACTTGAGTTTATCCTTTGACATATTTAACTAACTATCACGGCGCGGGAAAAGAGAATTAAAATTATCGACATCTGCAACTATGTTTCCTCTTACTACTTCAAGGCCGTATATTTCTCTGACAAGTTGAAAATAACACATTTTAATTTCATGGCATACTGGGTTTGACTGTGACTAGGAAATTCAAAATATTTGAACTTTTGGAACTTTTGTTTGTGGGCTGAATATTTATTATTATTTTTTTTTATTTTTTTTTATTATGATTATGATTATTATGATGATGATGATGATGATGATGATGATGATGATGATGTAAGCGAAGTTTGCTTTTTAATTCACACAACTTTTCATTAAGAGTTCCGGAAAGAAGAGAACAAAAAAAAGAGTAAATATTTTGAGGCGTTATCACTTACTAATCCCTATAAAAAGGATCACTGCCTTATGGTTCAATAGAGTCGAGCAGACGAGGAATGCCAACGAAATGAAGATCAGATGAAAAACGTCTGTGTGAAATGCAGACTACAACAAATCTGTTCTGTCGTGATGATTAACAGACTCGAAGAACAAAGCTATTCAAAGCGTTCAAGCAGACGCTTGTTTGCGGCTTTTTAGTTTGCAACGAATTTTTTTGGACAAAATATTGCTTTTCTTTATCTTCGAGGCGTTATCGAGCTGGCAGTCTTAATAACCTCCCTCAAAAGTCGAGATGAAGTCAAAAGCTAAGCAATTGGCATGATAATCCGGGCTCTTACATTGTTTACCAAAGATTTCCGTATGTGGATCATGCTTGTATTGCATTGTTTCGCGAAAGTTTACTTGTCGAAATGAAAAATGCAAATTGATTCGTTAACATTACGTCGCTTAATTAGATTGACTTCAAACTCAAACCATCATCAGATTTCTGAAAACAATTGTATTCCTGGAACACTGCATCACTATATAATAATATACACAATCTTTTTACAAATCTTTGTTGTGATTAATGTAATTTACAAAAGAAAAGACTGAATGAAGTTAAACAGCAGAACACAAGAGTTCACAAGTGCTTTTTCACGCACGGTTCTTTGATTGTAAAGTCGTTCAGAGTCTTTGCAATAAATATAATATAAATTCTGCAGTAGACTGAAAATAACACCGATGCTATCGAATGAAAACAAAGTTTACGTTTCCTATAATAGCTAAGAAGACGGTCCACATAAAAATTTCCCCTACAGTCGTTGTTCCGCCAGACCGTACATATGTTAGTTCCACAGTTGTATCTGGCGAGGTACTTGTGCGATCGCGTGGATCTCGTGCCCCTTTGCACAGTGCTTCGTAATGCGCTCGAATTCCTCTGCAGTAGGGCTCTTCTATGCCATCGCACTCGCATTCAAGCAGTGCTTTTCCGAGCTCCAAGCTCAGCAATCGTTGTTGACTGTTTTTGCAGTTCTTGGTACAATTAATCCCATTGATGAGCTGACTGCACGTATGAAGAACGTCCTTCTGAGCTTCAGTGCAGTTGGCCTGTTTGTTGCACTTTACCCGTGCCTTCGTACAGCTGAATATGGTGTAATTTACGCGTCTGCTATCAATGCATCGTTCCAAGCGAGCCTTCACTGTGAGACAAATTGAATCGCTGTTGTCACACTGGCACGTTTTCCAAGCTTTACCCTTCGGAATCTTGGTCAGATTTTGGATCGCAAAAACGCACGAAAGCGGACACGGTATCTGCATGGCTCTGTAAATTCGCCTATTACGAGGATCATAACCAAGCGCCGAAGAGCACTCTTTACCTTTTCCAAGAATCGCATTCAGAGCTAGGCCGCACTCTAAATCCCTTTTGCATTCAGCTAAGGTTTGTCGGCAAGACACGTCGTCGCTGCTCGACACAGCGAACATACTTGCAAACCACAAGAACAACATATTGAACAGTGATTTCAGAGAGCTTTGCTCGACCAAGAGACTCAAGTATGCAAGGGACGTAAGCTGATGCCCGATATTTATAAGATGATCGATTTTACGTTGGGATGAAATCTGATAATAGATTACGCTTGAGAAGCCAATAGAACGTCGAGGTTTGCGTGTTAAAACACCACAGGAAGTTTCTATTGTTAGTATCTCTTTCCAGTCTGCGTTTCCTGCTTGAATTACCAGTCTTGGGGGAATAAATGTCCTCTGATAGTCGCGCTTTTCACCACGAGTCAGTAAATCACGAATAGCCTGCCACGAAAAGGAACGAAATTTTTGGATACTGTTCAGTCTCAGCTTCAAAGAAAAATGGCGCGAAATTAGGCTGGCCGGTGTGGGTGGCCGGAAAATATGTTTTCACTTCTGTCTCATTGGACGGTGAGACGGGAAAGCTTGACACTGTGATATGGCCGCTCATTCTACATTGCCAGCTATCGCCACTTCTGAATCATCCAAATTACTTTAACAGTCCTGGAATATCGCTGTATGCGGATATTCCCTAGCATCCGATAACATCGAGCGATGAAACTATTGTCTACCACTTGAAGTGCACGTTGTCTTTGCCACTAGCTTTGTCTAGCAAATACCCTAATTAGGTAAGAATAACTTTATCCGTGTATACGAGTATGACCGTTAACCCCTTAAGCCTCTAGACTTTAAAGTCCAATGCTTTGTATAATTTTCTTGTAATTTTGGAGAGCAAAGTCGTATTAGGAAGTTGCTATCAGCAAACAAATAACTTCCTAGTAGTTTTCCCAGTATTGTGCACTCCATTTTCCACTTAGTTTTCCGAAAGCCTTCAAAGTTGTGTATTTTTAAAATGTTTATGTTATTTTAAAAAACCCGTCGACTGACTGGCTTCTGGTCAGTGTTTCTTAGTTAACGAGTTTAGACAAGTCTCTGGAGTATTTTTTACTTGATGGTAAGACCCACATCTCTGGGCTGTAAAACTAATTTATCCAATATCACAGCGGGTATTCATGAGCATTCCGTTCTTGGACCCCGGACAGTTTCCTGTATTCCGATACGAATGAAGAGATTAACAAGATAAATGGACAGCTCTGTTGGAGCAGTTAGGAAAACTGAGTCGACGAGGCTTGTCTTTAGAAAATAGAAGAAAAACAATCGGTAACAAAACTGTTTTTAATTGCGTGAATCGAACACGCCATATTTCTTAGACTCAAATTGTTGGATTCGACCTGACATGCAGTTTTAATTTTGGTAAGATATTGATTGACTTTTGATTTCGCTTCCTCTTAGTGAAAAAAATATGTATCAGTACATTTCATTCGATTATTCTGGAATAGTTTGAGTGGAATTCTCTGAGTTACTGATCCGAGCGTGACTACACAATTTATACCATTCGTAGCAATATAGTATATTTAGATGGTAGGATGGTGAATGTAGATATATTTCATTCGATAATTCTGGAGTAATTTACGTGGACGTTTTTATATATTACTGATCTGAGCTTGACTTCGCAACTTGTAATATTATTATATATTTCGATTAGTCTGGTACAGAATTTCTTTGGTCTTGCAAACGACAAAAAGTGCCATATTTTTTCTATCGTGGTTTCCACGAATGGAGCCCTTTTAATTTGTCAGTGGAAGCCGGGGTCGTGCTGCGGTTTGTTTCACGGCACAGCAGATCCCACGTCGCATGCCGTTTCCATTGAATATTTACCAGTGGGGTTGAGGGTTTAGCTAAGCGGTGCCGTTCTGATACTTTCAACCCTTTTCTTACTGACGCCATGCAAGGATGATCTCATTAAGGTCAGTACAAAATGCAGACTGGGTACAAAACGCAGACAGGTCCTTTTCCGTCTATCTCGATCTTACGTGTAATTACAATGTATAACTCGGGTGTATATCTTACCTTTCCTAGGCCATCTTCAATACACGAACAATATTCGCATTCTTTGACAATATTAACGACCTACTCCTAGAGTGACGAGGTTAAAATTGTTCTTGAACATCGTTGCAATCCTTCGCGGGTCAGTCTTCGCAGTGTTTAATCTGCAGTCTGCAGTCTGCATTTTGTACTGACCATATCTGATTATCATTACGGTATGTGTATGAGAGCCATGCGAACGACCTAGAAACGGAAAATTAGACGCTAGCACAAATAGCAAAGTGCTGGAAAAGTCGTAAATTAGCCAAAACCTTATTAGCGTGGTTCTGAACGAAATTTTACTTTCTGTTATGTGTATGGATAGGCAAGCGACAGAGCCAGACACAGAAACTAAACACTAGCATGCATAGAAAAGTAGTTGAAAAAGTCGCAGATTAACCGCAAAGTTATTGGCGTGATTCTCCAGGAATGCTCGACGATGACCGTTACGAAGTCCATGCATGTTGACAAGTTAAACGACGTGGCTTTCACAACTCTTAACTTATAACTTGCCATATACATATTAGCCCCAAACTAAAGACAGCTAACAGGATAATCTACTATACAGTGCAAGAGACAAACCTTTCAGTAATTTGCTCTGGCGAATTTCCCGGCGAAGTTCCAACGCTAGGGGCGAATGGTCTTTGCGAGCATAAATTTTGCGACCACTGTGTTGTATTTTTCGAGCGCGACAATGACCGAATTTCAGTGTCTTGCGAGCATCGAGCACTTTAGAAAAATCCATATGGCTTATATATTTAACTTATGTTATTGCAGGTTATTGTCGTGTGTTTCAACTCAGTAACTTGACAGCCAGATCGATACAGCTGTTGGAAAGGGGTTCAGTACGATGAAGTAAAGCATTATTTCTGTACCAGGACATCGGCGAAGAATGATTTATCCTGACGAACTTTTTCGAGCAATCGAGCTGAAATTTCAACGAGAATTCGAGCAAGCGAGCAATTGCAAATATTTTGCGAGCACGACCAAGTAAGCACTTTCTTTTTCTCCTATTTGTCATACGTCCTCTGACACTATCCGCAACGCGTTTGTTAAACACACTTTATATGAGCTTTCATTTCCCCCTGACGCAACACCAGTTTCACCTGAAACTAACCCCTTCACCCTGACTTGAAGTAATGAACGCAAGTTCTGTGTTACTGTCACTAGAGTGGCTAAAGAGGTCTCTTTTTGCTGAAACAAACCTTTCCAACTTCGTATTATTTCGGTAACAGTCGTACAGTTACAATATTCAACAATTGGAGAAGCGCCTTTCAACCATGCAATTTGCACCAGGCTTGGCTTCCAACTGAAAGGATTCATGAAACGTCTCGCGACTACGTAAACGCATCCTTTGGACCAATTCTGATGCTCAGAAGAGAAGATTGGTTATTACGCGCTGTGCTTTGCAGAAACACTGTAGACGGAGAAGTACCATTGGCGAAGCATTGGATTATAGCATCCTGACTTCTAAACAAAGACGCGTTCATTGAAACCCTTCACTAGTGTGGGAAACGGCAATATTTATAAATGCTCACGAGGCAAAAGTAAACCTTCGATATAATTGAGTTAGAATATTCAGTAAAGAATCAATCCGAAGCACTTGCCGTTTGTGGCCTACAATACAGAAAACTTGTCAAATGTGTAATGCCTAATTTCAGTTTGGGGTTCAACTGTAATCATCACAAACACCCTTTACGTAATAGTAAGAGAATTTAACCATGGGCATTGCCTCAGTTATGTTTTTGCATGGCTATTGCCCTGATTACAGTACCTACATAATATGTTACATCAATATAGTTAAATTTTGTATACCGTATATAGAGATTTCGAGTCGAAGAAGGGCGCTTGATGTTACCCAAGAAAAATCATACACAGTAATTTTTTGTCGAGTGCGTCTAATGTACTTGGAAACAAAAACTCACAACAACCGCCGTAGGTTCTTTTCCCTTACTCTGTGTACACAAAGTGTATTTCTTATCCCCTTTCCTTTGTATTCGTTTTCAAATCTCAGAGATGGCTAGCCACCCAATTTACTCCATCTGGATTTGTTTTTAAAAGAAGTCTCCTTCAGAGGCTGTATTTGTCTCGTCACGCGTAGTGTCCCAGGTTCTCCAATAGTAAAAGAACGCGGCAAAAGGTGAGCAGGCGAGTAAGAAAATATCGTTGGGGAACTGGTGGCCTGTCGGCTTTTCCACCGTTTCGCAGACCGTTTCTCTCAATATCTTGGAGCCTGGAACAGTTACGTCTACAGTAGCCCAGGAAGGTCATTAACCTGTTTTGTTTTTCTTTTATACTTTTTGAATTTTGTTTTTTCACTTTTTCGTTTTTACTTTTTCAGTTTTCGTTTTAATTTAATTTTCTCATTATTTAATTTTTGTGGTCAAGGTTTTAAATTTTGTTTTCAGTTTCCCTTTTATGTACTAAGGTGTCGCTCTTATTTCTCTGTTTCTAGTTTTAATTTAAAAAAAAAAAAAACAAAAGCAAAAGGCAAAACAAAAACCAAAACCAACACTTCGAATACTAAAACTAAACACAAATGGATAGACCATCATGCTTTGCTGTAGGAGCAATATGGCGGTTGGAGCTGTTGAACCCGCGCAGAGCGGGTTTGTTGGCGATGTTAGCCCTGGTAAATCCTCTCCATTCACTTCCATTCTTTAATCTCAAGCCTAAATTACGTCTTTTTATTTACATCCTCTTTGTTCTTCTATTGTAGCAATGAAAGTTGGGAATGATTTCCGCACAGGTCCCTACTTCATTATGCATGCAGGCAAATTAATTATGCATTCGCACTATTGTTTTGAAGAAAAAAACCTCTAGCAACAGTCCTAAAGGACGTGTATTGTTATCGCTATTGTTTTCTTGAAACAAAGGACCGTATGCATAATGAGTAGGGACCCGTGCGGAATTCATTCCCAACAGTAATAACTTCAACCCAAAGACCCACTTCCATCTGCTTTAGATTCGTGCTTATTGCTCAAGCGGTTACACAACGAGACACTTACCTTGTGGTCACCCAAACTAAACCGGTTTAACCTCTTTAAACTAGCTAAACATGTTTTAATCTAAACGTGTTCCACAGTTAAACATGGTTTAGATTTGTACCTTCACACCACACGCACATCCAACCAAACGGGTCTTTTTACTCAGTTTACATTTAAAAAGAGTAGAAAGACGCGTGAAGTTGGATGTGCGTGTTGTGTAAAGGTACAAATCTAAGCCATGTTAACTGTGGACAGGGTCAGGAGCCCGTTACTGGATTAAGTCAGGAATCGGCGCAGACATGCAGTGATCGGGTTCATGTGACGTCACAGCATCATACGTCATAAAATCACACGAACAGTGGGTACACAAGAAAACTAAACACAGAGGAACACCAGGCACAGAGGAACAGTAGCCATAGAGGAACACTGGGCACAGAGGAACAGTGAACACAGAGAAACAATGGACACAGAGGAACAGTGGACGCAGAGGAACAGTGGGCATAGAGGAACAGTGGACGCAGAGGAACAGTGGACACAGAGGAACAGTGGACACAGAGGAACAGTGGACACAGAGGAACAGTGGACATAGAGGAACAGTGGACACAGAGGAACAGTGGACACAGAGGAACAGTGGAACCAGAGGAACAGTGGACACAGAGAAACAATGGACACAGAGGAACAGTGGACGCAGAGGAACAGTGGGCATAGAGGAACAGTGGACGCAGAGGAACAGTGGACATAGAGGAACAGTGGACACAGAGGAACAGTGGACACAGAGGAACAGTGGACATAGAGGAACAGTGGACACAGAGGAACAGTGGACACAGAGGAACAGTGGACATAGAGGAACAGTGGACGCAGAGGAACAGTGGACACAGAGGAACAGTGGACACAGAGGAACAGTGGACACAGAGGAACAGTGGACGCAGAGGAACAGTGGACACAGAGGAACAGTGGACACAGAGGAACAGTGGACATAGAGGAACAGTGGACACAGAGGAACAGTGGACACAGAGGAACAGTGGACACAGAGGAACAGTGGACGCAGAGGAACAGTGGACACAGAGGAACAGTGGACACAGAGGAACAGTGGACACAGAGGAACAGTGGACACAGAGGAACAGTGGACGCAGAGGAACAGTGGACACAGAGGAACAGTGGACACAGAGGAACAGTGGACATAGAGGAACAGTGGACACAGAGGAACAGTGGACGCAGAGGAACAGTGGACACAGAGGAACAGTGGACACAGAGGAACAGTGGACACAGAGGAACAGTGGACACAGAGGAACAGTGGACACAGAGGAACAGTGGACACAGAGGAACAGTGGACGCAGAGGAACAGTGGACACAGAGGAACAGTGGACATAGAGGAACAGTGGACACAGAGGAACAGTGGACGCAGAGGAACAGTGGACACAGAGGAACAGTGGACACAGAGGAACAGTGGACACAGAGGAACAGTGGACACATAGGAACAGTGGACACAGAGGAACAGTGGACACAGAGGAACAGTGGACATAGAGGAACAGTGGACACAGAGGAACAGTGGACATAGAGGAACAGTGGACATAGAGGAACAGTGGACACAGAGGAACAGTGGACACAGAGGAACAGTGGACATAGAGGAACAGTGGACACAGAGGAACAGTGGACACAGAGGAACAGTGGACATAGAGGAACAGTGGACGCAGAGGAACAGTGGACGCAGAGGAACAGTGGACATAGAGGAACAGTGGACACAGAGGAACAGTGGACACAGAGGAACAGTGGACATAGAGGAACAGTGGACACAGAGGAACAGTGGACACAGAGGAACAGTGGACATAGAGGAACAGTGGACGCAGAGGAACAGTGGACACAGAGGAACAGTGGACACAGAGGAACAGTGGACACAGAGGAACAGTGGACGCAGAGGAACAGTGGACACAGAGGAACAGTGGACACAGAGGAACAGTGGACACAGAGGAACAGTGGACACATAGGAACAGTGGACACAGAGGAACAGTGGACACAGAGGAACAGTGGACATAGAGGAACAGTGGACACAGAGGAACAGTGGACGCAGAGGAACAGTGGACACAGAGGAACAGTGGACACAGAGGAACAGTGGACACAGAGGAACAGTGGACATAGAGGAACAGTGGACACAGAGGAACAGTGGACGCAGAGGAACAGTGGACATAGAGGAACACTAGGCACAGAGGAACAGTGGACACAGAGGAACAGTGGACACAGAGGAACAGTGGGCACAGAGGAACAGTGGGCACAGAGGAACAGTGGACACAGAGGAACAGTGGACACAGAGGAACAGTGGACACAGAGGAACAGTGGGCACAGAGGAACAGTGGACACAGAGGAACAGTGGACACAGAGGAACAGTGGACACAGAGGAACAGTGGACACAGAGGAACAGTGGACACAGAGGAACAGTGGACACAGAGGAACAGTGGACATAGAGGAACACTAGGCACAGAGGAACACTAGGCACAGAGGAACAATGGACACAGAGGAACAGTGGACACAGAGGAACAGTGGGCACAGAGGAACAGTGGGCACAGAGGAACAGTGGACACAGAGGAACAGTGGACACAGAGGAACAGTGGACATAGAGGAACAGTGGACACAGAGGAACAGTGGACACAGAGGAACAGTGGACACAGAGGAACAGTGGGCACAGAGGAACAGTGGGCACAGACGAACAGTGGGCACAGAGGAACAGTGGACACAGAGGAACAGTGGACATAGAGGAACACTAGGCACAGAGGAACACTAGGCACAGAGGAACAATGGACACAGAGGAACAGTGGACACAGAGGAACAGTGGGCACAGAGGAACAGTGGGCACAGAGGAACAGTGGACACAGAGGAACAGTGGACACAGAGGAACAGTGGACATAGAGGAACAGTGGACACAGAGGAACAGTGGACACAGAGGAACAGTGGACACAGAGGAACAGTGGGCACAGAGGAACAGTGGGCACAGAGGAACAGTGGACACAGAGGAACAGTGGACACAGAGGAACAGTGGACCCAGAGGAACAGTGGACACAGAGGAACAGTGGACACAGAGGAACAGTGGACACAGAGGAACAGTGGGCACAGAGGAACAGTGGGCACAGAGGAACAGTGGGCACAGAGGAACAGTGGACACAGAGGAACAGTGGACATAGAGGAACACTAGGCACAGAGGAACACTAGGCACAGAGGAACAATGGACACAGAGGAACAGTGGACACAGAGGAACAGTGGGCACAGAGGAACAGTGGGCACAGAGGAACAGTGGACACAGAGGAACAGTGGACATAGAGGAACAGTGGACACAGAGGAACAGTGGACACAGAGGAACAGTGGACACAGAGGAACAGTGGGCACAGAGGAACAGTGGGCACAGAGGAACAGTGGACACAGAGGAACAGTGGACACAGAGGAACAGTGGACACAGAGGAACAGTGGACATAGAGGAACAGTGGACACAGAGGAACAGTGGACACAGAGGAACAGTGGGCATAGAGGAACAGTGGACACAGAGGAACAGTGGGCATAGAGGAACAGTGGGCACAGAGGAACAGTGGACACAGAGGAACAGTGGGCATAGAGGAACAGTGGACACAGAGGAACAGTGGACATAGAGGAACAGTGGGCACAGAGGAACAGTGGACACAGAGGAACAGTGGGCATAGAGGAACAGTGGACATAGAGGAACAGTGGACATAGAGGAACAGTGGGTACAGAGGAACAGTGGACACAGAGGAACAGTGGACACAGAGGAACAGTGGACACAGAGGAACAGTGGACACAGAGGAACAGTGGACATAGAGGAACAGTGGATACAGAGGAACAGTGGACATAGAGGAACACTAGGCACAGAGGAACAGTGGACACAGAGGAACAGTGGACACAGAGGAACAGTGGGCATAGAGGAACAGTGGACACAGAGGAACAGTGGACATAGAGGAACACTAGGCACAGAGGAACAGTGGACACAGAGGAACAGTGGACACAGAGGAACAGTGGGCACAGAGGAACAGTGGGCACAGAGGAACAGTGGACACAGAGGAACAGTGGACACAGAGGAACAGTGGACACAGAGGAACAGTGGACACAGAGGAACAGTGGACACAGAGGAACAGTGGACACAGAGGAACAGTGGACACAGAGGAACAGTGGGCACAGAGGAACAGTGGACACAGAGGAACAGTGGACACAGAGGAACAGTGGGCACAGAGGAACAGTGGGCACAGAGGAACAGTGGACACAGAGGAACAGTGGACACAGAGGAACAGTGGACACAGAGGAACAGTGGACACAGAGGAACAGTGGACATAGAGGAACAGTGGACGCAGAGGAACAGTGGACATAGAGGAACAGTGGACACAGAGGAACAGTGGACACAGAGGAACAGTGGACACAGAGGAACAGTGGACACAGAGGAACAGTGGACATAGAGGAACACTAGGCACAGAGGAACAGTGGGCACAGAGGAACAGTGGACATAGAGGAACAGTGGACACAGAGGAACAGTGGACACAGAGGAACAGTGGACATAGAGGAACACTAGGCACAGAGGAACAATGGACACAGAGGAACAGTGGACACAGAGGAACAGTGGACACAGAGGAACAGTGGACATAGAGGAACACTAGGCACAGAGGAACAATGGACACAGAGGAACAGTGGACACAGAGGAACAGTGGACACAGAGGAACAGTGGACATAGAGGAACACTAGGCACAGAGGAACAGTGGGCACAGAGGAACAGTGGACATAGAGGAACAGTGGACACAGAGGAACAGTGGGCACAGAGGAACAGTGGACATAGAGGAACAGTGGACACAGAGGAACAGTGGACACAGAGGAACAGTGGACATAGAGGAACACTAGGCACAGAGGAACAGTGGGCACAGAGGAACAGTGGACACAGAGGAACAGTGGACACAGAGGAACAGTGGACACAGAGGAACAGTGGACACAGAGGAACAGTGGACACAGAGGAACAGTGGGCACAGAGGAACAGTGGACACAGAGGAACAGTGGACATAGAGGAACACTAGGCACAGAGGAACACTAGGCACAGAGGAACAATGGACACAGAGGAACAGTGGACGCAGAGGAACAGTGGACATAGAGGAACAGTGGACACAGAGGAACAGTGGACACAGAGGAACAGTGGACACAGAGGAACAGTGGACACAGAGGAACAGTGGACACAGAGGAACAATGGACACAGAGGAACAGTGGACACAGAGGAACAGTGGACATAGAGGAACAGTGGACACAGAGGAACAGTGGACACAGAGGAACAGTGGACACAGAGGAACACTAGGCACAGAGGAACAGTGGACACAGAGGAACAGTGGACACAGAGGAACAGTGGACATAGAGGAACAGTGGACACAGAGGAACAGTGGACATAGAGGAACAGTGGACACAGAGGAACACTAGGCACAGAGGAACAGTGGACACAGAGGAACAGTGGACATAGAGGAACAGTGGACACAGAGGAACACTAGGCACAGAGGAACAGTGGACACAGAGGAACAGTGGACATAGAGGAACAGTGGACGCAGAGGAACAGTGGACACAGAGGAACAGTGGACATAGAGGAACAATGGACACAGAGGAACAGTGGACGCAGAGGAACAGTGGACACAGAGGAACAGTGGACACAGAGGAACAGTGGACACAGAGGAACAGTGGACACAGAGGAACAGTGGACATAGAGGAACACTAGGCACAGAGGAACAGTGGACACAGAGGAACAGTGGACACAGAGGAACAGTGGACGCAGAGGAACAGTGGACATAGAGGAACAATGGACACAGAGGAACAGTGGACGCAGAGGAACAGTGGACGCAGAGGAACAGTGGACGCAGAGGAACAGTGGACACAGAGGAACAGTGGACACAGAGGAACCGCACTAGGCAGAGAGAAACTGTGAACACAGAGAAACTCTATAAGGCACAAAGGAACACTGTAAGGCAGAGAGGAACACTACGCACAAAGGAACAGTGGACATAGTAGAAGTCTGGCCTTGTGGGCATAGACGAACAGTGGGCACAGAGATACGCAAAGGAAGGATAAGCACAGGGGGAGCAGTGTAAAATTATGCTGTCATTCTTTTATTCTGCTTTGATTTAAACATCTGCGGTTTCCTTGTGTTACCTTTGGGATGGTGAAGCAAACGTACATAGATACATAATATTTTTTTTTTCGAATTTAAGATAAGCTATAATAAAAGGTTATTTTTCCGAGAAAACACCGTTCAACTGTGCCTACTCTTCCTCTGTGCCCAGTGTTCTTTTGTACCCACTGTTCGTGCCTCCCTTTCAGTTCACCGTCACTGTGATTGGTTTTTTATCTTATCTCTTCAGCCGCCGTTCAGGTACGTAAGAGGGGGCGCGTAAAAAATTGTGTAGGATGGGAAGAGAAAGGGAGGTGCGAACGCACTTTTAACTCCTTTCCTGTCTACCTCCATTATTTCCAGCTGTTTTGACGCCCGCTTTTTCTCTAGAGCCATTCCTATATCGGAACGCCTGGAAAAGGCTGCTTTCTGTCACAGGTGATTTTTTCTATCACCACACTTAATGGAGAAAACCCAAAAACTCGAAAAAATGGAGAATGGAGAAAATCCGAAAACTCGAAAAAGCTGAAAAGATGTTTTCTTATATCTTTAAACCCTCGCTTATGAGACACTGGAACTAGTTTTGTACGACAAGAATTGACTTTGTTCTTGTTTGTGAACAGAACCATGTTGTTGTCGAGCCGATGTGTAAAAAAGTTTCAACTGAACACGAGTCGTAAACATCTCTTTAATGTGCTTGTAAAATATTTTCGAGATAGCAAATTAGTTTGAGAATTAAAAGTGGAAAAAGTAGGTAGAAATAAAATAAAAACTCTGTTTATGGGCTCCACAGATCTTTCAAAATGGCGGCTGTTTGTGAGAGTTAAACTTTTGTTCATAATAAACAATTTCGCCATATAATTTGCTCACTTACCGTCGAATCATTTAATCCCATATTTATTTGCTTCGGTAGTATTTTTTGGTATATTTTTTTCAAGCAAGACTTGAATTTCTCCCCGCCTAATTCAAGAAATCATTCCTCCATGATGGCCGTTTTCCGCACTAATGGTATATGAGCTGATAGCCTGTGCGTAGGGAACCAATCAGAGCGCGCGTTTGCTCATATACAGGGGTTGTAGATATAATAAATGTGTATATGCATTTATAATATAGCTACGTTCTTACGCGCGCTCTGATTGGTCAAAAACCCATGTTTTTATCAGAGTTTATAATATAGCTACGTTCTTACGCGCGCTCTGATTGGTCAAAAACCTATGTTTTATCAGAGAATAAAACATAGAAAAAGCGTGTTTTATTGTTTTTCGCCACATTACCTCCACTCGACAATTCTCTAAGAGATGGCGAAAAACATTTTTCTTTGAAGAAATTCATGATGGCATTCTCTGCGAAGCAGCAGAAAGTTTTGAAGCTGAGAATAATAAAACAAATAAAGAAGAAGCGAAAAAAGTCGAGAATTTGGTATTAAATGGCGTCGGTTTGTCAATCAGTGTGCTTTGTTGTTTCTACTCGCGGCATGTAAAATCTATATCATAAAGAAGCCTCAGCCGTGTATAACACTGTGATTAAAGCACTCCAGGCATTTGAGAACACTCGAGAAATACGGTAGAAAACACTCGCCTGCGGCTTGTCTTTTCTTCATTTCACTCGTGTTCTCAAATGCGCGTCGTGTTTTATCACAGTGTAATACACGGCTTAGGCTTCTTTATTTGTTAAATACATACATACACACACACAAAAACACACAAAAATACGTACATACATATATATACACATACATTTGTAGTCTATAAATAAAAGTCGTCACATTCTTACATTTTGGAGACAGCAGCCTAAAATTTATCAAATGAATTTGGAATTAGGGATAATGTTATATTGTTCCAAGTTCTTATAGTTCTAGGATAGAAAGAATATTTATATGTATCGTTCAAAGTGAT
Source organism: Ricordea florida (assembly GCA_949710005.1). Lineage (NCBI taxonomy): Eukaryota > Metazoa > Cnidaria > Anthozoa > Corallimorpharia > Ricordeidae > Ricordea > Ricordea florida. Next base: position 28,461,285 of record OX453273.1, on the reverse strand, counting down.
GAGCTGTTGAAAAGGTACACTGTTGGGGTGCCTTGAGGCTCTTGTAATGGGACTAATTTCAGATGGTAAACTAATACCAACAAACCCTCTGTAGATTTTGTAAAACAAACACGCTTGGCTGGCCAATCTTCGGTGTTCCAAGGACTCCCATCCCAGTGCGTTGATCATTGTAGACACATGACTATAACATCAATAATCATTGAAGGCAAATCACGCCGCAGGACCATCTCTATCTTGTCAATATTACACTGCGTATAGGGATTCCATACACTAATGGCATACTCCAGTTTGGGACGCACAAGAGTACAGTAAGCAGTGTTCTTTACTTTGGGAGTACAACAAGATAAGATACGTCTTATGTTGGAGTGAATAAAATCCTATTATTTCCGGACTAAAACCAAGACGCAAATCTTCAGAGGTTCTACTCGTTTAATCGTGACGAACTTCCCTGGTACAGATAAATCTAAGACTGAACGAATATCGTAAGAGCGATTTGCGATGATGAAAAGGCTCCTAGATTCCGAGATTCAACACAACTTAACTGACAAGATTAAATTTCACGATACTCGTATTACTAACATAACGAGCCGTTACATAACAGTCACACAACGTGACACTTCATGTGCAATAATTTCCTTTTCGACATCTTAGAAGGCGTAGAGTAGAATCCGCCTTCTTGCAGATGTTATCGCAATGTTCGTTCCAGGATAAGTTGTCAGTGAAAGATATGCCCAGATAAGTTGTAGAAGAAGCTCTTGTAATAAGCTTACCATCCAAAGAATAGCTGATTTCAAGATGATAGCATTTAGATACATTAAAGCTAAGCTGCCAAGTCTTTGACCAATGAGATAGAACGTTAAGGTTGTATTGGAGAGTTTGACAATCCTGCTGGGCAATTACTTCTCTGTACAGGATACAATCGTCTGCAAATAGACGTAGATTGGACTGGATTGAATTGGAGATGTCATTGATAAACAAAATAAATAGCACTGGACCCAAAACGGAGCCCTGGGGTACACCAGATATAACAGACCTTGACTACTAGAGAACTCCATTGACTGAAACGTCTTGCGTACGATTTGTTAAGAAGGCTCTTATCCAGTTGAGCATTCTACCCCTAATTCCATAATAACGAAGCTTAACAAGTAATCTCTCATGGGGTACAGAGTCAAATGCTTTGGAGAAGTCCAGCAGTATGACATCAGTTTGACTACGAAAGTTGATACCTTTTGCCCAATCATGTATTGCAGAAATGAGCTGCGTCTCACAAGAAAATTTCTCTCTGAAACCGTGTTGTTGGTCGATGAGGATGTTATTGGAGGAGAGGTGCTTTGTCATATGACTAAGAATAATGTGTTTCATTATTTTACAGCAGATACAGGTCAATGATATACTGGGCGGTAGTTCGTTGGATTAGTCTTATTACCAGACCTATCTTGAAAATTGCTGTAACTAAGGCATTAGACCAATCTGATGGAATCATGTTGCATTCAACACCTTGGCAGGAATTTCATCAGGCCCACACGCCTTCTTAGGCCGGATTCAGTTGGAATAACTGTTTGTAAACACCATTTGCTGAAATCTTTAAATCTGGAATCGATGAAAAAGTTGATGTACTAATGTTAGGAGTCGGTAACTGCTCTTGAGTAAAAAAAGAGAAAAAGTAAGAATTAAGAGATTCAGCTTTATCCTTGTCTGTTACTGATATTGATGAGTTGTTATTCTGTAAAGGAGGAATGCCAATATTCTCTGATTTACTGTCTCTTACATAGGACCAGAATTTCTGTGGGTTATCTGTTAGACTACTGCCAATAACTTCATTAAGATAATCATTGTGGTATTCTTTAATCAGTTTAGAAACCAGATTTCGTTGGTGTTTGATTGTTTCCCAGTGAGGTTGTGTCTCACAACTCTGTCTGTAATGTGGGACGTAAAAGAACCCATGGCACTGTTCGAAAAGAGTAGGTCGTGTTCCCGGTGTCATGGTGTATTGGTCTGATTGTAATGCGCATATGATTATTTATATAGAAATGGAGTATATATGTAATAATAATAATTCAGATAATCGAGGGAATCAGAAGATGAGTTTGTCTGTAGTAAGATGACAAATATAAAGTCTTGCAATTGGCTAGCTTGAGAGAAGTCCAAATAATTTTAGACTTTTCTACAGCAAAATCAAGTTCCTCAACACAAACTAAGTCGGATTTAATAACCTGAAAGACACCACCACCAAAACGGTTTCTGTTTTTTCTGAATACTGTATAATTGTGTGGGAAAATGGAATAACTTGAAATGTCAGGACACAACTTCGATTCTGTTCCAAAGACAAAATCAAGATCATGTAAATCTATTTATGTAAATCATGTAAATTTTGTAATATGGTCAGTTCCTTTCAGGCCATTCCTTCGTCGCCTAAAGTACTGTAGGACAATCTCCTTACCGATGTCTCACTAAATTTGTTGAAATAAATTTGTCTCTCGAGGTCAACAGCTCGTTTGAGTTCAGCACAAAATAGCATTTTACCACAATTGCTACTAGTCTCGTAATCTGATTGGCTAATTTGCCGTTGTCGATAATAGTCTAGACAACGCTACTCGCGTCAATGTGTCACGCAAAGCAATAGCCAATCAGAAACGCTCATTTTGGGGAATAAACCAATCAGATTGCAAGAAACTTATAGACAACGCATGCTCTTTCTTTGTGTCACGATCTTCGTCACGCTCTGAAAAAAAATTTTCCTATTTGAGTCCACAACATTTTGACCACTGTGATGACGCCTACTCGTTGTCGATAAGAGTACAGACAACGCTAAACCACATTCGATTTGTTTTAAAAATGGAACACGAAACCATAGATATGACGAAACCGAACCGATGAAAACTGATTTTCCTGATTTTGGCGCCAAGCCTCGTGCATGCGCAAACGTATTCAGGTCTGTCGGTCTGCAGTTGCTGGCAACAACATAAAATCACGTGGAGAACATGGCGGCAAACGTCGTACTAGAAGTTTTGTTAAACAAGAAATATCATTTTATGGTTGGTTTATTTGATCTCTTCGTTCTGAGATGTGGAAGCTTCCCTTTGAAGGATTTAGCTATTAACTTTTGATTTTTGCCTTCAGGTTGTTTTCGCCAGAGACAAAACATTTTGTGATCTGAGATGTGAAATCCAACGTTGCGCAGGCGATGTCTTTCCCAAACTGGGGTAAGCGTCTGTAGGTATCTCTTTCAGCGCTGTCAGATTTAATGGTTTGTTTCTCATATGCGTCCCGTTAAATTATAAATGAAAAATTTGGTGGCTCCCCGAGCAAAGTTCTAGAAGTACTGATACAGAAACGTAATATTCCGAAAACGTGAATGTCGATTTATACTACATCAGTTTATTTAGATTTGCTCGTAACTGAAATAGAGCAGTCGAGGGTTGTCTGCTTGAGCAAGATGTAAGGTATGTTCTATAAAATATGTTCTAAAAATCGGATCTTACAAATAAAGTGCTGTTTTTACATTCAATCTTAAATGAATTGACAGACTTGCCACAATTAATCATGGATGCTCCGTAAGGATCACATTTTGTGATAATTTTCTTGACCTTTTTGTGAGTCGCTTGAATAAAACTGGCCGTTGTTGAGAGGTTATTTTGACAGACGTGGAGCGCTTTAGTAGCCGTTGGCGTTTTAAAGAGGTGGCAGTTGTGGAGAGTTTTAAACAGCTAATTTGTGCACCGACCACCAGAGAGGTGGTCATTGGGGGAGGTAGCCTGTATACAGCCGCCCCCTCCTCTCAAGAAAAAATCGGGAATGGACTGTCTGACCGTCTGCCCCTCATTTTTAAATATTTTTAAACTTGGTATTTTACAATGTACATCCTCTTTAATCAATGAAAACTCCATGTTATCGGATCACAAAAGTCAATAAGGTTGCTGACCATTAACACAGACTAACAAAATTCAACAGACAGTGATCACAACATGACATGTTTATAGCAGGTTACCAAATTTTTCAAGCCTGGTCAGATGCTCCTTTCCACATGACTTTTCCCGGAATGTGTGGAAAATGGTATGATTGGCTAAAACCCACAGATCATTACATCTCTGAAACGAAAAGTTTTTATTGGCTTTCATTTTCGCAGGGTTTGCAATCAGAGCCTTGTCTAAGTACAAGAAGTGTTGACGGGTCTGTGTGACTTCTGCTGCTTGCAAATGATCTTTTGTCTTCAGAGTTAAGCTCCGACCAGGATGTCTTTTAGGGATTCTCCTTTGTGTTATGATAATGGGGGAGGCGCATTGACTATATTCGTGTAAATGTTGTTGGTTTTGAGGCAAATGCCATTTCCCCATAAGTACATTCTTCAACTTGTGACAAACAGCAGTATTGTGTGACAAATGGCAGTATTGTGTGACAAACGGCAGTATTGTGTGACAAACAGCAGTATTGTACTACGTGCATTGTTATTTTTGTTTTTAAAATAACCTTTCTCGCATGGTGAAATTCATGTCAGGAGGTGTTTCTCCACTGTGGTTTCTTGATATCATCTGTTCTTAAGGCGTAGTTTAAGGTTTTTCATGTTTTCATGAAGTCGTAATGATTCTTCTTTTATGAATTGTTTGCTAACGCCTGGTGGGTGACTTGAATAGAAATTTGTGTATTGAAAGGTCTCTGTCTCTTTGTAGTGTGTTTGCAAGTCAAGGATGGAATCCTTGTTGAATGTGTAGCCTTTGTACACTTTTGTGTCCAAGAATGCAATTTTTGTTTGTGATATTTCAGCTGTAAATTTGATCATGTTGTGAGAGTTATTTGCATTTGTAATGAAGTCCTCTATTATGTCTCTGGCTGTACTCCTCAAGAAGAATGCATTGTCAATGTATCTTTTCCAAACTATCGGTTTAGTGGGGGTTCTGTCTGAGGATCTCGTTCTCTGTTTTCACCATAGCTCCATCAATGTTTTCAGCGCTGAAATTACAATTATTTTGCTGCTTCCACGGGTAGTGCATCAGCTCAATGGGAACGATCAGGGTCACTCAAAAGACACTCGCAAACATCCTCTCCTTGACGCATTTTCATTGATCGCTAATGCGCTATGGAAGTCACTCGCCATTACAACACAGGCACGGTTTAAGTGTGTACCCACATATTCTCATTGAATATTCACAATTCACGGACCGATTACTTTCCGTGCCACTGCACGAGCGCAAACGCTTTGATGTTAGGTGTGATAGTTTTGCTTTGTTTTAGGATTTTTGCTTGATTGATTTTTTAAACCCTATTGTTGCGACATATTAATTCATTTGTAAGAAATGTCTGGAAAAGCTCAAAGCATGCATGTGGACAGGCCCCGGGAAAGGCTGAGAAATTGACATGAACGCAATGCTCGGTGTCTGTATTAGGGCTCACAGCGAATAAACTAGGTAACATGATGGTCAAGTGTGTTTACAGTGTTGAGAATAAGTGAGTAGCCATGCGAATGACTTTGTTATTTGTAAGCCCGCGTAATGGTTTGTATTTGCATAAGAATATATCATCTGTTGTTTTCAGAAGGACACGGTCAATCAAATCCAAACAACTTATGTATTTCTTTGTCGTTTAATAGTATCTGATTGTTAATCTTAAATAAACTAATCCAACGAAAAGCTCATACTTAGCGATCGCTCGGTAACAAATCACTTCAAATATATATTTTTTAATAACAAATCAACTTCCACCTCGCAAATGAGAGCAAATTCATTCAGACGTGACCAATGACATGTCGCCGCCATTCTCACTGCCGGCGGCAAATTGCATTGTAATTTGCAAAACAAAGCGGTTCTCCGCTAATACTGAACCAAAAATTTCGTTTTAAGGCTCATTTTCAAGCTTGTGAAATGAATATCAATAATAAACTGATATTACCTGTGCCACTTACGAGCGAAACGTTTTTCGGTGGAAAGAGATGAAAACCCGCCGAGGTGGCATATATTTCGCAATCACCATGCTTCACAGAACAAAAGGATACGTACTTGAGGGACAATAATTAAGCCCCATTGTTGAATTCTTTTGAAATACATCCACTGAATCGCCGCCCAAAAGTCACAAGTCCTATTCATTCGTCTGAGCCTAATAATTACGAAGATACTCAGCCCTTTCATCGGAGCAAACTCGACAATAACTCGAAGCTTGACTACAGGTCAATTTACGAGCCTTCCATGTCAATTAGCCAGTGGTATATCCCATTTCTGAACAACACATTTAAACCGTGCCTGTGTTGTAATGCATTGAACACCATTTTGAAGATCTAGAACTGAGCAAGTGAGACTGAATTTTGGTCAGCATTTATCACTCATAATTTGTGCAAAACATATTCAGGAACACGATTATCAACAGTAAATCACAGACGCTCCATTCCCAATTTTTGTTGAGGGGAGGGGGCAGCCATACTGAGGCCAGTGGAGGTTTGACTGTAATTGTGTTTAACACCGCAAGTGGGTGGGATGAGGCAAATCCTGAGTTTTTATTGGCTATCCAAGTAGACACGATGGACCTGCCTTGCACATTCAGCATTGCCTGCTTTGTCACCCAAAATAAAACAAAATAAACGAGCCATAAAATAAATTGTTTAATAATCAAGCTTGTTTGGTCAAGATGGCTTGATATTAGCCTTTACACTAAACAAAATACCTTTTTGGTTACTGAAAGAATGTAAGTGATGCTTGTGATATTCCATGATTTGCCACATGAAACCATTGCTTAGATAGTGTATTACAAAATTTCAATGTGCTGATTGGCTAAAAGCATGTCAATTAATCCCAAATAGTGCAGAAAGTTAAAATTAAATTTTGCATGCATGTTATTTTAAACAAGTAATCAAATGATTTTGAGTGCAATTTTGTATGAATGAGCTCTTGTAAATTTTTCACAGACAACAAATTTCACTCACCCTTCAGGATGGTGCAATTTTTTCAATCTTTGAAAAATTACCTGTTCTCATTTATTCAAAATTGCATTTTAAACTGTTTGATTACCTAGACAAATAACAGAATTGCGAGTTAAGGCAAAGGTGTAAACAAGCCATGAAGCGTACATGTTTCTGTGGCATCAAGCACCTACATGAACATGTGGGAGTGTACATCACAGGATTACCCCAACACTATATCATTGGTAACCCATGCACACCTGGTTGCAAAAAGATATCACGATGTATTCTGTTCAACATGGCAACTCACTCTACCATTACTTGGGTTTAGTCACAGGACCGTGGAATTCAAGCATGCCAATCACTACACTACTGTACCTCCTCTGATTTGCAAACTTGTCCTGCATTTTTTTGGCTGCTGCATATGAAATAATGGAGGAGCCAATCTGTCAAAGGAAACACGAGTGATTGAGTGAGTGAAGGCACCAATCAGCGCATGCCTAGTATTTAGCCAATCACGATGCACAATACATATTTGTGCACCACAAAGAATTTGGACAACATTCCTAAAGGAAGGACACAGGAGTTTATATTTTGTAACTTTTACATCGATTTATTTTTAAACACAGAAGAGAATATGTATACTTAATATTTATATTACTTATAAACTTAATAAATGTATTAGCCACATGCATGCTATGTTTGCCTATTTTTTTTAAACAGGCAGAGCTTGTTCAATCGTTGAGTTTAAATGAATAACTTTGTCCTCATCTCCAGGGAAATTGAAGTCACAGTAATAAAAACTGAAACTGGTGCAAGAATTCCTGGCAGATTTAAAGTTGGGGAAATTCTTCAAAATGGTAGTAAAATCTTCTCGTTTTCATCAGGTGAGTTTGATATTTTTTTTCAAATTTGAAAAGTCTAGCTTCCAATAACAACAAAGCAGCTGTATAAGTTAAAGTACAAATTGTTATAAAGAATGTTTTTGTGCTGGTTGCACAAAATTCTTTTTTTGTTTTTGAGGAACAGATTTTGGATTAACCACATGTGCAAGAGTTTTAGTCTCTTTTACAGTCTGTCTGTCTGTCTGTCTGGTCACGCAATGCTCCTCCCCCCACTAACGGGTCATATTCAAATTACTTTCTTTTCCAGGTTTCAGCCAATCACAGTTGTAGTTCTCTTTTTTTGAGACCTGCCTCATACCAATTTCTCCCTTGATGACTAGTCCAATCGTAGCCTGCATTTTATTGTGTGCTGAATGCAGAATGCTCCCCAAAAGCTAGTAAACTGGAGCAATTGTTACATATGCATGTTTGATTCACTAAGTTCTTCCTCTTTTTGGTACAAGCGTTTAGTAGTCATTAATTGGCTGCAAAGTACGCTTGAGCCCCAAACACAATGGAAAAGGAGTGTGGTTTGGATGTGAGCAGTCATTTGTTGGGCAGGAGGGTTGCGTAATGAGCCAGACAGCTCTGTAAAGGAGACCACAAGAGTATGTGTGAAAGTCTTTGATTATCATCTCCAGCAAAATCAGGCAAATATCACCAAAACTGAAATTGAGGTGAATAAAGCCAGAATATTTAGGGTGTTAACCATTTACAAGAAAACTTCAGAAAATTTCCACTTGGAATTTCCTTTCTGGAAGAGTGCGTTCCATTTAACACAAGTCACATCTGTTCTCATGCCCCTCTCTGTTGCTTTTCCAAATCTAAAAAAACTGGTGAGAGACGAGAAACCTGTAAATGGAACACAAATTTCCATTGGAAACTTTCCACTAGAAAATTGGGACTCCCTTTTCAGAAGTTACGTTTATTTTGGAAATTTCCGGTGGAACAAACCAAAAACTTGTGTTCCATTTACATCCCAACTGGAATTTCTGGAAATTTTGTGTAAATATTTCCAAAAAGCGACTGCTCAGTGAGACTGATTTACGAGGATTAGGAAGGAAAACAGGCAAATGAGCCTGTGGTCTCTGTCACTGGAAAGTTATGGGAAACATTTGGGCCATTAGGGTAATAAATGGGCCCAGGAGCCCATCACCAGGGAAAAATTTCAAGAAAGGTTATGTAATTCTTTATTGATTATATTTTTGGAGGCATGTTAGCTTTAAACAATTGAGGCTAATACAAGATTCAAATATATTCAAAACACGCGAAAGTACTGAAAGCACTTGGAACTCCGAGCAAGAGCCCCGATTGCAAGTAAAGTCTGAGTTGAGGATCTGGGTGATAAAATGAAGCAAACAGGAGTCAAAGAGCAAAGGCACCATGGCTTTTCACTTGTTTATTCGTCATTAAACTGAAAATTTTACAAATTAAAATCCTTTTCACAAAGCAGTGTATATTTTACTATCACAGGTATCACAGGTTTTAATGCGCCATTTCGTAGCTTTATGTGCCATACGCGCATGGCGCACGGCCTTCATTATCCCTGGTTTTAGTAGATAACAATGCAGCAATCTTAGTGACACATCTCAGAATCAGCCGAAACCTGAGAATTGATACCAGCCATTTTTTATTCAAGCAGTGTTGCTGATTTCATTTTGCAGATTACAAGAGTCCAGAGAAAAAGAAAAGGAAAAAGAAAGATTATGAAGAAACATTTGCAAAACGACAGAAGCTTTCAAATAAACCCAAAACCAGACAAAGTAAAAGAAATTTAAAGCAAAAAGGAAAGTTTTGTGTAAATGGTAAGTGATGAATATCAATTGTGCAGTACAGTATTCAATTTTACTCAGATTATGTATTTGTATGTTGGACATTGTAATGAGAATGAGATAATGAGAAACTCTTGAATTGCAAGAATTATGATAGAGGAAGGATAAATGTGTAAGTTGAAAGCTGTTGAAGATTACCTTAGGTTTAAACATTGTCTTGGCATTTTTTTTGACATTTAACAGTTATTCAAAGACATACACCATTTCAAGAAAAAAACTGCAACCTCATACATTGTGAATATGCAAACCCCAACTGGCTGCTTCCTAAAGAATGCAGAAAAAAAGTTCAATCATTCATGGTTTGAGTGTAAGAATAATTAAATCTTTGTCAGGTGGATTACAACCTGTCAATGTGTTTGTTGTGTGACGGGCAAGTGTTCTTTCTTGTCTTTGGTTGTTTTTGATGGTTTGTGATGGCAAGGCTTTGGTCCATGGCTAGTGCACTGTGTCATTGCCCCTCAAGCACCATAGATAGAAAGACATTTGTTTGATGGGTGTGGCTCAACAAAATTTTTACTCCCAAGAGGAACCAATTCAAAAACAACACAGTAAGTGACATCTTGACAATTTTTGATAGCAGTAGAGATGAATGTGTACTGATTTTTTGTTGATGAGTGTTGAATGACACAATAAAAACCAATTGACTGGTACATTGTAAATAGTCTATGTCGTATTTTTACCCTTAAACGTACCGCCAGAAATCCGTCACTGGTCATTTTGGATTTTGCACCCCAAGAGATTCCAACCCACAGGTTTTGACTCCCACAAGATACATGTGTGACGAGCACCGTCCCCCATTGTTTTTCTATGGGAGTGCCTTTGAATTAGATTCTATCATTTGTTCTTGTAGGAAGCAAGAACAGAAGGCAATTGTCGAAGAAAGGTGTTACAAAAACCTTGTGGAAAAAATTTAAGGACTTTGTGAAAACACAGGAAGATTTTACAGAAAAGCAAGCTAATAGAATGCCAGATGTGACAAAGGTCAATGGAAATGATTTTGCGGAAACTTTTTTAGCTGACATGAGGGAACTTCAAACCGAAGGAATGGCAGAAAGTGTTTCTTGCATTAGAGCTAATATAACATCTCCAAGGAAAGATCTTGAAGGAAATTGTAACGAGTTACAGCAGAAATTGCCACTTTCAAGAATCTCAAATAGGAAAGAAGGAATGACTCACGACAACCTTGAAGTAAACTCATCTGAAGCTGTTTTGAGGGCATCAAATTACAAACAATTGTTTGACCTGGATGAATATTGTCATCCGAGAAAGAGAAAAGCCGTTGAAACATCTGCATCTAAGGTAGCAAAGTGGCTTTGGTCAAGTGATGCATCGTCTTTACCATTAAACGCAAATCAGGAAAACGAAGAGAATCACAGTGGCTGTGAAACCCGGAGTGTTGAGAATTGTGACCGTGAGTCTTGCAGTGGAAGAAACCAAAAGTCACATGCTGTATCAAATGGAAAAAGTAAGAATGGTATGACAGTATTACCTCAGTTGTTTTGAGCACTGGACTGCCGTGCTGGAGGTTGTGGGTTCAAACCCCGGCCGGACCAACACTCAGGGTCTTTAAAGAAGGTCTCAATGGGGTGATGACTTTTACGGCTAACGGTTAACATTTTTACGGCTAACGGTTAAAATTTTCTGATTTTTACGCCTAACGGCTAAATTTTTGGCCCGTTTTACGCCGGCTAATGGTTAACCCCATTGAGACCCTCTTTAAATTGAGGAGAACGTGCTGCCTTTACATGCTGACGTCCGATCTCACCCAACAGAAGTGTGAAGCGCCTTTGAACACATTAATATGAAAATGTGCGCTATATAAATTTACTATCATTATCATTATTTAGCATCTCTCCCACTCTGTGTACCAGGGTCTCATTTAGGTGTAGATCGTTGTTGGTTGTCTGTCTGCTCCATACATTTAGGTTCTCCGGTTTTCCTTTCTCCATAAAAACCCTCACTTCCAAAATCAATTAGAAAACAGTGGGCGAATACCTTCCTCATGGACTCACCACTACAGACTTCTATGAATTTATTGAAACTGAAACGCAACCTGCAAGTTTTGTTGAGTGGCTTTCCTAGGGTAATTTAATTATGTGGCTTCATTCATATATTGATATGAATAGGTTTCACGGTCCATGAAAGCTTGACGGTAGGGGCTTGGCGTTAGAGGTGTACAGTGTGCATACACCTTATTTATTAATTTACTCCACATTAACAAGTTAAATACAATAAATACAGATTTCAAGGAAAAGTGAAGGGCATGATATAGTTCGACTAATTATATGCCCTTTCTAATTAATACATTTTTTAAGATAAAAAAGGAAAGCTTACTATAATCAGAGGAAACAAGGAATAGAGAGGAAAATTAATTTTACAAAGGTCGTGTGACAGAAATTAATACTGAGCAAAATAATACCGGAAGAGAGCGTTTTGTTGATTTCTGACGAATAGAAAGAGGAGTAGCATTCCAGTAATAACAACCAAATGATGATGGGCAGAATTTCCTTATATTTATTCTGAAGGGACCTTGAATCAAGCAATGCCATTTTTTTACGGGTACAAATATATCCACACAGCGAAAAGCGCTTCACTCCTGAGAATGACATAAGAGAGGAGTGTCGAAACATTGGTGGTGAATCGTTACTTTTTAAGTTTTATTCATTGACTTGAGCATGAGCCGCATTTGGAATTGTGATAGGAAGTCACACGGATCGTGACGCAACAAAGGAGCCGATGAATCCTACGCTCTTTATGTGGTGTTTGTGTTCATTATAGAATCTGAGATAGCGTAGCATGCAAACTTGGTTTAATCGTACACATGGTTGCAATGTGAACATATCGATTAACTTTTCGAGGGTGCATCTTCCAACCAAATAGGCTGTTGCAAGTCGCCTGGACCAATCATATTGTCCGTTTTCCTCTTGCTAACACCGGGCGCTAAATTTGGCAGGAACAGGTATTTCGTTGCAGTTTTGTCGTCATTGTTTCTGAAATGGCTGCTTCAGTTATGCCCGTTTTTAACTCGTGGATACGCGAAGCGTATTTGCGAGTTTTTGTGGGGACTCCGATATGCAAATTGTCACTCACTCACTCACTCCAGTGTAGACACTGTTCGTAATTAGTCGGATAGAACTCGGGAGCACCGATATGAAGACGACAATTGCGACGAACGACGAGCCACTCACGGGAAGTTACGACAGCGACCTTCGACCTTCCGAAATTGCGACGTGAAAAGGTTTGAAACTCAGACGCGCGACATAAAGAACCTCACTAGCAGGGCCTCATTAGCGGTCTTACTAAAATCAAAAGGAGTTTAAATGTTTCCAGTTAGGACAATGGCCAACTTGGAGACTGAATTTCATGAGCCTTTGACTCGGCCAGGCGCTAAACGTAACCAGATGATAACTATTCGCTCTTCCGACATCGACCGCCCCCAAGATTACAAGCAGTATATGAATTTCAGTTGGCTCGAAAGTGATCTGAAGATGAGAAAATCACTTGCTAATGTAGTAAGCTTTGAGGAGAACTCATAGAGCGAAATGAGCACTTGAATGAGAACTTATATGAGCGAAATGAGTACTTGTTATTGAACGAAACGACTACTGAAAACAAAATAAATTGACGAATCCCATGATGTGAAACCGAAGAACTTCTGTGGCCAACCAGGATAAGAAACATCGCATGTAGGACTTTTCTACTGATTTAAGTGTTAGTACTAACAGGAATGGAGTTGTTGAAGTATTGGGACGGCCAAGAAGTATGTCAACATTTACTTGTAAATATGGAGGCGCCTGCCGTGACGGAGAACCATGAAGGTTACAATGTAAGAAAGTCATTAAAGGGTTCGAAAAGAGTAAATCATGTAGAAAATGTATTAAGCGTTATATTATATACAATACACCACACGCCTTTACAATGAAAAGTTTTCTGTCTATTGATTTCCGAATTTACCTTGAAGTGAACTAGATTGTGTTGAAGTAGACATGTTGGAAAAGTAGGCTTACCTGTTTGCTTACTGTTGTGTGACTCATCATCTTTACATTGTAAAAACAAGAAGTTAATAAGCATAAAAACAGAGATGTATTGCTGTATTAATGATGGCAAGTGTGATTCAGCCTTTTAAGTGCGACCCTGAATATACATGGACTTGCTGTGATCAGTTGTGGTATAGATCATGAGTTACAAAGTGTGATGATAACAAAGACACTAAGTCAGTGCACCAAAAATTTAGTAGCTGTATGCATAACTGGTAAAACTAGTGTAGAAAATATGGAATGGGTTTTGCCAACCTGCCATTCAAACCTACATGTAAGCAATGGGAAGTTGCCAATCTGTTCTGAGTGTTGTCCAATACATGTGTGTCTGTTCTTAGGCTACCAAAATGTGATTTCCTGTGAAACCAGAATGCCTAAATAGAGGTGGAGAATTATCTCTAATGATAGCAATGTTCTTAATGTATCAGCTGATGTGAATTCAGTTGTTAACACTCTACCTACACCTATAAATGAATTATAAGCAGTTCTTATCAAATTGAAAAGAAAATTAAGTCACAAGCACCATTATAAGTTTTAAAGTGTTACACCAAGAAAGTGTTGAAACCAGTGAACTCTTTTAAAATGAACATATACTGATAAGTCGAGGAGAAGTGGCTGAATAATATGTAAATAGCGCAGCTATAAATGAACGCAATGATTGGGAAGTGTTTCTAAACTCCAGGACTAAACAAATAGATGCACCTTATTCCAAGGAATCTATCGAAGAACATGCCAACAGAACTGAGCAATTGAAGCTATTATTACTGATTCTAAAAAAGATGATATTGATGATGGATAGTGCGAAGTCGAGGACTGCCATTCAGGTGCCTGAGATACTTTTATTATAAGAACCAGATGTCACTGAAAATGTTGAAAAGGTCATTAGTTTTGCTCCAGGTGAAGGAAACAGACTTTTAGTGGTATTTATGGACAAAGAATCTGAAAGCGTATCATTTCCTACAATTTACTGTTGACAAACCAGAGCTGATAACCAAGAAAGAACAACATCTGTGCATTACAGTGCAGTATGCAAATGGCTAAGATGGAAGAGTTGCCCAGTCAGTGCCTAACATCTTGTACAAATAAAAAAAAATTGCAAATTCATAAGACTGCAATTATTTCATTAAGAAAGTGTAACACCAAAGGGAAGAAATATACCACTGATAACCTAAAATCAGATGATAATGTAAATTAACAAATTCAACTTGATAAAGGATTGAGAGTCTTAAGGATTTTAAGATCATCACTAACATTTTTTGCAAAAATGCAAGAAAGTCTTGTTTGGTATGATTCGTCAGCTGGGCAATCCTACATGGTTTTGTTCATTATCAGCTGCAGAATCAAGGTGGATATTTCTGTTGAAAACATTGAATAGACTTGTAGGCAACAAAAACTATAGTGATGATAAAATTGACAATGTCATGGCAAGAAAAGTCAGATCTTATTCAGAAGGACCCTGCTACATGTGTTAGAAACTTTGAACACACAGACAGTGAGCAGCAGGATACCAGAACTACCTTTGGTTTTGGCACCATTTAATCCTGTACCCTTATGTTAAGTTATGAAATTTTTTAACAACTGTATGCTTGCCACCTGCCTTATAATTGATGCCTAGTGTAGTCAAATGATTGGCGTCATGTACTCACTGTATGTTTGTTTCGAAAAGCTACTCAGCTCCCTGGTCACGTTTATGTTGTGATTATAGATTATTAAAATTATCTTCAAGTTCATTCAATCACAACTACGAAAAACCACTTCGTTAATTTTAAAATTATTTCTTTTTTCTCTATTTTGTAAACATATCCACGAGTTCACCATAGTCCTACTTTGATTAATACCATGTCGCTCAGTCCTGAATATATGTGATGGTCTATGACATACTCTCAGTACTTAGTTGACACGTAAAGGTTAATAGAAAGATGTAAGAGTCTAATATTTTGATAGTTGCCGTTGTGGGTCACTTGTCATAACGACACGAACGATTTTGGCATTTGTTTGATCGAGATGTAGGGTCCTGGGATGCCCACTTTTGTGAGGTAATCCCATTTTTGAGTCAACGTTTAGCAAACCTTAGCATGGATGTGAGCATGACAATCTTGTAGGTATCTTCAATGTTTGTGACACAGTTTGACCTCCCCCCCCCCCCCCCACTTTGAAAACTCCTAGCTAGGCCCCTGCCGTTAGCAACTGGTTAATACTGCAAAACTTTCCCTGCCTTCTTTATGGTCGTCTACCAGTTACGTTTATTAAATGTAATTCAAGACTAGTAAACGAATTCTTTAATGTGTTTTTTTTTTCAGGTAGTACACCTAAGGTGGTGGAGAATGCTGAACAGACAGCAGAGTTGAACCGGTGGCTTGAAAGAGATGGTGAAATGATGTTAGATGCAGATGTGACCAGTGAACAGAGACCACAACGGCCGTCGTCACAGGAGCACGTGCATAATGAGAGCGGTCATGTACAAGCAACGGAATCCATGAATGGCGCTTCACGTCACACACCAGAGAGAAGAGAGCCATATGCTACAAGGAGTGCGACTTACACAATTACCGGAAATAAAAGTCTTCAGGCAAACGAAAGAGAACTGCAAAGAGTGGATAAAAATAGCGAAAAATCGAATGCAGTGTTTGGGAACGGAGAAGGCAACAAAAACACGTTTATTCCGTCATCTGAGGCACGGGTTGAGATCGATGCTAGAGTGAGAAGAAGAATTCGAACGTGTCAAATTCCACTTCAAAAATTGCCCCTGGACATCGATGCCATAATGACAAACTGCCTGCTGGATAACACGAGGTTACACGTGCGTAACACAAGATCACGAGAAAATGACACGACGTTACAGGAGACTTGGTCAAATACGAGGGAAACATTTACAAACAACGTAACAACAGGAGAACAAATCAGTTTGATAGAAGGTGCAAATAAAATAGGGAGGCTGTCATCGAAAACTTGCGGTCTCGAATCACCTTTGAATGAACAGCACGACAAAGTAGACTCTAACGCCAGGAGTAATTGTTGTGATTATGATTTTGAACATGAAAACGCAGAAGAAGGAAGAATTAACATTGCAGCTGTGAAGTCCAGTGTTGTAGAAGGCGAGGCAGATTTAGACAGAGGGAGAAGTCCATCTGTTTTGAGCGACAGGGAAAAGAGAAACACTTCGCGTTATATTTTGAGAAGTTTGAGTAAAGATGAACGTTCAGGGAATCACGAAATGGTGCCGGCAATCGAGTCCACCGACGAGTCTGCGAAAAGCGCCACCGGGAATCCTATATCCTCAAATAATGCGCCTGAATGTTTAACCACAGTAAGTGGAAATCTTAAGAACATTGAATGCACGACGAACGGTAGTTCACATTCACCCGTTAAAAGTAGAGACTCTGATGTGTCACGAGATTTGTCAGAGAAAGGTTTTGTCCAGGAAAAGAGTGATAAAGATCCACAGACTCGAGTCCACCAATCAGAAGATGGCAATTCTGGTTCGGACTATGAAAGCGAAACAGAAGATGAAGCACAGGGTAACTGTTACATATGATGTAGAAACTCACAATTGAAAAAGTAAAATTCAGAATCAGTTTCAATCAGCCCAAGAAAAATTAGTACTTAAGTTATTTGTTTTTCTATACTGTCATTTTTCAATATCCATCAAAGGGTGAAACCATGCTGGGTGATCCTTGTACTGTGGTACTGTTTGTCTTACTATACAGTGTGGTTCTAACTTTTTTATCTGTGGATCAAACCATGCAGTGTGACCATTTTTTTTTTTGCAAGCTACTGAACAGTACTCTACTGAGGTACTGTTTGTTTCAACATACATTGTGGTTCTGACTTTTTCATGTGGATCAAACAATACAGTGTGACCATTGTTTGGAAGGCCATGAAACTACGGAAGATAGCGAAAGGTAATTATCGTTGGAATTTACTTAGATTTGTAAATACTGTGTTCTATATACCTTGCAGCAATGGAAGACAACACCAAAGCTCCCATCAGAGAAGTAATGCACTTTGAGCTGTATAAAAAAGGAAAACATGTTGTGTTTTGGAAAGAGGCGGAAGCCTTCCAAGACGACAGAAGAAACAGCCTTAGGAACTCTTTCACTAACCATGAGAAACAAGATGGAAAGCTCGCAGTAGACCGGAAGAGTATCCCTTCACCGAGAGGCAGTGTGCCTATGAAAGAAAAGCCTCCCAGTGGCACGGAAGTATATCCCTTAGAATCAAGGTCCGGAGAAGCTTTGCAGGGGATTGAGAATGAGGAGACACGTCGTTTCACTAAGAATGACGGGAACGCGGACTTGGAAAGCGCAGATGAAACAGAGGTGTACAGTGTTGACGAGAAAAGCGAAAACAGTATAAACGATAAAATCAAATCCGCGACGAGTAAACTCGATACAGAACATGACGTTGAAGTTTCGGGTGAAGGGAAAGAGCAAATCGATTTGCATGACACGAGAAAGGTGCTTATAACCGAAGCTGAAGAGGTCGGCAACAAAAAGAGTGCAGACAGTGCTACTAATAAAGAGAATGAGAACACATTTAAGGAAAATCAGCGAGGTTATGTGGAGGGCCGGGAAAAGGGGAATAACTATGTGAACGGTAAGAATGAAACGGTACAAAAAATTCATGGAGACTTTGAAGGTGAAGAAGAAAAACAAGACGAGATTGGTGAAGAAGTGAAAGGCAAAGGGGATAAAGCAGAAGTGAGCGAATATGAAGGCGAAGAAGAAAGTCAGGGAGTTGTGGTGGATGAAGCAAAGAAGGAATGGGAAATACTAGATGGAAGTGACTTTTTTAATCCTTGGGATCAATTTGGAAATCAAAACCCGGTTCATGAGGATGAAGAAAACGATTTCTTAGCGGGTAAAAAACAAAAGGACAATTTAGAGGATGTTGATCAAGCGGAAATTACAAAGACGAAACAAAGCTCTTCATCGGATTCTGAATACGAGAAAGATTCAAAGCGAAAGCGTAAGTGCCACACTGAGAATTTACGTGAAAAGGGAACGAAAATAGAGTTTGAGGAAAGTACAGAAGAAAGCGAAGGGAATGAGGTACAGAACCTGAAAACGAAAGCGAGACAAGAGAAACTAAAGAGACGCTCAAACCTGCAGAGCGAGGAGAGCGTTCCTGAAAGAGCAGCCGCAGAGATCTTGTCACCTCCAGGCGAAAATGGAAGAGAAATAGAGTTTAAGGAAGTAAAGGGAAAGGATGGAAGCGAACACAATGAAGTGCAGAACCTTGCAAAGAAAGAAGGAAGAAAGGAACGGAGGAGACGCATAAAGATATATAGTGAGGATAGCATTTCTGAACGATCATCCACCGAAATCATGTCACCTCCAAATCTCCAGCTTGTAGAGTCTATAAGCAGCGAAAGAACTATGGATGACAGCGGATATGGTGAATTATCACCACAGTTAGCCACAAAGGAAAAAGGGCTTTTCCCTCGAAAAGCTGACACGCCAGAAGAAAGACTGAATCAGGAGGCACCAAGGAAGAAAAATGAAAAAGTAAAGGAAATGACGGATGATTCAGTTGGGGAAGATGAGAATTTGGTGTTAAACAAGACAGATGAATTAGTACAACAGATTTTAAAGGAGGGCGATTGCGAAGGTCAAGAGTGTATGGTTGGTAAAACAATTGAAAAAAGAGAGAAAGGTAGAAAGAGAAGCGTTAATTTACGGAGAAAAGAAATAGACAGCGCGAGGGAAGAGTCTCAGGAGAGCGATCAAGAGAATTTTTTAAGCGATCATTCGATAGGTTCTAAGAAAAGTGTCAAAGGAAATGAAAGGAAAGGGAAGGGGAGTGATAGAACACAGCTCATGTCTCCAGAGAGTGGTGAAAAAGTTGATTTAAGTCAGGAGTTGAGTCTTCCTATGGCGTTTGAAGAAACAGAGAAAGTGAAGGAAAAAATAGGAAGACATGTGGAGGGCAACGAAGGCGATTTAGCCATTGAGAAAAACGAAGTTGCACAGCAAGAAACAGATGCTGGAGAACAGGAAAATGCCACTGAAGAATGTACAGCCTTTTTAAAAAGAAGCAAAAAGGCAAAGAAGACAAAGATGGCGGTGGTCGAGGAAGCAGTAGAGAGCGATATGATGGTTACCAATGCGCCAAGTGTTTGTCGCGATGCCGAAATTCAAGATTCCAAGGGGAACGAGAACAGTTTAGTTTGTGACAGGACTCAAAATGTGTTTTCAGGTAATGATGTAACAGACGAAAATATGG
Organism: Ricordea florida; assembly: GCA_949710005.1. Classification (NCBI taxonomy): domain Eukaryota; kingdom Metazoa; phylum Cnidaria; class Anthozoa; order Corallimorpharia; family Ricordeidae; genus Ricordea; species Ricordea florida. The sequence goes on along the minus strand of OX453273.1, from coordinate 28,441,424 downwards.
ACTGCGATTTTCCGATTTCAGTTAACAAAAGAAAACCAAAGAAAAGGAAAAAGGAGCGAACCCAAACTTTGGAGGAAGGTGGTAGCGTTTTAACGAATAGCGAAACGAAAACACATTCTTTGTCTATAGAGAATGCTGGGGGTGAGAAAATCACGAAATCTGATTCTGTGGTTTCAACAGACTTTGAAAAGTCAAAGAAAAGGAAAAAACGGATAACTGAAAATTCAAGGGTTGAAAACACTTTGATAACTGACAAAATGCAAGTTGAGGATTCGGTAAGTGGAGAAAGCCAGGAATTGTCAAACCAGGATGTTATGGTTCCCAAAGAAATATTTAAAGTAACGAAAACGAAGAAAGAGACAGTTGAAAATGCACGGGAAGAAGACAGTGATTTGGTAATTGACAAAGCACAGCTCGAGTCGTCAGTCAGTGGGGAAAAGGAGAGACTGTTCGAGCATGTTCTTAAGAAAGCTGGAAAAATAAAGAAAAAGAGAAAACACGAGGGGGTCGTATCTGAGAGCATACAGGTTGAGTCTCAAGGAAATACTGGAGAGAAAAAACACTTAAGCCAGGAGTTGGAAGCTTCTGTAGGCAAGAAATTGTCAAAGACAAAAAGATATACAGATCAAAGGAAAAGAATTAACCACGAGGGTTTGATAGTTGATAGCACAGAAGGCGAGTCTCAAGGAAATGTTGAGGAGAATGAAGACTTAAGCCAGGAATTGGAAGCGTCTGTTAGTAATAGAAAGTCAAGGACAAGAGCACATAAAGATCGAAAAAAGAGAAGTGATGAGGGTCTAGCGAGTGACAGCACTCGCATTGAGTGTAATGGAAATGCTAATGAGAATGAAGACTTAAACCAGGTTTCTGTTTGCAAGAAAAAGCCGAAGACAAAAAGGAATGCAGATGAAAAGAAAACGAGAAAAGACGAGGGTAATTTGGTAATTGATAGCGCTGAACTTTTTAGTCAAGGAAATGTTGAGGAGGACGAAGACTTGAGCCAAGTGTTGGAGATATCTGTTGGCACGAAACACTCGAAGACAAAAAGGAAGACATATCGAAAGGGGAAGAGAAATGATGGCTGTTTAGTAAGTGATAGCACTCAAGACGATTGTCACGGAAATGCTGAGGGAAATGAAGACTTGACCCAAGAGCTGGAGACTTCTGGAGGCAAGAAAAAGTCAAAGACAAAAAGGAAGACATATCGAAAGGGGAAGAGAAATGATGGCTGTTTAGTAAGTGATAGCACTCAAGACGATTGTCACGGAAATGCTGAGGGAAATGAAGACTTGACCCAAGAGCTGGAGACTTCTGGAGGCAAGAAAAAGTCAAAGACAAAAAGGAAGACATATCGAAAGGGGAAGAGAAATGATGGCTGTTTAGTAAGTGATAGCACTCAAGACGATTGTCACGGAAATGCTGAGGGAAATGAAGACTTGACCCAAGAGCTGGAGACTTCTGGAGGCAAGAAAAAGTCAAAGACAAAAAGGAAGACATATCGAAAGGGGAAGAGAAATGATGGCTGTTTAGTAAGTGATAGCACTCAAGAAGATTGTCTCGGAAATGCTGAGGGAAATGAAGACTTGACCCAAGGGTCGAAGTCAAAAAGGAAGACAAGTAAAAAGAAACAGAGAAAGGATGAGGGGCTGGCAATTGTTAAGACAAAAGTTTTTAATCAAGGAAATGTTGAGGAGGACGAAGACTTAAGCCAGGAACTGGTAGCATCTGAATGCACTAAAAAATCAAAGACAAAACAAAATACAGATAGAAATCCTAATAGGAAAAACGAGGAAAATGGTTTGACTGTTAAAGAAAATTCACCCGCATCTGTGAACACTAATGGAGAACAGGAACGGGGAACCCAAGAAGCACTTTTAAGAAAGGGAACGGAAAGAAGAAAGAGAAAGAGATGTTCCGAAGGAAAAATAAAAGGTTTGACAATAAATACAGCTTTTTATTTATCTATTTTTTTTAAGGTGCAAGTATAGTATTGTTGGGATTAAAATGGCGCGTGTAAGCTGATGCAAATACGAGAGAAAGTTTAAGAGAGTTTCGGAGTCGCAGGCTTGGTTTTACCTAAGTACTTTTATAATTTATAAAACTTGTTATTTTAATCGAAATTCGGGATTTATCGGAAAAGCTTTTAAAAACGTCGAAATCTCTCATTTGATACATAAGCAGTGACGCCAAGAACGAGAGTGAGTCACTTGGCAGTATTGTGCTGTAAGGAGGTGGTTTTGTAGTCTTGGTTTTATCTTTTACAATCTTTTCTAATTATAAAACAAATTTGAATGGCGCGATCTTCAACCACATTATTTCTAACGTTGATTCTGAATTCAAACATGTTTTCTTCAGATTCAGATCTGTTAACCGGTGCTTGCGAAAAACAGGACGATGTAAAGGATAAGCAAGCATCCCAACCGAAAGAGAAGGCGAGCGCCAAGAAAAAAGGCAAAATGTGCTTGTCTCTGTTGGAATTGGTTGAAGATGGTAAGTTCTTCTAAAAGAGAAGATACGAGAATTTGTAGTGTAACTGAAATTTAGCAGCAGCCGAGGGAGGTAGGTTTTTCAGGTTAGGACATTTACGGTAAATGAAATTACATTCCTGGTAAAGTGGCTGGAATTATAGCAGCTGACAAGTAGAAATCGGCTTGGATACTATGGGGCACCAAATGTAAGAAAACGTATTTCCCTTAGTTTTGTCATTTTTTTTTTCATTATTTAATAAATAAAGTTTAATGATAAGATACCATATAACACGCCAGAATTTATTTTAGATAAATTCATATTATTTGCTTCAGTTTATTATTTGATATAAATCCTGATTTCAGATCATTGGTTTTTTATTTGATGTAATAAATTGTGATTTCAGATCATGCGTGTATGATTTGAAATCACGACTTCCTGATTCAAATATAACTTTCATATTTGATGTCAGTGAAATAATGATTTAACTTAATAAGTATGATTTAACTTAACACTTGATCTGTATGAGTACATGTTACAAGTTAGAAGACTATCTATTGCGCGGGAAAACACAAACACTGCGGACGAACTCTACAGATCAGTTGCTTCTGCCGTATCCCAGGCAGTTCAAAGGGCGGTCGAGGAGAGTCTATCTCGGGAGTGACTTCAACTAGCTCAAGCTCCACCTCAAACTCGTCCCCGATCTCGACCTTGATCTCCACATTGAGCTCAACTTCAACTCAGTTCTCGAGAGCTATGTACATGTGCTCGCCTGCAAACTAGCATTGTGTCTCTTGTGTTATTAGGTAAATAACATTTGGTCATTTTTCATTTTTTTCTGTTCTACTGTTGTCCTTGATGCTGGTTCAACGGGAAGTTCGTATGTTGGGTTTCGTTTCAAGTAGCTGAAGGGCGATAACTTGGCGACTATCAACAAAGTCACGCAACGGGTAAAAATGAAATGTATAAAGGCCGGGGAATTTTCATTCCTAACGGATTTTTTATATAACTGCTCGAACAACAAGCAATTCACAGGAACCATCGATTGACCTTGGTCATTCATCCGCCATGTTTATGTTTTCCCGCGTAATAGATAGTCTTGTGACTTGTCACATGTACTCGCACTGATCATGTGTTTAGGCCCCGTCCACACGTATCAAGATAAATTTGAAAACGCATAAATATTTAACCGTTTTCAAAAAAATCTGTGTCCACACGTCATTTCTGATTCGTTTTTGACGTCCACACGTAAACGCGAAAACCATTTGAAAACGCTGACGTCACGGCCTAGTGAGCATGCTTGATAATTAGGAATAGCAATATGAAGCTGAAAATAAGGCACAATGCTCGAAGGAAGACCCATTAGTATCGAAAGTATAACTTGTTTGATCGCCATGGTTTCATTATGGTCGGCCGAGAGCACGCATTGGACTGGGTTTGAATTGTTACTTCATCGTTTTCAAATCGTTTTCAAATTTATCCGGATGAGGCGTCCACAAGTATCCGCTTAGCCGAGACTTAGCCGGCGTTTCAAATTTATCCACTCTGGAGAGCGTTGTAAAATTTATCTATTTTCTGTGGGCGAAAACGCAGTTTACGTGTGGACGGAACCCGTAACGATATAGATATTTATGCGTTTTCAAATTTATCTGGATACGTGTGGACGAGGCCTAAGTTAAATCATACTTATTAAGTTAAATCATTATTTCACTGACATCAAATATGAAAGTTGTATTTGATTCAGGAAATCGTGATTTCAAATCATACATGCATGATCTGAAATCAGGATTTATTACATCAAATAATAAACCAATGATTTGAAATCAGGATTTATTATATCAAATAATAAAGCAAATAATATGAATTTATATGAAATAAATTCTGACGTATTGTATGGTATCATAAAACAAAACTTTATTTGTTAAATAATGAAAAACATGTCAAAATTAAGTTAAATAAGTTTTTTTTTCATTTGGCGCCCCTCGGGATACTATTACAAATCAACAATATGATTGGCCAACGTACTCACTATCTATTTTATGGCAGATAGTGAGTAGAAAAACTGCCGCGCTTGGAAGAAGACAGTGTACTTTACAGCTTAAAAAATCAGCAAACATAGTATAGACGGTAGGTTTTTTATTTGGTTTCTAGTAAGACTAGAATTCTCGTTCTCGTTTTTTACGAGTTTGATAGTTAGCTCAGCTCCTCGCGCCTCGTTGACGTGGATAACTGGAAATTCCAGGTCTAATAATTGTTAATTGTTACGTACCGTTTTCGGAAGCTTCACCGTTTTTTAACCTTAACTTACACTTGAATTTTGCTTTCTGATTCTCTCGTTTAGCCGAACAAGAAAGTTCACACTTGGACAAAACGAGGACACCGCGCGCATCGAACAGGAAATCTTATGAAACCTTAACGTCGCGTTTCCTTCAAACTCCTCAAGGTTTCCTGGACACCACAAAACAGCGAAAGATTTCCACGAGTACTACAGGTCTTCAGGTAAAACACAGGTCACGAACTAGGAACACCGAGAGCCTCAATTTGAAACCATTGACTCCTTTGGAGCAGGAACTGGTGTCCAGTAGGGTCAGTCTCAAACAGCTATTGGCAGACGATTCATTCTGGGAGATGTGACCTGTCCAATTTTTGTGATAAAAGCAAATTGCGTGGGAAAAAATAATTGGATCGCTTTCCATGTTGAAGAATTGATTGTCTTCGATTTTGCGAAACAGTCAGCAGAATTACGGACGTCTTCCAGGTGCAGTATTTCTCGATTGCCAACAGGAAACTGAAAAATCTTTAGTTGTGTTCGTCGGTATCAGTGCGGAAAAAGAAAATAATGTTGTGGGATTAATATCTCTCGTTTTAGGGCTGTGTTGATTACTCGTGAGAAACTCAAACATAGGTTTTCTTTTGTGCTTGAGTTTTCACGCTTCCCAATTCCTAATCTACTCCTACAAATGAGAGGTTAGTAATGGACTTGAGAACGAACGCCAGCAGCTAACCTGCAGTTGTGGTTCTCGTCGTGTTTCTATGGGCCCGTTCAACTTTCACTACCTCGTCTCATTTCGTGAATGGTTGCCTCATGTCACACAGCGGCCAAACGGAGAGCAGCATGCGCTTAGGCATGAAGAAAAATACACATGTAACAAATTTCGAATGCACAGCTTGTTTGGCCGCTGTGTGGTGTCCCGAAGCATCACGCACAGTCTACGAAATAACACCGTCTTAAGAATAATTCCCTTGAAATTGTCGCAACTTTAAATTCTGTTCGTGTTGGGTTTTTGTATTAGTGTCTGGATTCGGTACTTTTACTCAGGAAAAGTAACGTGACGGCTGTGTGCAGCCGTAAGAACTTACTTGACCAAAAGCACTACAAACTGGCAATAGAACTGGCGTCCAGTCTTTACTTGCGCTTCAGCGTTGTTACTTGGGGTGTTGTTGTGTTCGCAGTTACTATTTTCTGTTTATTATTGAGGTGAGGTTGTCTTATGCTCCACTCAGTGGAATTCCCGTCCCTGGCAAGTAAAGCCGAGGACTTGTCATTCACTTCATTTTCTGAGCATACCAATTGCTGAATTGTGTAAATAAACGGTATTCTTTTGCTGTTGTTAGCTCTGTTTGCAGATCCTTGTGTATATGTTGTGGTTCAATTTTTTCCTTGGTTTAAATTTTATTTTCCTTTGTCTTTTGGTATGGTAATGTATGATAATGAGTTTAAAACAAAGGAGAATAAAATTTAAACCAAGGATAAAATTGAACCACAACATATACATAAACGTTATTAGACTGTAATTAGTTAGGGGGATGTAATGCAAATTCTTAGTGACTGAAGGGATTTGTTAGCGAATTTTCGTGATTTGAAGACGAATTTTATGTTTTTGAGTGACCTCTCAGTAAGCGATTTTTAGGCGCACGGAATACATTTTGACTGGATTTTGTTTGCTTACCATTTGTTCTAACGAAGGGCTAACGCTTGAAACGTCTGCATCCCTAACCCAGGTTACAGTGGTACACCTTGCATTTTTCAAATCATTTTATAAACCCCTTTTTCTTACCGACGCAGCTCAACTTTCTTTAGAAACAAACCGCTTTATACGTACGTGAACTTGCGTGTCATATTTAATTCGTGCTTTCATCTTGGTATCATGATGAACAGATGTAGATGAATACATGGAGATGGAGTGAACTCGTTCTGGAATAAAAGTCATTCCGGTATTACCTAACTAACATTCCAGTATGCCATATTTATAAAGAATCGGGTATGAAAAATTTCGATTTCGATTATAAATGTATATTATTTTTAACAGTTTTTAGACTTCAAAGAACTGTCTCTCTTCTTTGGCCACTTTGTTGTGCGAAAAACAACATAACCTCCGTCACTTAGGAAGAAAAAATTACAAATCCCGGGCAGGTTTTTACCAGACCCAGTAATGTCCATAAATAGTGAACGGTACCTTACAGAACTTTAAGTGACGCGGTGGGAATGACTTATAGTGAAACTTGGCAGTCGAAGAGCGGCTACCTTGAGTCGACCTTGGGTTAAAAAAAAGATTTTTTTGCAAATGAATGTACAGTATATGAAAGACCACATATTTGAACTGCGGAGTAATATGTAATGACATTGATTGATCATCGCAGTTATGCACACAACTTAAGCAGCTGTGAAATTAAAGCCTGAAAGAAACTCGGGCCTGAACGGGATTGGAACCCATGACCTCTGCGATACCCGGTGCAGTGCTCTATCAACTGAGCTATCAAGCCAACTGGGAGCTGGTCATGTTGTGAGTTCGGTAGATGAAAAGATTTTTTTGCTTTAGATGCCTTTTTGTTTTTTTTTTTATTTAGATGGAAAGATTTTTTTGCTCGAAAAACACTGGCAAAATATTGCCATTGTAGGAATTACCAGGAGTACTTATTGGATTCCTATAAAGCTCTTTTTTTTTCTCGGATTGCCTCATCCAGCAGTACTCCAAGGAAAATCCAGTTTTGGCGCCTTCAATACCACCCAACTCAGTGTCCCTCTGTTTTTGTGTAACACGAACTAACATGCGACTCAGTTTACGCTCACGGGGTGTCCAGTTCCTGCTCGAAATGCAGATTAGTTTGAAGTGGTAATAAATTCATGTCCTATATACACCAAATGGATGACCCTCATAAAATTCCCACTACCATATAAGGAACTACACGCCATTTGAGGTCATTAGACGTAACTTAACATCAATAAACGACACTGGACATAAATATACATCGTTCCACATTATTAAGCATTATTCACCACAACTTACCACCGCAAGATATCATTCGCCATCACTAGACATCATTTACCATCATTAGACCTCATTTACCATCACTAGACGTCATTTACCATCACCAGACATCATTTACCATCACTAGACATCATTTACCATCACCAGACGTCATTTACCATCACTAGACATCATTCGCCATCACTAGACGTCATTTACCATCACTAGACATCAGTTACCATCCCTAAACATCATTTACCATCACTAGCGATCATTTACCATCACTAGCAATCATTCGCCATCACTAGACGTCATTTACCATCACTAGACATCATTTACCATCACTAGACGTCATTTACCACCACTAGACATCAGTTACCATCACTAAAAATCATTCGCCATCACTAGACATCATTTACCATCACTAGACGTAATTTACCATCACTAGACGTCATTTACCATCAATGAACATCACTTACGATAACTAGACGTCATTTACCATCAATAGCCATCATTCGCCATCACAAGCCATCATTCGCCATCCCTACACGTCATTTACCATCACTAGACGTGATTCGCCATTACTAGACGTCATTTACCATCACAAGACATCATTCGACATCACTAGACATCATTTACCATCACTAGACATCATTCGCCATCACTAGACGTCATTTACCATCACTAGACGTCATTTATCATCACTAGACATCATTTACCATCACTAGACATCATTTACCATCATTAGACATCATTTACATTCACTAGACATCATTTACCATCACTAGACGTAATTTACCATCACTAGACGTCATTCACCATCACTAAACATCACTTACCATCACTAACCATCATTCACCACCACTAGACGTCACCGCAAGCCATCATTCGCCATCCCTACACGTCATTTACCATCACTAGACGTGATTCGTCATCACTAGACGTCATTTACCATCACAAGACATCATTCGACATCACTAGACATCATTTACCATCACTAGACATCATTCGCCATCACTAGACGTCATTTACCATCACTAGACGTCATTTATCAGCACTAGACATCATTTACCATCACCAGACGTCATTTACCATCATTAGACATCATTTACATTCACTAGACATCATTTACCATCACTAGACGTAATTTACCATCACTAAACGTCATTCACCATCACTAAACATCACTTACCATCACTAACCATCATTCACCACCACTAGACGTCATTTACCATCACTAGACATCATTCGCCATCACTAGACGTCATTTACCATCACTAGACATCATTCGCCATCACTAGACGTCATTTGCCATCACTAGACATCATTTACCATCACTAGACATCATTTACCATCACTAGACATCATTCGCCATTACAAGACATCATTCGAGGTCATGTTTCTTCCTTTGAATTCTCTTTGCATTCTTAACCCACCCGGCTAACCTAAAGCAAGACTTTCTCGAACTGATTACTTGACAAAGTAATGCAAACGGTCCTTCGATTCCTAAAGGGAAAGCAAAAAGTATCGGTGAAATGACTTTCAAACAATTTGGAAAATATTAAAATGTCCACATGGATGGAAGCGTGTGAAATGTTTTGAATATTTGATGAGAGGCTCATTTGACAATGCACGTAATGTTATGGAAAGTTGCCATAAACACGCAAAACAGCTCCACCAAGCGAAGATACACCGACATTACCCTTTTGCTCGAATAAACAAATACACCTAACAATCATTTGATAGGTAAACAGGTTAACTTTCATGAAAATGATGCTAGAAAAAATTCCTTAAGAAAAAGAAGAACCATTTAAATTATTTCTTACCTTAGTGATGGCGAATGATGTCTAGTGATGGTAAATGACGTCTAGTGATGGTAAATGATGTCTAGTGATGGCGAATGATGTCTAGTGATGGTAAATGACGTCTAGTGATAGTAAATGATGTCTAGTGATGGTAAATGACGTCACGTGATGGCGAATGATGGCTAGTGATGGTAAATGATGTTTAGTGATGGTAAATGACGTCTAGTGATGGCGAATGACATCTAGTGATGGCGAATGATGTCTAATGATGGTAAATGACGTCTAGTGATGGCAAATGACGTGTCGTGATGGCGAATGATGTCTAGTGATGGTAAATGATGTCTAGTGATGGCGAATGACGTCTAGTGATGGTAAATGATGTCTAGTGATGGTAAATGACGTCTAGTGATGGTAAATGATGTCTAGTGATGGTAAATGATGTCTAGTGATGGCGAATGATGGCTAGTGATGGTAAATGATGTTTAGTGATGTTTAGTGATGGCAAATGACGTCTAGTGATGGTAAATGACGTCTAGTGATGGTAAATGATGTCTAGTGATGGTAAATGATGTCTAGTGATGGTAAATGATGTCTAGTGATGGTAAATGATGTCTAGTGATGGTGAATGATGTCTAGTGATGGTAAATGATGTCTAGTGATGGTAAGTGATGTCTAGGATTTTTATGAGGGTCATCCATTTGGTGTATATAGGACATGAATTTATTACCCTATTCTAGACCTAAACGCCATGATTTATACACTTAAACTTCTTGAAAACCATACCCTGCCCAGAGTATCACAAAAGAAGCCATTGCAGGCACTATGACCTGATACCGACTTATGGTGTTAGCAAACAGGAGCTGCTTATTAAATTTGTTCTTATTTTTGGAAACGTATTATTAAAGGATTTCTGGAGAAGTTTAAGTATTCCAAGAGTTCTGGGTTTCTCATCCTCCAACCTGGAGTCAAATGATGACCCCTACCTGCTTACTAAACAATTTAATGCAACCGTTTATATATTCTTGATCGTCTAGTCATACAGTGCTTTGAAAATTGCAAACGAAAAGTTATCCGGTTTTGTAGTACGTTGCATCTCCCAGGATATTTAATCAGCCTAACATTACATGAGTTCAAAGACCAAGGGTTGCTTTCTGTTGTCAAAGCCATACCTGTTTTCGTTTTCCTACGGGATTGAGTAGAACACGTGTAATTTTTCTCAATTTCGCGCGTGATGAGAGACCTACATGGCAAATTTTCAACAGTTAACTCGAGTTTCACGAAACTAAAGCTCTCTTGGGACTTTCAATAACATTTTTCAAAAAATAACTCTATAAAAGGGATTTATCTGCGATATAAACAGAATTTTGAAATTTTGACGCGTGTCGCCGAATTCTCGATATGTACATATCCCCTCTCTTAATATATTATTTACAGAATTTAATTAAAAGGGAATTAGGGGAGATTTGGCTTAGCTATGATATTGGTTGTAAAACCTTCCACACTGGGTTTAATGATTAACAAGTACAAGTTTATTTAAGCCTCTGTATATAAATGTTGCCGATAATTATTTTAGTTAACATTATTTTTAACTAAATAATCACTTAAATAATATTAACTGTCATAAACTTGCTTTTAATATTTTTACTGGCGAGATCACGAATAGGATAAAGATGGCGGACATGCAGCGGGGCACATCAAGTTGAAATAATCAAACAAAACAAACTGTTTCCCTCGGAGCCATACATTAAGTGTATAATGAGGTCGGGAGCTCCGCTTTTAGGCTTGGCTAAATATATATATTACATCTTACAGAACCAAGACACCTGACTGTTACTGGACCCCGTCTGAATTTACGAACCTCTGACCATCTGCCTTCTTCGATGATAGACTCCTCCGCTTCCGAAACCCTGCCAAAACCTGGCCAAAACGTTCAGCGCCTTCAGCGGCCCCAGTCCCACCAGTGCGATCTCCACTCCTCCTACTCAGGATATTCCCGGACAAGACAAGCCTCCTGCCTGTCTAAAAGGAGGGTCTCCCAGGGGTTTTGGGGAACAAGGGAACATTGGCAAAATATCGAAGGGAACAAGGGAACATTAGCCAATTTTTGGGAACAAGGGAACAAAATTCGAAAAATTACAAAGGGGAACAATTTACGAAAATGTGTGGGAACATAAGGCAATTTTGGAAGGGAACAAGGGAACAAGGACCCCCCTGGGAGACCCTCGGAAAGCGCCTTCCGACTTGCAGATACGCCCATATTTAGACAGAGGCCCCCTTGATAGCGATAGCAACTCTGATCTGCTGATAGTGATACCCCGCCCAGTAGGGCCACCCGTAAGCGCCGTCGTTCGGGAATTTACAATGAAGTGAGAGTGGAAAAAATACTTTGTTTGTTGTTATTCTCTTCAGTGAAAGTGCTTGTTAAAAATACCACTGAAAAGATTCCTGTTTAAGACTGCCAAGAAATACCACCCAACACAGTCCATTTTAAAGTGTCTACCAAACACTGCCTGTTTAGATAAGTTAATGAAGATGGAGAATTTTTAAGCTCGGTAATGCAATGTGAAGGTGAAATAATCAACATGACACGAGCGTGGGACAAAGAAAAATTCTGAGTACCCGACAGGAATCGAACCCATGACCTCCCTAACACTGCCTGTTTAAATTCCCACTTGTCTCTTTATTTCACTTCATTAATTTGACAATTTCTTGTAAATTGAGATTAATACACCTCTTAGTCAGAAAAATCTGCTTATTTTAGAAGCTGTTGCAAATACCTATATTCCGCTTTTATAGAATACACAGTACTGCAACCTCTCTAACATGGTTAGCTTGGCCCGGGAACTCCCAGTCTAGTTAAGTCTTGTCTCGTCTAGTTCTCTTTCCAGCTAGGCCTCTGCAGTCTTCTTCTTTAAGATTCGATTTTCAATTTTTAACTTGCCTTGTTCTCAAGACGTAACACACTAGAAAATTCAAAGGGATGATGAATTACTGGAGAGACTATTTGAAGAATAATTGAGGTCCAATTATTCAGCTTCCACTCAGTCTTCTGCGGCAGCTCAACAAAATGACACTGCTGGGCTTAGTAGAAACTTAATGACAATGTAATTTCTGTTAACACATTTTGTGCTTTTCGAGGTTTTGTTCTTAAATTACGCTGCACAATGTGGAGGAAGGTTAAACGCATCAAAGCGGTTTCCTAAACTCTGCGATGAGGAGTGTTTCTCATCAGCAGATCTGCATAACAGGAGTGGAGACTAACTTCTAGTCCTGCCTCGATTTCCCGCGGTTACGTCACGTGACGGCGCTCGCGGCAAGTACGAAGTTGTTGAAGAAGATGGACGAGTTCTCGTTTGGCAAATTTAAAGGTACAGAAAATGCTATTTTAGATACATTTTTGTCATGTAACGAATCATATTCCACGTAGGTACATTAATTGCGAACCAATAACAGGTTTTGGACAAGTGATATTTTGTTGCGGTAGCGTACCAATTGAGTTAGGAAACACGTCAGACATTTCGAAATAAGATCCCAGTTAAAATTCTACAACGCCTTCCCGTTTGGAAATTTTCGAGTACGAAAATGTTTAGGTCACCTTTTGAAGTTGTTCGAAATTTACATTTGTAATTGCCCTCAAAGAAAGGCAGAGTTTTGTTGAAACATGTACTCCAAATTTCAACTTGAGTTCCTCATGATCAAAGCTCAATTTTTGGGCCGATAATCAAAGGTTCTCGATCTACAGTGTTCGGCATTCAGAGGGCAGCTGGACGGATTTTTCAAAATACTCGGTGTCCGGTCGTCTGATTTTCTTCGCATTCAGGGTAGATTTTAATGGTACATCTATAAATAGGAACTATCAAACTAAAATTTAATTTCTGGGAGTACTTGTTGACCAAGACTTGCGGTGGGATTCTCATATTTTAATATTAGATTTCGCGGAAAGTTGCTAAATGTGTTGGGATTATTTACAAAGTTCGTTTCAATTTAACTTTGGAGGTTTTAAAATGTCTATATCATAGTTTAATTTATTCCCATGTGTTAACGTACTGCACTGTTGCATGGTGAAGTACCTAACCTAGTAAATTAAATTGTTTCCTGCTGCCCCAGAAAAGAGTACTAAGGATTACAGTATAATCATACTGGCAAGATCACAGCAGACCTCTGTTTACTAGATTAGGTATACTGAATATTTTTCAGATTATCAAATTATAAATGGGTGGGCTTGGATACAAACATCAAAAGTAGAAATACGACTCCCGCAAAACCTCGCAAAGCTAGTTTTTAAAGAACTCGTAATAGTTTTTCATGAGGGATAAGACCCCAATAATTATGTATTTACTTCAGTTACTAAATCATTATCACTTTTTGTATTTTCTCATTTCTTGTATTTATTATGATTATTATTATTATTATTATTATTGCATTATTATTATTATTATAATTTCTGGTATTGTTATTTTTTTTATGTCAAACATAATATACTGTTATGGGGTGGGGGTGTATGTCCTATTCTGAGAAAAGGTTACTCTGCTACTACAAGCAATACAGTTTTATTCTGAATAGGGTTTGTATCAGAGGTGGTAAAAATTACTCAACTATGAACAATACCATTTATTCTTCAGTTTAGACTTATAATCAAGTCATGGCTGCACAGCCACAGGATCTTGAAATTCCCTTACATTTCCCTGACAAATGTAAAATTTCCCTTTCCAACTAAATTAGAAAAGTCCAAAATTAGTCCTGGTAATGGCCTCCAACCTCTCCTAACAGCCTACCTCTCCACCCATTTATTTAATATGCTTTCCAAAATTCACATACAGTGTACATGGATTTATAGTTTCTTAAAATAACAAGGTTATGGAAGAAGGATTGATTTTCTTGGATACCCAAAATCAGGTAATCAGCCATTTAATTCTACCAATCCAACACATTTCATGTCACATTCTTGACCACACCAAACCATCACTAAATTGGCAAGAAATAAATTAGTAGTCTTAAATTTCACTTTTCCCTTAATTCTCTCAAATACTTAAACTTTCCCTTACTTGATTTGAAATTCCCTGACTTTTCACTGACCTTGAAGAATTTTTTTCCCTTACCATTTTCTTACCTGTGGCAATCATGCTAGTGCAGTTATTTGTCCATACAGTTAGTGTGGAAAATCATGACTGAAAGTATAGGCCATTTAGGAAACCTTAAAGACTTGTTATTACATAAAGCACCCTTGCAATGAATATATAAGAAAGATCACTAAAAAGTTTAGCATTACAAACTTCAGTTTCTCCCTTATAGAGTTTTTCTAATGAAAAAGGTCAACTGTGTATTGTGGTTGTCATTAAATATTTGTATTTGACATCATAAAAATGATTTAAACAGCATTAAGGAAAAAGGTTAAGATGTTACGCCTAATTTTGCAATGTAGGGCTTAAATTAACTTTTCATTTGTGGGAAAAGGGTGGGGGCTAAGAGAGTAACTCCCAGGGATACTTGGAACTCAAAGGTAAAAACCCATTTTGAAATGGCTATGGAACTTGTTTGTCCCCACGAAACCTTGTAATTACTTAATACATATATGTAGGAAAGAAATATAGCAAAGAGAAATACTAGTTGTTGAGGCCTCGTCCGAAGCGGCCACATGTTTTTTCACTGAGAGGTTTTTGGCCCTCCTTCGCCTTAAAACCGTCCAGATAATAGGTCATGCTCTGTTCTAAGAATAAAATAAGACCCCCAGTTACAGAAGCAAATGTCAAGAAAGAACAAGCGAGGAGACAGAGGCTCTGTTGAAGAAGAAACCAGCTTAGCCAAAAAATCCAACATGGCGGAGTCAGGCGAAGAGAACAGTTCGCAGACTGTAAAAGAACCTTCTCTGCTAGAAATCAAACAACTTCTCATTAATATACAAGCATCAGTCGCTGAAATTAAGCAAGAAAACCGTGACTTAAAGAAGGAATTAGAGAGCTTGAAGGACTCGATGTCATTTAACGAGAAGGAGCTTCAAGACATAAAGGACTCTCTGAACAAAGCTTCTAAGCTAAACGCCTCTTTACGTGAAGAATTAACAAAAACAAAGAAAGAGCTGCAGTTCACTAAGCAAGAACTGAATCAGGAAAAGGATGAAACGCTAAAAGTCTGGTGTGCATTTGATGACCTCGAGCAATACACTCGTAAGAACACGCTAGAAATTCACGGAATACCCGAACATGTCTATTCAGACACTGAAAGCACGGTCATTAAGATCGCGAATGCTCTTCACGTAAACATACAGCCCGATGATATTGAAATATCACATAAGCTGAAAGGAAAGGAAGGAAAGAGACCAATTATTGTTAAATTTTCCAGCCACAAATCGAAGTCAAAGCTGTACAAAGAACGTACCAAACTTCGAAGTATTAAAATTACTGATATTTTCCCTTCTTACACCGCAGCCACGGAATCCAACCGAGATCGAATCTACATCAATGAAAATTTGACACCATATCGGAAGGATCTTTTGAAAGAAGCGAACCAGAGGAAGAAAAACAACCTCCTAAGAAGCGTCTGGACTTTAGACGGAAAGATATACGTCAAGACCTCGCCAGATGGGGAACGTATCCGCATTTTCTCCACAGACGACCTAGTCAATATTTAACAGCTACACCTAAAATCCCGGAGTTGAAGGAAGGACTTGGCCGAACTGAGGTTTAATTTTCCCTATTTTAGCATTATTTAACTAAGTGTGATTTTTTGTTTTCTTCCATGTCTTCCCTTTCTGACTTCTCCCTCAGTACGCTTTACCCAATTTTTATCAATTACTTAATTTTATTACGTTTTTCGTTGTTTGTATGTGTGCAATCATTTCATTCACGGAATCATTTTATTCTTACGATCTACTTTAATTCGAGTTCTTTGTTATTTGCTAAAACCGCCTTGCTATCGCTTTTAGTATTCCGCTGTATTTTGTACAGTGTTCAATTTTGGCTAATGTTTAAGAAAGGCGTGTGTGTTCTTTTCAAAGCATATCATTTAGTTAAATTTTTGTTTACAAGGGAGGCTTCGAAGTAGTCTGAAAACATTACATTGAACATAACTTTCTAAAATATGCAAAAAAACAAAAACAAAACAAAACAAAACTTTTTGAATAAGAAATGACTACACCTTTTACAGCTTCTTTTTGTTCGTTAAATGTCAGAGGTCTAAACCGAACACGCAAGCGATGACAACTCTTCAGGTGGCTGCATAATAATAAATTTGACATAATTTTCCTCCAGGAAACCTATTCAACAAAAAATATAGAAACCGTATGGAAATCTGAATGGGGCGGAAAAATCTATTTTAGCCATGGCACAAATCACTCGAGAGGTGTCATGATACTTTTTAATCCTAAATTAGATGTTCTGGTTGATAACATCGAAACAGACAAAAAGGGACGTTATTTGCTCCTTCAGGCAACTATTCACGACTCTGCCTTCCAATTGTGCAACATTTATAGCCCCAATAATAACTCTGACCAAAAAATGTTTTTCGCGAATATTATTGACGTTATCAGAAAGCGTTCGGACAATAGCCTTATAGTCGGCGGAGACTTCAATTGCGCGCTAACACCCCGTGACAAAATAGGTGGTGCTGCTGTAGAAAGAAAAAGCAATGTAATTAGTGAAATTACTAAATTATGCGACTTGTTCAAACTGCAAGATATTTGGAGGTGTCAACACTCTGATCAAGTGCAAGTCACATGGCGCGACAAAGCGCTAAAAGTACAATGTAGATTAGACTATTGGTTAATCTTAAAAGACCTTTCACACATCGCGCTAAACACGGGGATAAAAAACTCTACACTATCAGAGCACTCTGCAATAACCTTGACACTCCAGTCTGTGGGGTAGGCAAAAAGAGGGCCCGGCTTTTGGAAATTTAACAAGTCACTTCTTGACGATAACACCTTGTGGAACAACTTCAAGACATTATACCCGAGTTCAAAAAGAAACACAATTATCTCGCTGATATAGGTTTATACTGGGATATGATTAAAATGGAAGTAAGAGGTTTTTGTGTACAATACTCAAAAAGAAAAAACAGAAAGCGCAGGAACAGAGAGAAGGAACTCTCCGACCAAATTGATGCCTTAATGAAAGTTCTCGTGATAAACAGGTCAAAAGAGAATATTATCAAATTGTACAACCTTAGAACAGAGCTTAACAAGATCGCTGAGTACCGAACCAAGGGCGCTATTATAAGAAGTAGAATGAGGTGGCACGAGCAAGGAGAAAAAAATACGAAATATTTCCTAAACTTAGAGAAACGACAAAACTCCAAAACTTTCATGTCTAAACTGAAATCCCAAGATGGTCTTGAAATAACAGATTCAAACGAAATTTTAAACCGTCAGAAAATGTTCTACAAAAATCTGTACACAGCGGTACCCCGCAGCAGTCTGCATGACAATCAATTCTTTGAAAATCCAAATCTCCCTAAACTGACCGATATTGAGCTAGACGAGCTTAACAGACCACTCACAAAACAAGAGTGTTTTGAAATTCTCAAAGTATGCGCTAAAAATAAATGCCCAGGAAGCGACGGTTTCACCGTCGAATTTTATCTACATTTTTGGTCCATACTAGGAGAGGAAATGGTTCAAAGCTTCAATTACGCTTTAGCACATGGACACCTTAACATCACGCAACGTCAAGGAATCATCAAAGTTGCGCCAAAAAAACGTAAAAACAAGCTCTATTTAGAAAATTGGCGACCAATATCCCTATTGAACATCGATTACAAAATCATATCCAAGACCATAGCAAGTAGGATTAGCAATGTTCTTCCCAAACTTATACACGGAGACCAAACCGGATACGTGAAAGGCCGATATATCGGCCAAAACATCAGGCTAATACAGGATATAATGAAAATAACATCACTCGAAAACTTACCCGGTATGGCAATCTTCTTTGATTTTAAAAAAGCCTTTGATTCGGTTAACTGGGATTTTTTAGCTAAGGTCCTAGAGACATTCAATTTTGGACCGCATATTCGAAAATGGATAAACGTGCTCTATACTGATATCACAAGCTGTGTCATCAACAACGGATACGCCTCAGATTTCTTTTCTTTGCAAAGGGGAGTCAGACAAGGCTGCCCATTGTCCGGTATCCTTTTTGTCCTCTGCGCAGAAATCTTAGCAAACGTAGTCAGAAATGATAAAAATATTAAAGGGATACAAATCTATAACAAAGAATACAAGATATCCCAATACGCTGACGATACTACAACTTTCGTCGCCGATGCACTGTCTGCACAGAATTTGTTTGAAGTGCTGCGCGCTTTCCGAGAGACATCAGGCCTAGAAATAAATACGTCCAAAACTGAAGGAATGTGGTTAGGATCCTGTAAGGATAACACATCAACTCCTTTTGATATAACGTGGCCTTCAGAACCAATATACGCACAAGGAATCTACTTCTCTTACGATGAAGTTACCGCTTTCCAAAAAAATTTCGAACAAAAATTAAATTCGATGAAAAACATCTTAAATCTTTGGAAATCAAGAAGCCTTACCCTACACGGCCGTATAATCATTCTTAAAAGCCTTGCTCTATCCAAGCTTGTCTACAACACATCTGTACTCTCCTTTTCCCCGCAATTTACATCCTCGGTTAAAACCATTATATCTCAATTTGTTTGGAATAACCAACCCAAAATCAAACATAACACAATGATTGGTCCGAAAATAAAAGGTGGCTTAGACATGCCAGATTTTGAAATAATCAGCAACGCCTTAAAAGTCACCTGGATAAGAAGGTTACACGAGAGCAGTACTGATGCAAGTTGGAGCCACATACCCCTAACACTCTTAAAGAAGGTCGGAGGGGCTTTTCTTCTCGAGCGCAACTATGATCTAAAATGTCTTAAACTAGATCTACCTATACAATTTTATAAAGATGCCTTAAGCATCTGGCAGATGATAAACCAACGTACGCCCGAAAATGAAGAACAGATATTAAACGAAATCCTGTGGAATAACCGGTTTATTAAAATCGAGGGTTTTTCTGTTTATTACAACAACTGGTATAGAGCAGGAGTGATCAGAATTAAAGATATTTTTTATGGAAATGGATTTTTGACTTTCAAGGAGTTTTGCCGCACATTTCGTGTCCAAACCAATTTCTTGACGTATAATGGCCTACGTAACGCTATCCCCCAAAACTGGATTCGCTTATTGAAACATTCTAATTTGAACGATTCCCATAATAATAATTCGGAATGCGTAGAGAAAATTCCTTTAAACCAGCTTTCATGTAAATCAGCTTCTAGATTTTTAATCGAACAGAAATTCGTAGCCCCTACAGCAGAACAAAGAATGATACAGGCAAACCTTAATAAGCAAACGATAGAAACCATTTATAGTATTCCTTTCAGAGTGACAAAAGATATTAGGCTCGCCATATTTCAATTCAAAATTGTGCATCACATCTTGCCTACTAATGCAACTTTATTCAGAGATATAATAGTTCAACATGATAAATGTCACCTTTGCGATCAAGCGCAAACCTTAAAACATCTTTTTGTATTATGTCCTGATGTCCAAGCTTTTTGGAAAACTTTTTGTAATTGGTGGAACTTTAAGAACGATGACTTTATTACCTTGAATGAGCAAATCATAATTTACGGCTTCACGAGCAATCTTAGAGAACACTTTGGCTTAAACCTCTGCCTAATAATCGCCAAGTATTACATCTACTTCGCTTCAAGAGAGAAGGAACCCTACTACTTCGAAGCTTTCCTTGTCTATTTAAAGAGCAAATTAGCCATTGAGAAAAGTAAAGCAATATCGCAAATCAATTCTTAAACTTAATGCAAGGTATTTTCACTTTTTTCATGTAAGCAATAGATTCCACACAACTATTCTAAGGCAAGCCCTAACGGTAATAACACGCACGCACGTAGTTTCTGTGTAAGTAGCTTTCTATTTATTTATTTATTTACTTATTTTCTCTTTTCTGTAAGTAGTTTTTTTTTTTTCTTTTCGTTTAAACGTGTAAGTAACCTTATGTCTATTCAATCTTTGTAATTGTTGTAAAACATAAATCAATAAAGAAGAGAGAAAAAAAAAAAAAAAAAAAAAGAGAAATACTACTCAGAAGTCAGTAATGACAACTGTTTTATTTACAAATACTTGCACTGATCACTGATAATACTGCAGAACCAGTCACTTATTGTTTGGTATGTTTTCTGTTGAAAATGCTGAACATAAAGTGCTACATCAAACAAATCTACAATATATTTTCACTGTTGCAATGATATCAGATCACATAATTATAAATAATTGCTATCACAACTGCAACCTCTGTATTGGGAATTTCTTTAAAACGGAAGGCAATCGTTTCACTACGAAAAATACCTACTTGCATTCTCATTGCAGTATAAATACTACGTGACTGTCATCTTTCATTTCTTTGCGGTTGGTTTCTGTTTCCCCTTTCATGAAACTTTTTTCAGGACGATATGGTAATCTGTTTCCTCGTTCGTCCTCTGATTCTGTCTGTACGCTGTTGCCATGATTTTCCTTAAATTCTGAATCTGTTTTCATTGCAGTTTGCCTTGTGATTATCATATTTTCCAGTGTATCTCAATCTTTTTGAAGTCGTTCCTACTCGGTTTCCGTTCTAAGTCTCTCATGTCCTGTATAGCTAAAACGAGTCTTTGTTACTATCTATAACAAATTCAATTTCCCATCTAACTTGATTGCATTCCTGGTCCTTTTCCTTGCTGTTTCTTTGCCTTTTTTGAGCGAGCAGTTGACATGCTGACATAACTTTGACTTGTACACTAGCGCTCTTTTCAGTTAGTTAGTGAGTACTACTTGTACACTAGCGCTCTTTTCAGTTAGTTAGTGACTCCTACTTGTACACTAGCGCTCTTTTCAGTTAGTTAGTGAGTACTACTACTACTTGTACACTAGCACTCTTTTCAGTGAGTCCTACTACTACTTGTACACTAGCGCTCTTTTTAGTTACTTAGTGAGTCCTACTACTACTTGTACACTGGCGCTCTCGTTAGTCAGTGACTCCTTCTACTACTTGTACACTGGCGCTCTTTTTAGTTACATACTTATTACTACTTGTAAACTTTTACTCTACTTATTATCATACATTGCCATACCAAGAAAGAAAGGAAAATAAAATTGAACCACAACATATACAGTTAGGACTAACAAATTTACTTCGCGTACTTACTCAGTTCTTGGCAGCTATACTGTTTTCATTTGACGCATTGATAGAAAGACTGACTCTCAAACATCTTTATTTCGTTTCAGAACATAAATCTTACAAATTTTTCTTTTAATTAAATATGTAAAATTAGGATGCTTAAATATAAACGCTTTAGAGAGTGCACAATTTTTTGGCACTGAGCCGACAGAGTGGATGTACAAGGAAGGAAATATTTTAGATTCAGTTGACTTATATTATCTTCTAATACTTTCTTAGGAAATTTTGTTTCTAAGGAGCGAAATATTTCTAACTTTTTCTAAACAAACCAAACTGAAATAAAATATTCCTACAGAAAAAGTAGTCGGGGAACCAAAAGCACGTGCGCATTTCTCCGAATGCAAATTACTGCGAATACATTACTGCATTGTTTTCGCAAACAATAGGACCAGAACCTACTTCTAGTTAAATTTGCCCGGGATTTTAATGTAAACGCCAAGTGGTCTAGTGGTTAGGCGCTTGGATCTGTAAACTGTATTGACGACGGCCGCTTATCTGCCGTCGTTCAATTTAAAGCTTTGAGTTCAGAACCCGGCGGGGCTCCGGCCCCATCTGTCGACTTCTTTTTTTCTTTTTCTTTTTAACAAGAGGGACAACATAGCAGGAAAATTCTAAGAATCGCGAAGCGTATTTTTTTTTTCTGACGTTAAAAAATATCTTAAAATATTTTTCAACGTCAGAAAAAAAATGCACTTCGCGATTCTTAGAATTTTGTGCAACTTTGTCAGGGCTCCAAGAACTGCAGAGATTGTAGTACTTGGTTGTGACTATTTAGTGCCAATTGCCAACTACCAAAGGTAGATCTTTGTTACTTTAAAAAATAAGAAAAGAAAATTGCCCTTTTAGAATACTGGAAAAGGTTACTAAAAATGATAAATCGTATTCTTACTTCAACAAAACACTAGCATTTCCTGGATTATTAAATCCAATCACTTACTTAATTTAAGAGAATATGAAACACGAAAGGATTCTCTAACATTCGATTTGACTGTACAGAAAGTTGAAGCTGGGTAAAGTTACCAGTATCGACTATCACTCTCTGTTGTCTAACATTATTTGGAAGCCATCTCTGCATTACTTTAATTGTCAACTGAAATTTCTTCTATAATTCTAAGGCATTAAGAAAATATATTTATTACAAAAATTAATGCATAAGTTTTATCTGTCAATGGCTACACTCAAAATTTGTATTGTAAAATATTGTACCATGATTCAACCAATCAGCTTAATGTTGTATGATAAAAAAAAACATTTTTCTTCAGGATTATTTTAAAGTGGAATGAGGGATTATCAACTGACACTTGGTATTTGATGTGCTATTAGATATGAACAGCTTTGTCGACACTTAAAATAAATCTCACCTTCTTTGGAAACACAAACCAAAAATTAATTTTACAAACAATACTTTTGTCATCCTTCCACTCTCAGGTAGCAAGTCTCATTAGTCAGTATCATTAACCTCCTTATGTTAGCAGAATGTGAAATTAAATCAACTCAAATTCCTCTGGAAATTAAACTGCTCAACACCCCTCATTTGTTTCCTTTTCAGTGTCGTGATGTTGCCAGGAGGAAGTTACATTTTGATCACTTATGGAATTGAAAGGGTTAAATAAATCACATGATAACGCCACAAGGCGCACTCCGCAATCTGCCTTAACAATCAAGAAACGTAACATTTCTGTGTAACCACCTCAACAAAGCAAAATTCTTACCAAATACTGACTCATAGGTTGTCATTAATCTCTTATCCAATCTAGTCTCTTTTCTTACAAAAAATAGCCCGATTAAGGTGGCTTAAAAATATCACAAATTTTCTGATTAATTTTTTTTGTGGTCAATTTCTAGGGTTATAAACTGCCTCAATTTCGAGATTCTTTTTGGGGCTTAACAACAGCTTTATTTTGATAAGTTAAAAATATTCTGGATTAGAAGGTCAATAACTTTTAGAATTAAGAAATAGTCTATTTTTGTGGACAAAAAAGCCTCATTTTTGTGGTCATTTCAGGGGGGGGGGGGGGTTAAAAGTACCCGGAATTTGAAGCCATTCTGAGGGGTTAATAATAATACTTATTGGGATTTGGAGGTCATTTTGAAGGTTCAAAATAGCCCAGTTTTGGTGGTTATTTTAAGGAGTTAGGAATGTCTAATTATGAGATCATTTTGGGGGGTTCAAAATAACCTGATTTTGGTGGTTGTTTTAAAGGGTTGCAAATGGCCTTGATTTTGACATTTTTGGAAGTTAAAAATAGTTCAATTTTGGTGATTACTTCAAGGGGTTAAAAAAATATCCTGAATTTAGTGGCCATTTTAGGTTAAAAATGGCGTGAATACTCAAGAAATGGTTGTTCGAAGCAAAGTTAAGGTAACCCAGGCTTAGTGCAAAATTGAATTGCTGATATAATAAAAATAATGCTTTTTAACAACAGGAAAAGAAACACAAGTTACAATTTAACCCTGGGTTAGTGCTAATCAGCCTTCAAACAACCGGCCCCAGGTCTTTTGTAGGTTTGTAATAGCTCAACTTTGGGGGTTGACAATACCCTGACTGTTATGTTCATTTTGGTGGGTTAAAAACAGCCTGAATTTGGTGGCCGTTTTAGCAGATTAGAAATGGTGCGAGTTTGGTGGTTTTTTGGGAGGTTAAAAATGGCCTGAACAATCAGGTCTTTTTGTAGGTTTAAATAGTTCCATTTTGGAGGGCATTTCAAGGGGGTTCAAAATTGCCTGATTTTGGTAATGTTTTTGTTAAGAATACCCTGATTTGCTGGTCATTTTACAAGTTAAAAATGGCTTGAATTTCAAAGTCAGTTGGAGGGGCTTTAAGTAGCCTGATTTTCTTTGTTATTTTGGGGGGTACAAATTGCCTGATCTTTCTGGTCGTTCTGGAAAGTTAAAATAACCTCAGTTTGAAGCCATTTTGAGGGGTTAAAAATAATTTGAATTTGAAGGCCATTCTTAGGGGTTCAAAAACCCGAGATTTGTTGTCATTAAGGTTTCTTAAAAATAGGTCATTTTGGGGAGGTCATTAAAAATAGGAGGTCACTATGGTAGATTATGAAAAACATGATTTTAGTTGTCAGTTTTGGGGGTTAGAATAGGCTGATTTTGTTGGTTATATTTAGAGGTAAAAAAGACGCAAAATTTGTTAGTGATTATAGCAGTGGTTCAGAATACACAGGGCAATTTGGTTCCAAAACATTTCAAAAATGCTGCCAAGTCCATTGACGTTACAGTTACAGTCATGCATTTTGATCAGAAACGAAAAGGGACATGCATCTACAAAATTCAATTCAGCTTTTGAAGAATCCCAAATGCAAAGGGGATGTTGAGTTGTTTGCTTGTTTTCACAGGTTTTTAAGAATTTTAATTGTTTTAAATTTCATACATGTCGCTGTTTAAACCAATTCAATCCCCTAAAAGCACACTTTAATTATTCTAGCAAAAACTGTTAGGTTATTCCGTTTTGAGTACTGGTTGGCATAAAAAACGTAAGCTCACTGAGTTCAATTTAGATATTCCTGATTCAAACCAGCAAAGATGTTCTTTTGTGAAAATTTTCAGTGAATCATACAACAACAGTGAATGCAGATTGGCTCCCAAATAAAGACTACTTGACTTATGGTTCTTAACACAATAGACTAGCTACTAGACTAGACCTACAAGGACCAGTTAACCAAGGTACCACTTAGATCAAAGTATCAATTCTACTTTTTTAACGTGCCTAGAAGCAAAGAGATTGATAACTTACAGTTAGATGACTCTTATTCCTACTAGTTAATGAACTTTCTGTTGTATAATATTATGGAATACAAAGTCTTTGTTTTCTTAGTGTCTTGATCAGCTGGTGTCTCTGCAAATACAACAATACACAAAAATGGATTCAGCAAAATGAAACACATTAAAACCACAAATTAAGGCCAACATTACTGACACTTCAATACAAGTCTGATTATACATGTACATCATTAGTACAGGAATGACAATTTGTACACTTGCAACTTCAGAGCTGTTTTGGCGCAATTAAATATTTTGTCTTTGACATACAGAACTTAAAATAAAAATCCTTTTCATTGTATTCACATTTTAACAGGCTAATCCAGGAATGTTTGCTGCCATTTACATATGTCTTCCTGTGTATGTTATGATAATAGTACATTTAATTGTAAATTTAACTTCCACTGGCATTTGCAATAGTTATAATAACACAGTCTTGTAACTTACAGTGTGACTTAATGACTTTGTCCCTTTAAGACTTGAACATCACTTCTACATATCACTTCTAGGAAAGTAACAAATAAAAAAATTACGTTATGACATCAAAATAAAGGGAACAGAACTGTTAAATGCATGCACCTGTACATGCACTTAACATTATATTCTGAATAGAGTGCAGACTATCACACTAGTACAGTAATAGTAACCTACATAATAAAAACAAAAATATCTTAAGACTGTTCACTTGCCATTCAACAGCCAATGTAATACATTGTATGACCTTGCACAGACAACAAAATAAGCGATTAAAAAATTGAAACTGTTAGCATGCCAATGTCTACGTAATGGCAGATGATGCAGAGGTAATGAATATCCAATATCCATTCACGACTGAATTTCATGCTTTGTTATGGCAATGTCTATCTGTTACTATAATTGATGTGATAAATAGTTGAATACAAGAAACTAATCCGCAGTAAAACTTAGTAACAAAAATTAAAACCTCAAAATTACAACTGATACAGTTTGCAACTACATTTTCCTGTTTTGCTACCAAAAAAATTGTGTTAGTCGCGTTGATTGTTAATTGTGTTAACTTCCTCCCATAAGTTACATCGAAGCAACAGAATCATAGCACGACCAATCGACGTGCCGGCATTTTCAGCGGTTAAAGGAAATGCAGGCCCATACCTTTCCGTTGATACGTAACATAAGGTACACTGTTGTATACCCTATCTTTCTGAACATTCCCCGGAAATATTGCTGGTGCATGTTTTGTTTCCTTGTTCCACTTGCCAGGAGTCGTGCGTAGGCTACTGGACTTTGACCTTTACCAGGTCTGCTCAATTCCACAACACTGGTCACAATTTTGCGACTAAAATTTTGCGACCACGAAATTTTCTTTATTTTGAGCCTATAGAGTTACACTGAGGTTGCTTGTGAAATATTTTTTTGGAGGAGAGCCTGTACAAGATTAAAACTTTGAGTCCATCTTCTACAATGTGGACAGCACTGTTTGGGAATTTCTATAAAGAGTGTATCACCTGAAGCTACAATACCAAATTACTAAAAAACTATTATACTTACAGTGCAATTACTTGTCTGTGCCATTCTCAATCATTCTTTCTTGGGCTATTAAAACCAAGGTGTGTTGTGATTGTCCGCTGTATCATTTAACCTGCAGATTATAAAACAAAAGAACATGATGACAAAGGAAAATAAGGACTTTTATCATCAAATAACAATCAACTTAATGAATAGCTATTGACCAAGCTGTTGGAGATGTTGATGACTGATGTTACAGTAAATAACTTGATAATATGAAAATGAGCTTTTCCATGTATTTTCTTATCATATTTACATCTCTTTGAGAATAATTCTTTAAACACTGAGACTAAATCTTTTGTCCAATTATCCTATATTAGACTCATTATTGTTATTATGAAGATACAATTTTTGAATTGGTTCGATTGCAACAACAACAACCATTTTATTTTGCCAAAATAAATAGAAATAAAAATAATTACAGCACAAAATAAATTAACTAAAATAGGCAAAAAAAACTACTTAGAATAGAAATAAACTAAATGAGCTGAGTAGTTACCAAAAAAATTAAATTGCTTTGACTAGGTTGTACATGACTAAAAATGAAGACGAAAGTAAAATAAGGCAAGTAATAAGTAATTAAGTACAATGTAACTAAAAAAAAAACAGTACCAGTTAATGTTTAAACCAAAATTTGTACGTGCAAAATTTGTACGTGCAAACACTAAGCCAGCATTAACCATAAGTACTTAAATAATGCTTATTCATAGTTAGCTTAAATGAACGTAGAGATAAACTGTTTAGTTCTTCATCCAAGTTATTCCAGATGGATGGACCAGAAAAGTGTAGATTAAATTTGCCATAATTAGTTCTAACACGATTGATATAGTAGGTCGATTTTGATGCCAGCCTAGTATTATCATTGTGTTTAGATGATATACTTAGGAAGAAATTATCAAAGGCTTTAGGTAGTAAATTATGATGATACTGAAACATAAAAAGGGCAGTATGAATACTAACAGGTCCATGAATTTAATTAGGCCTAACTGTGAAAATAAAGGGCTGGAGTGAACATCTCATTTGGAAAATGTAATTATTCGTACTGCTTTTTTTTTGCAAAATTACAATAGGTTTAAGGGTTGTAGTGTAGGTGTTACCCCAAACAATTATGCCGTAGGTAAGAAAGGGATAAGCTAGCGAATAATATAACGGAGTAAGGATGTCATTAGTAACAAAATGTCATATAGCTTAGATAAGATGCCAATACCTCTTGAATTTTTTTTGCTCATTTCATGTGCATGCTTTTTCCAGTTTAGATTACAATCAATAATAAGACCTTATATAAGTATTTGACATAGGTCATTTGTTCCACAGGCCTACCTGAAATTTTCAAACTAACTGGTTGAGGTTTTCTTTGTGGAGGGTGAAAAATGACAAAACTAGTTTTGTCAATATTTAAAGATAATCTATTTGATCTTAGCCATTGATTAACTTTATCTAATTCTTCATTCAGTTTTAACTCAAGGCTTTTTAAGTTCTGATCTTGCAAGAAAATGTTGGTATCATCTGCAAATAGGTGGAAATCTAGTACATTGGAACATTTAGGTATGCAGATCATTCACATAACAAAAATAACAAAGGCCCCAATACTGAGCCCTGTGGTACTCCACATAGAATTTGCTGCGGGCTGGACTCTATTTGACCAAGTGAGACAAACTGACTCCTATTCGATAAATAGGAAGAGAACCATTTATGTGCAATGCCCCTAATACCATAGTATTCCAATTTATCAAGTAACATATGATGGTCCACAGTGTCAAAGGCCTTACACAAATCTATGAAAACACCACATGAATAGTTCTTGTTGTCTATAGCTTTTTGGAGTTTATCTACCATAAGAGTAAGAGCATGAACTGTAAAATGATTTGAGCAAAAATCAAACTGTTGGTCCAAGAAAGTACAAGATTTCTTTTCTTTTCTTTTTTATTTTTAGTTACATTGTACTTAATTACATTACTTGCCTTATTTTACTTTCATCTTCTTTTTTAGTCATGTACAACCTAGTCAAAGCAATTTAACTTTTTTGGTAACTACTCAGCTCGTTTAGTTTATTTCTATTCTGAGCAGTTAAATTATTTTGCCTATTTTAGTTAATTTATTTTATGCGGTAATTTTTTTTACTTCTATTTATTTTGGCAAAATAAAAAATGGTTGTTGTAAAAAAAAATTGTTGTTGATCTAACATGATTTAATGTCATCAAAAAGCCTATCATTTGATTCTCGTATACACTCATAAAACCTTTGGCAAACAGTATCAAAATAACGAATTAGTTCTGTATCTTCAGTAATAGTTTCAATTGGTGATTTATATGTATATATACAGTTGACTCCCAATAACTTGAACCCTCGATAACTCAAATCCTATCAGAGTAATTATCAGGAGTCAACTGTACATGTATTAATCTCTCTATCTTTATTCAGTTCCACATATCTATATTTTATGGAACACTTCACTTTTATAGGCTTATCTTGCTGGATTAATAGACTGTTAACTTCTCCAACTGTATTTATATATCTCACTAGACTGCAGTCAACAGGACCATATATCCTATATTCTAATTCTGGTAGTAGGAAATAGCAAGGAGTGACAGGCCTGCACGACTTCTAACAATGGAAACTTTTGTACCATGTAATATGTGACCCCTTTAGAGTTTTGCTCTTATGAGTATGTCTTTTAGGGATTTTCCTCTTTTATACGATATTAGTGGTGGCTCTTTCAAAATTTGCCGTAGAGAAGGCTGATTTTGTATCAAGTGCCTTTTCTCCATTAAAGCATTTTTGAGGTTGGGCACTGATGGTTGATATTGTGTTACAAAAGGCAGGAGTTCTTTCTGGCTTTCATTTTTCTGTCTTAGCGCCGATTCCCTTTCTGTGAATTTGACATCTGAAAGGAGTTTCTCGATCAGATGTTTTGGATAACCTCTAGCAAGGAGACGCGATTTGAATTTGTAAATGTTCTCTTCAAATGTTGTTCTTGAAGAGTTAGTTCGTAAACGTCTTAGAGCTTCGCCCTTCACGAATCCCTTTTTGACACCCGATGGGTGGCTAGAGGAAAAATGAGTGTATTGAAAGGTTTCAGTTGCCTTAAAATGTGTTTTTTATGTCCAGGATGGTATGGTCTCTGAAACATTTGCCTTTGTATACAACTGTATCCAGAAATGTAATCTCAGTATTTGAAATTTCAGCTGTAAATTTGATTGTAGGGTGATGTGAGTTTGCTTGTTTGATGAACTTGTCTATATCAGGTTTGATTACATCCCACAAAGAAAAAATATCGTCAATATATCATTTCCAGATTGTGGGTTTTGTGACGCTATTGCTAAGAATGTGTGTTTCAATATTGGCCATAAAAATATTTGCAAAAGCAATGGCCATTTTAGTACCCATTGCGGTACCGTGGATTTGTAGATAGTTCTTACCGTTGAATTGGAAAGAATTATCTTTAAGTATCAGGCTTAGCATTTCTTTGAGATATTGCGTGGGGATAGGAGGGTTATTTCTGTGAAAGTTTTCATATGCCCTGCAACAAATGCTGATATTCGTTCTGTAGGCCCGTTCCAATCTTGATTTGGAGCCTAATGCTGTTTACAATAGTTGGCTGCTCATGTTTGCTGTTATAATTTTTTTAAGTCTTCATTTTTCCAGGATTAGATTTTGGTGCTAACTATTTAAGTTTGTTACAATTCTTAATTTTTTATGCTGGATTAGTTTGATTAGATTTTTATGCTGGATAAGCCTGATCAGATTTTTATGCTGAATTAGTTTGATGAGACTTTTATGCTGGATTAGCTTGATTAGACTTTTATGCTGGATTAGTTGGATTAGATTTTTATGATGGGTTAGTCTGATTACATTTTTATACTGGATTTAGACTTAAGTGCCAAAATCGGCAATTCCCTACTACTATTACTAAAGGCAAAGGATGAATTTTGCCACTGAATACAATAATCATCTACAAGAACCTACAGGTACACGTAGATTGGCTTGTTCAACCAAGAGGAACCATTTAGTTATGTGGAGACTTGTGGTTGTGATATTCAGATCTTAGTCGAATGGCTTTCTTCATTCCTGAAACATAACAATTATTTAAATACCAATTTAATAACAAACAGCACAATTAGGGACAGTAATACAAGGCTGCAAATAACAGTCGGTCATCGATCATTGTCAGACCAAAATTAGCTCATGTCCGACAAAATCCAAACTGTGGTCGGACATGATGTCTGGACAATTTTTTTTTCATGTATTGTGTTAATCATGAGAAAAGATAAATAAAATTCAACTTTCTTTTCTTGGTGACGCCCAACTACATTTTTGTTTTGTCTGACCAAAATGGTCACTTAGTCGGACATGTCCTTTCAAGAAAAAAATAATTACAGCCCTGGTAATAACCCAATTAGGTCTAAATATAAAATGAGCAAAAAGACTGTTGGGTAAGAAAGAACAGAAGGATGGAAAAACAGGAAATGGTGCACCAAAAGGCATGTAATGGTCATGATTGGTGGAGGTCAAGTGTTGCTTTATTTTCATCTTGGCTCAAAGGAGAAAATAGATAACAGGTATTTAAAATAGAATATGTGCTTTTGACTTGGAACACTTTAACTGTTAATCATTGACTGTTTGACACAAATTACCTTAGGCAGGGCAGCTTGGTGATAGTTGCAAAGTAATGTTAGGCTTGTTGCTACAAAGCCAAGGTTTTCATGGTTGTCTTTGAACCTGTGACATAATGACCCATTTCCAGTATCACTTGGCTTCTGTCCTAAGAGAAATAATGGGCAAACCATTTACAACCAGCGACTAAAACATGACACTTAAAACATAATAAAGAAAAATTGATCAATCCTCAATCTGCTTTTAATTTAATATTGTAATTTCATTTCCCTAGCACTTTAACAATATGTTTATAACATCTAAAGAAAAAAAGTTTATTTGTTAGGTAAAACAAAATCTTTATTTAAGCTAAGCTGTAGTATAACACACAGGTGCTAATTTCACCTAGTTAAACAGAGCAAATAAAATTGCAAACAGATTATTAACTGGGTGCATGGGTGTAAAATGATATACTCAAAGTGTACAACAAATTAAAAGTAAATGTGCTGTATATATTATAGTTCAATGTTATCATTGGTTTAAATTTTATTTTCCTTTGTTTCAAACTCATTATCATACATTACCATACCAGAAACAAATGAACATAAAATTTGAACCAAGGAAAAAAATTGAACTACAACATATACATGTAGCCGTTAATTAAATTTTAGAGATTTAGGCTCCAAGTAAGTTGATGATAGCTTTCCATAATGTTCTGTAGCCAACTCTAGAACATACACTACACGTTAAAAAATCCTGCTCTTAGTTTAAAATTGTCAAAGAAAAATTCTCACTTTCGATTTTTGGTAGTTCCTCGCGAAGCGAGATTACTAATCGTGTCGGTTCCGGTCAGACCACATGGCTCAAAGGCCCGAGTAAATCGAGCCGAGAGTTTTTATATATATTTATTTATATATATATATACATAGTTGTTGCGGGAGAAAAAACACACAAACAAACTACAGGTTTATCCCTACAAGCCTGTTTCGTGGTTGCCCACTCATCATATCCCCTGATGAGTGGGCAACCACGAAACAGGCTTGTAGGGATAAACCTGTAGTTTGTTTGTGTGTTTTTTCTCCCGCAACAACTACTTCGCTCTACGTTCACGTATTGAGCACTGTTTTACGATTAATCAACTTTTACACTTTATGTATGTATGTATGTACGTACGTACGTACGTACGTACGTATGTATGTAAGATATATATATATTATATATATATATATTTATTATATCTACAGCCCCTGTATATGAGCAAACGCGCGCTCTGATTGGTTCCTTACTCATAGTATATCAGCTCATATACCATAGTACGGAAAACGGCCATCATGGAGGAATGATTTCTTGAATTAGGCGGGGAGAAATTCAAGTCTTGCTTGAAAAAAATGTACCAAAAAATACTATCGAAGCAAATAAATATGGCATTGACTGATTCGACGGTAAGTGAGCAAATTATATAGCGAAATTGTTTATTACGAACGATAGTGAAACTCTTACAAACAGCCGCCATTTTGAAAGATCTGTGGAGCCCGTAAACTGAGTTTTTATTTATTTCAACCTAATTTTCCACTTTTAATTCTCAAATGAATTTGCTAACTCGAACAAAATTGACAGACAGGCGGACTCGTCTTTGAAACTTTTTTACACATCGGCTCTACAAGATGTCGGCTCGACAACAACATGGTTCTGTTCAAAAACAATAACAAAGTCAATTCTTGTCGTACAAACTAATTCCAGTGTCTAGTAAGCAAGGGCTTAGAGATATATTAAAACAATTATTCCACTCAATCTCGTCCTACATGAGCTATGGCCAACTCGGCGCTACGCGCCTCGTTGGCTGTTAGCTCATATACGACTTGATTTCGTGGAATAATTGTTAAATATATATTTTAAAGGTGTCCGTTCGCAGGCCAGGTTACCTGGCAATAGTAGCGCACTTGAGAACTGCTGAATTTCTGCCATTGCAAATTCGGTGGTGCCTTTTTCAAAGTACGGTAATGTAAAAAACCGATTTCACTCGTACTGGAAGTGCATCCCAGCAAGATGATCTCCGAGATATTCAAGAAAGATTAGCATGAGATCGTCGCCGAGTAAGTTTGAATACCGTGAAAATCAACACAACGAAAGCACGACTCAAAGCAGGGATAGAGAAATGACAGCAGGGAGAATAACGACAGACATCGCAGCAAAGACAACAACTGCCATCGCTACCTTTTGACATCACGATGCACCAGGAGTACCAAACTGATCGAATTCCAGTTTAAATTTTTACACAGACCACGAGCGTTTCATTCTTGGGCTGCCAGATCCACTTGAAGCCTGCGTTATAACTTTGCAGCGGTAGATTTTGAGTTAAGTCCGCTGGTCGACATTGCGTTTTTCGTTCCATCACGTGAGTGCGAAGGACAGAGCGAAGTATTTCGATCTGTGGTTACAAGCCCGCTGGATTTTTCCATTTTTCATAAATTTCGTCGGTATGTGTGGCGAATATGCTATGAAGGTCATCGTGAGAAACAGGCCGATATACTGGTAAGTTCTGATTTTCCTATTTTATTGGAAACTTCATTAGTTAGCAGTTTCTTCTCGACGTTTTACCAGAAGCATGACTTCGCGCCTGACTGTCTTTGTCTACGTGTTGTGTGCGATCGCTCAAAAATGATAGGGTTGCCTCAGTCCAATTTTAAATTAAAGAATCTTATTGTTTTCAACAGAATGCGTTTGTCGAGTAGAAATGTTTATATTGGACCTTATTCACCAGTGAAATGGCTCAGAAGTGGATTTATTGGAAGGTGACAGGAAGGATCTGTCAGAACGACACTCGTTTCTCATTCTCCTGGATTCGCTCCTCGAAGAATGCTGTCCATTAAGCCCTTTCACTCAAAAGAAGATTACATATCTGGTTTCAGTTTGTACCAGTCTCGATTGTATGAGAGTGGAATTTATTCAGTATCTTCAAGACCATTTCGAGGTTTTACCGCGTTACGGTTTTGTATTAACACACTAGATACGGCGGTACTGATTGTTGGCGCTTTCCACCAACCTAGCGGAGAACTTCGACAGTTGCCTCAGGTTAGTTTTTAGTTTTTTTTGTGGTTTATTTGTTTGAATGAAGAAATATTATGATGATTATTTCACAACGGACCTATGAGTATTAAACGGTTAACTCAAAGGTCGTACGTTATTAAGCTTAAATTCTTGACAGGACAACGTCATTAGGGTAGATTGTTCACTATGTACTGTCATATTTAAATGTGTCGAACTTCTAAGTTAAATTGATCAACAGATTCTCGAGCTGTCAATTGCGAATATTTCGATCAAGTGTTCTCTTTTGTCAGATATTTTCTTGACCACAAATTTCCCGATTTTTATTTGATGCTGTGTCGGCCGGTCGCGTCCTCAAAAAGCGCGGGAATTTTGCCGCGCGTGTTTCATTTTTTTCGGCTCAATGGTTACGACTTGTCTGGTTTCTTGGGGAATGCCAAAACAAAGGTAGTGCATTTAATTGGTTTTAATAAATTTTATTTTTAAGGATATTGGCTTCAGCTGCGAGCTAAATATATTCGTTTTTCTATGTTCGAAGAAGCACAGTTGTTCGTAGGCCAAAACCAAGAGGTGTTGTATGGCCAGAGGTAGAAGAAGAAAAAAGGTAGCGATGATGATGATTGATGTTGTTTCACCTGGTGTTGTTGTTCATCCCTGCCCTTTTTAAGTTCTCGTGCCCTTTCCCTTGCTTTTACAGCTTCCACTGTGTGGGTAGTGAACCTACAACAAAAATGAAGGCCATTTTGAAAATCAGTTACTCGTTGTAGATTAACATATTTATTATTAATTTGTGTCAGCGTCAGACAGTTACCACGATTGAGGCCTTTGTTATATGGTCTTGGGAATCCAAGTCAATCCTGCCCCTGAGACAAATTTAGTGAGCGTTTATATGAGAAAACGTTTTCCCTACAGGGAATTTTGATGTTAAGAATACCCTTAGTTGTCTTACATAGGGAGAATATGTTTATAATATGTTTCCAACAAGGTTTCTTTTATATCATTTTATTTATCAGATGACATTTGCAATTTCATTCTGCACATTGTACTGTACCTTCGCCCTTCCTTTTGATGACAAGGAGCTGTGTCGGCAAGAAACCTCTGAAGCTTTTCTTCAGTGGAATTAATGGCCTCATAGTCATTCTCCAACAATTCTTCTAGATTGGCACAGTCCAAGATCAGTTCCTCTCGTTTCTGGAATGACTCAACCAGTTCTGGGGATGCCTCTCCATTTGCCTCTTTAATGGTGTTATCCAGTGAAATGGCTTCACTTTCAACCAGCTCAAGTGCCTGCTTTCCAAGCCCCAGAGACAAATGGAGGGGCATGCATGACACTGAGTCAATAACTGATCCAGTTGCTTGATAGACTGGAGTGCTCTCACAATTGTGGAATTGGTTGACTTTTGACTTTACAGAACCACCTTTCACAAATCTGTCATTATCAGACAAGATTGACTCAAAACTACGCACAGGAAACTTTTTGGTAGGTATGTGACTAGCAGTGGCACCTTGATGCAACAACCATGGAGTATGAGGCTTCCCCTTCTCAAGATCTTTAAGTTGAGCATGACAGAAGTTACAAAAGAAAGTTCCATTGGGCCCTGTTAAACCCAATAACCTTGCTATGAACTCCCAGTCCCCTCCAAGACTGAGCCAGAACTCTGAAATGCTATAACTTGCACTGGATGGCTTGTTGGCATCGCAGTTGGAGGAATGTGAGTTGAAATAGGCTGTTTTCTGGCATAGCAAACATCTTTGGCTGTGATACTCATTTTGGCAGTTTCGGAATAACTCTTGAAGCTCTTTCAGCCAGTTTGCCATCCCTCTGATTTCAAAATTAGGCTGCTTACTTGGACTTGTGCTTTCTGTAAGGTCCACCTTAAGGTCCAATTCAGTTATCTTTGATAGTACTTTCTTTGTTTCCTCTATAACAGGACCAAAAACCTTCTGAATACATTGGTGATTGTCCTTGTCGCCTTCAAATATAGCCAGCAGCCGGGCCGTTTGAATGGAGTGCTGCTCTTTGCAGTTCAGAAATTGCATCAGCAACTTTGTCGATTTCCCTCCCTTGTCCCCTGTGAGAAGTACCCACAGCAAATTTTTTGGAATGTTGCTCTTTTCCACAAAAAAGCCACTTTCATTCAGTTCGTTAACAGATTTCTTCACTACATCAGATACATCTGCTACTCTTACAAAAGAGACATCCTTTCCAGTTGAACTTTCAAAATTCCCACATTCATACTCAAATTCCATAGACTTTAAATGCCCTCGAATTTCTTTTTCAGAACCAAAAATGTCATATCCTGTAAACCAAAGGGAAAATTATTAGCAGGGCTAATTTTTTGGGAAAGAAATATACTAAGCTGGAAAGCTCAACAGATCAGTACACCCAGCTTCCCAAATTCTACCCTTTCTTTAATTACTAATCTGGGACTTCAAACGGGACAAGCAAGCACCAGTCATTTTTAAAATCAATTTTCGTTGTTGAATTTTGTTAATATTTTTGTGACCTACACTTATCGCGAGTGTTAATCAAAGTGTACAGGGGCTTTTGTTGGGTATTAAATACTATTAATGACAAGGGTTTACTGTTCAAAAGCTTACCAAGAGCATCTCTAAAGGTCCTTTTGATCATCCTTAACATCTCCATGGGCATATGGGCTTTAAGCTCTGCAACCTGAAAGAAGTTATGTCATTTGTGATAATAAATTTCAGACAAACAGTGGGTTTAGCTTTTTTTTATTTTGATGTCAAAAATGTTACAGGCTTTTGTTTTTGTTATACTCTCTAATACTCATACAGTGTACAATGGTAGGCAATCACTTTATGTGAAATTATTTCCTTTTTTTATGTATTTGGTAACCTGTATTAAATTAGAATGTTCTGCAGAGTTGAAATAATGGCACACACTCATGCAGGCTTCACACTCGTTAATTATTTTTCTGCATTGTTGCAAAATGCACACGTAACAAATGAAAATTTTCAATGTTGTTTTCCAAATAAAACATCTTTGTAGTTGTTACTCACCTGCTTAAGTGTAAAAGACTGTATGATGTTCAGACCTCCCTCTGAAAATGACTTCAGAAACCGATCCTTTTTTCTTTTAATCGATGTTGCAGTCTGATGTATGACATCATCTGCCACCTTTGTTGCTGATGCTACGTTCTCTACAAATTTCTCAATGACTTGACTCCTTTTTTTCAATGTGCTAGAAGATGCAGATGAACTTCCGGTTTGTGGCTGGGAAACTGACATTAACTTGATAGGCTTTCCTTTTGATTGGTTTGCATAGATGAAGCCTGAATTACTCTGCCCTGTCTTCTTTTTGACAAGACTCATAAATACCTGCAGGTAACATAAACCTTAAGTTACTTACAGATATTTTCAAGGTGATACTATTATCAAGTTTTGCTAACAGAGGAATGAACGAAGTATCAACATTATACCTGTTTATAAAAATATATCACAATTATTATTTATTTTTTGTTGCTGTTTTTTTTTTAAATCTTGCCAAGATATTGCTCAGAAAAAACTAACTCCCTCTCAACCAGCAAAAAGCTGTAACAAAAATCAGATTTCATGAACCATGCATTGTACTGGTTTAGTTATTTCGGTACTACTTCTTAGTTTTGTGCAAGTGTGGCCAAATAGCCATAAGTCCAGCTTATTTGCAAAGAGTTAACATTTCCATTGTCACTTGAAAGAAAACTAATTTGTGTTCTTCATAGATTGTTGAGTGGTAAAGTATTAGATTAACGAATTTAATAAAAGTTTATGGAGAGGTTAGTATGCGGACGCCCGAGGAAACACCTACACTGACAAGTTCGTTGTTCAATGCAACGAAATACGTAAGGCAGTACATATTAAATACATGAGACAGTGGGATTTAAACTGTTATTTCACAAACATTAGGTTTCTTTTATGGGACTAAAGAGCACCTGTGATTTATAGTATACGATTTTCTGCAACCATTTTCAGTCAACAGGGGAATCCGGTCGTTCGCCCATAGTAAAAGCCGCTTTCAAACACCAAATATATAAACCTGTTATCGCCCATGGCATATTTTTCATTTCATATATCTACTGCCGAGCCAATACGTACTTCTCGATGTTCGTCACATCCCGGGTTCCGGGCGAACGGGTTTTTGGATGAGTTAAATTAGTTTATTACGGTTTACCTGTTCTTGAAGTTTGCTGACTGGGGTGTTAGGATCTCGGTCAGTTTGCAAGGTAAATAGCTTTGACTGCAGGCTGTCGACGTGTTGTTGTAATTCCGCGTTTTCCACCAAGAATTTGCTCTCCCTTTCGCGAAACTGACGTTCAAGTTCACCTATTTGCCTGCGGTAACTTATTTGGTCTTTTTTCGACGAGAGCGTAGCCGAGTGCAAAAATCTGTAAGCTGCTAAGGACGCTGACAGCACTGTATTTAGAAAGGGAATTGCTTCTGGAAAGTCACGTTCCAACAGAAATTTCCACAAATAGTTAGACGCGCAAATTGTGTTTACATACCGGCACGTCAGTCTCAAGTTACAAATATCTGCGATACCAACATATCTGAAAATATCTAACAACACGACCTCCGGTAAACATAGCAGCAACGATATTGGGGCTGTTTTTGTTTCGGGGATATTTTTTACGGCAAGCCTCCGGTTCTGTTCAGCTAGTGTTACCCTGTTAACAAATGCCTTTCCTCGAGATTGGGCTTTTACGAAATATTTTTCTTTTTCTTCGTCGCAACTTCGTTGCCATCTCGTCAAATTTCGCCGACAAGAGGCATACAAACACGCACCATTGCACGTTGTTTCCACGTTAAAACAATTCCTCAAGTCTTCCACAATATTCTCAACAATACTATACCAGCGCGACGACGATTTGCAACAATAGACGTGACATTTTTTAGGGGAAGCCATTGACGATGGAAACATTTCAAGGGCTTTATTTTCTTTATTAAACTTCCCGCCACAACGCGCGCCATAAGCTGCAATGCGCACGCATATTATTTTAAATTTAGCTCTGACAGGTGAAAGCAGTGATCGCCATCATTAAGTTGCCCACCTGAAACGCTCGTGAGACGTCTAGCAACTAATGACTTTCTATATAAAATTGGGCTTAAGGAAAATGATAATTGCACCTTCTGTCAAGAAGGCCCAGAGTCATTAATGCATCTCTTCTGGACATGTCACGAGACATCTAACTTTTGGAAAAGAGTATCAGAATGGCTGCAAAGTATAAAACTAATGTCCAAAACCTCCACCCTATTAAACATTACAGCTTTTGGTCTGAAACCGGAAACGTCAAAATTTGCACTTCAAATTAACTATTGCCTTCTTTTAGCTCGACGTCATATCTGGCTGGCCAAATCTAAAGAAATGTCCCCTAACTTTGACCATTATCTATGCTTACTGAAATCAAGGCTCGAGTTGGAGACAAAAAGCGGCGATATGAAAAAATGGGAACCTATTGCAGAATATATACCTATTGATAGATAGCATCAAAGAAAAAAAAAATGGCAAGGTTCATTTATCTCCCTGACTCGACTTTGTACACTGTTCAATGTAATTTACTGTAATTTAACGTAATATTCTGTAGGTATTGTGTAATAAGTGAGAATAAGTGAATAAACTTGTCAAAAAAAAAAAATAATTAAAAAAAAACAAAAACAAAAACAACTGCTCGCTCCAGATAAAGGCAAACGAAACAGCAGGGAAAAGGACCAGGAATTCAACCAAGTTAGCTTTGAATCTGAATGTGTTATTGATAGAAATACAGGACATGAGTGAACAATTACAAAACAAAATATATTGGCGTACTAAATTTAGCAAAATGACTTAGAAGGGAAACCGAGTAGGAATGACTTCAACGACTGGAGATGTATCTGGAAAATAATTCTATTAGTCTAAAAACGGAATCGGAAGATGACCAACAGATTACAAGAGAATGTAAGTAGGTATTTTTCATAATAAAACGATAGCGTTTCCATTTTGAAGAAATTCTCAACACAGAGAGTTACAGTTGTTATAGCAATCATTTGGAACGATGTAATCTGATATCATTGCAACAGTGAAAATATTGTAAATTTTCTTGATATAGCAGTTATGTTAAGCATTTTCAACAGAATACCGGTATATATCCAGTGTCACTATGAAGTACTGGTTCTTCAATATTATCAGTGATCAATGCGATCATTTGAAAATAAAGCAAATGTTATTACTGATTTCTGAGTGGTATTTCTTTTTGCTATATATATATATATATATGTAGTTGTTGCGGGAGAAAAAACACACAAACAAACTACAGGTTTATCCCTACAAGCCTGTTTCGTGGTTGCCCACTCGTCAGGGGATTTGGTAGGAATGTCCTTTACCATCGCTTATATACAAAATAGTTATATTTACATAATAATAGAGATCGTTAAGTTTCAGGTATTGCGTAAGAGGGTTTTGTTTCTGTGGCGGCAAGAAGACACAAGCTCATTACGTTTGTTTAGCGTGGATAGTTCGGGTCGGCAGATGATTAGGAATTTTTCTTTGAGGCAGAGGTTACATCTTTTGCTTGAGCTGTTATATGGCGAGTGTGAAGACAGGATCCGCCAGGAAATAAAGTGTTCAATGTTGTTGTCTTTAAGGGTCCATATGTGTTTGCTGAGTTCAGTGGAGTTTCTGTGTTTAACGTGGCGGAAAGATGCGGTGTGGTTTCTGTATCTCGTTTTGAAGTCGTTTTCCGTAAGTCCGATGTAGGTTTGGGACGTGTTGTTGTCTTTGCGCGTAACGGTGGCTTGGTAGATTACCGATGGTTGTAGGCAGTTTCCGTTGAGCGGGCAATTGTTCTTTTGTCGGCAGTTGCATGTCTTTCTTTCTTTAGTGTTAGCGGCGGCAGCATCGTTGGTTTGTGTAGATGTGGTTAAGATGCGTTTATTATGGTTGTCGATTATTTGTTTAGTGTTGTTCATGCAGCTGTAACTGATCTTGATGGTGTTGCGGTTGAAGATTTTGCGGAGCTCGTGGTCTTTTGGGAAGTGCTTATCTATTAGAGCGA
Source organism: Ricordea florida (assembly GCA_949710005.1). Taxonomy (NCBI): domain Eukaryota; kingdom Metazoa; phylum Cnidaria; class Anthozoa; order Corallimorpharia; family Ricordeidae; genus Ricordea; species Ricordea florida. The sequence continues at coordinate 28,399,674 of OX453273.1, read as the reverse complement.
GGAATTTGTGTCCGATGTTAGTACTTGTGTTCTTGCTGAAAGGGGGGTTGTACCACAGGATGTTACTGCGTTGACGGTTTTTACGCTTGTTAGGTGTGGGTGGTTCGTAGTGTAGGGTGTAGCTGTATCCGCTTTCGTTGAGTGCTTTCTGGTATGGGGGGGCGGCTTGGTCAAAGGATGCTTTGTCGGATGATAGGGATGATAGTCGTTTGTTGATGCCAGGGGGAATGTTCTTTGTAGTGATTGGCGGGTGGTTGCTCTCGCGGTGGACGTACTGCAGTGTGGTATTCGGCTTTGTGAAGGGCTTATAGGTGTTTTGGTTGAGGTTGAATGTGACATCCAGGAAGTTAATTATCTGCTTGTTAGCTTCTATGGTAATGCGTAGTCCGTTGTTTTTAAAGACCCGGCATATTTCTTTCTTGATGTTTTCTGTGTCTCTAGGTGTGGTGTTAGTGGTCGCCAGTCCGTCGTCTCGGTAGAGTCCTACGTTAATATTAAGGTGTTGCAGCTGGGATAGGAGAAAACTGCCTACAAGCTCGCATGTTTCCGCGCCGTCGTAGCTGCCCATTGTGACGTCAAATGCTGCGTTGCCTTTCTTTTGCCAGGGTTGTTTCTTGTGGATTAGGATGGAACTTTTAGCATGGATTATGATGTTTCTTTCGTGTGTGGTGATGTTGTCGTGGGCTGAGGCGAAGTCGAGTGCTTTGTTAAGGAGGCCTTGGCTGATTGATGGGTAGAATTCTTCAATGTCGAAGCAGATGAAGTTGAGGTGATGTTTGTCTTTGATGGCTTTGAACCAGTCGATTACAGATGCGGTGTTTTTCCATTGATTAAAGTTGCATTTTCTTGCGATGTTACTGTTGATACGATCGAGAATCCTTTTGCTGACTTTGCCTATTTCGGATTTCGTTGGGTTGATTAGTCTGCAGGTCGGTTTGTTAGCGAAGTTAGGCTTGTGGTCTTTAAGTGTTACGAAGGCGTCTATTTCGGCTGTAGCGTCCACTCTGTCGTCGATGCCCAGCTTCGTAGCGATTTCTTTGTTTTCTTTATGGATGGCGCGTGTGGTCTCGGGTTGTGCTTTCATGTATGATTTTGTTACGTTCTTTTCTAGTAGGTTGTTGTATGTTGATGGTTCTAGTTTGTAGAAGTTCGTAGTTTTGTCGGCTGCAATTAGTAGCTTGGGTTCGTTTCTGATAAGTTCTGCGTCTTCTTTTAGCTTAGCTTCTTTTTAGCGTCTTCTTTTAGCTTCTGCGTCTTCTTTTAGCTTAGCTTTAACTGCCGACAAAAGAACAATTGCCCGCTCAACGGAAACTGCCTACAACCATCGGTAACCTACCAAGCCACCGTTACGCGCAAAGACAACAACACGTCCCAAACCTACATCGGACTTACGGAAAACGACTTCAAAACGAGATACAGAAACCACACCGCATCTTTCCGCCACGTTAAACACAGAAACTCCACCGAACTCAGCAAACACATATGGACCCTTAAAGACAACAACATTGAACACTTTATTTCCTGGCGGATCCTGTCTTCACACTCGCCATATAACAGCTCAAGCAAAAGATGTAACCTCTGCCTCAAAGAAAAATTCCTAATCATCTGCCGACCCGAACTATCCACGCTAAACAAACGTAATGAGCTTGTGTCTTCTTGCCGCCACAGAAACAAAACCCTCTTACGCAATACCTGAAACTTAACGATCTCTATTATTATGTAAATATAACTATTTTGTATATAAGCGATGGTAAAGGACATTCCTACCAAATCCCCTGACGAGTGGGCAACCACGAAACAGGCTTGTAGGGATAAACCTGTAGTTTGTTTGTGTGTTTTTTCTCCCGCAACAACTACTTCGCTCTACGTTCACGTATTGAGCACTGTTTTACGATTAATCAACTTTTACACTTTATATATATATGTATGTATGTATTCTATGATTGAAAGGTTTCAATAATAATAAAATTATTGCGTAGAGACAAGTTTCATAGTCTTTTCACAATGGGTCAGTTTTACCTTAGAGTTCAATGACCCCTCCCCCCCCCGATAATATTGTTCTCTAGAACACTTGCCCTTTTCCCACAAATGAAATGTTAATTCAAGCCTTATTTTGCAAAGTTAGACATAACATATTAACCTTGTTAGTTTCTGCTGTAACAATGACAATACAGTTAACCTTTTACATTGGAAAAATTTTATAAAGAAGAAAATAAATTTGGTAATAAAGTATCTTATGTACAAGGCTAAAATGTTAAAAGATTTATGTAAAGTTTGAAAAATAAAAAAAAAAACGTTTTCAGCTGTTTGCCATCATCAGGGTTAAAAATGACCGTCCGCACGAATGTATATCTTATGTAATTCCCGTTGGGAAAAGTTTTGATACATAAGAAATTACTTGTTTGTTTACTTACTTCCTCTCACAGAGAATGAATACAGTGTCAGAACTACCACCGATTTCGCTGAGTGTCTAAATGATAGAACTGTTGATGATGAATGAAGTTTTGGTCTCATATGATGTGTCCTCTCTCTTTACTGAAGTCCCGCATGACGAAACTATTGACTACGTCATTCATGAAATCTACACCAACAACAAGCTACCACAACTCAGCTCAAAGTTACTTTTCAGACGTCTTCTTTATAATGTCACCAAGAATACAGTTTTCAGTTTTAATGATAAGCTCTACAAACAAATTGACGGATGAGGCATGGGCAACCCACTTTCTCCAGTCCTTGTTAACATTTTCATGACTAAACTAGAAGCTGATATAGTCCGACCTTTCAACCAACCATTTTATGATAGGTATGTTGATGATTGTTTCTCTAAGAACAAAAAGGGCGAGCCTGATGCTCTACTTGAACGCCTAAATCACTATCACACTAACATTGTTTTCACTGCCGAAGAAAACCCCGACCATTTTCTTGATACTTCCTTTAATTATACCAACAAGTTCATTTGCAGCGTCTACAATAAAACGGGGAAATTACCAACACATTGGAAATCTGAGGTCCCTACCAAATGGAAAAGGAATTGCATCACTGCCGCACTCCACAGAGCTAAACGCATCGCAACCGATTTTGAGAAGGACATTAAAACTTTAGAAACTTCTTTCATCAAAGCAGGTTATCCGAAACGTTTTATCTCGCATACAATCAACAACTTTCTAACCGGCTCTTCACAGGACGACAACATCATTCCGGATTTTCTTTTCGAACGTAAGAAAGTTTTCACCAAGCTCCTGTTTTGTGGTAAAAACGAAAAACTCAGCAAAACGTTTATCAAAATCTCAACAAGTTTACTTATTTCAATTTCACCTTTATAATCTTATGGCAAACAAGGCGAATCAAAAGCCTCTTCAACAACAAAGACAAAAACACTCATAGATCCAAAGTTGTTTACAAAGGAGATTGTTCTTGTGGTGCTGATTATATTGGCGAGACTATGAGAAATTTAGCAGTACGAATTGCGGAACATTCAAATCCTACTCACACCTCTGGACCTGCAAAACACCTGCAAGAAAATCCTTCACATTCTTTCACCTGGCGTGTTCTCTCCTCACCACAGACATTCCACAAGCGTAGGATCGTTGAGGGGCTAATGATCCAACAATTCCGCCGCAGTTTAAACAAACAAGTAATTTCTTATGTATCAAAACTTTTCCCAATGGGAATTACATAAAATATATATATATACATTCGTGCGGACGGTCATTTTTAACCCTGATGATGGCAAACAGCCGAAAACGTTTGGTTTTTACTTTTTAAACTTTACATAAATCTTTTAACATTTTAGCCTTGTACATAAGATACTTTTTTATCAAGCAAACATTATGGACAAATTTTGTAATGCCAAAATGTTTATGATCTTTCTCATATATTCATTGCAAGTGTGCTGTATGTAGTAACAAGTGTTTCAAGTTTCCTAAATGCCCTGTGCTTTCAATAATGATTTTCCACACAAACTTTATAGACAAATGACTGCAGTAGACTCTTAGCCTTGAAGAAGAAATGGTATTGTTTGGAGCTGTTTTCATTACTACCACCTCTGACAGAAAGCCTATTAAGAAGATTTTTGTATTGCTTGTAGTAGTAGAATAACAATACATTTACCAAGATTAGGACATGCATCCCACCCCATAAAAATATATTGTTTAACGTAAAAAATATAACAACAATAATAATAATATCAATACCAGTAATAATAATAGTAATGATAATAATAATGATAATAATATAATGATAGTGCTTCTCGTTACTATATGTCATTGGTTACAAGTTCAATACCTCTGGCTGCCATGACTTTTTTTCAATATATATTAAATCTTTCTTTTGCAGTTTTTATAATAGAAATTTTCATATATTTAAAATAATATACTATTCTCTGGTTGGGTATGGATATTTTGCCTGTTTCTGTAACAGCACAATTAAACTTTCATGTGGTATATACTTTTGACTGATTGATGTTGATTTCACATTATTTTTTTACAGGAGTACGTAGTGCAGCAATCTCCTTCAACATATTAAGATTTCAATAACTCTTTCTTACATGTATTGTTTCTATGATATGACCTAAAAATAGCACAACCACATACTATACAGTCGGCACTCACTATTACCAAACCTTTATTCAAAGTTTTGGTAGAATCCAATTGTTTTACCCCCAATTTTTTATGTAATGACATTGTATCTCACACTTCTGTTGGCGCGAAAAGTAAAAAAAAGTACTTGAAAATGCGAATTAATGTATTTCCCTAAGAAAAAACATTGTAATCATCCTTCAAACCCTATTTGCACTCAATTTCTATTTTAAAGTATGAAACCGCACCGGAAAATGTGTTTTACATTATTTGGTAATCGGAGTTATCACATGCAGTGACGTCATCAGTATTAACTTGAATTATAGGGATACAAACTACAGGAATTAATGGGATACGGGATATTCAGATCCCCCCTAATGGGGCCTCAGCTGGGGGTACCATTGCAACTGAAGAGAGTACACAAATTGAAACATGCATTATTCATAATGCTCTCAATTGTGGTTACCTGCAGTAGAAAATAGTGGTTACCTAGGAATGAAATAATGACTGCAGTGGACAATAAAATATCTAATCATAACTATAACAAAATTCTCAAATTTGATTGGCTATCAACTGCCCTGATTTCAGCCTTAATGGGACAGTCAAATAGGACAGTACGCGTCATGCCTGAGTAATTGGACAGTACGCGCCATCGCGCGCGCGCGCTTAAATGGCTTTTTTTTCACTTCTGGCATAAAAAATCTTGGAATTTCATGTGTTTTGATTTAAAAAAAAGACGTTTATACATCACAAATCTTGTTAAAGTTATGATTAATTGGTAATAAGACTTTGTGTCGTCCAATTCGGTCTGCAATCATACTCGTGATTAAACAAATCGGCCTCCCGCTACGCGGTCGTCCGATTTTGTTAATCACTCGTATGATTGCAGACCGAATTGGACTCCACTCAGTCCTATTACCATTACTAATCAGAAGATTCTTCTTACAATGAATCTCATGCAATTATAACAAAAAAAAAATAATAATTGGAGCATTCCACTCATCCTCGGTGTAAGAACATATTGTGTTTAAAAGTGATGTACAACAAAGAAGACAAAGCAGTAGAGACTAAGAAAATAAAACTAAAAAACAAAACACAGGTTTTTACACCATGGCAAACACAAGCATTCATATCAACTCTTCAAGATTTCACCTGCAAAAGATTTACAATCATTTTCAATTTGTGTTAAGTAAGTATTATTGTGATACTTCATTGACTCTGTATTCCCTGTCAAGATAATAAATAATTTTACTTTTATTCCCTCTGGTGCAATCTCAGTGGCAGTGAAAGAGCTAAATGAAGGTCAATTTTTAAGCACTGTGTTGAACGGTATATTGATCATGTAATTTGCACCAGGTGTCACTAATTGTGTACCAAACACAGCATAATAAATAAAATAATGGAGATCACGCTGATATAAAAAATAAAATATAATATAAAATAAAAAATAAAATATAAAAGCAATGTGACTTCTTCAAAAACTAGCTTCGCGAGGTTTTTGCGGGAGTCGTATTTCTAGTTATAAAATTAGTTTGGATGAAGCTTGGCGGATGCCTTTATGGTTTGTAAATTCGCAGACGACTACAAGACATAAATTACGAACTCCAAAAAGTCTGAAAACGTAACATAATCACTTTTGTACACAGTTTTGGAAGGTTGTAGAGAATGTAAAGGGAAAACTCGTCGCTTACCTACGAGAATTCGAAAGATTTCTTGTCAGTATACGTTTGAAAGTTAGCCTTCAGCGAGCAATTTTCCGTTACCGAAATTATTTATAAATCCTTAAAGTAGCCGAGAGAAATACTGTTGGGTTAGCTAAACGACTAAAACGTAGTAAAATATAGTATTTTCCTGTACCTTTAATTCCGTCACACGTGAAGTCGTCCACCTTCTTTGCCGCCAGTGCCATCACGTGACGTAATCGAGGGAATATTCGAGGCGGCATTCCAACCGGTTGTGACTGGAATGGATGGTGAGACATTTTGTGATACATATACAATAAAAGTTATCACAAAGTAAGGCGAGACACGTTACATGGCAATCTCTGTTGACCAGCTTTGCCAGATAAACAAAATTGTTTACGGAGAGAATAACTGCTGGGTTAGAAACTGATCTATACTGGTTAGGGTTTTAGTGCTGACTCAAAATGGTTAGCTTTCATACAAATTATTATGGTGACGCATATCAATGTCTCGCCCTATTTTGAGATAACCCTTCTGGTATATGTGTCACGAAATGTCTTACATTATTTTCAAGTATCCATTCTAGTCACAACCCATTCCAACCTAGGATGCTTTTCATTAACCAAAAATTTTCGGTTTGAATTTTCGGAAATTTCCGTCTCGAATGGAACGGGTTTATTCTCGGTCGTCACGTGGTCAGTTTTTGGCCCAGGCTTCTTGACGCCCCTTATCGTTTGTATTCAAAATGGCGGGTGTTTTAAAAATGAGCACATCAACCGATTATGATCCCGGTTGCATTTTCAATACGCTCTTGTTCGATGATGAATATGAAATACCCTTTCTGGCTGCAGTTTTGTGCTTCATGAGGAGAAGTCGGAACCGTATAAATGGCTCCATGCAAGAAACAGTTCCTTCGTATTCGCAGTCAGAATATTGTTTCCATTTTAGTAGAAGGTTTGTTTCCTTTTCTTCCAAAGAGTATGCGAGGAGACTGGAGAACACAAGAAACTGGGTAAATCAAACGAGTTGATTAATAATGGTAATTGAACTGAGTGGAGTGCAATTTGGTCTGAAATCATACGTGTGATTTCAAATATCGAACGAGCGCATAGCGCGAGTTCGATATGAAATCACAAGTATGATTTCAGGCCAAAATTGCACGACACGAAGTTCAATTACCACTTTATTACACTCATTTTGAAATCACAGTTTTTTGTCAATACTACTTATTTATTTTTCCACTTCTGGAAGCCCGGTTTTTGAAGAAAAGTAACTTTTTAAAAATGATGCGATTTAGAGCAAAAAATGGTGCAATTTATGAATAAATCACACTGCTATGAGCCAATCAAATTGCAGGGATCACCGGTGATTTCAAAATGGGTGTAACCAATCACAGCGCGCGTACTAACTGAGAGATATAATAAAGTAAGTTATACCACCATAAGGTAAAAGGGAGGTGCTGACGTTTCGAGCGTTAGCCCTTCGTCGGAGCGAATGAGAGGATTGTGGGTTACGTTCAATTTATATAGAGAAGTTTGGAGCCATGCTATTGGTGGAACCATAGTAGTGTGTGAATGGAAGTGAATAAATTAGATGAATGATTAAATGAATGAGAAACGTTCGTTGATACCGTGGGGATTAAGAGAACCGAGTTGGAAGATAAATTTCTGTAGGTGACCGTTTCCGCGAACATCTGCGTGACGTCGAACGAAATGACAAAGATGCATCGAAACGTGTAGCGCGACACTTTAATCCACCTAACCACTCAACTCACAATATGACGGTATGTGGCCTTTCCGTGCATCAGGGCAACACGGAAAGCCGTAAAAACCTAGAACAGAAATTTATCTTCCAACTCGGTTCTCTTAATCCCCACGGTATCAACGAACGTTTCTCATTCATTTAATCATTCATCTACTGATTTATTCACTTCCATTCACACACTACTATGGCTGCACCAATAGCATGGCTCCAAACTTCTCTATATAAATTGAACGTAACCAGGAGCCCATTACCCACAATCCTCTCTTTCGCTCCGACGAAGGGCTAACGCTCGAAACGTCAGCACCTCCCTTTTATCTTACGGTGGTATAACTTACTTAATCAACTCGTTTGATTTACCCAGTTTCTTGTGTTTCAATTTCCCATTGACGCAGCACCAGTTTCTTTAGAAACTATCCCCACGAGACTGGAGAACAGTCCGACTAGAAGCTTTTGAATAGAACACGAGAATTTTCGAAAATACCGAAATTTCCACTTTTCGGGAACACTGAAAAAGGTTGTCCTAAATTGTCGAAAATCTTTTCCGGAAAAGATCTGTTCCATTCGATTCCCACCCAAAATTTTCGAAAACTTCGTCGAATGGAAAAGTGCCCCTAGTCTCAACTATTGTTACACATGTACACGTTTGCTGACGAGGAAACACTGCGCGACATTGTGAAGACAAATCACCCCTTTGATGTCATAAATCTATGTTCACAATCGACAGAGATGTAAAAGCTTACAGAATTCCCAAAATAATTATATTATGATCTGCGTTCTTCCAATTTCTATCTTTCGAGGGTAGGGAGGTAAGGGAGTTTATTTTAACAAAAAATTTCAGGGTCACTCCTGTCTAAAATAACACTCCATTTTAGTTCCATTTTACCATTTTCCCCCGTAACTTCCCTGCTAAGTCCAACCAGCAATGGGATCTCATCCAGTTGACAGCAAAATTAACGTTGACAGTGTACACGCACTGTTTCAGTGAATGCATGGCTGTAAAAATTTACTGTCAAAAACTCCGCTGACGCAAAACTGAAAGAACACCACAAAAGAACATGAGCAATTGTTATTCAATTTTTGCAAAATATTAATTTCTCACATTCAAATCCAATTATTTTTCGCATTTCAGTAATCAAGTTAGGCTATTTTTCGCGGAAAAAGGAAATCTTGAATTTTTCAGGTTAGAAATTGCGATGGAGATAGGAATCCGAAAAATTCTCACTTTCGTAAAACTTAATTAAAATTTCATCTAACATTTTCGGTAAAATAATACTGAGGCCCTTATATTTCGAAAAGACTTAAGTTGCCCCAGGACAAACGAACAGATACAAATTTTACAACGTCGCTTAGAATGCATTTCTAGAGATCTGAAAGTTCTCTGGATAGTCTAAAGAGTGTTTTTAATAAATTTAGGAGGAATCCGTCGACGTCGTTGGTTGCTCCTGTTTCTGTAAGTTCTTTGGTCCCCTACGTGATGCGAAATTAGACGTTGTGTTTAGATAAGAAAATGTACGATTCTTTTCATTTCGAGCATGTGTCATGCAAATGCTAAATTTAAAAACGTCCGCTAGGTGTATGACCAATAACTACGCAAATGATCGGTGGAAATGAGGCCCGTCACTGTGGAATCACGAAACCAATTGAAACACAGCAAAATGAAGGCTTTATGTTGCTACTACTTGGGAACATCACTGGTGAAATAACTGCATCACGATATTAAACGGAATTAAATAAGTATCACCTTGAAATTTATTCCATATCTTTTATCAAATGGCTGCTTTCGACCATTGTCGTGGTTGCTTAGCATTGCAACGATACTGATTGACTAAAAAAATTCACACCAATGTCTTAACCAATCAGAGAACAAAACATATCGTGACTGGCTAACACACAATTCTGACAGGTACGTCATAACGTTGCTAAACCAGGAGCCCTGACTGAAGCAACACTCAAGCTTTTACATTCAGGCAATAGCATCTTTGAACTCAGAGCTATCAGATAATCAATTAACAATCATTGCCCATCATATACCGTCAACAGGAGTAAGTTGTTGCTTAAGTGGTCATAATCTCTGCAGAACCCGCCAGTTGAACTTGTAAAAGGGGCACCCAACAAGAATATAGTTCAAAACCACTTGAACATAGCATTGTTATAGTGTTTTAGTATTTAAAAGGTAGATATAAGCATATTTTTATCCACTAAAATTTTTTAATCTGTTCGGATTTTCTAGCTGAAACTCTTGTGATCCGAAAATTATACCGATCAAAACTTACCTTTTCGAAAATTTCAGCCAGATAAAAGACTCCCGAAAATTCTAGGTGACCTCTTTACGTTAAAAATCCGTTAAAAATGGGCAATAATACCATTTTTTAGATGTTCAAAATTCCTAGGAGAGGCAAACAAGCAAGAAATTTTTTTTAACAAATGTTCCGAAAATTCTAGATCTGAATCGTCTTCCGAACAGATATTTTCCGAAAATTGACGTTGGGTGCCCCTGATTAAGTACGCCTTCCCTGCCTTTTACTATCTCCTGTCCTCCTTTTTGAGTTTCTTCCAACATCTGAAATCCTTCAACAGGCTTGCCTTGGTCTTCCACGTTTTAGGGTAACAATTTCGAATAAAACTAAACTGAGAAAGACTTAACGGGGTACAAAATTTCCCTCTTATTGCCCGGCCGTTTATGTATAAAAAACAACGCAAACACTAAAATTGAAAAATTAAAAATGGGGCTCAGAGCCCGTAAAATTACCGGGATTTTTGGGAAGAGGGATTCGGAAAACCACAGAGGAATACCCAAGGATAATCAGGTATTATTTTTATTTCAAGCATCTAAGCTGGCCGGAATCATAAATCCTCAAATTCGATTGGCTAATCATGCGCTCGTGACTGGTCCAGCTTTTTACCACACGACCTACGGGCAGGATTTTTTCACCCCTGTAGCGATTACGGCTCGTTAAAGAAAAACATCCAGGAAATAATAAATAAGTTTTATCGGGCTAGGTCGGTCCGTATGGGAAAAAGCTGCCCCCTTGGTTCGGCCTCGGAGCCCGTTTCTCGAAAGGCCCGGTAACTTAGCGTGCATGCCCGGCAAGCTATTTTATGATAACAATATTTACAACGGAAGTTACAATTTTGCTGGTTTTTGAGTATAAGTCAGGATATTTAGCAATTAATGAATGAGGCTGATTAGGATATGAAGAATTAAGCGGAACGAAGAAGTGTTATCCCCCGCTCGGTGGATAACACCCTTCCGAGATCCGCTTAATTCTTCATATCCTACGAAAGCCGAATTCATTAATTGCTTTATTATTTATCAAAATATTTTCAAACACTTAAAAGAGAAAATGAGCTTTATTTTCACAAATTTCACACCCACCAGCAATATCACAAAAGAACAAAATAACACAAGCTCTCAAATGACGTGAACTTCCTTATATGGTAGTGGGATTTTTATGAGGGTCATCCATTTGGTGGATGACCCTCATAAATATCCCACTACCATATAAGGAACTACACGTCACTTGAGGTCATTAGACGTAACTTAACATCAATAAACGACACTGGACATAAATATACATTGTTCCACATTATTAAGCATTATTCACCACAACTAACCACCGCTAGATATCATTCGCCATCACTAGACATAATTTACCATAATTAGACATCATTAAATGATGTCTAGTGATGGTAAATGACCTCTAGTGATTGCGAATGATATCTAGTGATGGTAAATGATATCTAGTGATGGTAAATGATGTCTAGTGATGGTAAATGACGTCTAGTGATGGCCAATGACCTCTAGTGATGGTAAATGATCTCTAGTGATGGTAAATGGTGTCTAGTGATGGTAAATGACGTCTAGTGATGGTAAATGATGTCTAGTGATGGTAAATGAAGTCTTGTGATGGCGAATGATGTCTAGTGATGGTAAATGATGTCTAGTGATGGTAAATGACGTCTAGTGATGGCCAATGACGTCTTGTGATGGTAAATGATGTCTAGTGATGGTAAATGATGTCTAGCGACGGTAAATGACGTCTAGTGATGGCGAATGATGTCTAGTGACTGTAAATGATGTCTAGTGATGGTAAATGATGTCTAGTGATGGTAAATGACGTCTAATGATGGTAAATGACGTCTAGTGATGGTAAATGACGTCTAGTGATTGTAAATGACGTCTAGTGAATGTAAATGACGTCTAATGATGGTAAATGATGTCTAGTGATGGTTAATGATGTCTAGTGATGGTAGTAAATGACGTCTAATGATGGTAAATGATGTGTACTGATGGTATATGACGTCTAGTGAATGTAAATGACGTCTAATGATGGTAAATGATGTCTAGTGATGTTTAATGATGTCTAGTGATGGTAGTAAATGACGTCTAATGATGGTAAATGACGTCTAGTGATGGTAAATGACGTCTAGTGATGGTAAATGATGTCTAGTGATGTTAAATGATCTCTAATGATGGGAAATGACGTCTAATGATGGTAAATGATGTCTAGTGATGGTAAATGACGTTTAATTATGGTAAATGATGTTTAGTGATGGTAAATGACGTCTAGTGATGGTAAATGATGTCTAGTGATGGTAAATGACGTTTAATTATGGTAAATGATGTTTAGTGATGGTAAATGACGTCTAGTGATGGTAAATGATGTCTAGTGATGGTAAATGACGTCTAATGATGGTAAATGATGTCTAATTATGGTACGTTATGTGTAGTGATGGTAATTAATGATGTCTAGTGATGGTAAATGACGTCTAGTGATGGCGAATGATGGCTAGTGATGGTAAATGATGGCTAGTGATGGTAAATGATGTCTAGTGATGGTAAATGACGTCTAGTGATGGTAAATGATGTGTAGTGATGGCGAATGATATCTAGCGGTGGTTAGTTGTGGTGAATAATGCTTAATAATGTGGAACGATGTATATTTATGTCCAGTGTCGTTTATTGATGTTAAGTTACGTCTAATGACGTCAAATGACGTGTAGTTCCTTATATGGTAGTGGGAGTTTTATGAGGGTCATCCATTTGGTGTATATAGGACAGATAGGACATGAATTTATTAGCTTTGAAGTTGTACCCAGGCTTCTTGCTTCCACGCGGTCGTTGCCTCCAACATGGCGGAAATGGCCTCCTTGAATTCGTGATGTCTGAAAATTGCACGTCTGCATCAGCCGCGGACGACGACAGTGGAAACAATCTGCTTGTTGCTCAGGAAGTATTTGGTGAGGCCCGTCTAAGGAGTGAATTTTTGGAGGGGTTGCGATGGAGGTTGGCAAATCGGAAAATGTATACTCAAGCTGTTAGGAAATATAAAGCTAATTATTCGTGAATACTACTAAGCTACTACTAAGCTTAGCTTTGGAAATTTCCTTGAAGAGATTCCTAAGAGGCAAGGAGAGCAATGTAGCAAAATTAGCCTATACTCAGATCCTATTTGTAGCAGTTTAAAGAAAGTTTATATCTTAGTAACCTTAGCTTACTTCGTACAATATATAATCAAATTTTATTCTGCAGCGTTTTTGTATATATAAATAGCTCCTCCTCCACTTACCGGCACAGATGACGTTAAACAAGGCGAGACAATAAAAAAGATGTTACTGAATAATTTACACACAAAGGTGAAAGAATGCGTACGTCACCAGTTCCGATACACGGAGTAGGAGCCGTAAATATTAGAGATACATAGATTTTGACGAACTCCATCGCCGTTTCTATATTTGGTGGTATTTAAAATTAAAAAAAAATTTTTTTTGCTTAGGTAAGCGTTAGCTGGATTATTGCTGTGAAATAATATTGGACAACATATTTCGTGGTAATGCCCTCAATACTAATGTTAATAGTTTTAAAATGTTAATCTGTAGCGGGGGAGAGGCCGTGCATATCGGGGGATTTGACAGAGGAAGTCGTCCCTTGGAGGGGCAAGTCTAAATTCCCTGGCCAGCCTGTTGATAATACAGATTGCATTTCAATTAAAATTATTAAAATAAACAATTGCATTTGACCTCTAATCTTAGTTAGGAGTATGGTGTGCCAGGGGTGTCTCCTGGGGTAGACATTTGGGCCAAAAATGCTTTGAGTTTAACCATCTTCCCATTGCCGGGCTTCCTCGCCTCCTACTTAACATTGATAGCTGCTTTATGATATGAAAAATTTGTTATCATTTGATGATATCAATGTTTTGATCTCTGTTTCCAGATATTGTCAAGGATATAAAGGTAAGTAAAGATCAACTTTATTAAAACGATACTTTGAAAATATCTGTTAGAAAAGCAAAAATTCACATTGTGAATATTCACCGAGAATCACTTCGCCTTTGGCGAATAATTGTTAAGTAGAGCATTGAGCTGATACATGAACTTTTGCACCTTGATCTACTAACTTAAAGCTGAACATTTTGTCTCAGGACCCAGAGTTGCCTCAGACTCTCGAAGAACTTTGTGTTATTGAGGAAGAATCCATTCAAGTTCAAGATGTTGATCATGAAGAGTACATAGTTAATATAAAATTCAAACCCACAGTTCCTCATTGCTCTCTTGCCACACTTATTGGTAAGTGATATATTAAATTATTAACTAATACTAACAATGAAATAATAAAAAATCTTAAAATAGTAATATTGTTATCATATTAATGATAAAACTGTACAACATATCAGTAATGATAATATTTATTTATAATAGTCATAAACATAGCTTAAAAAATTTATTCATAAAACAGCTAAAAATAGTTTTGTACAACTTTAAAATATAATTGTCACAAAGTAAATACATGTATAATAAACATAGTAATAATAATGGTAAGTATTATTATTGTTATTAGTGTTAACATTATTGGGAATTCATTCCATCGTGTGAGTACAGATCAGTAGCATTTGAGTAACATGCCAACTGCCCCTTGATGAATAGTGCATGATCCATTATTTCCCTTTCTGCAGGGCTATGTTTACGAGTGAAATTGGAACGTACATTACCTTACAAGTTTAAGGTATGTTATAGAAACAAAACAAGTCGTGGAGGTAAATCGTGGGTTCTGGGTATGACAGGGACATAATGTACCAAAAACAGAATTCAAGATGTACATGTATGCAACTATTTCGCTTTTGTATTGACTATTACTAATTAGAATGTTAATAGAGTTCAGAGATTAAGGATTGCACACATGTAGTACATGTAGCACTCAGCCCCCATTAGTATGTAATGGGTACATTTCCTGGACTTGGTAAAGTAAATGGGCTTAGTTTGTTTTTCTTGTTTATTAACCAAAGCCTTTCAAAATAAATTCAGTGGACTAAAAAATATTAATGGCTATACCCACTAGTTACCCTTTTTTAACCAAATGTTTTTGATACTTTGCTCTATGTTTGGGTATGAAGTAAACTGCATCCATGTTTGTTTTTTGCACCATTAACAACTGCATGGCTAAGTGGAGGTTGGGTGCCTGGGATATCCAGGGGCTTCCACTGTTGGCACCAGCCACTAGATGGAGAAATGCCCCCATGGCCAGCAAATCTCCACAACCCAGCCATGGCAGACCAGGCACCCATCACACTGCTACACAGTGGAAAAAGGAAAGGGGAAGGATGGGAGGGGAGAGTTCACAGAAACCGCTTATGGACGACCACGCTTCACTTAAACAGTACCACTACGGGTAGTGAATCATGTAAGCCTTTACAAAATATCCCAAGATCTTCTTATTATCCCCCCCCCCCCCCCCCCGAGGATATCTCGGGATAGGCTTAAATGATTCACTACCCACCACTAGGCTCATACAGAGCTGCAAAGAACATGGGACTCTGTGGAGCATGCACCCTGCAACAGACCACTGACCACCAAGACATGTTTTTATCTCTTTCAGCTTGATGTTTCTCTCGCTAAGGGAACACATTCCACTGAGGATGAAAGTAAGAGCATTAAAAGTTTTTTTTTATGAAAAACACAGCTCACAGTTTACTCCTTAAATAGTATTGTATGACAAAGGCATGAATTTCTAGTGAGTTCTGGGGGTATGAACCCCTGGAAATCTTTGAAATACCACTTCCCAGTCACATGTATAGTGGTTCAGAATTGGTTATAATGATTTTACTATATATCACCAGAATAATTACCGGTATTCTCTTCTGATTGTACGAGTTATATAAGGGAGCAAAGTAATGGTCAACTCTTCCTTTGATAAACAAATGGAAAATTAGCTTTGTTTTTTACACTTCAAAAAAAGCAACTGTTTCCCATGAACTACCCAAAGGTACCTGTCATACAACAGGACAGTAAATGCCTCCCCAAACAATGGATTTTTGTGCTGCATATTGCATTAGGGTAGCTCCCATTTTTTTAATGACAAGTCAGGAGAAACAGGTCTAGCCCTATCATGATTTACTGCTATGTCTTTGGTAACGGCAGGGACTGACAGATTTTTTTCTTTTCAGTAAACAAACAGATTAATGACAAGGAAAGGATAGCAGCTGCAATGGAAAACCCAAACTTGAAGAAAATTGTAGAGGGATGTATTTCTGAAGATGATTAAGACAAGATAAAATGGGAAACTGTTTCAGGCATTCTGTAGGAGCAAAGTTAATTTTAATTCAACAAATTGTCAACAGGATTTCCTTAAAGGAAAGCCAGTCAGACTAATAATAATATTTGGTACTACTAAGATGGTGCTACACTTTACTGAAGCATATTTCTTATGGAAGATAAATTTGAAGCTACTGTTTTATTGTCTCCAAGGCAAAGTTAAACAACATGCAAGACATGACATTTTTGTTTTGATTCCTTGTGAACATAACATTGGTGATAGAAATGCCCCAGATAATGGATGCGTCAAACTTGGCTAAAACAACTTCATGACTTAATTTGACCTGTGCTAGATTGACACAGTTTTAAGTAAGTAAGCAATCTAGAAATGAGCAGGCTGGAACAGGATTCAGGCCCATACGACGGTAGAAATGTTGTGAATGGTTTGAAACCGATTGATGAACATCATTTGCAGTCTCTCAAGTTGAAATGAATGTGGTATTCCCAAAAAGGATTGACTCAGTCTACTGTAAGTTGTTGATGACTTTCAATCAGTTTAATGACAATAGAGACATCATCCTGACTTAGATTCAACTGATGAGGTGATTTGTGGACACAATTTGCTTGAAGAATGACTTTTACGCATTATGTTGAAACTTAGGTTAAAGTTACCAAGGGTCTAAGTAGTTAATGGTGGTAATTAATCAGGAAATATATTTTGTAATTTTCTTTTGTGTGTGACAAAAAAGATGATTTTGGTGCAATATAAAGACAAACCAATTCAGCCATGATTTTCATTAAGCAATTATGTAAATGCTTTTTCTCAGTCACATACTGGATGAATGCATGTAACCATTCACAGACACTTCAGATTAACTATTCTCCCATAACACACCTCTTTTACTAGGATTGCAAATCATGCCTGGTTTGCCATGGAATCAGTACAAAAACCATAGAATTTGTACTGTTCACATCAAAAGCTCAAAATACAAAATCATGTTTTTGTTGCACAGTAAATAATCCACATAACAGGTCTTTAGTAAGCCTTCCAGGTAAGAGGACTGCTTCTTTGCACATTTAAGATAAATTTCAGAAAAGACTTGTTCATTCCACAAGCCTAGCTTACTGTAGATCACCAGGGATGCATGCATGTGGAGACCACTATAACGTATGAATAATTAAAGATTATTTATCATTAACATTTCACCCTACCCATAAAAAGTATTGCTATGAAATTATTATTACAATTGAAAGACAATATCAAGTATTTTCAAAATAATTTATCACTTTGTTTCTTACAAATGCATCAGTGGAAATAAACTTGGACAGGCTTTAAAACCAAGACACTTAAGAAAGACACGAACTTGTTTGTTGTCTCTATAATTGATTTTCATACTGGACACCTATGGAACCATACAGGTAAGAGAAGAATAACTTAAGATTTGCAACTGAATGTGCCATAGCATGGCTTCTAATACAGGAGTTTCATTAAAGTTTGGAGCAGGAAGTCTTCTGGATTTTGCCCCTAGGCATAAGTTACTCAACACTACACTTGAAGTTAAGTGAAGTCCTCATGATAGCAGTAAAAGTTCCTCTTGAAGGAACCAACAAGGGAGAAGGAAAGTGATGTTTCTTGCTGTCACCTTCTAAGCCATCTTGAAATGGTCCCCAAAGCACTGTCAAAGGTCCTTAATGCAGGATGTGTCCCATGATATTTCAGCATTAGTGTTCCAGCCTCTGCCCAGTGCCCTGCATTCTGAAGCTGAGTGGCAACAAGCTTTACACGTGTTCCTGAGTGTGATGCTGCTGTATCATCAGACTGATGGCTCATGGGACCATCAGGATGATCAAGAACAAATGTAAACAGGGGGGAGAGGAAGGGAGTTTGCGCAACTTCTGCAGTGCGACCATTAGAAACTAGAAGCTCTAGGAGTTCATCATCACAAGAACCGGAATTAACCTAAGAACAACAAAATGATCAGGGTGATCTCATTCTTGAACAAGACAGCTGCTGATGAAGTAATTACATGAATTACATATTATTATCCTTGCTACCCCCATACACTCACAGTTTTCTAAGCATTCATTCTTGCATCTGTCCTAAAATTAATCATAATGTGAGTAAGGCAAAGGTGAAATGGTTAGAGCCACTGTAGCAATCTACAGTGGTGCGAATAGCTTTTCAATGAATGGCTACACTGCATAGTTGGAGCCACACTGTATAGTAAAACAATCATTACTGTTTAGTGGATTTCATCAAATGGCAGTATTCAAAAGGAACATGTGAAATTAGGATGGGCAAATGTGTACCTGTAAGAATTTCATGTTTTCCAAAGCCAAGTGATGCATGGCTTCCACATTTGATACCAAGGCAAACTTCAGTGCATCTAATGTGCGGCATTTAAGTAGCATCAGGTTGTAAACATGGGAACAACACTTAATGCAAGAAAGAACAGGAACAAGGCAAATTATCACTGACAGTTATTCAAATATAATTCAAATATAATTAATAATATAATAAGACTCACAGCTATTAAATAATCCAAAACAAATATTTATCTGGGGTTAAAGATCAACCACTGAGTTAAAAACTATCTCCTTAACCCTTTAAGCCCCAATAGTATCTTTACAGATCTTACTCTGGTTAATGCCAGACGATTTTACTCGTCACAGGGAGACCCCTCAGGGCTTAAAGGGTTAACCCTTTACTCCCTGAGAGTGACCAACATGCATCTTCTCTTAAACATAATACTACAAAGGCAACCATAGAGCTCATGAGAATATGCTTTCTGAAAACTCGTATAAGATTTTGTTGATATAACATCAAAATCTCCACACTGATGTGATGAAAGATGTATTGAGATCAGTTAGAAGAATTAAGATTTTGATCTCAGGGGTTAAAGGGTTAAGGGTTCAACGCTGGCTGAAGTAGCTTGTTTAGTCTTCAATTTATGCCCTATGAGCATTTGTTGAGGAGTTCAAGTAAGGATTTCTTCATCTGAATTTAAGTTTTTGACTTCCCTATTAAATTGAACAGGGGCAGTTTTTCCCTCAACTCTTGTCAGAATTTTCCATTGGAGATGAAGACTATTGTTACAAATTTTAAGAAATTGAAATATGGTAAGTCAGCTTAACCAAAATTCAAACTGGGACCATTTGTGAACGAAATGACAAACATCTTTGTAACTATGTTCCACTTTCTTCCTTATGTTTATGTTGCCATCGTTGACTTACCGGTAAATGGCTTGTTCTTGATCACATTCATTTACAAAGTGCATCTTATTTAGTTTAGGTGAGTAAGGAGAACTGATGTCAGATGAATTTAATAACTTGGGGTTTTCCTTTTCACCTTCATTCTTACATTATACAGAGAAGATGTTTTGATCAAAGGGTTAATCTGCTGTGTTAGGAATGGCTGAGAGCAACATCTTAAATAGGCTCGTACAAATACAAATCACTTCAAGAACTGCTAAATCCCAAACACGTGACCTCAATACTTACCGCATTTCTTTATAATGGAGATTGTATATACTTTTTACAGGCATGATTTTAAAATTATATAAATAACAGTTCTAATTATCTTTTTAAATTTTGTATCGTAGATATCTAACATTTTATATTCTTTTTTGTATGTTATGCAATTCAGTCTTCAGACTGCCATGTATACATTCTTAATAAACTATCTATCTATCTATCTATCTATCTATCTATCTATCTATCTATCTATCTATTTATCTATCTATCTATCTAGCTAGGCTTTTACATAAAATAAAATGTCATGTCTATCTGACCAAAAGCATACATATGTAAATCAACTCCTGAAGTGAGTTGTGAGATAGTACATGTTACGTCAGAAAATGTTACATTTTTATACAACTGCCTAACCGCCAAATTAAGCTTAGTTAAATGAGCTTTTATGTAAATGTAATTATCACAACATTTTCTGGACCATAATTACTGAAAGCCTGGGAATGAGATGTGAGATTTATTGTGACAAAAGTACATTTTGTTTACTTCTGCCTCACCTCCACATTGAGCTTGGTTGTACTGCACAGCTGTTTCATCATATCAATCACATGTTCTCCATCTCCATGACAACGGACTATTTTGTCCATAAGCTGAACCCAAGGGTTAGCAGCTGGTTCTTCACTGTTACAAAAAGTTCATACAAAACAAATAGTTGAACTCCATTTATCTTGTGGTTCTATACATCAATGTGAAAATTTTGCTTTATTTCCACATTCAAAAATGTACAGTGTAGTAGAAAATTTAACTGCTTGCAGCATTAATGCAGTCTTAAACAAGATGGAAAAAAGAACAAGCTGGAATCGCATTTGAACCCATAATCTTCCAAATACCTGCACCTTGCTTTATCAACTGAGCTATCAAGCCACTTAGGCTGAGGGAAGGTCCACATTAGATCCATAATTTGCTCTATGCCTGTGTTTAAGGACTTATGTCTTGAATCTGCCCCACTCTATTTTTTTTTCTTTTTTCAGGCTAACATCGATGAAGATGATGATTATATAAGCAATTCCTGGTTTACTAGTTGAGAGAGCACTTGAAAAGCTCACAATAAAGTAAATAAGATTTCATTCATGCTTTATGTACTCTCAGGCTTGTGCTGCTCATTATGTCAACAGATTGACATTCTAAGAACGGGTCCAACTAACTTCAATTCTGTAGCTGCCAAGATGGGCCATATCTGAAGCAATGTTCCCAGACAGAGCAGCTGAGAGAGAGATGGACTCTCATCAAGAAGGGTTTCAAACAGCTGGTGCCTTTTGGTGTCACTGTCAATGTCCTCAGGTGACAGCTGTTTGCAGACAAGAAAAATCATGTTAGGGACAATGTGCTTTGTTGAGTTATGTTTCTTACTACACACTAATATTAATACATTAACTTGAACTATTGCAGTTCCATAGCATGACTTTGCATGGCCATTTAAGATACAACTAATAGTTACTGCTGATTGTTTAATTTACTCCTAATAAAGCTTCCCTTTTTAATTTTTCCTGTGCCCCTGATTGGTCAGAAACTAAGGTGTTCTTAATGTCCAAGATGGTAACCAGGGCAAAAAGTGAGAACCTGCAAGCAAGGAGGAAATGTTCAAGATGGTTGACAATGATGAAAAGTGAGAGTTGGTAAGTAAAATACTCTATTTTTGCTTGCCTGCTCTTGCTTTTTGTCAGCTTTTGCAAACTCCTGGATTTAGCTAGTCAGATAGGGCTTCTTCTGTTAACATTTTACAATTATTTTGTAAATTGATTTTACAATGAACATATTAAGAAGGTTTGTCCCACAAATGAAATAAGTAGCCTCACAAACCTGTCTGCTGTGTATTACAGTTAATGTAGACATATGCATGAAGGTTACTCAATCATGTGCATAAAATTAACAAAGTTTCTCTAATGCAGTGGATCATGAGGTTAGTGCTATTATCAGGCAATCAAACACACGTACCTTTCTGTTCCATGTAGAAGAAACAATGGCATCTGTTTGATAGAACAGCAGTGAAAATGTGTCCTCCCCACTCAAATCAAATGATTCTTCCAATAACTGAAGAACAGCTGTTTTTGTTGCAGAGGATACAGTCACATCAGCACAGAATGGATGTAGACACTCTAACACGTCTTCCTGGTTGGTCAGTGATCCTCCCTTCTTAACATGTTCACTCACAGTGTGTATTACTGTTTTTAAAAATGACGTAGGATCTGTGGAGTTTGAGGTTTCACTGAAAAGAAGATAAACAATATTACAAAGTTGAAAAATATCTGCACTGTACGACACTCTCCAACAATAATGCATGCACTACATTAGTGTGCGGAATATGGTACTGGTTAGGTGCACACCCCTGGACAGAAGTTCTACAGTGATCTATCCCTATCTGAAATGTAGTGGACATGTAAATATTGACATGGGCGAGTTTCTAGATGAGCCATAATAATAAAAATTAATAAGACTTGATTGAACTAGCTTGTTTGATTCTTATTGGAAAAGGAAAACTAATCCAAGTGAATCAACTAAATAAACCAACCAATATTTTTATATGGACTTCATAAGGGGATTAAAAGTTTCAACCTTATTCCATTAATCACTGCTGAGGTCAGTAATTCCAAATCTAGGCTTGACCATTTTGATTAATTATTTTATCAGTTTCACTAGGCCACCTTACATACCTCACAGACCCTAACACAATCTTCAAAGTTTGTTTTACTGTTTTCCCCACCCTTGCAGTCTGAATCTGTTGTCTAGCAGCAAGTAAGAGAACTTCATGGATCGTTTCCAGTGAGGTACCATACAAAAACATCTGGGACACAAGCATACTGATCTTGTCTGGATCAGAGTGTGACAGAGCATACTGCCGTGCAAAACTTGTACCCAATTCCTATGAGTTAAAGAAATATCTTATTGACTGAGCACAAGAGTGGTATTGGAAGAATATAGACTATAGCTGGCGGGGCTAAGATGCAGGTCACGGGTCACACGTGGCAGGTCACATGTCACATGCAACAGGTCATGGGTCATGGGTAATGGGTGACGCATGGCAGGTCATGCATCACAGGTAACCAGTTCACGGGTCATGGGTAATGGTCATGGATAATGGGTCATGGCTGCTGGGTCATGGATGGCAGGTCACAGGTTGCTGATATACAGTTCTTCATTACATGGCCCGTCAAGTGACCCACCACCCATGACCTGTTATCAGTTACCTGTGACCCACCACTCATGACCCATGACCTACGTTATAGTCCTGAGAAATCTTCGTACAGGATTTGTTACATTACTGGAAATTGCATTAAGAATTTGTATACTGAAAAATGCTAACTGGAAGATTTAGTGAAAATGTATTTTTTAGGATCAAAACAGGGTTTCATCAATGCAGGAGTTTGACAAAAAAAATGTCGCATACTGCAACACATCTTAATTTGAAAAATATAAATCTGGGCCTCATGGATTGCATGGAATGATTTGGGGCAACAGCTGATCCGATACTGGGAAAATATTCGCTCTTGCAGGACCAGAAATGAATGAAGCTGATTGGCTGATTTGATTATTTGCACTTAGGCTCCTTAAGTTATGTGTTCAAGATACAAAGAAAAATTGATCAAATTGAATTATTAGGTGGTAAGAGGCTACCATCAGATAATTCAATTATAGTTGAAAAAAAAACTCCCCTGTTTCAACACCAATCAAATTGCTCATACTTGCAGTCTTGTGCAACAGTAATGAGAAGTAACCACATCCTTGTGCATTCAACCTTAAAATTGTCCACACTATGAGCGTTCATTATTACATGGAGTTTAGTAAACAGTAAAAAACACACACCTCATCTCTCTCGCTTAATTCATATATCAATGGATCAGCAAGAGACTCCAAGTGCTTGTATGACAGCACAAGATAAGCAACAACTTGCTCAAAGCTCATGTTCTCTTCGGAGCTACTGAAAAAAGAAAGAATCTCTTCTTAAAGTTACAATGAAGTGACAATTGTACCTGAAAACAATGTTCAGAAATAGCTCTGAAGTCTTTTGAGTTATAAACAATTTAAAAAGAAAAAAAAAATTCCAGATAAATCTGTTTTAACTTAAAAGTAACATAACTTCTCAATGCAATTGCAAAGTGACAAGTTAAAGTGTCAAAAGAGATTTTATACAAAAGGGTTTTAAGTCGATGAAAGTAACTCAAAATATTTTAACCTTTTATTTTGAGCTTCCACAGTTCCCTACTTCTTTAGAGCAGCACGTTGTTGTCGTCCAAACTTCAGCAGGTTTTAAGTCAATAATGAAAGTAACTACAAATATTTTAACCTTTTACTTTGAGCTTCCACCGTTCCCTTCTTCTTTAGAGCAGCATCTTGTTGTCGTCCAAACCTCAACGTTCGATTGACTACATCCAACCGATTTTCAAGTGGAACTGTGTCTACAGCTTTCTCACTGAATGTCACTGAGTCAACGAACTCCTTAATACTGGATGGTGTCAGTCGAGGTAGAAACTTGTGGCATGCCTCATAACGATGGCTCCAATTGACCTAACAATAAAAATAAAGCTGTTTTGTAACAGAAGAGGTTGGTGCAAAAAGGAAAAGAGTAATCATTTGCAATAAAATTTAAACTCAAAAAAAAGAGAATCAGAAACACCCAACAGTGTTGTTAATAGTTCTGAAAAGAACTGTTGTTGGTGACTGACATTTCGACAACCTGAGCGGAAGTCATCTTCAGAGTCACTCACCCGGACGATCAAACTAGACGAACTACTGATACTCCTGGGTTCAAACCTTTTACAGTGTTGTTAATCTGCCTTGATGCATGACACAGCAGTCCATGCCATCCAGTATCATAGTACACCAAGTACACAGCAGTACCATTTAGCCCCAATACTACAATACCTGCCAGTACCAGTTGCATCTGGCATGAAGTTCATTTCCCATTTCAAAAGTGTTTGATCACCACACTAACAGCTATACCAATATGGCTCCCAAATAGGGTAGTTAATCAGCTGCCTTCAGGATTTTATAGTTGCTTTTGTTGTAAATACCTATATTTTAAATGCTGTATTCTAGAGGCAATTTTTTTTCTAATGAGCAAAGTGTAATGTTTACATGAAATATGCATTCACGCTTCTTACTGATTGATCAAGCTCACTGTCTTTTGCCTTCTGTTCTCCTTCCCAAAATATCTTCTCTGTGTATGCTCTGAACACACTGTCAGGCTGCATGAAGCTACCATCCTGAAAACAAGGTGGTACGTACATTAAGCGCACCAAATATCAGAATCAAAAACAGAAAATGCAGTAAGAAATGCTTAACTGTAAAGTAAAACAAACAGTACCACAATACAGAGACTGAACTGTTCAGTGGCCTTAAAAAAGAATAATCATTGAGCTGTATGGTTAGAACCACATTTTAGAGTAAAACAAGAAGTAGCACAGTACAGAACCATTAAGTGGGATTCTTTGGTCATGATTGGCCAGAATATTCAATAACTCATGGTTTTACCTTAAAGGGGATCTTTGTGGCCAACTTAGCCAGCAAATGCACATTAGCACTGGTGAGAACAGGCCTCAACACCTCCAAAGGTTTGTCAACTGACATGAGTTTCTTGTAATCTAATCCTAGATAAAATCCCAATACACATCAGTATCAAATATGAAAGACAGGGTTGTTCACTATCATATGCTCTTTTGTACAAATCTCTTTACCTGCGGCAGCTGATTTCAATTTCTTCAGTACTCTAAGGTGAGTTTGAGCATCTACAACATCCTATTCACCAAGAAAAAAAAAAAACAGGCAATTTGCAAAACTTAAGTTAAAAAATTACTTGCCCTTTTCAGAAAGGCTCTACATTTTGTTGCTACGCAAACTAACTAGAGGAGAATAGAAACTTGGACAAAGAGAAGTTCAATCATATACCTAACCTTCAATGTTTCGTCTTTCTCTTCACACCCCTGCATCAGCATGTAATAGTAGATCAATCGTGCATGTTTTGTGCCATCAATGGTAGGGAATACATTATCTTTCATCCTTTTGGCCAGCTGAAATGCATTAAAAGGCAAATCTTACCAAGAGGTAATTATCTAAAATGAATATCTTCCAAATTTAAGGGGTTAATGTATAATATTGTTTCATGCAGCACAAACCTGTTCAAAATATTTGAGTTTGCTATTTCCTTAAAGACTTTAAACACAACTCACTTGGCCTGGTTTATGAAGCAATGCTGCCATGATCTCAAGCTTGTTGACCCGTTCTTGAATCTCTTTAGTTGACAAGCTATAAGAAATGTATTTAAATGAATATTTACATAGGAACAACCCTTCTACATTAAATGGAGCTCCAACGCACCTAATTAAAGACAAATTGACAGGTGTATGTAGCACAAATGCACTGGGTATAATATTCAAAATAAAGTTCTAGAGGTTTTTAATTTGTTTTCATGCCTTTCACAACATTTCACTCATATATCGATCCTTACTAGTGTTATAAGGTAGTGTTCATTAGGCGTCGGTGATCAGACAATTCTCTGGCTACTAAGAAGAATTCTCTGGTCAAATTTAGATGACCTGAGCTAGTTTTAAATTAAGACATGGAGCGCTTTCAGAATATTCTCCTGTTACTTTACACAATTCTCCTGCTGCTACAATTCTTATTGAAAACCCTGCTTCATACTTGCTGTCTGAAAAGAGACACTCAAGGTGACTCATGTACATCTCCCATCTGGAGATACCATAACGCTCAGCCAGAGACATGGCCATAATGAACACTTCTTCTTCAAGAACCCTGGAAAAGATACGGAGTTCACTTCACAATTTTACCGAGGACCGTTAGCATGATATTTGCAAGTATATGCAAAAAGAGGATGTTATTTTCTCATACAATGAACAGGACCTGGGAAAAAATAATTGTAAAGTTATTCACAAACTTTTCTTTTTAGCTATAAAACCCCTGTGTAAAAGCATTTAACCAATAATGCTCAAGCAATATGGAGCTTGAAACTATAACCGTATTACATGCAGCTCAACCATCGTCAAGGCAATGGTTATCATACCACAGCAAAGGTTTTTATTTTCATTTGAAACAGGTCACAGTTTTACGTAACGCTTTTCTTGAAATGCAAATAGTATGCAATGTGTGAGGTTAACCTGTTTTCTTTTCTGAAAAATGTTGCACATTGTTGTTATATGTGTAGTTATTACACCTCTTACATTGCTAATCCTAAAATGGTCTCTTGCTTGTACTCAGGATCTTGAGCAAATCGACTAATATCAACACCTATAAAAAATGCAGTTATTTGATTTTAAACACATGGAAATGATCTCAAAATAAATGTGACTCAATTGCATCAAACACTTAATAGCATTAATAATATTATTATAATGAGACCTATTATCACATGGGATATATAATGGATATAGTATATAGTTGCACAGAGATACAAAGTTCCTCTTTGAATGTTGAAGAACATTTCATGCGTAAGCACAACAAACAAGGAAATATTTTCTAACATGAGAAGAAATTTTCTATCTACAAGAGGCAAAATAAATGTCTTTTCAGACTAAAAAGTAGCAATGTATCAAGAAGCAGCAAATCAATAAAACATTATCCTGCCAGTGAAACCATTTGTATTAATTTTCTACCATTTTATAAACCACATTAAAACACGGACAGGACTCTATGCACACTCTGATTGGTCAAAAACCCATGTTTTATTTGACAAATAAAAAAGCCTAAGCTGTGTATTACACTGTGATAAAACACGACAGGTATTTGAGAACACGAGTGAAATGTAGAAAACATGAGCTGCAGGCAAGTGTTTTCTACATCTCTCGAGTGTTCTCAAAGAACACAATAAAGAATCATCAAAGAAGAAACGACAAAGCACACGGATCCAATTGACAAACTGACACCATTTAATACCCATTTCTCCCCTGTTTTCACTTCTTCCTTATTTGTTATATTTATCTCAGCTTCAAAACTTTCCGCCTGCTGCTTTGCAGAGAATTCCATCATGAAGTTCTGCAAAGAAACTGTTATTCACCATCTCTAATGAAAATGTTGATTAGAGATAATGTGGCAAAAAGCAATAAAACACGCTCTTTCTGTTTATATTCTGATAAAACATGGGTTTTTGACCAATCAGAGCATGTGCAGGGTCTTATATATGTATATTGTAACAGCTTGTATTTTCTAAATTTCACTCGTGCTCTCAAATGCCTGTAATGTTTTATCACCATCTGTATACGTGGCTTAGGCTTCTTTTGTTGAATTAAAATACTGAAATCACTAGTTCAAAGGCATAATTACCCCTGCCTAAATCCTGAAGTTGCTGCCCCTGAGCAAAGTCAGTCATTTGATTATGATACTGAAGAAGAAGTGCTGCAAACGTTTGGCATTCTGTGGGCCAATCATGATGCAGTCCAGCAGAGATGTGGCTCATCACATGGTTGATAACATCAGGGGGTGGATGTTTGTATACATCATTTTGGTGTGCATTGAGACAAGTATGGAGAAGAGTGAAAATATGAAGTGCAAAGCAGTAGGCAGCCATATGCAGACAGAAGTAACTGCCCTGAAGACTACTGAAAAACATGTTGACCTCATCTACCTGGAAAGTTTACAATCAGAGTTTAATATAACATCATTACATCAGGAATCTAAATACTACCAGGGATGTACATATGGCATTCACAATTTTTTTAATTAAAAGAAACCCAACTCTATCCTACCAAAATTAGCAAAACCTGAACTGGGTCAGCATTACAAACTAGTACAAACCTCATGGAGGGAAAGTAGATAAGCCACAGCAAGTGTTGTATCTGCTTTCAACACTGACTCTACCAGCTGAATTGTCACTGCAAATAAACAGAAAACATTTTTTTTTATTTTTTCCTGTTGTGTTACATAACCAGGTGGCAAGGAAATTATAATTAGACTGTAAGGAAAGGCATCCTTGACACTTTAAACATAATCTGCAAAAATATTGCATTATGATGCGAATTGCATTGGGGCATTTTAATAAACAATTTGTGACCTGCCTTCTTACAAATGGAAGGGTGCTACGTTTTGTTTTCATTTACACACGCAAGCAAAACACTTCATCTGAGGCTGTTGCTTTACCTTCAGTGGTTGGTTCAATTATTTCTCCTTCAGTTCTACTCTCTGATAGCTTCTGTGTTCTTAACAAACAGCGACTGAATAACAAGGGCTTATTGGCCATCTGCTCAGCAATATGCTGTTCATATGGTAATTTCTCCTGATAGAAAGTAAATACAAAGGAGTGTTATCAAGACATTTAGGGAGTGAAAGAAGGGGGATAACTGAAATCATTGATAAAACAAGAAAGGATGCCTAAATGGAATTGACAGAGGAAAGTCAGACAGGACAAATTAAAATACAGAGAAATAGAAGGAGGTGGTGGTAACAAAAAAGGAGAGAAATAATGGATAACAAAGGTGAAAAATTATGAAAAATGAAAAAGGCAAGCGAGGAAGGACATGACTTAACCTGAGTTCTGCTTGGTTGGTAAAGAATGATAGTGTCGATCTTCGAGTACATTGATACAAACCCCTTTCAGTCTTGTGGCATATCTCTCCATTAGCGAATGATAAAAAGGATGGAATCCTTGACAGAGAGGCGTTTCGAAGACTCTTTTGATCAGCTCACTATCTGAAACTTCTGTTTCTTCTTGTTGCAATGGGCGTAACCATTTCATAGTGCTCTTCCAGAACTGTCTGTTCCCAACTGTGGACAACAGGGCCTTGGGTTGGGTCAGAATACTCCTGTCACCATTAAACTCTTCTGCTCCCTGAAACAGTATGGTTAATCCTCTTAAGTCCAAATATATGATAAAAGCTAGGTAACATGCCTCATACTACTACGTGTAAATATGCAGTATCAAATGTTGAAAGATGTATTCTTCAATGCCGTCCCAAGCAAACTCAGAAAAAGGAAATTTAACTCTCTCAGTAAGAGATGAGCACACGGAGTTATGAACACTACTATTTAGGGTTCTCTTTCACTAGTATTGAGCTACAAGAAACTGGTAAAAGTGTTTTCATGAAATTATTGCACCAGTTCAAATAAATGTATCTAGTGCATAGCTCACCATGAAACAAAAAAGTATCCATGAAACATGGGATGTGATGGCACTTTTAGTCAAAGCACTTGCCAACCATCAGCTGTACCAGAGTTAGTGGTTAGTTGCCAGACTTGGCATAATCACAAATGATTAGTTTTCTCTTTTGCAGGTATTAAGAATTTAATCTCTAAATAAAAATCCGCACTATGAAGTTTCAATTCAAGCCACAATTTAGGAGTATCTCAAATACAAATGCTATTTTATGATAAATGTATTTACCTTTTTGTACATGTACACAAAAAAAATAGAATGACCATCCAGCTCAGTCAGCTACGGCATCGTGTTACCAACAAAATGTCTAACTTCACAAACATTGTACAGCTTGTGTTTCACTTAAAATGCTGTCTTGGTAGGGTTGTTAGCAGAACACTGTATGTACCTTTCCTTATACCAAACATTTGCATTTCAAATAACTTTACCCACCTCATTTGTATTCTGCATGTGGTGATTGAGTTCTTGATATAAAACCTGTTTATTTTAGGGGGCAAAGATAAAACTTTAAGACCATAACAAAATGTTCTGTGACTGTCGTAACCTAATGTTACTGTAATTGGATATTCTCATTATGCATGTCATTGTTACATAAGCATATGACACGACAACCACGAGTATTGTAGTGATCACGGACGATTAAACGAGCAAGCATAACGAACAATGGATCTAAGTAAGTGACACAACCTTACATTGGCAACAAAGATCAAAGGCTTCCAACTTTACAAGTCATGTAATGACATTAATAAATTGATCATCACAGTTATGCACACAACTGGTATCGCAGAGTTCATGGGTTCAAATCCCGTTCAGGCCTGAGTTTTTTTTTTTCAGGCTTTAATTTCACAGCTGCTTAAGTTGTGTGCATAACTGTGATGATCAATTAATGTCATTACATATTAATCCGCAGTTCAAATATATGGTCTTTCATATATTCATTTGCATCATTCTTCTTCATCTATGGGTATATTACGAATTCACAAATTATATGACCAGCTCCCAGTTGGCTTGATAGCTCAGTTGGTAGAGCACTGCTCTGGTATCGCAGAGGTCATGGGTTCGAATCCCGTTCAGGCCTGAGTTTTTTTCAGACTTTAATTTCACAGCTGCTTAAGTTGTGTGCATAACAGACTACCTGAGTTTCAAGCAGACTTCTGGTCTTCAGAAGGGCTTCCAGTTCATCTGGTGTGCAATGAGTCAAGGCAAATGCAAGAAGATTTTCCCTTGACAAAGGAACAGAGCACAATTAAATTATTATTCACACAATGACAATATCACATACAGTTTGAACACATCTACTTAGAGTAACAAAGCAGACAATTACGTCACACTGTACCTACTGTACAATCCCAATCAAACACACTTTCAGCAGTGATAATGACAAGTTAAACTACCTTGATTTCAAATCTCTAAATTCCTCACACTTGCCAAGATCCCTAAAGAAAGAGAAAAAAATTTCATACTTTGCTGCACAGCATACTACACCGGGGTCAAGAAAGAAACTGCAAAAGCTATAAATGTAGACTGGACATCTTAACAATTTGATGTTACCATGAATATACTTATGCATTAGAACTTTGGGAAAGTACGTTAAGGTGGATTTGTAAGATGAGTTACAGTTTTCAACATATTTTAGGTTTTATTTAAAAAAGTTGATTTAGAGCCTTAACTCAAAAGGATAGATAATGTACAACTATGTTCTTGTGAATAACAACCTTCATTCTTTAACTTTTGATTAATTATTTTGCAATCGAAATAACTACAGTAACAATGATCTCTAGCTGTTCAGTCAAAAGATAAAGTTAAATTTAATTACAGTTGTAAATGAAAAATTAGTTGTATTACCAATGAATTAACAATAGATAAGAGTCAGCTGTAATTAACAGTAGATATAATTAAATCACCAAGGGCATACACTGTTACATGTACAACATACATAATTGTAATAATCCAAGCCCCTCTAACATCGACTGGAGGACAAGAAAGCATAAACTAATCCTCAAGAGCTTATCCTAAACATGGGAACTACTGTACAGCAATTAATGTGCTAAAACAAGGAAAGATTATTTCTTGCAGTACTTTTTGGTTGCATCCTGGAATCCCGTTATTATGTGGAGTTTGAAATGATCTTACCTACAAATGATCCACACTGGAGCATGTTCTTCTGAAATAAGATCTTGACACACTTTACATGCAAATTCATAATCAGAACACTTCATGGCAGACTCTGCAACAAGCATAAGCACATGCCCATGCCGTGACTTCTCCTCTGAACCACAAATTTGTAGCAGGCTAGCAAGATGCACAATCTGAGAAAAGAAAATTGGGAATGAACCAACATTTCAAAACACCTTAGAGCTCTTTGCTTCCAAAAGAGATGAAGATTGGCCTTGATATTTCTATATTGTACATTGTATGGTACTCACTGAGGAGAATTTTTAACTCAGATCTTTGGAGTGAAAGGTTTAAAGAGACAAAAAATCTCAACATTTTTTAATTTCTTTCCTTTTAAGGAAAAAAGCTTTTTTCATTGTTTTTTTATGTAGCAGCATAATATTCAACACACTTCATGGTTGCACCTCATTCAAACGTAGATTAAAGAACTGTAAGTAGGGTGGTCTTACCGGTACTCAAAAAGGCTGTTGAGAAGTAGCACTTAACTGTATAATACACTATTTAACAATTATTTGCAAAAGGCAAAGTGATTATCAGTGAATATTCACCTTGACTTTTGTCTCAGTGAATATTCACCGATAATCACTGAGCCTGAGGTGAATAATTGTTTTAGTATACTTTAGTATACTTTATACTTTTAGTATATTTAGGTGATTATTTCAAAAAAAGAAAAGAAAAAGCATTGAACAAAACAAAAAAATTTTATTTCATCAAAAGCGCGCTAATGACTGGTAGCCATTTTGTTCATTGAGGTGATTGTCAGCCGATAATCTGAGATAGCAACCCAATCAGAGTGGCGATTTTGTATAATCACCTGAGAATGTATACTAAACCATACTACAGTACAAACTGTATTTTTAACATTCTTATTTGTGGTTGAAGTCAAACTGTGTGCATACCACCTGATCATTTGCTTCTGATGAAAGACAACTTAAGATAACTCATGTGTAACATCATAAATTGTATTATCATGATTAACAAAAAGAAAATAATATAACCAGTTATACTTAATGGATACCTTCTGCGTCTTCTTGTATGCCATGACAGAGGAGTCCAGTACCTGCTTGATCAAACTTAGCTTGTCTTCACACAAGCGAACTGTCAATTTAAGATCAGGATCAGGATCAAAGTCAGATCAAGATTGAACCTAACCTGACTGAGTAAAAATGTACTGAGATGAAACTAGAAAAGTGGGACAAGCTTTTAGGAAAACACAAATAGTGTAAGTAGCAGGGAAGCTTCAAAATAATTATTTTAATCCAACTTATGCTAGCTTTACCCAAACTTGACCCAGTGAAAAAAAAAAAAAATAACAAAATAATAATAACAGAAAGATTAAGTCAATGAGTATAAACTTACTATCATGCATGGGTTTACATGTTAAGTGAACTTACCCTAACTTCACCCATGGCCACAAGCACTGTAGTGTTAATATTATCACTGCAGTCTGAATATTTAAAGCTATTTTGTCAACGATGATGAATCTAGATTCATATCAATTATTTTGAATAGACCTTAAAAAGTCCTTATCTATCTCACAAGTATCAACTAAACAGTCCTTCAATGTCATGAAACAAAAACAAAATTTAGGACTACCAGTATATGAATGTGACTAAAGAAAATTTAAACTGGCAAAGCAAATATATTGCATAAGCAACAAATGACAGAACTATATCTCTGCCATCAGAAACCTGCAAGACTTGAAATGTGTAACTCCCTTTGAATTTCTTTAACCACAGCTTGTCCACATTAAATCTGCCAAGTACCATATTTGGACAACCATGAAAACAAAATAAACCAATCAAACTGGCTTCAGCCGTTTGATGTACTTAATGGGAAATGCCCCTGCCTGCTTCAAGTATAGCACTTTCCAAATACGATACTTGGCAAATACTGAATCTGGACAAGCAGTGAATGTGCATTAATTACATCTTTCAAGTGTTATGGTTTTCTACTATCATACAGCACAAACCTTGCAATGGCAAGATTGACACTCCAAAGTCATCTAGTAAAGCCAAAGCAGCAATCAAGTTGTACTCCTCTTGCAATGCTGGTGGACGATCCTCTATGAGGCTCAAGCAATCCCTATTAATGATAACCATCAGATTTGCTTCAATAATTATTAGTCAATATAAACAATACAAGCCACGACTGTCAACCATTTAATAACACTAATTTGTACATCGATTGATGTCTTATGAAAAGAACTGCATTTGACATCTTGACCCTAATATTCTTGGGATTGAAAGCTTGGGTATGTTTTACAAAATCTTGGCATTCTACTGTATATCCTTCCATACATGTATGTAGCCTAGTGGAATAACTGAGTAGTGAAAACAATGCTTTCAACATTGATGTTTTGTGTATCTGTGGTATCGTTTATTAGCTTTCTAGGTAATGAGTAGAACTACCACACTGTGGTCTAAATCGACTAAATCCTTACTCAAAACCACATACATTTATATAGTATAAATACCTCTTACTAACCAAGTTTGGGGTTCATACTGTCAGTAATGGATCAATTTTTTCTGCTCAGATTTATGGCCCAAGCTTGCAGCACGCAGGCCATAAATCAGAACGGAAAAAAACAAGGATCCGCAACTGACAGTACGGACCAAAAAAACAAGGTTTGTAAGATATTTATTATATCTCAAAACAAACTTTTGAATTTAGCAGGCCATACAGTGAAGTACAGCGTGCTAAATTGACCAATCACAGTGTGCATACTAACTGAGAGATATTGATAAATAAATAATTAGTCATAGCTGTAAATTACAAGCTTTTTAACACACTGTTTGACATTTAACTATACTGTATGTAAAAGGAAAAGTGCACATTGCAATCAGGTGGACAATCAGACATAGTTTGATGCTAAGCAGAATTGAGATAATGAGTGTAACTTGGGTCTGTGAATTGTAACATTTTAACTTACATTGTTCATTAGTTCAAACCAGCACAGCAACAAACTCTTTCTATACTTTATTGCAATTCTGAATTTGCTGGTGAATAAGGTAACCAATTCAGTGTAATAAGATTTACCTAGCCAAATCCATGACTTTGTCCGACAAGTCAGCTGACGAGTTGAAATACTCTCTAGCTGCTTCAAGAACCAGCTCTGTGGCTCTAGCATATTTCACATGTGGGCCATGTACTGGGTCATCTCGTGCTGGATAGTCTTCTTCAAGGCTGCTTTTGAAAATCATTTGACCAGCCAGCAAGATGTTGTCTCTTCTCCCAGAATGAAGTAGAGTTTCTGTGTAGACCTGAATATGAGTAAGGTTAGCCAAGCATAGATACATACAATAATATACCATCTATACAAGTTAGGGAGCATATGATTTTCTGTTCATACCAACACTAGTTTTCCTGTAAGTAATAAGTTATAAAAGAGCAAATGGTGGCCATTGGAAGATTTGCTTATCAACTATTCTCCTCTAATACTACACATACATGAAACCAGACAATTTGGGTGAGTAGACTATTGGAGGCTAAGTCCTTTCTGATAAAGGGCTAACACCTGAATCCTCACTACCCCTTAGACCCTACAGTGGTAAAATTTATTTTATCAATTAATTGTGACCCTCCACAGGATCTCCAACATAATGGACACAGGCAGAAGTGAGATGACATGGCATGCTAAGCGTGACATCTGACAAACATAAGTGCATGTTTAATGAGAAAAAAAGATAATCTCAGTAGCTTTTGTGTTGTGCCTCTTTAACACAGGAATCTTTTATTTTCAGCAGCGTGTTAAATGACACGGTTCACAGCATGTTTAAGTCGTGTGATATGGCAAGGTAGCATGAAGACAGTTACTACTACTACTACTACTACTACTACTACTACTACTACTACTACTACTACTACTACTGCTACTGCTACTGCTACTGCTACTGCTACTGCTACTGCTACTGCTACTGCTACTGCTACTGCTACTGCTACTGCTACTGCTACTGCTACTGCTACCACTACTAATGTCTTTGTGAGTGAACACTGTTCATTGTTTATGTGAAACAAACAACAATTTCAATTATGTGTGCATTGTGACATGCTGCTACCATGTCAACAAAAATTTCTTTTGTCTACCCTGCTAAAATAACGTGTTCCTGTCTTTACCATTACGCTTGAAATCTCATGGAGGCTCACAATTTGTTTGATAAGCCATTTTTTGTGAGAAGTCTATGCATGATCTCTCTATTGTCATCAGATTATTGTTTGTAAGGAGATTCTTTAACTTTCTCTATTTGCAGGCTAAAAAAATTATCTTGATAGACTCTTGAGTTGGGCGCACGTGATGTACTGCATCAACATTCTTCTCGGCATCTTCTTTTCCACTTGTGCTTGTTTTCCTAAGTTCTTGGTCTTGTGTCTCAACATTTCGGCAATCCTGCCCTCCTCAGGTGACTGTAGTGATACCGGTTTTTTTTTGGTGTTAAGTCTATAGGTATGACTTTCTCCCACATATGGGAACCGACTTTATCCCACATGTGGGAGCCTAATTTTTTTTTCTGCCAGCATTCTAAGGGAGTTCTCAGTCTCTAAAAAAAGCTGTATTCCCATTGTAAGCTGCCTGATCATGCTTGTAGAGTGCGTTCCCCTCCTGCTTCCTCTGATGACCTTGCATATGCTCTGTGAGCCGGCTGTACAGGAATACGGGAATACAGCAGCATACAGCTTTGAACCGATGGGGTTTTTCCGTGACTCACTAACAAGACAAGTGAACGATGGTGTCCGAATTAACCAAAGTTTGAGTGAGAGTGGGTGTACCCTAATGAATTCAAGAGCAGAATTCATGCAAGGATCTGTCCCCCGAGTGGAGATCATGAGAGCACTTAGAGACTGAGAACTCCCTTAGAATGTTGGCAAAAAAAAAAAAAAATAAATAAATAAAATTAGGCTTGCACATGTGGGACAAAGTCGGTTTCCCTATGTGGGAGAAAGTCATACCTATATAGACATTACACCAAAAAAAATTAATAAATAAACCGGTATTACTACAGTCACCTGAGGAGGGCAGGATTGCCAAAATGTTGTAACACAAGACCAAGAACTTAGGAACACAAGCACAACTAAAAAAGAAGATGCCGAGAAGAATGTTGACCTAAAAAAATTAAATATGAATGCATCAAAATACAGCGATATAAAAAGGAACAAACCTCATAACACAATGATGAGTCTATACAGGTATAAACCTTGCTTGTCAAGAATAACATGTCATTCAGTAGTTCATGCCAGCCACTCTCTTTCAGAGGCTGATTGCTACACAAGCAAGCAACAAGTACAGTATTCAGTGGAGCACAAATGATCAGTGTACAATAGTGTTACAGTTGTACATAACAAATGGGCAAGGCTAAATCTTTTAATTGTTACAACAAAGAGTCACATCTTAAGATAAATAACAATCAAAGAAAAAAAAACATAGAACATATTACTTATTGCCTATCCCCAGCTGTATAATCTGAGAACAGCGGATATTGCCCCTTCACGGAAGCCACAGTGTTTGTCTCCTCATGATCAACAAGGTCCAGCAGGGTAAAGGGTAGGGGGACACAAGAAATGCTGTTTGAATGGATACCATGTAAAGCTGAACATTTTGTCTATGATTGTAGACTGTTAAGACTTGGCTGACATACTGCACAGGCTGTATTAGAATCATCTCTCTAGCAATGTTGTGAAATGTGGGATAAAGATAACCTCATCTGTAGTTACAGGTACTTTTAAAGTATTTTGTTAGGTATTGCTTGTTTCTTTAGCCCTTTCTGAGTTTGATAATTGCCGTAGTATATGTACAAAGTCCCCTTACTGAATACCATACAGTCCCCTATTTGACAGTTTGGAGAATTTACAACACATCATGACAATATCTCAATAAATATGCTGTTAATTCTCACTACCTGATTTTGCAGTATAGTGGCTGTTGGTGTTTCAAGGAGAAATTGTATATCAATCATTTCTGGGCTTACTGTACCTTTTCGCAGCACCTTTTGTTAATGTTACCAATAGAGCTTTGGCTTCTTCTTCACTTGTCTGTGCAAATAAAACAATAGCAAATTACTCTTGACACTGGATACTTGACCATTATGTGCATGCATGTAGAGATAACGATTTCAGTTACAGTGAACTTACTCATGAATGAAGCAATTGAGGAATCAACAGAAGATGTCTGTCTTAGTATGATAAGAGGGAATTAGCTGCCATTTTGAGTGTTAGCCTTTCGTCCATTGCTATGACAAAGGGCTAACACTAAAAAAAATTATGTAAGCTCTCCTCTTATCGTACACTTTTAAAGCAGAATGAATGATGAGCTATTCCCAACACTGGATGTCATGAAAAATTACTATTAATGGCAAATGCAAAGCACTTAAGGCATTTATTTGCAGTAACTATTAGAATTCATACAGGTGTATATAAATGTATTACGTATTAATCTTCTTGTAGCTTTACTTTTCATATTGTAACTTTATTTCCATTTATTATTTCAACTGTCTGTTGCCATGTTCTTCTTTTCTAGTTTCATCTTTACAAAATTAAACTAAAGCTGATAGGAGGCCTAATTATTAAACATAAGCTTCATAGTTTCATGTAGGCCTCCTTGCCATTGTTACCTCTACTCTCCTTGTTTTCTTTATATGTTATTAGAAAACAGTCCTAAGAAAGTATGCGCGCTGATTGGTTAGAAATCGTGTTTCTATTAAACAATTAGATTATGAGCTCAAGATTTCTATCGCGCGATAGTTGACGAGGGCGCAGCCCGAGTCAACTATCACGCATAGAAATCGAGAGCGAATAATCTAATTGTTTTAGTATAAATCTACTAGTCCTTCAAAATTTTGTCTTTTCTGGAACAGCCTCGACCAGTAAACTGCCTAAATCTTCTACACGGACACTTCGAAAACGTGAAGAAGCGGCCGCCATTACGCTACTCACTATCTATCACAGAATAGATAGTGAGTAGCGTAGCCAATCAGAGCGCGGCATTTGTGATAGAACACTAGTAGATTTATACTAAAACTCGATAGAAACACAGAACTAGCACGAGCTGTTGACGTAAAGATGACGCGAGCAAAGAGAATTTACAGTTTGATAATCAAAGCTAACAAGTTGCTTTTCTTTTTTTCGTTGCGGTGTTTTCTAAAAGAAATAGAAAACACGTTCTTCGCGTTTCTATTGAGTTATAGAAACACTCGTGAAAGTTTGGGAGAACTCGAAAAAGCTGTGGAAACACTCGCCTGCGGCTCGTGTTCCCACAGCATTTCTCGTTCTCCCAAACTTTCACTCGTGTTTCTATAACTCGATAGAAACACGGTACACGTTTTCTATTTCTTAATTGTAGTGTGGCAAAATAAATAAATAAACAAAAAAATCATTTCCAAATCTCCTACCTACACGTAGAAAGAGTTGACTACTACTAGGTTACAAGAGAGCTGAGGTTACGATAAGGTCTTACATATGTATCCAGGATGAAGGAAACTGGTTTATGCAGACCATGTTTAGCCAGAAGCTCACAGGCACTATGGAAAAACACATACAATCAAGTATAAAAAATACAGTATATTTAAGGTATTTAAACCAAAACAGAACATTAAGAATTCAGCTGATCAATGAAAGCTTTCTGAGAGGGGCTAAATTATTATCCCAGATATTTACAGTAAGTTTGGGAATAACAAAGTAAACTTAATTACACAAACTTCAATGTCACACCAACCTGACTTCTAGTGAATAATAACAAAGTTAACTTACCATAAGTAATCTTCCAATTGGTCCACTTTTGTATTGAGATCCCCAATCTGATCTGAGATCACACTGAAATATGTAGAGCAACATGATTTAATAAATTAAATCTCAAATATCTAATTCATAAGGAAAATACAAAGGGAATTAATGTTTAATGAGTGTCTTTATATCTTTATAAGTGTTACTTCTACTAGCTGTTCTTAGTGCCAATCATGGCAATTATGATAAGAGCAGTGGTGGTAAATAGTGATTTGATGTCAGTGAACAGCAGCAACTTCTTCTGTTCATAATAACAAATGAAGGGTATAATAATTATTACCACGACTGATTGTACCTGGTTAGTTGATTTTTGTGAACAGCAACTACTTCTGCTGTTCATAATACCAGTGATGGTTATAGTGATAATTGTGATGTCAATGATAGTGCAAATGAAGGGAGGGTTTGTAGAGTTGTTGGTGTTTTGAAACAAGTGTATATGTGTGTAACTTCTGCCATTCATAATAGTGATGATGGGTGATAAAGATGCAAGTGTCAGTGGCGAATGGTAATTTGACGTTAGTAAATAGTAGTAGCTTGTGCCAATCATATCAAATAAAACATTTTACTCCCTACAACTACGAAAGCACCTTGCGGAAAGTCTTATTCGCTCCAGATTAAAATATTGTGATATAGTCATGTTCCCACTTCCCCAGCATCTCTTGAAAGAGACTTCAACGCATTCAGTTTGCTGCCGCTAGCTTTGTAACAGGTTGATATGTAAATAGTTTTGAATCCTTACTTAAATTAGGTAAGGGACTGATTGTCAAGATATTCAAGAAAGGTGATTTGCAGGATTGTAACAACTGGAGAGGAGTGACTTTACTACCGGTAATTAGTAAGATATTCTGTAGGATGCTGCTAAAGAGGATCATGACAGGTGTAGACGAGAAGCTTCAAAAGGAGCAGGGTGGGTTTAGATCAAAGAGAACTACAACTGAACAGATCTTTATACTAAGAAACATCTTGGAGCAGGCAAATGAGTGGAGGGTGGGTCTGTATGTGCAATTTGTGGATTTTGAAAAAGCCTTCAGTACACAGAGCAAGCCCATGGAACATCATGAAAAGCTATGGGATACCACATAAGATGGTGAGAGTGATCGCAAGCAGATACCAGGGCTTCGAGTGTGCAGTTGTTGATGGAAGTGAGACATCAGAATGGTTTAAGATCAAGTCTGGAGTAAAGCAGGGGAGTGTGATGTCAGGATTCTTATTCTTACTGGCCTCAGATTGGACCATGAGGGAGGCAAAAGCAGACAAGAGAAGAGGAATACAGTGGAATTTCACAACACTGCTGGAGGATCTTGACTTTGCGGACATATAGGTTATTCACCAGCCGAGAGGTCCGTATTGGGAAAAACTGTTTTTCCCGATACGGACTGACCTAGGCTGGTGAATAACGTTTTTATTTTTTTTCCAAAACCTAACGAAATGCTTGCAAAAAAACCCCGAACAATTAAGCGTTGTTTTCTTTATCATTTTCCATCTCGTCGGGGTAGTAAAATTCGCTTTCGCTGTGATAGCTCTCGTCTGAATCCATGTCGAAATTAGTACTTGCCATTAAAAAAAGTTTACGCTTTACATGATAAGTATCTTAATTAATAGTTTGTAAAAACATTGTAACGAAGCAAGCGATGTATCAACGTCTCATCACACAACGGATACCGCCTGCTGTGAGCGGGCCGGATGGGAGAATACCGCCCGCTCCCGGAACCAATCAGATTGCAGGATTTGTAGAATACCGCCCGCTCACGAACTGAGAAAAAAATAAAATATTGTACTACTGTCATCCAAGATTAGCGACCTGCAGGAAGAAACTGGGAGATTAGCAGAAGAAGCAGCCAGAGTAGGCTTCAAACTTAATGCAAGAAAGTGTAAAAAACTGAGGACTGAGTCTGCTCATAGCTCAGAGGACGTCATGGTTAATGGTGATCGAGGACAAGACATTGAGGAATTTGTATACCTAGGTGATACAGTAAACAAAGAAGGAGGAGGTAGTAGAGATATTACGAACCAACTGCAGAAGGCACGTGGAGCATTTCAGAGACTAGGGAAGGCATGGGCAACCAGAGGAATAGGAAGGAAAACCAAGATACGCCTATTCAAGACTTAAGTTTGACCTGTCCTGCTATATGGCTGTGAAACATAGAAGATCATTAAAGGTGAGGAACGAAAACTGAACAGTTTCCAATGCCAGTGCCTGAGACGGATACTGAGAATTAGATGGCAGCAAAAAATTACAAACAAGAGAGTGGTTGAAATGGCAGAGGTCAATGACATAAGCTGCGAGGTACGATGAAGAAGGTGGAACTGGCTGGGACACATACTCAGGAGAGAGGGTGTGAACGACTGCTTCACAGCATTGGGATGGACACCAGAAGGTCGAAGAGCAAGAGGGAGGCCAAAGACAACTTGGAGAAGGATGGTGGAGAAAGAAAGAAACAAGGCAGGGTGGAAGAGCTGGGAAGTAGCCAAAGTGGTGGCACGGAACAGGGAGTGTTGGTCAGAAAGCGTGATGGCCTTATGCGCCTCCTGGCGTGACGAGAAGTGATGAAGATGACTTAAGTTAGGTTGGCTACCGGTACGGGAGCGTTGAAACTGGCATCTACTGAAGATGGCCCATAAAGCTCTATATAGCTATAACTGGCCTCAAACTTTAAGACTCAAAAAGGTGAAACACACTCAACTTCTTAGATCAAATAGTACAGTCAACCTGGTGGTTCTGCGTGTTAGTAACACTTTTCAGGACACTACTGCAAGGATCTTCAATACGCTGCCTTCAAGGACAAAATTGTGTGCGGACAGCAAATTGTTTTTAAAACAGGCCTTTAGTTTTTTGAAATCTTGTCTATCGTAATATGCTTCGGGTTTAATTCCAAATGCTTTGTATAATAGTTATTAATTGTACATTATTATCATGAATTTGTCAGTTTTTAGCATAGATGAACTTAGTTTATTCGGGTGAAGAGCCATTTTATGGATATACTGTAATAAAGCCTTTATTATTATTATTATTATTATTACTATTATTATTATTATTATTATTATTATTATTATTACCAATGATCACAGGAGATAATGATAATTGTGATGATTTGATGGTACTGCAGGGTGAGGCTGCTGCTGAAACATGTAATTGTGTTAATGTTGGTGATGACAGTGATGACTTTATGGAATGACTTACTCATCTTCACTAGCTGGTAAACACTCCAAGATACTGAATGCTAAATCCAGCTGGTCAAACCTATGTAGAAAGGAATTACCCCCATTCAATGGTGTGCCTGCAGCTGTACAAGAAACTAATCCAAGTGAATAATAGAACATTTAACACATAATGAAAATAATAGCATGTAATGTTGTTGAAGTTTGAAACTAAATTAACAATGCATGACCATATTTCTTTTGGAACCCTCTTCAAAACAAACATTTCTTGCAACAATACTGCATACTTGCAACGTTTCCAAATTTAGAGCCCATCTGACTGTCACAATTATTATACACTGTACCTAGGAGCGTAAGTCTCAACCTTTGATGTCTGGTTTATTCACACATATACA
Organism: Ricordea florida; assembly: GCA_949710005.1. Classification (NCBI taxonomy): domain Eukaryota; kingdom Metazoa; phylum Cnidaria; class Anthozoa; order Corallimorpharia; family Ricordeidae; genus Ricordea; species Ricordea florida. The sequence goes on along the minus strand of OX453273.1, from coordinate 28,355,996 downwards.
TAAGTAAAACAGAATGTTATCCTAACATTGCCACTAAGCAGGGAGATATTAATTCTTTGCCAAAAAGTAAAGTAAAATACCTTTTCGTGATGTAAATACAATCCAAAGCAAGCTTCATAAGTTGAGCTGTATCAGCTATAATTGGTTCCTTGACCTGAAATAGTTACACCATTAAAATTAAGAAAGTAGGAAAAATGTCTAGGAAAGTTCAAATATTCACGGTTTGAGTGTTGATGTACTGTAAAAATATTGGGGCTTTGGATATTTTCTGCATGGTTTAAAAAGATTATCTAAATGTTTCAAACCAGCTTGGTATGTTTTTTTCCCCCGCTTAAGCTCCCTTTCTGGTGGGATAGAGCCATGTATTTCCCTGGTACAGTGGAACACTGATATAACAATGTACCAAGGGACTGGTAGAATTACATTGTTATATTGAGGTGTTGTTATAAATGAATCCCCGATATGATGATATTGGAGAATTATTGTTGTATTGGGGTATGGGAACATCAGTAACAAGTTCCTTCCAATTACAAGATGTTTATCTTTATGTGTATATCATTTATTTTGTTTAATGGGATTGTTAAGAGACATTAAACAGTATAAATCTCCTACATGGTCATATATAGATTTTGACTAGGGTTCAGTGTGTAATCCAAGCGCAGACTGTTGACAGATACATTAAAGTCAAAAAAGGAAACATCTTTGGTAGAAGTGTGTGCCTGTCCTTTCTGGTCACATGATGATTAATTTTATCATGATTATATTGGGGTCAATTTTACATTGGGGCTACTGGGTATTGTGATCGTTGGATCGAGGATATCGTTATAATTATGATGGATTGTTATAACAGGGTTTTGTTTCTTACATTCTACTGTAATGTTAGCCGGGCTGAAAAATGTTAATCGCTATATCAGGAATGTCATTATATTGAAGATCGTCATATCGGGGTTCCACTGTAAAAAGAAATTACAAGATGATGGCACTTCACAAATTGTGTCCAGTTTCTTCTTGCAGATTATTACCTCTGGTGTTGAGTTCTGGAAAACCTTCAAGACATATGTCAAATCAGTCTGCAAGGAGAAAAAGGTATTACACTCAATTAAAGCAAAGATTATTTTTGCAGGTGTTCAAGTCTACACAGATTCAAACTTAATTGGCTTCACCTTTTACAGTGCCCTCTACTGACCTGATATAACTAGTAGTAACTATGTGAAAGTAACATGCCTTATCAAATGCCATAAACAAGCCATGAAATCTTTTAGGTTATCCACTAACTTATTTCAGACACTACAGACATCCACTCGCATTCCCTGCTGCCATATAGTAATTTTCAAGGTGGTCACTGAAGATCGTTGATGGCCATTAATGATAGCCACTGATCTATCCGTGAACAAGACTACTGTAAAATTTGTTTGATTCACCTTTTGAACATATTATACCTCCATATTATACCTCCATATTGTGTGCATTTTAGTGTCACGTTTGTGTGTATGATACTTCATGTATATATACTCTTCGTATTGTACCTCCATATTGTTTGCATGTTAGTGTCACGTTTGTGTGTATGATACTCAGTGTATATGTACCCTTCGTATTGTACCTCCATATTGTGTGCATGTTAGTGTTACGTTTGTGTGTATGATACTAAGTCTTATTGTACCTCCTCTGCTAACATTTAACTTAATTTACTGGATCCACTCTTTAGTTATTTCAGGGTGCTGGTACCCTCTAGTTATTATATTTACATGTATATTTAATTGTTTTTGTAATTTAATTTATCAAATCTCTGGGTACAATAAACATCTCTTCTCTTGAACATTTGGGCAGGACTGAAAAAATATAACATTTATCATATACAATGATTTTACAAACCATACCAACAAAATAAAAGTACATGTAAGACTCTTACTGCAGTCTGTACCTTAGCAATATCAGTAAGGTACTGATGGATCAAACTAATCTGCATCTTCTTTTTCCTCTTTTCCAGTCGATGTAAGAATGGAAGAACCCAGCATTTGAAGTCTCTAATAAAGGTCTCTTCTGTGGACTTCATTAAGAAAAAAACAAAACAAAAAAAACCCCAGCAAATTACAATGGCAAACAATGCATGTTCACATTATTTTAGGAAAGATATACAGAGACTAGAGTGACTGCCATAAAAAAAGGCAATTTTGAAGAACATTAATTACTATTGCAATGATTTTACATGTAAAACATCTCAATTGCACAACAAAACTTTAAATTAAACTTTCCTCATAAGCAAAAGACTTCAAAATAAAAAAGGTTAATATTTTCAGAGGTGTGGTAACAATGATCACATTGATAAAAAACAACGCAGTATCATGCAATTAATAGCGATTGTGATAATAACTTGATGACAACAAACAAACAACAACAACAACAAAAAGTACTACCGACAGCAGAGCTCATAACAATCTTTATAATCATAATAAAAGTTGAACCTATACCTTTTGTAGTAGCATTCTTAGTCTTTCCAAATCTGTCATATTCTGGAAACTTTTCAGACTCAGGTATATGTCTGTGCATGACTTTTAACAACAGGAAATAGTTTATTATTACATAATTTTAGACCTGATATGCATGAGTTGTGAGAGTTCTCCATTACAAGTGTGAAACAGTTCTTTCTACAAATACAAGTTTGCTGTTTCATTAAATTGGATCAATGTCTTGAAAGTACATTTGCCTTTTAAGTTAAAGATGTTCTGACCTCTCATTGTGTTTTTGCCTGACTATACTTTTATCAAAAGAATTTAAAATTCATGAATTCTCTTTAAAGGAAAAGCTTAACCTTTCCGATCTAGAGGAATTCTGCCTATTTCATAATGGTAGCTTGACTGGATTCAATGTGTTTTAAAAGTACTGGTCTGGCTAAAAGGTGTATGGCAAAACTCCTTAAAAAAATGTCAACAGTTAATTGTTAATCCATTTAAATTGCCTCATCTCATTGGCTAAAACCAAGAAACCTCCAAAAAACAATGAAAAAATTAAAAAAAAGTCATTTTTAGACCTTGTCTTTTCCATATCCCTATTTTCTGTCTCTCGGCCAAATTTGGCTTTTGCTCTATGCGCCAATTAGCAGCACAAAATTAACTGACACTATTGCCGAGCGCTCTTGTTTTTCTGCCTGCTTCTTAGCTGGCCCATTAGTTAAAGTTAAAGCAATATCATGACCCAGATTGATAGCTATTTTTAAAAAGTTGTGGGATTGACAACCCAAATGAAACGTCTACATGAGCATTGAATTTTTACCTACCTCATAAACTAAGGCCTCTAGCGTAACAAGGTCATCATAAAGGTCTTCAAGGTTCTAACAGGAAAAAAAAACTTGCTTTCACTTAGCACTGTCCACTTATTGACCAACCTACTGTAGTGTTAAGACTAAGAACTCCTCCAATACTAACATACCCTAGTGCTATGATAATATGAGAAATGAAATTAAATGCCACATAACACAGCTGTCAAATGACAGAATGGAAAAAAGCAATGATCCAGCATATAATTATTATCACTTTAAGGTGACAGTCATCATATTGAAAGGTTCAATTTTAAACCAAAATGCACCCAGGATGGTCGAGGTATTGGATTCTGTTTATTCTTGCAGGGGAAGGAAAACAAAAACATTTACTAGGAAAACCCTTCTAGGAACAGCAATATTAAAGAGGAAGCAACAATCTCAGTGTCCACTTCACATACACTGTACACATTAGGTCAACAAACCCAGGACAAACTAACAGAGGGTACAATACAAGCATTAAAACAAACACGAAAACTAGCGGGAGCCAAAATGTAGCCTTTAATCTACTTGCTGCCATTATTGGTATTATTATTATTCTTATTATTATCATGCAGCCCAGAACCAATGGTATGTGAAGCTGATGGAGAGGAGGTGACTTCGAAAAAGGCAAAGCAACTTCTGAGATCAAAGTGCGAAGAACAGTTGTTGAAGACAAGTGATGAAGCATGGCTGGGAAAGCAGCATAGAGCCAGATGGAATGATGATAGCATGAGCACTAAGAACTGCTTCTCATGGCTAAGTGAATGGATGTCATGCCCAAGGTATGTTGTGGCCAGTATGTATGAGCTATACGAACAGCTCCTACCAACGAAGTTATACCAAGTTAAGAAGATTAAAATATCACAGTCAAGTAAAGTTTCTTGTCATAATTATGTGTAATAAGGCACAGGAAAACCTAGCTCACATATTATCGGGATGCTCAGCCCTTGCCCAAAACAAGTATTTGGCAAGACACAACAGTGCTCTGAAAAGTGTTATATTTTGAGCTGCTATGAGAGTTACAACTGGTTGAAAGTCTTCCTGCATGGTATTCACAAATCAAGCCTAAACCACAATACGTCTCAGAGGGTGTCCAAGCATTGTGGGATATACCAACTAATATGGGGAGCCCTATGAATTGCAAGCTAACAGAATCAATGCAAAGATAGTGAACCATAAAAGTAAGGAAGTAGTAGTTTTGGAGTTGAGTTGTCCATGGATCAAGAACAGAGAAAAGAAAGATGAAGAGAAGTCTGTAAAGTATGGCCATTACGATGGAAGTTACAAGAGCGCTACCCTAGATATAAAGTCCACCAGTACAATATTATCATGGACATGCTTGGAGGTTGGTCAGGGACTATGGAAGAAGGATTACGGAAGTTGCTAGGAAAAAAGACAAAAGATGTGCTACGAAACATGTAGAAATCGGTAGTGTCAAGTACGTTGAATATTGCAAGGATGTTTAAGATCATAATAATATTAATAAATAAGAATATAATAAAAGATAATAATAATAATAATAATAATAATAATAATAACAATAATTATAATAATAATAATGGCTTTATTGGCAACATCTACACATGTAGCTTTTCATTTACCAATTAAGTTGTTGGCACTCAGCCCACATGACACTGGGGCCAGGAATTGAACCCGGGCCACACTAGTGGACGGCGAGCGCTCTCATCACTGCACCAACCCTGCTCCCATACAGTAAATGCTCTTGTAGAATTTGATTAATAACTCTATCATACCTTAATTCCTCTTTCCTTTCCAAGTTTAATCAGCTGAAGAGAATTTCCCACCTAAACAGGTACACACGTATTATAAAGGATAGATGAAAACTAAACTTCTGCAGCTATGGTGTGACTGATTTTGCAATTTCATCCACTCTTATAGAACTTGAGGCTCTAACATAATTATACTCCACAATATAAGAGAGAGCCATTATGTAAAATTTTCCAGGAACATTGCACCAAAAATCTTGTTAGTAGCTAGCGGTATGAGGGTCATTACCTGTTTAGAAAAACGCTCCATTTCACAGGCTCTATTCTTGTACCATTTTGTGACAACTTCTGGAGTCAAGTCACACCTAAAACACAACTCACAATAAGTCCACATTATTCACAATAATGCTTCAATTATACTAGAATATATAATTTTATCCTGAGGACTAAAGCTCTTTTCATCTATGAAGTTGCCTTACTATAGGTACTTTGTTTATTTGCTTGGTATCCATCAAATTTCTGATAATATTCAAATAGAGCCTTGCGTGACAAAACACATGTAAAGTGTAAGTGTCTTAATAAAATTGAATAATACAAATACCGGTCAATGGATAAATAAATTTGTCAAATAAATAAACAAATACAAAAAAACAAAATAAATTCAGCTGACTGTCCCATAATCTGATTTCAAGTGAGCAAACAAATGGCAGCAATCTTAATTTAAGGAACTCTCCCTTTCAGTGTACAGTTGTGCTTAGACAAATACTGCACAAAACTCTTCCATAACTTAAGGCAAAAGAGCATTTTGGAGTGTTTGTGTTCTGGAAACTATTCTTTCATTGCAACTATATAGTTTCGTTACAACCTGAAAAGAAGCCAACCTAAAGAAACTTTCCTTTTCAGTGAAAAGGCACTTTAAAAAGTACTGCACAAATACAAAACCCTTTTACTGTTTGGTGCTTGATAGCATTTGAAAGTGTTTCTTGATTTTTTGGAACTATTCTTTGATTTTCTTTGTGTTGATTACTATTGACATGGCAGCAATCTATTAAGAAACTAACAAATTTATATATCCTATAAAATAGGGTTTATAATCACCTTTACTTTTGATGCAGAGTTTTTAATTACCCACATTCATGTATAATTTATTTATCTAGATTTCAATGGATATATTATGCTTTTCCATTTTATTTCCAGTTTAATATGAGGATTCAGTTCCTATTTCCCTGTAGGCACTACATGCCCTTCTTTGTCTTTTAAATTATGCAAACAAAAGTTATAAGTACAGTAGACATTTCATAAATTTGGTTTACAGGAAAATAAGAAGTTCCAATTTATTTAAATGTACTCATAACTAAAAAGAATACATATCCCAAAAGTGCATCTTTCCAACCAAATCTCATAATCCCATAAAAAGCAATTTGACTGCAGTATAATTTTCTCTCATAATATTAGAAATAGGCTCCTTTGTTTTGCATGACTTGTATGACTGCTACTAACAGTGGCCGTTTCACCTGTATTGTTGTAACTCAGGGTTCTCCCTGTAGAGAAATTCTGCTGGATCTTCCCCTTCATCCCAGTTTAAAGCTTTCTGGCAATCTGCACTTTCCACCCAGTCAGTTTCTCTCCAAGATTTCTGTTCCCAGTCAAGAATGCCTGGGTCACTTTGGTAGGAATGAAAAATAAAGATTCTATAGCTGTGAGGCTTCTGCATACAATTCTACATGCAGCACCACAGTCATGCCTTGGGTTACAAAGTGTTTATTCCAACTATCAACAGTGGATTCAGCTATGGGGATTACAATTTTAAAGTAATTCATAAAACACTGGCATTTATGTGCACAAGCAGAAATATTAATTTTAGCCCATGAAATGTGCCACAATGCCCTAGGAAGTGATAACAATTGTACTGTATTTATAAAATAACTTGTTTATAAGGAATGGTAATCATACAGTTTAAAGTTACATTTGGAATTAATTTGCACGGGTCAGTTTTTCAAAAAGCTGAAATTGTATGAGACACTTAGGCAAATGCAATTTCAGCTTTTTGAAAAACTCACTCTTGCAAATTAATTCCCAATCGAACAAGAAAAACTGTATGCTTACCGGTACTTATTTTAAAATAATGTAAACATGAAAAAAGTATTGGCCACAGTAAACCTTTCTTGATTTAATGTAGCCACTTTTTCTCACTTGGTAAAACGTTTTTCAAAGTTTCTGCAGAACATTTTTGTCACCATTATACATGATATCATTGGCTTAGAAAATTTCTTATTGTCTTTCAGCAAATCATAATCTAGAATTTCAATGTGTAGTTTGCACTGGTGTTACACTTGAACTGCTCTGCTCTCAGCCAATCAGAATCAAATAATTTTTCATGTACATTATTTGGCAAATTAAGAGCCACTCAGTCAGAAACTTTAAATTAATGGAAAATCTTCAAGAATGTGCTGCTTCATTTCTTATTAGTTTACCTCCATAACATTGTCAACAAAAAACTGTTACAATAGATCAAACATAATTATAAATGTAATTATGGAAATCCTTGCTTGTACAGTATTCAGGGAATTCACTTCAGCAACAAAAATCACCTAATATTTTGATAAGAATCAGTTGTCAGTTTTCTGAATAAGTGAGCTCTTAACTACACAGTATAGCTGGGCTCAAAAGGTGAAGCACATAATCACGAGTTACATATCAGACATCAGACACCATGTTTGAGGCAAAAATTAAAAGTACCACAGTACCACCCTCGGGGTACCACCCCCAGGGGAGTATTTGTTTATGAAGCTTGAGATGTCTGGAAAATTTTATGATGAAACACATTCAAATCACATCACATTAACAAACACAACATAAGGCCTGATTGCTATTTTCTTTCAAGCACTGATAGTGAATTTGGGAAAGACAGTTCTTACCCTGCTTCTGGCAAAAGAAAATTATACTCAGATGGAGGTAATGTTTCATCAAAGTTAGCGAGAATAGCCAGTTGATGAGCAAGTGTCTCCTTCCCATGATAAGTAAAAATGGCAGCCACTGCTTCAGCATTTCCTTCCTAAGCAATTATCAATAGCAACAGTACTATGAATATTGAGAACTTGAAATGTGCTTCCACTTTTAATTAACTGTCATTTGTACCATATAAGGAAACTTATGCTACATAGCACTACACTGTATAAGACCACTAAATTTTCTCCAATTCTTATTGGTTTAAATTGATCACATGATGTAATAGAGTGTTTGTCCGCAGAGAGACACTATCAGCCCATAATGACTTTCTGAGGAAAATACCTAGATGGATAGTACCCATCTGAAAATGTTAATAAGTTTGGCTACTCGCTTTGCCAAATATATATTTATTTGCAAGAATTATAAATATTTGATTGATCTACATTTAGTGGGTTTTGACGGTTTTTTTTCTTTCAACCGGCACACAAAAGAAAATTTAGTGAACAATAAAGACAATACATTGTTTATGTCTCTGACCTATTGGTCTGATAGTTGCCCCTTGGAAATTTGAGGTTCTTAAAACTAGCATAATTGTTATAAATTTCCACAAGGCAACTATATCAGCTGATAGTTGCTTGACAGAAACACTCTATTGTTCAAATAACACACTCTGTAGTAAAAAGTGTAGTAACTTTGAGAGTACATTTTAATGCTACTAACAACTTCTGAGATTGCCGTTTTTTGGCTTTAATTGGGAATAAGAAGAACCACATGAGACAGAAAAATTCCTCCAACTTTGCTTGAACTAATTTAGAGATCACGGTTTTAATTCTAACCAATTAACTAGTGCAACTATTCACACCAGCATTCCAAGTACTATAGCTAATACTCAATGAAGTGATTTGTAGCACTTAAATTTGATTATATCTCAGAGTTAATTCTCTTTTTTACAAGTAAGGTCCATACAGTATCGTCCAAAAGTAATGCAAGCGATAATCGCCGAATATTGCGCTTTGTTCTCGCGATTTCTCGCCGATAAATCTGCGAAATATCGCAGGAATTGGCGAGTGTCGAAACGATAAATCAGTGATAAATCGGAGCGATTTTTGCGATATATTGCTGTAATATCGTTCTAGCGAGAAATCGCTGCAACGATATCTCGTAAAGGGAAACGATATATCGTAGCGATATATCGTTGAAGCGAAGTTCACTTAAACGATATATCGTAGTGATATATCGTTGAAGCGAAGTTCACTTTAACGATATATCGTAGTGAAGCCAAGTTCCCTGCAACGAATTATCGTAGCGAAGCGATTGTGTGCGATGAATTAGTGTTGAAGTTTATGTACATGAAACACGGCCACGGTCGAGCAATAACTGATTCGACGAAGTGCAAATCTTCTCTCTCTTCCCTTGAAGCTATGATGGACTTTAAAGATGGTTCCACAACCCAGAAGCATCGCAATTTTTGTTTTGTTGTTGGAGTCGAGAGAGCGGCGGAAATTGATCTCGCTTGCCTAATGACACTATTTTAGCTGTGTGATTTTTGCGATATTTGTCGATTATCGCTTGCATTACTTTTGGACGATACTGTATGTTAAGGTCTTGGATAAAAACAAAAAAAATATGGAAAAAAATTAGGGTGCAAGAAAGATTTTAAAAAACCAATGATTTTCTAGTGTGCTGACAATCAACTGATCCTCAAAAGCTAGGGACTCATTAGGTATTAACAATGAAACCACATGTAGATAAATCTTTTCAAGCTGAACATTCTAACTACAAACCTAAACTTTACTAAGAATCCCAACTGGCGGGAAGTGGACCAAATGGTAATTTACAAGTGTGAATGAGGATCTGAAACTCGGGACTACCGTAATATATTATATGGAGAAGAGTGTTTTACTGGGAACTAAACCACTTGTAAATTCCATACGCCACTTCATCCGGGACCTGAGTGGCGCATTTTCCGTATGTCACCTTTGTGAGTGTCGTATCGTTCAATGACGTCACGACTCCCGCCTTTTGCTTTAGTCTCCATATAATAAAAAGAACATTACACGTTGGCTCGAAGATACGAATTTTATGTTCTTGTGGCAAGAACAATATCTGTTATATATATTGTTCTTGCCACTTGAACATAAAATTCATATCTTCTTGCCACTGCGTAATGTCCTCTATATATCCAGACAGTGAGTGGTCAGGGCAGAAACTGAACCCAGGATTGTGACCAGATTACAAGACCAGCACCCAAACCACTCGGCCAGGATGCCACCTCAAGGGTTTAGTTACTTTTTAATCCTGGATAAGAACTAATCAGCTATCTAGGAACTGGACTCAATGTGGAAAACATGTGAAATGAAACTTTCAAAAGTCATATTATGTTACATGTGAGCAAAACTTATGTTCCAGATGTTGATAGCTTAGAGTAAATTTTCCCTTACCCGGGCATACTCTACAGCTGATTGAATGATGTCCATCTCTCTAAACCTTTCAAAGAAATTATGACAGTACTCTTCATGTGCAACATGGACTCCACCCAAGATCACCTCATAAGTTGACAGACAGTCAAGGTATTGGAGAAGCTTCACACGGTACATACAAATATCCCGTTGTTGGAGGTTAAAACTAGAAAACAAAGAAAAATTTGTTTTAACTATCAACTACAGGTTGAATAAAAATCACAATTAAAGTAACTAGCCACTGCATTTTGTTACATTAGGCCTCACTACATCTCTGGTAAAAATATAATATAATGAAATCTTGGAATATCTTATGTTCAAAAGAAAGACAATGCATGGACAAATTAACAAAACACTCTAACAAAATAGCAATTAAAACAATTCTGTAAAATTCCACTTGCAATCAGTTGTTCAAGCAAATGACTTAAGTTTATTCTAAATTAGATCTCTCTGTGTACAAAGGTACAAGTGAAACAATGCTCTTGGGTAATTTTGTGATATATTAAAAAAATAACTTATATCATCCAGCAGAACTAGAAATAGTCCTCAACAATTCATGTGTAATGTCCTACTGTGGCTATTATATTATTTACCTTGAGTCCTGTTTATTTCTAAAGGTCTAGGGTTCAAAAAGAATACAAAACAGTGGAGACAAGTATTATGGTGGTATGTGTGTCAGACTTCCAAGTACAGGAAGTTCGGAGTTCAAGTCCTGGTGATGGCACTGTGTTGTTTCCTTAAACAAGAAACTTAATTCCACACTGTCCCTCACTGCCTAGGTGTATAAATGAGTTCCAGCAAAAATAATGCTGAGGTTACACTGTATTGGACTAGCGTCCTATCCAGTAGGGAGTCACACTACCCCCAGGTGCTTCATGCTACTGAAACCTGGATAATTAGCTCTGGCCAACTGTGCATTAAGGCTTGTGTGCACCTTTACTTTTACTTAATTTATGTATTAATGATACCATAATTTCCTTGCATTATTTTTATCACCATCAAGGTTTGTTTACATGTTGTTACTCATGAAATCAACTCAAGTTAGCATCATGTTTTCTTGGCACTTTTGAGAGGTTGGAAGGCGTGGAGGTAAGAATTTTTTCAATTCACCAGTTGACAAGATACCATTAAGCAAGTTGTGAAAGCTGAAATATGTTAGAGCTTTGTTTTTATGTTTCATTCAATTTGAATTGACTTTCATAATGCTGGTGAGAAAGCATGTCAAAAGTAGCCTACCAGGCAGCAATATTGCAATGTCATTGATCAAGTTAGTATGAGGCAAACTACAGATTTGTAGAAAGTGTATTAAAATTTTAACGATCCATTGCATTAAAATTACTGTTACATAATTTACCATTCACAGCAGATTTAAAATTGTCAAATAACCCTCACCTCCCTATTATCCGCAGCGGCACCTGTATACTATATTGACAGATCACCTGCAGGAAATCGCTCGGGAATTAAAGCAGATACTTCCTGTGCTAACCTGTCAAACTGCAATGAATCTTCAACTTCCTTTACTTTCTCTTTCTTCTCTTCATCATAATCATCATCATCTTTTGTTTGCAAAATAAATGGCAGCTGACTTTTGTTATTACCAACAGCTTCTACCACCCTGGCATCAGTTCCATGAAGACCATAGCGTAACAGCTGTTTGGTAGCTTCATAGTCCTCAGGAACCCTCTCAACACATTCATTCAGAACCCACAGACGATTCTTCACTTTGGTCTGTAAAAATTTACCAATGTAATTACACAATAAACATCACAGAAATAAATGTATAATACCACCAGAAAACAATGAACCAATTGAAAGAACTGCCCAAACGTACACCATTTGCTGTTCATTTAAAGAAAATATCCACTCATTTGTGTCCAAATGTGTTTCATTGTGGTCAATATACTCAATGTCATTAACTCCAATATCACCTTCATTTGCACATAAGGAATGTTCAAGAGTAACCTTTGCATATAATTATATAAATATATTGTCATTTGTGTCACAAAACAACAATTATTTGCATTTTTGGACAATCCTCTTTCAACAAAAGACTTCCAATGACACAATTTGCATGAAAACTCACATTTAATTGCATTATTATACAACCACGTCCATGAAGGTAACAATCTATAGTGCAGTGAGACAACCATTACTGTATTTTCACCTAACATTAGAGAAAACAATAGGTCATTAGCATATTTTTTTGAATAGAGATCTCGTCAAATTTTCAAATCAAGATTTTCTTCATAATCCTCCCCTTACAGATATAAATTCAGCCTCTTACGAACTTTCTGTGTACAACTCAGAAGGTGCACTACAGTATACTCATGATATAGTAACAGATTTTCCCAGAGAGGCCATGAAGAAATAGAATCCTCATTTGAACACCACAAAAGGATAATCAAGGCCTTTGAAGATGTCAACAAAGACTATCTAATAGTGGCAGATATACTTGGAATAAACAGATCCACAGCCAGAAGTATAGTGTCGACATATGTTAGGGAAGGCAGAATCACTGAAAGACCAAGTGGGGGCCCAAACCATGTTAGGATAGATAACGAGACTGAGAGACTGCTTCAATGAAATTTGGAATGAAAATTCCTTACTGATGCTAACACAGTTTAATCAAGAATTGAGACAATGCCTTTCATGAAAACTCAGAATCTGCAACCACACTGTGGCAAGAGCTCTGGAAGGAATGCTGTCTTGTGTAAAACTGGCCAGGCCTGAAAGAAACCATCCTGATGCCATGGGTCATGCCGCGGCGAACCTCAGTGTTCTCATAGACAAATTTAGTTACAATACTTGGACTGCAAGAAGTAATGGAAGAGCAAGGAGAAGGGAACAGGCCTACAGACAGGTCTGTGATCAGTGAAGAAGAAATGTTATAGTCACAATGGTAATTTTACCAACAATGGTCTGGTTTTCCACTCTGCAGTTATTGGCGGGATGAATGCACAAAGATTTGATGACATTTTGGCATAAACAAGACTAAACCTGATCCTGATGAACATGTGATCTTCAATCATTCCCTGTCCCAACACAGAACTAAAAATGCTATCACCCTACAGTCCATTATTGAACACTGCAGAAGAAGCAATAAGTTTCTTGAAAGTGGCAATCAAAGCAGATACCAACTGTCCTGAGATACAGGAACAGATGAATAACAGAAAAAAAGCAAGACACCAGGGAATTGCTCTAGGAAATTATCAGACTTGGCTGTTGCTGCAGGCCCTACAATGAAATTTTATTGGTACCATTACAGCAACTTAATGTGGACAATGGTATCACTTCATGCAAACATACTTGCCATGATACAGTACCTCAACAATGAGACAATAGAGGCATACGTCATAGCAATTTTGCTATTCTTTCTTCCAAAGTTAAATGTTATTATGTCTGTAATGTATTTCTCACCACACTAAAAATTGTTACTGTAATAGATATGGTTGTCTGATAATGCAATTGAATGTGAGTTCTCAAGTACATTGTGTTACTGAAAGTCCTTTGTTGAAAAAGGATTCTCCAAAAATGAAATGGTTGTTGTTTCATGAAAGCAAATTTTAACTCGACAAAAAGGAAAATACTTTTGCAACCAATGGATAACAAAGGAAGCTATTGCTTATCTTTGGATGATTATAAATGTTAATACGTATACATATGCAAAATGCTATTCTTGAAAGGTTCCTTATGCGCAAATGAAGGTGATAATGGAGTTAATGATGGTATATTGACCATAATGAAAAAAAATTTAGACACAAATGAATGGATATTTTCTGTAAATGAACTACAAAATTAAGGTGTACATTCCTGATTTGGCATTATTGATGGTAGACAACCAAAACCCACAGTCCAGCCCCCAACCATTTCCTTATTCTTAATGTTAGAGTATTAAGTGGCATAACATAATACTGTAATGCCAAATAATATTGTTATAATGTCGAATAAAAAAATGAAACTGTTCTTTTTATATTCACTGTATGGTACTGAGGTTGTGCTATGCCCTTGTGTACTTAGCGCTATACTGTAATGAAGAGCAATAGGCCATAATTGTAGTGCAGAATCGCTTTCTGATTTTCCTTGTGGTGCAACATATAAGCAGCCCAGTCAAAATCTTTTTGAGTAGTAGGCAAGATGACTGGAGTAGTTGGCAGATAAGGACGAAGGCCCTTGCTCCCTGGGGGGAGGGGGGGTGGTGGTGGTGGGGTGGTGGTGTTTGGGGGCGAGCAGAGGCATGTCTGCCTAGAAAAAAAAATGCAAATATTGTCATCAAATGGTTGTATCTCATGCAGTTTGGGGGATAAACTCAGCAGAGCCCCTACATAGCTTTTACATAACACACTGAAGAGTGTTTTTTTTTTTTAATCTGTTTGTAACTGGAAGAACATTGACTGCTGACTGTTCAGGCAGCTCATTTTCCCACACAATGTGCAAGGCGTTCCTTGGCCCCAGTTACCCTGCTGCTCTGAAATATCCGTTCGCTCATTCGTCCCTGTGCAGCTCCATTAACAAAAAACGTTTGTATCATGCTTTTTAGTCACAATTTGATCAAGAAGAGGCTTCATATCATTTCATTAAGAGCTTTAGCGTGAATTTCTTACTGATTTATGGCAAGTTAAAACTTAAACCTGATTTATATAATGAACTTTTGAGTGTGTAGTAGGTGGCAGATATTTTGTAGAAGGCAGCAAAATCACCGGCTGCCTGCACATTTTGACTGGGCTGTATAAGGATTGTGTGTTGTGTGGAAGTACAATGTAAACGTGTTGTAAATAAGAAAGAAAAGAAAAGTGTTACAAGGAGAACTTTAGACAGCCTATTAACATGCAAATATTTACTGAATCACCCAATATTCTTTCTGGCAATTTCTCGAACACACGAGTTCCCATTTCTTGAAAACATGATGCAACCGAGTGAACTAATCCTATCATAAATAGTTATTATTGTAATCTTCCAAATGTTCTAGAATTCTCTGTAACTGTAAATAAAGAACGTTACCACACTGCTCTAGCACTTATGTATGTACGCTCGGAAGTAGTCTAGAGCTGAAGTCTAGAGCATGTTTGCCATGAAGTTGTCTGGAGAAGTTATCCAAAGAGGTATACAGGAGTTGTTGCCCTCAAGTTGATATTTCAAAGGAGCTTGTGAATTTTAGTGTCAGTTGTGACTGAAGTTATTTAGTTTTGAAGTTAAGAGATAGCTTGTTAGCATATATTTAAGTTAAGCCATCACTCCCTTTACAGACTACTCAAATTACAGCATTTCAAGTGGCAGTTTCAAATAAATAGTAGAGTTCTGTGGCAAAAGTACATTTGTCTTTTCTTATGGCCTTAGAATTATTAAGTTTATTTGTCCATAACAAAAGAAATAAATCAGTAGATTCCTTTTGTCACATTCCTTGCACCTACCAAGTAATCATGAATGGAAGCCACAGATACTCGGGACTTTCTCCATTGCTTTTGGTAAACAAGATCACTGTCTAGTCCATAGTTCTGTGCTAGAACCAAAGCTTCACCATACTCTTCATGCTCAATCTAAGAAATGTTAAAAATAAAGGATGGAATGAAATAATTAAACCATGATGTTTTCAAATGAACCAAATAAAGAATTAATGTCACTTATTTTAATAGCAATAGCTCTACAAGACTAATGATGCAGGAAGGTAAGGTTTAGAAGCCAAGGCTAAGTACTGTATAGTATGGTTTCCATTGGTGGAACCCTAACTTTATGCTTGATCCAAGAAATGAAAAAAATGAGAACCATACAGTAATATTCTATAAATGAATCAAAATTAATACCGGATTGATAATGTCACTTACATGCATTAACAGCTACGGCTCTATAAGGCCTAATGATGTAAGAGGATTTAGAAGCCAAAGCCACTATGTGGTTCTCATTTGTGAGACCCTTACAAAACTAATTGTCTTACAGACAGGACTTGATACAAGAGCATGGGATACAGCAGAGGACAGAAATGTACAGTCTATAAACCACCATAACCTGTCCAAGCTATATTTTCATATATGTTATTTACCAGGTGGGAGGTCCGTATGGAAAAAAACGTACCCGAGGTCTTGAGTACGGCCCAAGGCCGAAGGCCAAAGCCCGTGGGCTGAACTCAAGACCAGGGGCACAGTATTTTCCAATACAGACCTGAGCTATCCTGGTAAATAACTTATTTCTTTTTCTGAATGTCTCCTTTTCAAATTAAGAAAATAGGTAGGAAATTGCTACAGCAGGTAAAAAATCTGGCCTGTGGGCCATATCGTAACAAGCTGGACCGGTCACGTGCGTGTGATTAGCCAATCAGATTCAAGGATTTAGGATTCGGGCCTGCTCAGATGCTCGAGAAAAAAAAATTAATGTACACATGTCCTTTTGGAAAAATGGCTAAACGTCATCAGTGGTAACAGTGTAAAGGGATCAACTGTGCTTACATTTTAGACACCAAGTGTTCATTGTTCTGTATCACCCTTCTCTTTAGACTAAATTTCACACAATGATTTGAAGTCATGTATATGTTAATTAAGCTCAATGTGTTCTTTGTTAATTCTAAAGTGGGTGGTGGCCAACTTGAAAGCAGTTGCTACTTTAGTCACCACACATTCATAGTATTAACTCCATTTTTTACTTTATTTGATAAAATAATGAAGAGAATCTGTTATTGTTTTCATTTATATCTGTGAAATTAAAATTTGTAAATAGTGTGAAGTAAAATTGAACTTGAACTTGAATTTTGCTGCAGTTTGCAGGTCATAGTGAGTCATTTATTTGTCATTTCTGAGTGCTGGGAATTACTGTAATCTTAAAACTGAACAGGACATCTTAAAACAGAATATGACATTTACCGCTAATTGAGAATAACACAAAGACAGCAACAACAAATTAAGCTTGTTAAAGCAACAGATATTGGAGATTTCTTAACAAATGCTACCATTATCTGAGTTAACAATCCCCTCATATTGAAACATGCATGAAACAATAGTTTTTACAAATAATCAATAACAAACTATATAATGTCTAACCTTTCTAGCATACAGTTCTTCTGGGGTAGTGGATTTGATACACACAAGTCGATATGTTCTATGTAGAACTCTACAAAAAAAAAAATAGGTAGGGTGATGTAGTTCAGTGGCAACTGAAATCTGGTCTTAAATAATTCTTTGTTAACCCTTTAAGTCCCGATAGTGTCTTTACAGATTTTACTCTGGCTAACGCCAGACAATTTTACTCGTCACAGCGAGACCCCTCTGGGCTTAAAGGGTTAAAGGACCATACATGCACAATCAGCTCGATATCTTAATTGCAACCATTTGTATGGATTATTATTTTTGTAACAATTATGGATCCTTCCCATTTAGTTGAACAATATTGGCTAACAAAAATGACATTAATTTAATAGATGAAAGATCCTCGCAGTTATTTGAGCAACATACGCAGTTGGCAAGATAAAGACCTGAAAAAAATTCAGGCTTTAACAGGACAAATTAAATTTCCTACCCCTCCCTTATTTAAGTTCAACCAACTACAATCCATGCAAAATCATAACAGACAGAGAATGTTTAGTACATTAGAATGCCATTGGTTTTCTTTATGTACACCAAAGTCAGGTAAAATATAGAGCATATTACACAGTGGTGCAAAGATATGAATTTTTGTTTTGAGTGGTGAAAACAATATTTTACGAGCAAGTAAAGCGAGCGTGTAAAATGTTGTTTTTAACATGAGAAAATAAACTGCATATCTTCGAGGCACCAAGTAATGTTCTATTGTATAATATGGACAGGAAACAAGCGGGAAAATTTTGTTAGGACGCGCGTACATCTGGGATATTTGGTACATATCTTCATTGAGTGAAAATATGGAAAATAAGGGTTTTTCAGTTTCTCGTAAAACACTATTATCCATATAATAAACTATGATTTGGTGGCTTGTTATTTATAACTTACTTTGGCCTTTTTACTGGTGGATGGAACCTATCACTCTCTGTAAGAAAGAACATCATCTACAGGATAAAGAGGAAAAACAAAGTACACATCAGATATAAGCAATCAAATGAACATGTACATGTACCAACTCAATTCAAACTTGTTTTGGCTCGCAATATGAATTAATAATACCTAGGAACCTTGCTTCATGCTGATTCTTTAAATATTAAGTACATGTAAAACTAGTAAAATAGTAGATAGGTGATCATAATGCCCAGTACAGCAGTGTTGCATGACTTGTATAGTGTTGAGAAATCCAAAAATGTTCATGCTCTGCCTCCAAGGATTTGGTGCCATCACAAACATTCATGAGAAAAAAGAACCCTTGCCTAGAAAAATATAGAAGAATCTGGGAGTCGTCTCCCTGAAATAGAAATGTTTTAAGAAACAGCATTTTTATACAGTTAGGAAAAGAGTAATTAAATTACTAATAACCTGTTTTGCAAAGTGTCTGGACTTGGAAATCAAAGTTGGTTCATCATCATCGCTCTCCAACTCGTCATCTTCCTTTTTAAAACTTCCCTCATTATCATCATCACTATCATTGTCGCTAATGGCAAGCTTGGATCGTAAGCTCTTAATCTGGTCCTCACACTGCATCACAAAGTACATTAAAAAGCCTTACTCTACATGCTTACGTATATGATAAACTTCACATAGTAAGACATACTGTATTTTCCTGCGTATAGGCCGCACTTTTTCCTGAGCAAAGAATGCTCCCAATTAAGGGTGCACCCTATGCAGGGGTACACAAGTTTGAGGCCTAACTGATATGCACACAGTTCCACACAGAATAAACATTTTAAAGAAACATATCAGACAATAGCTTGAAGTTAACAAACCTACCACTCAATATTAAAATGCTATGTTTTAAGTCTATATAACTTCAAGGAATCTTGGTTGTTTCTGCAGCGATTAGTGACTCAAGCTTTTTCCACATGTTTCTTGTTCGAAGAAGTCCAAAACAACTTTCACGGGATGACCATCCCTCCTTACAGTCCTTTCAATCATTCTGCAGGAAATGTCTCCTCCATGCTCAATAAAATAAGCTGTAATTCTACTACATTCTATCAGCAAATGTCCTACAATCTTCCCCTTGTCGACACTGGATAAAACCGCAACTGCAAACTTGTTGTCTTAATGTTTACGTTCACGATCTGTTGACAAAATATCTCTGACTTTTGGCTTCCAAACCTAAACATAAACATGATATCCACTTACTTTGCCTTCATTTCATACATTGCTGTACTTCCTCCCAAATAATCTTTTAAATCAATTTGTGTTCAAGACCGACAACTTACACAATTCAATTTGTGCAATGTGTCACGATCCTTTTACTAAGATGGTGGGTGATTAACTTGTCCCATCCATTCATAAAAGGTGACCTAGGTAACCACAGTTACACTTTTTGACCCGTCAATGGTTTCACATTTCACAGATCATTTTCTCTTTGTATTTAAAAGTAATTGAAAGCAATCATTAACCACAATCATAGCCTAACTATGAAAGGATCTAGTCGTATTTCATACACTGCAAGTTTAAAACTTACTGCTGCAAGTTTTGCTTTGGCGAAAGGTGGAGCGCCACTTCGATGTAGATTTAAAGAATGGGATGGAGACAACAAGATAAAAACAGATTCCTAACAGGGGTTAACTGTTGGGTGCAATGAAACAACTCTAAGAATAAAATGACTGATCACCAGCCTCTAGTCATGGCCTGACTTGCTTGGCAGGAATAATGCAAAAAGTATGTGTATATGCACCATTGATAAGATTATATAACTGTTTGAGGAGTTTGATTGTCTGGGTGTAGGTAGTTCTGAGATGAGCAGTAGTTGACATTGACAGATATTCTGACAAACTGAGCAGAAGTCACCACCAAAGTCAATTAGATGTTCTCAGATAGTGGTACTCTCTTTCCAGTATTGTGATTGGTCATTTAGGCTGTGATGTTATTGGCCGTTTGTTAGTGAACCCATGCTGCTATTGGCTGTGAAGATGTAATTGTTATTGGTCAGTTTTTTGTCAGTTTCAAATCATTTGTTAATCAAGTTTGTTCTTCATATGTTGTTGGTACGTTTTTTGTACACTGTAGGTAGTTGTTGGCCACAGTTTGGTGGCCTTTTCTGTACGTGAGTGAAGGAACTCACTAGAGTGATTCACTGGTAGTAGTAGGTGCTGTATACATGTATGTGACAGGACACAGGTTCAAACCATTCACAATATTATTATGTATTTTAAATTGTTTTAATTAACCATTAAAAAAATTACTAACAATACCTCCAGTAGGAGAAATCCTCCTTCATGTGCTGCTGTAACTTGAGACCATGGCTCACACTTCTCTGGTGAGCGACCCAGTAAGTTTTGAAGACTGAAATGCAATACAAAAAAGTTTTCATGTAAATTAATCTATCAGTAACATTAAACAAAGCCACTTGCACTTGATTGTAACAATAGCATAAAGCTTTATGATCAGGCACAACTTATCTTTTCTAAAAAAACTCTAGAATAGCTCACTGACTTCCAATGGTCTTATGTAATATTACATGGAAACTACCACCATAATTATAGTTTCAGGTAAGTGCAAATATTTAAATACACTCACTACTTCTAATTCACATTTATTCACTGATTTTGTTTTCAATTTATTCTCACTTACGTTTCTTTAAAGGGACACTGTCACAGGTTGACTTGCACAGTAGAGCACAATTATGTTGACACGCTGGCACGCCGTGTTTTTGTCATCTACCATGATAGATTTGCCGGTAAGTGGAAATAATTTGCATCTATTTTGCATTTTACTGGTTCTTTTGAAATTTCAGTGATTGAGGAGTCTGTTTCTTTTTGTTTCTTGGACACTATATCTACTTTCTGCAAATGTAAAACTGCTTGCGAAGCGAAAGGAAAGTAGCTCTCGCGGATACCCGTGCAAAGGAAGAAATGTGCTTTACGGCATCGACTGCAAATGTGGAACCACGACAGTGTCCCTTTAAATTTGCTTTTCAGGCACACAAGTTATTTCTATTAATTTTATTGCATCTGACTGATTTCACAGGTGAGATATTTAAAGGAACAAACAAATATAATTTAATTCCCAGATGGAATTTGTTAAATCTACCTGGTATCAGTTGAAGACACAATCACTGCACCAGTGCTATGGGACAAGATCAACGCCTATCAATACAAGAGAATAGAAAAAGTATGAAGCTGCATTTATCTGGTGATTTTAACTATGAGTACATTATTCCTCTGGGATGGATATGACTTTTGAAGCTTTTGCTTTGGTTCAAATGACAAATTCCTCTGGGTATTACCCATAAATCTCTTTCTACTACCAGTTAGGAGAGTATTTGTTCAAATAATTATCAAGACAGTTCATCTCATCATACGTTCACTAAAGTATGTACATTGTCTCCATTGCACTGCTAAGACAGACACTGGATGCTAACCAGTATTCGACTCAATACAAAACTTACATCCATTAAAGTAGATTTAAATAATAACAAGTTACAAGCCTCAGACTGATTATACTGAATCACAAATTTAGATAAGAATGGATAATGCTGCAGCAGCATGTTGAGCAAAAGCAGCTAGGTCATAGTTTCAGGGAAAGCAAACTACTTCTCTGGGATCTGACAACGTGGCCTTATTTTAGCTTAAATAAAAAAACGCCAATTTTTTATTTGTATATTTTTAAAATTCGTAAGAAGACTGATCAAGGTAGTACAATTAGTTGGTCAAAGTTCAGGGATGTGTTATTCTGTACTATAAGTTAGTCTAGAACAACCTTCCTCAACACTACATTATCATTCCAGGTACAGCTAGTCACATTCCTATTTCTATATAAACTGAATAATTGTTTCACCTCCTCTGTCCACCAATTGACATCAAACAGACCCATAAAGTTAGAATCTGAAACATGACAAAAAAAACTGATCCGGATTACAACCTGACAAAATTGGCCGTTGCTCAAAAGGGAGGGAAACTGAAGAGGCCCAATATAATATTATGACCAGGTCGATGCTTGTTCTTTTCACACATGCGCTCTGTGCTGGCTCAATTTCCCTTCCATTTGCAATATCTGCTATACATGCCCATAGCACAAGCTACAATACAGTAGGCTGATGCCTTTTCACACTAACATATTACTTAACACTTTGATGTTTCTTAGGTTTGAAAATAATTCAAACCAGTCTATTTTCAGTTGCAGATAAAACTTATCTTTAAAACCCTTCTATCTCAAGGGGTATACCACAAATCATGCCTTTTACAGCTGTAATTTTGTTTTACCTCACTAAAGATAAAATTGAGTAAAACCACTGGGCCAGTTATTTAAACAGGGTTAAGAATTTTCAATCTCACTTATACCACACCAGAATAAGTTGTCAATACTTGCTCACTCAAAATGAAAGGAGAATTTAACTAACCAGCCCAATGTATTATTTTATACTCACCCCTGGTAGAATGCTTTGGTTCTGAATATAAAAAGTCAGGATGTTCTACAGGATCCTGAAATGAGGGCTTGTCAGAATAAGAGAAGATTATTACTGAAGTGTTTATTGATGAAAAACTATATCATAATGCTCTTTCATTGATTTTATACGGCAGGCTTGCCCAAGCAATTCTGGCAATATATAATTTTATTATATCTCTCAGTTAGTACGCGCGCTGCGATTGGTCAATTTAGCGGGCCGTACTTCACTGTATGGCCCGCTAAAGTTTGTTTTGGTCGCCAAAATGACTCCAGAGATATAATAAATATCTTATTAACCTCGTTTTCTCGGTCCGTACTGTAAAATACGGATCCTCGTTTTTTCCCATCGATTTATGGCCCACGCGCTTCGTGCTTGGGCCATAAATCGACGGGAAAAAACTCGATCCGTATTTTACAGTACGGACCTCGAACTCGATTAATAAGAGGTATATATATTGAATTGAATAGTTCAATTTTCAGGAAGATAAAACTCAATAATCCTATATCTCAAATATGTTCACTCTCAGATCATGATTTTCTTAGTTGCATTGGAAACTGAAAATTTTCGTACTATCAACTGACAGTAAAAATTCTTCCACAAAATAATTAATGTAAGATGTCAAAATACCTGCTCATCTTGGGACCACATGTTCTTAACTCGAAGGGAGGGCACTTGCCACAGTGACAGGGTCCCGGACAGGTGGACTGCAGCTAGCTGGGTACCATCTGGGGACAGAGCCATGTGAAGTACACCATCCTGAAATACATGTAGTTGACAGTACTGCATTACTAGTAAATGGTTATGAAGTTGAAAAAAAGGATACAATACCACTGAAAATACTAAATAATGATTATTTTTTGGTAATAAAATTACTGTACATGTACCTGTCTTCCATCTCTTGAACCACGTGGTTGAAAACTTCTAAGGTTTTTCAGTATTCCAGAGCCAATCTGCAACACAAACAGAACAATATTCCAAATCAAAATAGAACCTCAACAATTATATCATAATTATTATGTGTAGGTATAGTATACGGCTGATCAGATTAATAAATGTAACTCAAAAACAGCATTCTGAAGTATAGAGTATAAACTTTCCTAATTATCGGTAAGTTATATTTTCAATAGCTAAACCCAAGTGGCTAGAGCATAATGGGTCAGGCCCTTCCTGGCACTAGTGTACTAAGTTAGGGACCTGCCACTAGCCAGGCCACGTTTGTTGTATTTCATCTCATTTCGCTTTTCTATCATTCTGTGTGCTTGCAAACTGTTTTTTAATAGTGGAACCTATTGAACCGATGTACTAGCAAAATGGATGGACTCTTACCTATAATAGAAAAGCGAAAACAAGACTACTGAGAAAACGACGGGAGCCTCAACAATAAGAACTCCAGTTTCGTTTTTCATGAAGGGCAATAAACCTGGACACCATCTTGTCTTCACAACATGTTGCCTTTTTTGTCACAGGCAAACCCTCGGCTTCCACTGACTCATTTTTCCTGGACAGCAACGATGTCAAAGTGTAGATGCCTGTTCCCAGACTGAGAGTACTAAACGGCTGATGTTGAGGATTATGCTTCATGCCAGTATGCCATATAGTCTCCCGTGCCCATGACAATGGTGCAGGAGACTATATGACATACTGGCATGAAGAATATCCCGATGTTGAGGAGGCCCTCGCTGCTGTTTATCAAAACAATTGCTGTGAGAGAAGAGAACACCGTAGTAGCTTGTGTTCATCTCCACCGAATGCACCAAGATTGAGACGAGCAAATACCAGTTTTGGCCCCCGCTTGTACAGTCAAGTAGTGTTTGCAAGTTCTCCACCACTGCCTGGGCTGCAGTGGCGAAGTAAACTACACCGAACATGTTGCCTGCGATGTGTAGAAATGCCGCCTTGCCGACAGTGAAATCCAGCTGGACTAACTTGGAGAGAAAAACCAAGACATGTCACTGGAGGAACTGCTCCAATTTGTTGAGACAAAGAAGGCCAGTAAATGGTTAGCAGGCCATCTCCAACAACCACAGAGATCAGATGCTGCCCACAGCCAATACTGCTGCACTAAGCAGGACGAGCCCATGTAATTATTGTGGTAAGCATGGCCATGGAAAGAAAGCCTCATCCAGGGTCAGAAAGAGCGAATGGCAACACATGTGCACACTGTAAACGGGCTAACCATTATAATTCTGTCTGTTACAGCAAAGGAAAAGCAACAACCCAACACTATGACCCCTCAAGCAGAGCCACCAGTGAAGCTGAAGGTGCAGTCTTCAATGCCCTCTGTACAGCGACAAGCCTCAACTGCAGTTAGGTCCTTAGATCACCACCTATACCACCACCTCAGTGACCTCTCTGCAATGGCTGACACCGGCTGCCAGAGCTGCCTAGCCAGCATGAAAGTCATCCGTTACCTCGGCTTATGTGAAGATGACCTGTTACCAGTTACCATGCATATGCATGCCACAAACAACCATGGCATAAGGATCCTAGACTTACTCATCTTGTGATTCTCTGGCAACTCTAGCATGGCCAGCAAGTCATGTATCACACTGACAAAATGGTCTTTAGCCAGGAGACATGCACAGCACTAGGTATAGTCTCCCCAAACTTCCCCACCCTGGGTAAAGCCCTCCATTCCACAGCCGTGACAGCACCAGAACTGGTACCTTAAGCAAAAACCTCCTCACCAGCCACTGAGCCACAAACACCTGACATGATTGCCCATGCTGCTAGCCACAACCGCCAAAACCCACCCAGCTATCTTATCCTGCCCCTGAGGGTACCCACCAGCACCTACAGCAAGGGCTCTAGGATTACTACAGATCCAGCCCCTTCAATACCTGAGAACATCAACCACTACTGTTGATAAAGGGTGCTGGCATGAGCCTTATGGTTGACCCCAATATGGAGCATGTGGCCCACCATACCCCAGTCCCAGTATCATTCCACTGGCAGGCAGATCTAAAGGCTGGCCTTGACCAGGATGTTACACTAAGTGTCCTTGAGCCAGTCCCAGTGGGTGAGCCCGTCATGTGGTGGCACCATATGGTAATTTGTGCCAAAAAGGACGGCCAACCCGGGCACACAGTGGACTTCCAGGCACTCACCTGCCATGCCACATGTGAAACTCACCACACACAGAGCCCCTTTCACCAAACACGCTCTGTACCCAGCAACACAAAGAAGACTGTCTTTGCTGGAATGGATACCACAGATGACTGCCACCTTACGACCTTTATCACCCATTGGAGGAGATATAGGTACAAAACCGCACCCCAAGGCTACACAGCCTCTGGTGACAGCTATGTAGACCATGCAAGAAGTAATCTACAATTTCCCAACCCCAGCAAACATCATCAATGTACAATCCTGGTTAGGCCTTATCAACCAAGTATCCTATGCCTTTGCTGCTACCAATTGCATACTGCAATCCTGGCAGCTACTAAAGCCAGGCATACCATTCTGCTGGAACAATGAGCTCAACAGACTCTGAGGCATCCAAAGCTGTCATCATCAGTGAAATTGACAAGGGTGTCCGCATCTTTGATAAAACCAAACCACCTTGCCTGGCCACCAACTGGTAAAAAGATGGTATAGGGTACTGGCTCTTCCATAAAGAACTGCAAATGTCCATTTGATGAGCCATTTTGCTGTCACACAGGCTGGAAGATAACAATCGTTGGAAGCCGCTTCACCCAAGCTGCTGAATCACGCTATGCCCAAGTGGAGGAAGATCTCATCATTGAAGGCCATATTTGTTGGATTTCATCTTACTTCGTTTTTCTATTATTCTGTGTGTATGTGAACTGTTCTTTACAGTGGAACCTATTAAACCAACATACTAGCAAAATGGATAGACTCTTATCTTGTGGCATCATGCTATGTCTGTTCACATTTCTAGTAGGGGTGACAAATGGTTTTTGCAAGCATTGGCAAGCATGCAGAACTGCAATTGTTCTGCAAGAGTGAAATTGGTCTTGTGAGCAACAAGCATCTTAGAGAGTGCAACTCGCAAGCAGCGATCACATCTTATATTTTCTGCTTGCAGCATTCTACATTGAAATCCTTTTCTATAAAATAAAATGAAAGGCTGTTTTTATTTGCACCAAGTACTTTGAAGCTATAAAACTACATTTATTTTGTTATAAAAAAGTATTTACAAATTTTGAGCATTCCTGATAAGAACGTGAGCATATAAGCAATTGCAAAAGTTTTACAAGCACGAGCAGGTGAGCTCTCACCAAAATTTTGTGAGAAATTTGAGCAAAGGTACAACTTTGCAAGCACTTGAAAATTTTAAGGGACCATTCATGACCCCTCCTAGCAAGTTTTGCATGAACTGCTGCAAAACCCAGTTACTGGAATGTGACACACCACAGTTAAGATGGCAGGGTATTAGCATTTTGCAACACATAATTTTGTTCAAATGTTCCTTTGATTAATCTATGTGCAGTAGCTACGCTGTTTTTTATGTTGCAAGATGTCTAACTTACCTTTCTACCATGTACTAAGAGTGGTTGAAACAGCAAACGGCCTCATTCATGTCTGGCCATAAGACTACGTAAGGTCTAGCCATAGTTGTAATGCAAAAGGCCATTGGCCTGCTGCTAGACTAACGTCTAGCTATAAAATGTAATTGTTTTTTTTCCATAATAAGCACGGTTTTCTGGTCTGTGGCTTCAGCTCGTAGTGCTTTGGAAAGTATTAGAGGCATTTTCCTCAATTAAGTTTTATTCTGGCGTGCTGCCTATTCTTGTCCGATCCAGCATGTTGTCAAGCTGGGGAGATAAGTTGGGTGTTTGGTCATGCAATGGGAAGTTGCCTGTCTTGCCATTTGCAGAGAAGTATCCCCCTATTACGCCACATGTTGTCCAAGTGTATTCTTTCTAATTTTAGAATAACTTAACATTACTCCTATGTGAGGAACGGTGACATTAAGTTGCAATGTGTACATACCTATATACTCTATTTCTGACAAATTTGAAGAGGACATTTTCACCTTTAATATCAGAGGAAAAATACCAGATTTGCATTACAGGATTTTTTAGCGTATTGATTAAATACCTACAAAATTCCTAAATTTGGCAGTCTCACCCAACGAATACTCAATCAAGTTTCTTGGTTGGGACTTGTCCCACTCTTCCTAATTTGGGATTTTTGTGGGTATCCTTTAAATTTCCTAAAATATCCAAACCTGGGAACCTCATTTTTTTAGTTAGGACACTAATATCACATAATTAACAAATTATGTGGTATTATCTTATAATAGTGGGTGAAAATGTCATCTTCAAGTTTTGTAAGATAAATTGCATCCACAAATCCCTAACTGTGCAAGGAGACAGCTGACATAATAGCCCAGTATTTTCATAGAGGAAATTAAGTTACTGCATTTGTGATTGAGAAAAATTAAAATTAGAATCACAATTACTTCTACCTTAATCAGCTGAGTGCCTTCATCTTCTATGAGATTATAATGTGGATATCCAGATAGAATCCTCCATGCTGTTAAACCAAACTGAGATCCTGCATGAGTTCCAGTTGTTTCTTTAAATAAAATTAATAGTAAATAAAACCAATAATTAGTCATTTAAGGGTGCATTCCTTTGGTATTATCTGGATCCGGGTTCCTGATCCAAGATGTTTCAGATCATGATGCATCAAAGAAAACAATGAATCATTTGGCAGAGTGAGTTGTTTTGGATCACAAATCCTGATCTGGATCATATACCAGAGTGACACAGTCACATACATGTAGTTACAGCCCGTTGATAAATATCCCATCAGTTCAATATCTAAAAAAAACATATTTATAAATATAATTCTGGTATGCCTTTCCTAGCATGAACACTGCATGGAGACAGATCAAGATGAAAGCCTTGTGTTAGCTAGTCTCCTTCACACAGCCATTGTCTGCCTTGTCATGTACACTATGGAGAGGAGCACTGCGTGACAACTCATACAACTGCCTTGAAGGAGACTACATCTAGACTTTATCTAGCCAGGAAGTCCAGTATTTTAAACTCTGAATGGCTAACAGTTCACTCAATGATGAACTAATAGCTACTCAGAAATATCAAGAGGAACTTGATGATAACCTTTTGAAGGTCAGTCTTTTTACAATACACTGAAGAAACAACAAAATACTGTTCTGAGGCACTCTTTGGGGTTAAAGTGTGATGCAATTGAAAAACTACACGTACCAGTATATGTACATAGTAAAAAAACAAACCTGGAGTGCTTGTTTTCTTGGAATCAACCAGACTCCCAACAATCAACATCCTGTACTTTGAATGGTACAGAAATGTGGTGATGCCATGCGGCAAGACATTGGTAAAAGTAAACGAGTGATTCTCCTGATAGCCTAGGGTGGGACTGCAAAATAAAGCAAAAGCGAAAAAGGTCAACCAATTAATTACCATATTCCTTAACAAAACATACCTTCACTGTAGTCCACTTCACTGCATCCTGTCTGTCAACATGTTTCTTTAAATTAGCGGCAGAATACTACAATACAGTCAACCCTTGATTATCCAGACTTGTTTCTTTGTTCCTGTTTTTGTCATAAGTATCATTAAAATAATTTATAACATGGGCAGGCACTGTTGAGTTGGACAATCACAAAAGATTAAATGAAACATCAACTGGTTTGGTTAGCTTTAGACAAGTTTAGAAATTATCAGGGCATGACACCTCTCCATTTCAAGTATGATTTATTCAATATTACAGTCCGTTTTCTTTATCTCCTGTTGTTTTCATTTTTATCTCATTAACATTCACATTTTTGATAATCCAGACTCTCAACAAGTCCAGATAATCAAGTTTCGACTGTATAGGGTTGTTAAAGAAGCACCAAATGCTAAAAGTCCCTCAGATGATGTTCACTCACCTGACCAGATAATTTTTCAGATGACCTCGATAATCTATCACTAGTAACTCCGCTGACCTGGAAATTATTACAAGGCATAATTGTAGTAACTGAAGAAATGAATATTCATGACAAAATTAATCACTGGCTTATTGTCAAAGTGTGAACTAGGCTACTAAATTTTACACACAATTATCATTCAGAGAACTGTCTAAATATTATGACTGGTTCCCCAAACTGAAAGCAATCTCCAGAATTAGAATGTCAGAATGTCAAAAGTAATAGAACTTTCCAAGACTCTGATACACTAACAGGACTTCCTATTCAACTCTAGAGTGCATTCTAGCCATTGCATAACCTTCAACACTGCCTCACTGAACCCTGCTCTACAGTCTGTAACCTACGAGAGTGTAAGTTTCACCTTATAGCTATAATCATTATTGTTCTCACCACTGTGAACTTTGTTTGTGCTCAACAAAAACAAGTCCAGCCACACATTCACTCAAGTCTGAAGGCAAAGGACTTGAAGCCTATAATCAAGCATATGTCAAAATATCAAGACCTCTGCAATTAAAGTTGTCCTTGTGAAAGAGTATGGGTATCTGCAGATGCGTAATAAGTTGCTTTTATTATAGAATGTTATTATAATATTATAGAATAGGCAGTCTTCAGTTCACCACTACTTCCAATCATAGGGAAAGGTAAAGTGCAAGCGAGGCTAGGACTAAGCAAATGAATGGTGATAAATGCAATCAAATTGTCTCCTGAGGATTTTGTCTGAAAAAGAAATAGTAAATTATTTCAACTCAGAAATTTTCATTTGTGCAGGTACAGTATATTGTACTGTAGTTCTCAGGTTTTATTAGGTGATTCTCTAAATAAAAAACATGATCAGTTACATTGTATTTTCAGATACCTTTTCAATGAAAAAGAGTTGCTCCCCTGCAAGGTCAAATCCCACTATTTCACCAGAGCTGCGAGAGAAATTCAGTATTAATTTCAGTCAACATACAGTAAAACAAGAGTATAAATTGCGGTTGTAAAAACCTATATCTGCTAAAAGAGTGATTTTCTATCAAGCTCCTATAAAGTACACAATATAATTAATCATGTGTGGCTACTATGAGTGCACCAATATCATACTTCTTGAAAAATGACATCACTACATGCATGACTTTCCTTGTAAACGCTCAATGACAAACCAAGCTCGTACAATTTCCCAGCAAAAAATGGGTACAAAAAATGCCTGGGTACTGTATATTGTTTGTAAAGATCGAGACTTTGTGTAGGCATGGCTCCTGATGGAGCTTCTGCCAAAGCTGCAAGCATCCTGAGATTATTTGGTGTTCAGGACAACTCAGCATTGCCTGGAAAGTTATGAACACTATACTCAAGTGTATTTCTTGACCACATGCTTGGCAAACTATTTATATGTCTTTGGAAGACTTGCCTGAGTGACAACTGACATCCACACTACAGTGATCTTCCATGTTTTTAAATTTAATTACCACCATGACATTAAAATTAATTAACTGGTTTAATTATTAGGGACATTTTTTTTATTTTCTTACTGTAAGTTGTACTGTAGAGCTCTAGATGCTGAAAGCTAAACACAGCCAACTGAGATAAAATGTAGTCCATACATGTACCTATAAGAACATGCCAGCATTGAGCAATCTGCACTCCATGCAAGCTTTCTCCACTGTGGGTGGGCATCTTTCTTAACTGCACAAGCCAAAGAACAACAAATCATTCCATGACTGCTACTCCACATCTAATGTTGTAGTTAGTATTGTATAATAGAAACAGGAGCTTCTGCTTTTTGAACAGAATACTTAAAAACCCTAGTAAGTCTCTGCTATCCTTCTTTTCCTTAAACAACATGAAATCTAGACTTCAAGTTGTATATTTCAAGTAATACCAACATAGAACAAGTATAGTATTGCTGAGTGTCCTTATGTTTACAAAAAGTACTTCACAGACACTGAACAGGTAACAAAGTGCAAGTCTAAGGAAAATACTTTCTGGTATGCCAGAGACCATTCAGTGAGTTCAAATCACCGGGTCATGTTCAAAGTAAGTTAAGAAATTGATTACAGAGTTAATACATTATCAAAATTGAAACCAATTCGAAGTACATGTACTTGAAAATGTACTACATGAAAGGTTTCAGGCTGAAGGTATATTTAAGGCTTTTTCCAACAGTTCTATTTTTTTACAGACTCATCATTTTTTGGAAGACTGACTTATTTTATTATGATATTATGTAATACACAATTCTAAGTTGCTGAGTGGCAAGATTTTTTAAGAAAAAAAAAGTACTGTAACATGCACTAAAAAACACTCTTGAAAAGCTAGTCCTTTTCCAACAAACTCACTTCATGTTTGTTTCCATCTCTTTTTTGTGCAAAATAAGTGAAAACCAGAAACCACCCTTCGATCCTCCCAAAAGTGAGTTGTGTTAAACATGTACAGTAAGTTTGACAAAAGTTAAAGTAAAGTAATATTGGATAAATAGTACATTACAATCCTTGCCAGTAAGCCTTTAAAATAAGTTAATACAAGTTATGAAGTTACTGAAGACTCATTATAATAATAATAATAATAATAATAATAATATTAATAATAATGATAATAATAATAGTAATAACTAGTAAAGACAGGGGGATAACTGGGGACAAATAACTATCACACTCAAAAAATTCTAACAGTACTTAACTGTGCTATAATTACTCATTACAAGTTCCTAAAAAATACATCTACTCTACAAAGTACAATTACAGTCAATTCTCCATCAACAGACACTCACAAGCAGCTCTATGTCCAGACAGACACTCTTGTGAGTGGACATTGACACTTTTGGAAGCGAATATTGGACTATTCCCTTTTTTCTCTCTCTTTTCAGCACATATCCCACTTGGCAATGAAATTTGTCTTCACTTTTTGCAATATTAGTCAAGAAAATTATGATCTCTTACAGAGTAACAGAACAGTGGAGTCATTTTTTGTCAAATCTCCATTTGTTCTTGGGAGAACAAGCTCTCTGTTCATTAAACATTTACAAGAGGTCAACGTGTATTTGTAGTGTCATGTTAGGGCCAATTTACAAGGAATTTCCAGGCTGTACCCAGCTCCTCTGTTGGCATGTTTACCTGTTATGATGGCTTTCATCCACTTATTAACTCTCCCATAAGCAGACACCCACCCTATTTTTCTTTAGTGTCTACTTATGGGAATAATTCTCGAATGCAGACAGCTCTACAAACGGACACTTTTCCCAATCTCCAAGGGTGTCCACTTACAAGAGAGTTGACTGCACAATGATTTCCCATTTATCTCCAGCAATAGTGGTAAAATAACTAACAAACTAACTAACTGTCACATAATGGGCAATGGCAGTGTCTCACTAATTGTTCACCAAGGTTTATACTTATCATTATCATTATTACTATTATTATTACTGGTATCATTATCATTAAATCAGAGCTTTGCTTACCTGCACATTTTGCAATCACAGATTGAAATTTATCTCTGAATGACCTAAAAACATATACAAACACACAATTTTCAAAACCAAAGCAAAGACAGAAGATGAAGTATTCATAAGCCCAAATACAATGCAATATAATACTAAAATTTTAATTCTCCTAGAAAGGCTTTTCAGAATTTATTTACAAACTGTATAAAACATGGTGTTTATTTTGAGAATCATTCTTGTTGTCCCAATGATACTTATCAAGGCTTATCTAACCTTATTTCAATGCAGGTGTCTTGCAGAACAGCCAAAAGTTTTCCATCGCTGAAAAAAAGAACCACCGCTCAGTATTTTAGGACACTAGTCTTTCCTTGTGCATTTGTAAAGGATGTAATTCCAAAGTAACTAGTATGCAACATGCATGGCCTGAAAAAATTATAAACAGCTACGACAAGACGACGAGCAAAGGAGAAGGCGTGGTTGAGAAGCCTATTTTCACCACTATAGAAAGGAAATTGAGATGAATTGGCCACTGATTCAGGAAGAATGGAGGGGAACAAAACCTGGTGTGCAATCAACTGAAATTTCATTTAGGAACCTATAAAGTGTTTCAAAAGAAAAATGTTGACTCTAAACTAGTACAAAAGCCAGCATCTAATCAACTGGACATGCTTTCTTGCCTTGGCCAAAAAAAACAGCTTTCTCATCACAAATGTCCAGGTAATCCATGTAGCAAACAGCATAAGGCAGCTCCCAAGTTAGCATGATTGTTGCCAGATAATACCGGATTCTCATCAAAAGCAACTTGATGCAGCCCATGCACTCTGAATCTACCACACATTACTAGGCTATGTTCTTAAAAAGTTATGGGGTGACATAAGTGAACCTACATGCTCCAAATTACTTTGAATTAACAAATAATAACAAAACTAATTACTTTATTTATTTTTACATTATAAGTTTTGTATTAAGCTCTACTGTGCTTATTGGGGTAACTGCAAATAGAGAAATAAGCAAGGCAAATAGAACATAAACTTTGGTAAGGATCCCAATTGGCAGGAGACAGAGCATTTGGGTATTTACAGGTGTGATCAAATATTTGAAACCCAAGATGACTATGTTACAAATCCAGCAAATGTAGCAGAGGTTTCAACAGAAGGCGGCTACTGGCGATGGACTGCCGGCTACTCTGCTTCATCCCGCAGCCAACTTCAGAGAATCATTTGAATGTTTTGAACTTAATGTGTGTCACACTTCCGAGAAACTTTCAACCGCTCTCTTTCTCTAAAGTAAAAATAATAGCCTTTCTGACTTTACTAACCAAAAATACAGCAAATGGCATTTCCAAATGTCTAGGTTTCAAGATTTTCTGGGCGAACATGCGCTCATTTGCCTATATGCGTACTTTTCAAACACAGCCTGCTACTCAAAAACTTACTGAAAGCCCTGCTGTAGCAGTCGGGACAGGAGTTGACCCCAGGGTTACCAAATGTCAAATCCGGCACCCTTTCCACCATATTTCAGCTGCCTTCCCATCATTGATTGACTTTACATTTCCAATACCAAAACACACTGTGTAGTAAAACCTACCTAGACAGTGCAAGCTGCCAGTTGGGTAAGCTGTTGATTACTTTGTACAACTGTGCTGGAAGACCGAGGATGTGATTGGAGCCACTGCAAAAATATATCACAAACTAAGTAAATACTCATCAATAGCATAACATATCTTTCATGATTATACAAAAAATATGTAAGTGTTACCCAAACAGGATATTGTACACGCAAGCATGTAACACATGATATATGCATGGACGAGGACAGGCAAACTCTGGGATATGGTGCTGTTGTAGTGACATTCACAGCTCAACAATCAGTTAGTTTTCATCTATACACATTCAATGTAAATTGAAGTTCTTGAAAGGTACATAATTATTTCAGATGGGATGAAAAGTGGTTTAGCAGGGGAAAGCCTGGGAACAAGGAGAAAAAGCAAAAAAACAAAAACAAAACAAAACCAAAGAAAAGATTTGACGTAGAGGTAGACAAACCAAACAACAGTGACTTATCTTCTGCAGTTCACATATATGAAATTCTAATATATCCACACTCATATCTTCATCTTTTGTAGGTATATTACTCCGGGGGAGGGGGGGGTACCTTAGGAATTTCTGGGTGGGGATGTGCCACTGGAACCCTGGAACCCTAGGCCTATACCAGAGCTGGTTCAGCTGAATTTTGCTACCCTATACTAGAGTAAACCCCTCAAATTGCTCCTATCCTAGAGTATGAACCAGTTTTTTAACTACCGATTTCCATTTGCATCCAGATTTTTGACAGTTTGATAGTCAATTCCTGGTTTCCTTGGTCTAGATAAAATCTTCAACCAAATGGTCAGTTTCGTGAAAAATGATACCCTGTTCCAGACCCAAACGCTCTGATTTATATACCATATGCTAGAGTAAACTGCTTGAAAAGCATATCCTCCACGGCGGCACATACCTATATAGCCCATATATTATGGCAGTACCACCCTCGGGTATATTACAAACTCATAAACGACCATCTCCCAGATAGCTTGATAGCTCAGTTGGTTAGAGCACTGCACCGGTATCACAAGGGCATGGGTTCAATTCGCATTCAAGTCTGAAATTTTTTCAGGTCTTATGTTCACAACTCTTAAAGTTAAAACAATCTGTCTCTTCTTATATCATTCTTCCACAGTTCACATATATGACATTCTCATAATATATTCACATTCAAGTCACCAAAAAGTCACTTGGGTCATTCTCTCTACTTCCCTTCCTTTCTAAGTTGCTTACATTTAATCTATTCTTTTGTCAAGGGCCATGGAACTTATAATAACCCTCACCTACATTTGTTGAAAAGACAAATAGAAGCCACGGAAAGTCTTAAATATAAATCTGTCTTGAATGTAAAGGAAAACGAATTTGCCATAATCATTTCACACACATGATATTTATTTGGCTTTACTTGATTTGGAAATAGAATAGTCAAGCACATGACAAGACACTGCTACCATTTCATTATGATAAGTTGACAAATACCAAAGGTGGTGTGAAAGAAACTGTTACATGTATCCTCTAAACTACAGAGATGTTGCTAAAGATGAGAGGATTCTCTTTTAACTCAAGTTTACCTGAACGTGTACTGAAGTCCTCTCAAAAACCACCAGAATGAATCTATAATAGAGAACATCAAACCTCAACATTAAATCTACCAGTTTTACTAGTGACAATTAATTTTCATTACTATTGAAAGGACTGGAACCAAAACCTATACTGGTGGGAACTATTCCTTAATGCTGCCATTTGTTTTGGATAACTTGGAGGTTTTCTTTCCTGTATGAAGCACTCTGTCTACAAGAAACTAAATTGCATGGCAGATGTTTCAGGTTAGCTCAGTTGGTAGAGCATGGGACTATCGTTCTGGAGGTTGTGAGTTTGAACCTCAACCAGACTATCACTTATCACTTAAAAAAACTGACAAGAAATGCAATGACATCTGTAAATGGTTAGACTTTCTAGTCTTCTCGGATAAGGACAATAAACCGTTGGTCCAGTGTCATGACCCTTGTTCATAATATCTTCACGGGACATTAAAGAACCCACACACTGTTTGCCAAGAGTAGGGAAACTAGATTCCGGTGTTATGGTTTGGCCCCTGTAAATGAAATTTCATCTATCTTCCTTTCACATTCATGTGTGGGTTGAGTGGTTTGGTGAGATCAAATATGGACTGATAGCGGCTGCCAGAGGAGCCTCCACAGGTTGACATCCAATCTCACCCCTGAGAAAGAATTGTAAACTGCATTGAACATAATTTATATAATTATGATGTGTGTGGTATATAAATTCATTACCAAGTTCCTTTTCAACTGGGTGAAAAGAATTATAAAGAAATGCATGGAGACTGCTCTACTTTTATACCCATGCCCTTACATGTCACCTAAGATTTAGAATGGAAAAAATTAATGTGATCAAAGGACTAGGAAGGAAGTGTTTTCTTTTTCAGAAAATAATTCGTTATAAAATTTTGTCACCCAAAACATGAAGAGGTGTATTTTCTAACTGCACTCAAATTTGTCCTGGGAAGCATACATGTGCACAGTATCTCCCTGGAACCCAGAATTTCTAATGAAATATTTAGAAGCATTGAGCAATTCCTGACAATCACAACCCTGCTTCTAAGTAAAAATCTAACAGAGCTGCAAGTTTTTCAAGGAAACACAAAAATGCAAATTAGAACATCTGGCTTAGTACTTTGTGCAACTCTCATGAACTTCCTTGGGAGTGATCCACGAAGCTGACCAATATCAAATCCAGTCTTGTTCTGTAAATAGAAAAAAAATTATAACACTATGATAACTGTATTTATAATAACGGTAATTACTATCTATCAGCTAGCTGCCTCTATTGGAAGGTGTCACAGGGAGAAGCTGGGGTTCAGAGGCCAGACCTAGCCCCCTTCTGGATGCTGGTAAGTAATAGCTAAGCAGTGTCTCTGCAACTCCATCAATCCACCGCCAACATGGTCGTCCTCTGAGTCTGGGGACCGTAATTAATATGTAACACACATTAAATTATCAAACTGTCTCTATGTGCAGCAGCCAGAGGGCAGCCGGACAGGATTTTCAATTTACTTGGTGTCAGGCAGTCTGATTTTCTTCGCTTTCAGGGTAGATTATGCCAATTAGGTTAAGGATTAGGACTAGGAGACAAGGAATATGGATGTTTATATTAGGTAATCACCGATTAGAATCATAAAACGAGAAAATTTCGATTGCCGGACACCGAGTATTTTAAAAATTCTGTCCGGCTGCCGGAGTACAGCGTTAAATTATTCAATGCACCATTCAATTACATCACCGTGCCATTCAATTACGTACAGGGGACTCGTGGTGGATATATATATGAGATCTCTGCCTGTAAAGGAAAACAACTACATACAATAGGACTCGTGGTGGGTATATACATGAGATCTCTGCCTCTTTTTTAAACCATTCTACAAACATGTTACAGCTACGGTACGTTACGTCGCCCATTAGTTTTATTGCTAGCTGCTGAATCAACCACACACTCTCAATTTCAACATTGATTAGAAACAATGACAAATATCACCGCCGTTCCGATAAAATATCGTTTAGACAAGCTTAATTTAAAGCTGAGAATTTTCTTGAATGTTATTTATTTTTTTTTTTTACTGCAGCCACGTAACCTAAATATTCACTTAGAAATTCACGGACAAGGTACGACACCAAAACTACAGGAGAAGTCAATGAAATTACTTATCCACATACCAAAATTTCCCCCTCGAGAGCCCATTCCGCGTTGATAAATAGATCGTACAAAATGTGGTTCTCTTTATCCCAAGAGGCCGCCATGATGGATGACGGGTTAATCGTTGCAGCGAAGAAGCTGGAAACGAGTTCAATGGAAGCGTTTCCATTGGTCTGAGAAGGATCACGTGAGTCGCAACCTGTACTAAACCGCCATCTTTGAATACTGTTTATGTTCTCGCTTTCTGGATTGAATTTCGAAGATTCAGGGCGTGTAGAGCTTTGTGGTAGAAGCCAGACAGCTCCCGAGAAAAGCTTCAGTGAATTCTTCAGTTCATGGCGACGGAGACAACGTTCAGACCTCACGTGGATCAAGAAAATGCAGGACTCCTAAACGGGATTAAAGGTGGAAATACTCAAGGTGAGAATCCTTACCGGACATTTTTTTTCATTGTTAATTTGTATTTAGTTCAAGCAAATGGAAGATACTCTCTGACAGGGTTCGTGCTACTCCTTAAACTCCTTAAAAACTTGTTAGATTTGATTTACATTCTAAAGGGCGCTTAAAAACTCCTTAAATTGATAAAATTCAGCAAAAACTCCTTAAGAACTCCTTATTTCTTGTCTAACAATCTTCAAACTAGAGTATTGCAAAAGCAGAGTACCATAAAAACTATGAAATACGAATTACCGCCGCAAATACACATCATAAACCGACAAAAAATATGAAAGTCATTGCGTCTTTTGTTAGTCAGGCGTTCCTGTTCCAGTTGTATTGGTCCTGCGAACTTTTTCAAAGAAAGAAACAAACAAAATACTCCTTAAAAATTGTATTTTGGTCCTTAAAAACTCCTTAAAAAGTCCTTAAATTCTGTTTACTCACCCCAGCACGAACCCTGCTCTGATTAAACTCACTCACTGTGATACTTGAAGCCACTCTGCTTATTAAGGCTTTAGTTCCAATTTTGGCATAGGGAATAACATTGCACGTTATTATTTTTTACATTTACATTGCACGTTTTGTTGCACGTTTTGTTGCAGGAAGGACATTTGGTGCAGCAAAATCTTTCCAATCCAACAATGTACCTTTGACAACTCCACGGCGTGCCTTGGGTGATGTAGGAAACACTCTTCAACCATCAGGCACAACAACCAAGAAAGGACTCGGGTTGAAATCCAATCAACTGAAATCCTGCAACAAAACGCCAGGTGCCTCAAAATTCTATCAGGGGACTCCAGTGAATAAAGGGTTGCCTTTACTACAGCAAATCAGCAAAGCAGGCACAAGGCAAAGTGCCAAGAAGAAGCAAGCTTTCCAGGTGAAAACAACAGAGAAACCAAGGGTGAAAAAGGAGCAAGATCTGCAGAAAGAAGTGATGTATCCTTTCACTGACAAAGGTATTACTTACACTTATGATATACTGTATAATTACAAAACCTCACGAAGGTAGTTTTGAAAGAACTCATAATTATTAATATTTATTATTATTATTATTCCTTTACTTGCAAAGATATTACTACATGTAATCTTTTGATATTTTCATTTTTATTCACTGTAAATGGCTAACTTTGAGGCCATCTAACAGTGCCATCAGTATGAAAAGTGATTTGCCAGTGAGTAAGAACTTGTTAGTTTATAATCCAACATTGCAGTATGCATGTTAGAATTGGTTCTTTGTAAGTTAAAAGCTTACAGTGTGGGTCATTACCGTGAAAATGGTTCACTTTGCAATTCTTGTTTTGCTTCCTTTAAGGACAAATTATTGTAAAATGTTAAAGGAAATGAAATGACAGTAAACTGAACAAGAGACCTTCAAAGGCTTTTTATTTTGGAAGTTTTATAGTTTAATATAATAAATAATCACTGAATCTGAGGCAAATAATTGTTTTAGTATAAATGTACAGGTGATTATTTCTAAACAAGAAAAGAAAAAGCATTGTACAACACAAAATAATTTTATTTCATCAAGAGCATGCAAATGGCTAGCAGCCATTTTGTTCATCAATGTGATTATTTAACAATTATTCGCTGAAGGCGAAGTGATTAGCGAGACGAGACGAAGTCGAGGTGAATATTCACCAATAATCACTGAGCCTGAGGTGAATAATTGTTTTAGTATAAATACGTAGGTGATTATTTCAAAAAAGAAAAGAAAAAACATACAACACGAAAAAATTTTATTTCATCAAAGGCGCGCGAACGGAGCGACTGGCAGCCATTTTGTTCGTCAAGGTGATTATCGGCTGATAATCCGAGATAGTGAACCAATCAGAGCATGCGGTTTTGTATAATCACCTGAGTATTTATACTAAAGGCTGATAATCAGAGATAGTGAACCAATCAGAGCATGCAATTTTTTAGATTTGCCTAAGAATTTATACTAATATGTATTGAACCTCAAACTCATTTTCTTGTATGGCCCATTGCATTTGTCACATAGTCACTTGGTCTTTTTTAACTTGCAGAGGATGTGATTCCAAGATCAAGTTATGTTTCAACAATTCTAAGAAATGTTGGAACTCTTTATCATGGGTGTTTAAGGCAACCTGTGTCTTTCCCTGATTCAGATGTTAACAATGTATCCAGTCTCATCCACCTGGAAACTGAAACAAGGCCAGTAAGAGATGATGGTTAGTTCCTAATGTGTTCTTTTCGTCCAACAATATGCTACCCGAACACAGATACACATTGTACATTATTGTAGGCTTGATAACCAGAGCACCAAATAAGAGAAGCATTTTATTTTAAAGCAGGATGAAGCTCTGTTGCAGACTCCACTGTTCCCATTAAAACTTAAATTCTTTTTGTAAACAGCTAAGGAAGTGAGTGCTGAACAGAAACATTTGTATGTTTCACCAGAAGGTATATTTAGACAAAAAAAAAGAACTTTATTTGAGTGTCAACTGTATCTAGCACTGATGCGCTAATTGGGGACACTGTAAAGCAAAAATCAAATCAAATCATATTTAGTTGAATTAAATCAAATGAAATGTTGGTTTTTGTGGAGAGGGGAAAACCGGAGTACCCGGAGAAAAACCTCTCGGAGCAGAGTAGAGAACCAACAAACTCGGCCCACATATGACGCCAGGGCCAGGAATCGACCCCGGGCCACATTGGTGGAAGGCGAGCGTTCTCACCACTGCGTCAACCCTGCTCCCTTAAAGACAACTGGAAATTGTAGTAGATGGAAATTGCAACTAGCATCTAATGAGAATCCCCTTAGAATACAAACTACCTAACTGATAGACTCATGATTTAAAGACAACCTTTACCTCTTAACTCCTCAGAATAAACTGTCTGTTACTGGAGTTTCATCTACTTGTTTAGAAATTTATCTAGATCACCCATAGTTGGCAAGTTACTGATTTACCACTAGATAGTAAAAATATTGTACACAATGTTCAGATTCAATGGACAGTATTTCAAACAGATGAAACTGTCTGGTAAAATCAGCTTTTTGTACAGGAATATTCCTTCAATCTGAAGACCTTGTGGTTAGTAAAGTTGATAGGAATGCTTAACTGTATCTGTGATCATTTCCAGGGATTTACTTGTTAGCAGAGTTTAACTGGGCCCCGTTTTTCTTAGGCCGATTAGCGGTAACCCAGGGTTAAATTTTAACATGGGTTTCTTTTCCTCTTTTTAAAAAGTGTTTTCTCCAATAACGTTCTCTATTTTATTCAGAGCATACAATCATCAAATTGTATTCCAAAATAATTATACTGAATGTGCTTTTTAAGCTCTCATATCTACAGTTAAATTTCGCACTAACCCTGAGTTACCTTAACCCTGCTTCGAACAACCCGGCCCTGATTGTTAAGCATGAGTCAGAATAATATATGGTTAAGAACACCAGCCTCGCAGTATGTCAGGTCTGACCAGCCAGACATACCACTCATTTGAAGTTGTTTTGATTAGTAACTCAATTATCATTTATTATTGGCATCAAACATTTCTAATGAAAATGTGTAGGAAGCATTGGTTGCTCTGTCTTTTTTGTCTGTTTTTATTCTTATGATGTTAACATCTTGTCTTTGCCAGATATATACCCTGAGGCTCTCCCATTTGAAGGTGAACTTGACTCAATCTCGCAGAGCTTTTGTACATTAGATGATCCAGGAATTGATTTACCTCCAATCGACATCGACTTACTTGGAATTGGCCTACCTTAGACTTTGTACATAAAAATGTTTGTAAATAGTATTATTTAGAACAGTA